>CANSZD010002940.1:4465000-5107500 GCA_947648045.1 Beta corolliflora | reverse complement strand
CATTGGGTTTTTTTTTTAAATTGAAATAAAAAATTAAAAAAGCAACCAATAAGATAATGACGCGTGTCATAGTGACTTGCTGCAACAAGTTACAACCGGTATTGACCTACCAGGGGAATTTTGGGTAAAAGTTTGTATTATTTAAAAATAATCAAAAGTTTGTATTATTGCGAGAGAACGGGCAAAAGTTTGTATTATTCTAGCTAAAAAATCCTTTATAGAATTAAAACTCGCATAGGGTATTACTAAATATTATTTCGACCCTCATCAGTCTTCCCCTCTATTTGTTTTCCTCCCTCCAACTCCCAAGTCTCCTGCTCCATTGAAACCTCCCTCCTCGTCCTTCTACTATCTCCGTCGTCCCTCCCTTCGTGTTCTCTCTCTCCCTCCTCATTAAACTACTTCTCTGTGTCTGTCTTCGCCTCTTCGCTCTCGATCCGCTCCATGGAATGCATGTCTAGGTAATTTCTTTCGAACTTCATTGCTGTATTTTAGGTTCGTTTTTTGGTTTCCTAGATTTGGGGATTTTTTAGGGTTTTCTTTGATTTTTTAGGGTTTTCTTTGATCCAAAAACTTTCCCTCTCACCTCTGATTCGCCATTTGTGATTAGATTCGGTGATGACATTTGTGATTAGATTGTTTACAGTACTATAGAGTGCATATCTTTTTGCATAATTTTAAGTTTCTTTGTGTTTTAACACCAATACCTTTGAAATTAGAGTTTCTGTTTGATTTGGGGTTCGTGAAATTAGGGATTAGGACTTGCAGTGGCTAAATATTGTTGATTCTTACTAATTCGATCTATCACTTGATCCTGATGCTTGAAAACCCTAAATATTATTATTATCATTTTTTTCGCTATTGAAGTTGCAGACTTTAAACATTTGACTTCCCTTACCCTGAGAAGGGTGAGAGATTTTTGGGAGTTCATGAGTAGATATTAATTGTTATAGATATAAGAAACTTTTGTATTGTGATCGATGTGGTACATTATATTGTTTTATATCCTAGTGACTTAGGTCCCTCTATATGAAGTCTTAAAATTTTGTCTTCTTGCTATCTAATTATTGTAATTTATATGATATTCGAGGTTATGGTGATGGATTATAAGCTTACATGGCCAAGTGGGACAGCCAGAGCTATGTTGATCAAAAGTTTTCACATAACTAATGGAGATGAGCTTGTTGGGTAAGTGAAAATTGTAGACACGGTTTATGTCAATGTTGGATGCGAAGCAAATGGATGTAAATAATGTTTTAATAAATCTAAAGTTTCATATGTATCAGTCTACCAAGCCTAAAGGTTGTGACAATATGAAGGTGGAGTAGTCATGACCTGCTAATATGATGTGCTGAATCTTACTTTTGCTGTTGATTCTCAGACAAAACTTTAGATCAGTTTAAACCATGTTTGTTTTGTCAGAATACATGTGGTCACCTTTTATGTTTGTTGCTTTTGCTTAAGTAATTGCTCTATTGTTTAGTTGGATCCTTATACCCATGTCTGATAGGATAAAGTTGATAGATTATAGACGTTCGTAAGCTCTACAACACAACGAGTGACACAACTAATGGAGTAGTAAGTACTTACTACTCTTGTGGTAGCAACTACTCAAGAACACTGAGGAGAAATTAAAATTTATCTTTTGCTAGTATTGCAGTTTGAGCAGGGGCCCTTGACTTCATGCTTTCATATCATTAAGCTCATTTGGTATTATATTCTTTTTCATTTGTATATTCTATTTGCAGGAAGCAAGTGAAGTGCCTGGAGAAGTATTTGAGCTTTAATTAGTTTATGCTGGAGTTGCTTTAAGTGTTTTTTCTGTGGTATTGGTGATTGTTGTGGGTTTGATAACTTCCCCACTCTTGGATTAACACTATTCAGGAAACATAAGCTTTTTTCACCACCCGTTTCTTTGTTTATTTTTTGCCTTTATGGTGTCTTTCAAGGTCAATGCAAAAATTTGTTGCTTAGTACCCTGGAATCCAGAATTAACAATCAATATTGCTTTAGTGCCTTTAAGTTACTACTACTATTGCATCAAAGTTTTAAAGTGGCAAGTAATATGGATAAGAGAAGTTGTTTACAGTGACACCTGTCAAGCAATGAAGCTAGTTGTTAATACAGTAATCTAGCAACAATCTTTTTGTGGTGCAATTGTGTATAGTATATGTTGTGAGTTATAAGTAAAGGGAGAGTATGAAAGAAAATTATCATTATCCTAAATTGATCTCGACTTTGCAAATCTGTAAGTAAGGCAGTTGACCTGAATGCAGATGCTAAACAATAGTTTACTTTTTCTCTCATTTGGTAGTCTTGGGACTAATTAGTACTTGTGTTTTGATCCTTAATTTAGGCAGCTAACTACCTGAACATCGAAAGTCTGCTGGATTTGTATGCAGTGTCAATTTTAATGAAAAGACAGATGATGAAAGAGTTGATGTTGGTATGTTGACAAGTTCAGCCACAAAGCAGGATATCGAGAATGTAGATTTTAATAGGTGTAAAAGGACTAGTCTTTTCTTGCGATGTATCAAGCACTCACTTGGATACGAGTGCCTCTGAAAATGACGCTGGTACTTCAAAAGACATACAAGATGTGGCCACAGTAGGGAATCGATTAATTGGATCAGTACTAGATGTTCCAAAGAAGAAGAAAGTGAAACAAAATCAACTGCACTGACATCTTTTTCTGTAATGTTTCAAATGGTGGTGAGAATATGGAAACTTTTACGAAAGATGCATCGAATAACCAGGAAAACACTTCTAATTCTCTTAATTACGCAAAGGAACAACAGAGACTGTCAAACAGGAAAGTGATTTTGATGAAGGTGCTACTTCTCAAGAGCCTAACATGTCAACTGCCTGCTGTCCTGCAAATGATAAGAAGACGGTTGCTGTGATGGAATGGCAAAGGATTCAACAACTTATGCAGGAGTGAGGACAACATACCTCTTTGTGAAGGGTGTGAACCTTGTGTTGTACGGGTTGTCAAAAAACCGGGTCCTACTTTTGGGTGAAGATTTTATGTTTGTGCTCGCACGGATACTTCATTTAAATGCATTTGCATGCTGGAACCTACATAAGTTGCATATGTTGTGGTAATTTTCTTATACTTCATTTTCAGATCTAGGTTTATTTCGTAGTATGTCTGTAGCATCTTTACTAGCCGGAAGGGTTTGAAAAACCCACTTATGAGTTATGGCCACTGAAAATTCTGATCCATTGGTAGGAGAAGCCGACCTCTTAAGTTTCTTATTCCTAAATGCGTTTTAAGAGACCTGCTCATATTATTTGGTGAGGGGAGGAAAATTATATTCTCTTTTTGGGTTATTATGTTAGCATCACTTCGTCAATTAGTGTCAAGCATATACATTGATCAAAGAAGATAACTTATACATTGATCAAATATGATGATGTTTCTCAATCTGTGCTTAGCTTATATTTTTGTCATCATATGATATGAAGCTGATGCCATTTTTTCAAATGGAAATTGGCGAATAATACTTTTTGAATTTGAAAAAAAGATACCAGAACTAAAAATGTTGTGATATGTCATTATTAGATTTTTGGTCGGTTGTACAAATTCTCAATATGTTTCTTGGCTCTATGTTGTTTATAATGGGTTCATAGATGTTGTTGTGTTTATTTTTGTCAACTGAACTCCAATACTCCAGTAAATAATCCATCCACAACTTATCATCTCGTTTTTTGATAAATTTTTAAAGTATAATAATGTAAGATAAGTTTTTTATTCCTTTTTTCAACAAATTAGTCTCACTTGAAATGTGGTCAGCTTTAGTGACCTGTATTATCACTTGAAATGTGGTCAACAAGTCTGAGGTCTTTATAAACTTTTAATATTGAAGTGCAAATGATGTTTGTGATTTATGACACTAGGTCGAAAGAATATATATAGGAGTGATCGAGATTGGTTTCATGCTGTGTGATGTGTGTTTTAGTTAGTTGCTTGAGATATAACTAACTTCATTTAGTGCGCACAGTTCATACCTCAAATTTCTGATTTACTGTTAAGGCTTTGGTTAAATAGAAGAATGGCAATGATACTGTTCTTTTGGCCTTTTAAATCGCTCTTAATGAAAGATATGCTTTCAAGTTGCATAATTTAGAGCATCTAGTGCCCATACACTCTGTAGCTCTATAGTACTCCATATAATAATCTTACTACTACTTGCAGGTTGCATAATGAAAATTACTTGAGTAGTGGGAGTGAGCTAGCCACTCAAAAGGTGTGGAAGTTGTTAAGAGCTAGACCTTGATTGATTCTGAATGAAATAACTAAATTCTTTGGTTCTTTCTTAGAGATCCTAAATGTCAGTTTTTCCTATTTCAGAAACTTCGTGTGTGGTGTAGGCTTGCTTTTGGACAATGGGAATTGAACGAGCCTTCATTTCTTTGCAATCAACAGTAAAGATATTTGTGTGAGTTGACCTATGTGTGTGCTGCCCCTGGTATTCCTTGTGTATTGGGATAAGAAGTTGCAGTTTTGTCTTCAGGTAATGGTTGTAATTGTCTTTTCTAATTTCTCCTATATATTACTTCGAGATTCATTTGGAGGTCAGTTGTGTTGTTATTCTTTCTTGTTTGTTTACTTTTATATCTCTTTTGCAATTTAGAAAATAGTTGTGTTGTTTATTATTATAATGTTTTTAATTCATGCAAACTGGAAAAAAAGAAAATAATAAAGACTGTACATATCTTTCTCATAATAAAATCTTTCACTTCCTGAATGACTCGTGATTCTTTGGCAAGTGTATGCAGTAATGTATGTTGCCGGCATTGCATGACACCTCCAAATCTATAGTTGTTAAGCAAGATATGTATTTTCTTGGGAATGGATAATGTGTCATTCTTAGATATGCGTTGAATGTCTAATCATTCTCCATCCGAAAGTAGTTTATAGCTGACTTTTATGTTATGTAATCCCCATGTCTTTGTTTACTCCAACTAATTCACTTCATAAGAAAATAATTGCTTCATGAAGGATATTCTGATGAGATTACATATACCGACATAATGGATCGGTGCTTAATAGTATGTGGTGCTTAATATATAGGTCATACTGTTGCAATATACTCTATTCTGTGTCTTAACTTCTGAAATTACTAAAGTCTAGTTAATCTTCTTTTATCAGTGCTAATCATTTGCCCTTGAATTGCCGAAAAAGTAGCTCTGAAATTATTAAAGTCTATTATTTCTAGTACTAAGGATTTGTAGACTTAGGTCTGGAATGAAAAACTGAGCACTTATATCTATTTTTTTTGGAACCCATTTAGATTTGAGTCTGATTTCGTTTGTGATGTCCAAAATTACTTTGGAGAATCATTAAGTTATGGTTTTCAATTCCAAGTTTAATTATCATGAATTACAAAGTATTTTAAGAGTCCCTAAAGGGAATATTATTTTGTAAGAGTGAGTTTTAGTTTGGATGCGATCATCAGTAAGAGATTATGTTTTTCGTAGGATTTTGTAAGAGTTAGTTTTAATCTGAGATTTTGTTAAAATGGTTATCAATAATTGTTACCGTGCATGAGTTGATTAGGGAATTATGGTTTATTACTGTAGTATGGCTGCTGCTAGCACGCATGCTGCAGTTGCTGGATTTTTTTTTACTATATAAAATATACAAATGCTCCGGTTGTTAAGGAAAACTGGAGCACTTGTGCACGCAAAAGCTCCGGTTTTCTCCAAAAACCGGAGCATTTGTGTTATTTTATCCATGTAAAAAAGCTCAAATGCTCCAGTTTTAGGAAGAACCGGAGCATTTGAGAAAATAAAAGCTACGGTTCTCAACCGGAGCATTTGTAAAATGCTCAAATGCTCGTATGACGTCTGCTACGCGTCAAATACGGAGCAATTGTGGGCTTATTAACCGGAGCATTTGAGCAATTTTGCACTAGTGTTAGGAGTAAGTCTTGAATAGTCCCCGGTTTGGGACTGTTCATGGACGTTTGATCTCACTTAGGTGAATGTGTGTCTTCTTTTCAATTCTGAGGAAATTCTTGGCTTATCGTTTCTCTACATTGTTCTCTGGGTACATATATAGATAAGCAATTATCTATATTGTGTACTTGGAGAACTGTAGAGAAATGCTGCCGGATTTTCCTTAGAATTGAAAAGTTGGCATATATTCACTAGTGAGATTAGACGTCCAAGGATGGGTTAGGTTGGAGTGATAAGGACCTTCGGCTGCATGCATATAATTGAACATGTCACTATCTTAGATTGCTCTATACGTGTGTGATTTGAATATGTGAGTGTATGTACTTAAATAATGATTGATGCATTATAATGAATGGTTGTGTTTAATTATTAGAGGTCTTCTTGAATAAGATGGATAGTACTTGGATGTATGGTAGTCGTGAATCGATTGAGTTTGTGAAAGGGGTCTCGGAATTCTGTACAACTGCATTACAATATCAAACATCCTTTGGAGCAGTGGACTTTTATTGTCCTTGTTTTGATTGTAGAAATGTGAGCAAGGTTAATAGTATACATGTGGTTAGGGAGCATGTCTTTCGTCGTGGGTTTAGGCCTAAATACCACGTATGGGTTTGGCATGGTGAGCAGGGGAAGTATATAGGAAGCTCTAGAGTAATGAACGATGTATGTGAAGAAAAGAAGGATTTAGAGAATTGGGATGATGAGTTCGGGGATGAGAATTGGGATGATGAGTTTGCAGATGATGATAGGGATCGGGTAGACGAGATGATACACGAGGTTGAAGATCAGTCGTGTAAACGACCTCGTATTTTTGAGTCTATGTCTAAGGCTGCTGAAAAGCCGTTGTATCCAGATTGTACAAAGTACACCAAACTTTCCGCGGTGATAACACTGTTCAACATTAAGTCGAAAGCTGGTTGGACGGACTCTAGTTTCACATCGTTGTTGGAAGTTTTAGCTGATATGCTCCTTAATGGAAATGAACTGCCAAAGTCGTACTATTATGCGAAGAAACTGATGTGTCCTTTCGGTTTAGAGTACGAGCGGATACATGCTTGTCCTAACGACTGTGTGCTTTATCGTAATGACTTTGAGCATTTACATGAGTGTCCACGTTGTGGATTGTCGAGGTACAAGCGTGAAGGAGCTGGAGGTAGTGAAGGACCACCAGCTAAGGTGTTGTGGTATCTACCCATAATACCTAGATTTAAGCGCATGTTCTCAATTAAAGGAGATGCGAAGAATTTGAGGTGACATGCAGATCGTAGGAAGAAAGACGGTCTGCTCAAGCATCCTACCGATTCGCCCGAGTGGAAAAGTATCAACGGGGGTGCATAAGGCATTTGGTAATGAGGATAGGAATCTGAGGCTTGGATTATGTACGGATGACATGAACCCTTTTGGCAATCTCAGTTCGCAGCATAGTACATGGCCAGTAGTTTTAGTGGTTTATAACTTGCCTCCTTGGTTGTGCATGAAACGCAAGTACATGATGCTGTCGCTTCTTATATCGGGGCCCAAACAACCTGGAAATGACATTGATGTATACCTCCAGCCGCTTGTTGAAGATTTACA
This sequence comes from Beta corolliflora, assembly GCA_947648045.1. NCBI lineage: Eukaryota > Viridiplantae > Streptophyta > Magnoliopsida > Caryophyllales > Amaranthaceae > Beta > Beta corolliflora. The sequence continues at coordinate 5,099,961 of CANSZD010002940.1, read as the reverse complement.
GAAGATGTGGAACGAAGAAGTGTTAGTATTTGATGCGTATGCTAATGAGATGTTCACTCTGCGTGCCATGCTTTTTTGTACTATGAACGATTATCCAGCTTATGGGAACTTATCTGGGTATAAGACGAGAGGAAAACAACCCTGCCCGATTTGTGTAGATGACATGAAATCTACACACCTTAAGGGATGCAAACATGTGTATATGCGCACACGAAGGCTCCTCAGACGCGACCATCCCTATCGGTTTAAGAAGAAGGCATTCGATGGGACGATTGAAGAAGAAGTTGCTCATAGACCATTAACTGGTACTGAAGTTTATAATCAGGTGAAGGGCATTGAAACAATCTTTGGTAAACCTGCTAGTGAGGTTGATCGACCTACGAGATTATGGAAAAAGGAGTCCATTTTTTGGAAACTCCCATATTGGAAAGATCTAAAGGTCAGACATTGTTTGGATGTCATGCACATAGAGAAGAATGTTTGTGAAGCTATTCCGGGCAAGACAAAAGATGTTAAGGCGTCACGACTTTACTTGGAAAAACAGGGGCTTCGACCAGAGTTGTGGGCTCAGAAAAGGGACGGAAGGAAGAAGAAAGTAGTGGAGGAAAGGGTTGATGATGAAACTCAGAAAAGTAAAAAGAAGGTGGAGGATTCGGAGAAGAATTATTTGCCACCAACTTGCTACACGATTTCACGTGCAAAGAAACGGATTTTTTGCGAGTCATTGTATGGCATTAAGGTCCCAACTGACTACTCATCGAATATGAAGCGATTTGTTACCTTAAATGGTGAGTTGAAGTTATCGAGTATGAAATCTCACGATTGTCATGTCATGATGCAAGTATTCTTACCGATTGCAATTCGTGGGATACTTCCAAAGCATGTGAGGCACACCATTACAGAACTTTGTTCATTTTTCCATACAATATGCAGCAAAGTCCTAGAACCGTCGACCCTCGATTCCTTACAGGCCAGAGTAGTTGAAACTCTATGCAAATTTGAGATGTTCCCCCCCGCATTCTTTGACATTATGGTCCATCTCATTGTCCATCTAGTTCAAGAAATTAAGCTGTGTGGTCCAGTGTTTTTGAGGTGGTGCTATCCTTTTGAGAGATATATGGGCACGTTGAAGGATAAAGTTCGGAATCCTGCACAACCAGAAGGTAGTATAATTCAAGGGGTTGTGGGTGAAGAGATAAGTAATTTTGTGGCTGAGTATTTTGCTAGTGTTGATCCTGTTGGACTTCCGACATCCCCACATGAGGGCAGACTTGAGGGCAAGGGTACAATTGGTTCAAAATTGATCACACCTTCCGTAGAAAAGCGTAAACAAGCTCAGTTATTTGTATTGCATCACGTAGCAGCTGTCCATCCTTTTTTAAATGAACATATGGAGGAATTACGTGTTAGCAATCCTGGAAAAGGAGTTAGGGCATTGACGCAAATGCATAATTAGACTTTCATTGATTGGTTTCATAAACGAGTAGTGAATGATTTGGATGAAAGTGTTCCCGAAACATCCAAGTGGTTAGCATTTGGTCCTCGTGAAGCCGTACGCTCTTATGAGGGTTATGATATTAATGGGTATACGTTTTGGGTCGAACGTCAAGATCCGAAGTCAACATCGCAACAAAATAGTGGTGTTTCACTTGTGGCGTCATCTACACAATACGCAAGCTCGAAGGATAAGTCGCCTGTACATGCTGAAAGCAATTATTATGGGCGAATACAAGAAATATGGGAGCTGGACTACTGTACTTTTAATATTTGCCTCTTGTGTTTCAAGTGGGTTGACGATAATCGACGTTGCGTAAGAAAAGATGATCCTTGCGGATTCACTCTTGTTGACCTTAGTCGTCTACGTGAAACTGAGGAGCCATTTGTAATTGCATCACAAGTTAAGCAAGTATTTTTTGTAACTGATCCTGCTGATAATAAGTGGTCAATTGTTGTACCTGGTAAAAGGAGTATCCTCGGTATTGGTGATGTTGATAATGAGGAAGAATATGATGCATTTGAGGACCTCCCTCCTTTTACCTATCCTGAAAATAGTGGAAGATGATGTGAATATGTCAGAGAACTATATGCGTGTAGATCACACGGAAGGGATACATGTACTTGAGGATCCTAAGAAACGGCGGAAGGTCAATAAATCATGAGACATAAACTCAGGTCTCTGTAATTTCTCCAATTTGTAACTATTGTGTAGATTTTTAGGCTTATTTTTTGTTGTAGGTTGAATTTGGGGAACGAAAAGGTCATTTTAGGGCTACATGGCAATGATGGAGTGCAATGAGGGGCAGTAGTGGTGGTGGTGGTGGGACTGTTACAAATGTGGAGAGTGAGGTCACATGGCAATGGAATGCTCTCAACATTTGTAACATTTCCCACTATCTCCGCCGCTACCAGCTGATGGGCATTCCATTGCCATGTGACCTGATTCTCGGGTCATTTTAGGCCTATTTTGGTCAATCCGCATCCGATTCGTACTAATCGAATTATTTAAACCCAAATTCTTGTTGAACATGATTATATGAGGTATAATGTAACTATTGTGTAGAGTTTTAGGCTTGCATTTGTTGTTGGATGCATGTTGGGAACGAAAAGGTCATTTTAGGCCTAGTTTTGCCTTTTCGCATCCAATTCGTACTTATCGCGTCATTTAACCCCAAATTCTTGTTGAACATGATTATATGAGGTATAATGTAACTATTGTGTATAGTTTTAGGCTTGCATTTGTTGTTGGTTGCATTTCGGGAACGAAAAGGTCATTTTAGGCCAAATTTTGCCTTTTCGCTTCCAAATCGTACTTATCGCGTCATTTAACCCCAAATTCTTGTTGAACATGATTATGAGGTATAATGTAACTATTGTGTATAGTTTTAGGCTTGCATTTGTTGTTGGTTGCATTTCGGGAACGAAAAAGTCATTTTAGGCCTAGTTTTGCCTTTTCGCATCCAATTCGTACTTATCGCGTCATTTAACCCCAAATTCTTGTTGAACATGATTATATGAGGTATAATGTAACTATTGTGTATAGTTTTAGGCTTGCATTTGTTGTTGGTTGCATTTCGGGAAAGAAAAGGTCATTTTAGGCCAAATTTTGCCTTTTCGCTTCCAAATCGTACATATCGAGTCATTTAACCCCAAATTATTTTTGAACATGATTATATGAGTTATAATGTAACTATTGTGTAGAGTTTTAGGCTTGCATTTGTTGTTGGTTGCATTTCGGGAACGAAAAGGTCATTTTAGGCCTAGTTTTGCCTTTTCGCTTCCAAATCGTACTTATCGAGTCATTTAACCCCAAATTCTTTTTGAACATGATTATATGAGGTATAATGTAACTATTGTGTAGAGTTTTAGGCTTGCATTTGTTGTTGGTTGCATTTCGGGAACGAAAATGTCATTTTAGGCCTAGTTTTGCCTTTTCGCGTCCAATTCGTACTTATCGAGTCATTTTATTTTATTTTTGTTGATCTAACTCCTAAATTATTAGTATGTAACTGTGTGCAAGGGGAGGGGTGTGCATGGGGGAGGGGGCAGCGGTGGGGGGGAGGGAGGGGTGTGCGGGGGAGGGGAGGGGTGTGCGGCGGTGGGGGAGGGTCCGTGTGCGGGGGGGGAGGGCGGGCAAGAGTGGGGGGGGGGAGGGGTGTGCGGGGGAGGGGAGGGGAGGGGAGGGGTGTGCAGGGGAGGGGAGGGGGCTGTGCGGTGGGGGGGCATGTGCTGGGGCTTGGGAGGGCTCCAGCAGTGCTGGCAGATACTATACATCTAACATTGGATGCATCCTTTGGTGAACATTTAGTGTCCGCAACAAGATGATGGACTTGCATGTGGCTATTACGTGCTGAGGTACATGTTCGATATCGTCAACCATTGCACTAACTTCGATGATCTTCAAAAGGTATGTAACTTATTAGTATATATTAGTTTAGATTAGATCGATTGGTAATAGGTATTAATTGGTATAGAAACCAAAGTAGCACATGCATATATTTGGGAACGAAAATGTCATTTTTATGCCTATTTTTGCCTTTTACGCTTCCAAATCGTATTTATCGAGTCATTTAACCCAAAGTGCATTTTGAACATGATAATATGAGGCAATGTAACTATTGTGTAGATTTTTAGGTTTGCAATTGTTGTAGGTTAGATTTTGGGAACGAAACGGGAATTTTAGGCCTATTTTTGCCTTTTCGCGTCCAATTCGTACTTATCGCGTCATTTAACCCCAATTTCATTTTGAACATGATAATATGAGGTATAATGTAACTATTATGTAGATTCTTAGGCTTGCATTTGTTGTAGGTTGTATATCGGGAACATAAATGTGATTTTAGGCCGATTTTTGCCTTTTCGCGTCCAATTCTTGTTTCTCGAGTCATTTAACTCCATTTTCTTTTTCAATATGATAATATAAGGTATAATATAACTAGTGTGTAGAGTTTTAGGCTTGCATTTGTTTTTGATTGAATTTCGGGAAGGTATATGTCATTTTTAGAACTACTAACTACGGTAAATGATTGAATTCTTATATTTTGTGTTTATTCCTTGGTTGTTTTGCAAGGTTTATATGAATAACACACCACGTTTGAGGGCCTTCACCACAGACGAATTACATGAAGTTCGGGATAAGTTGGCGTCCCACATTTGTGATGATTGCTTATGATACATTTTGGTTGAATTTGTGATATAATTAGCTACATCTACTAATTTATATCAATTCTATATGTACACTTTTAACATTATTAAATATCCATATTTAAAGTTAATTATTACGTTCAAAAACTTGTCACACATTATTGCAATTTGATCGGTTTTTTTTTTGTGTCAACGGGAGGTTTTGGGTGGGGGTTGGGGTGGGGGGGCCATGGTGGGTTGCTAGGGGCTATGGGGCGGTTGGGTCTTTGGGGTGGTGGCGGCAATGGGTGGGTGGAGGGGCCGGCAGAGGGTGGGCCAAGGTGGGGGTGCGGGGAGTGAAGGGGGGGCGGGGGGGGGGGGGCGGGCGGGGGGGAGTGCGGGGGTGGATTGGGGTGGGCGGGACTTGGGGGGGGAGTGCGGGGGGTGGGCGGGGCTTAGGGGGAGGAGTGCGGGGAGGTGGGGGGGGCGGGTGGGGGGGGGGGGTGGGGGGGTGGGAGGGAGTGGGGGGGGAGGTGTGGGGCAGGGGGTGGGGGGTAGATGTGGGCGGGGGTGGGGGCGGGGGCGGGTGGGAGTGCGGGGGCGGGGGTGAGGTGGGCTAGGGGGAGGGGGGTGGGTGGGAGTGCGGGGGCGGGCGGGGGCGGGCGGGTGGGAGTGTAGAGGGTGGGCGGGTGGGTGGGCGGGGGTGGGGGGGGGGGGTGGGGTGGGGGGGGCGGGGGCGGGTGGGAGTGCAGGGGGCGGGGGGGCGAGGCAGGGGGTGGGGTGGGTTGGGATGGTGGGAGTGCGGGGGAAGGGGCGGGGTTGGTGGGAGTGCGGGGGTGGGCGGGGGGGGGGGTGGGGAGTGCAAGGGGTAGGGGCGCGGGGGAGTGGGGGCGGGGGCAAAGGGGGGTGTGGGTTGGGGGCAGCGGGGGTGCGGGCGGGCGGGGGGGTGGGGGTCTTTGGGGTGGGCGGGCGAGATTTAATTTATTTCTTTTAAAAAAAAAATATGAATTTGAAGGGCTGCGGTTTTAAGCCTAAACCGCAGCCCTTCACTTAAAAAGGGCTGCGGTTTAGGCTTAAAACCAAGGGCTGCGGTTTAAGCCGAAAATGCAGCCCTTCAAACTAAGAAGGGCTGCGTTTTTGGCCTGAATCGCAGCCCTTCTTTTCTAATGAAGGGCTGCTATGGAAAAGGCTGCTGGCCAAAAATGCAGCCCTTAGGGCTGTTTTGACCGCAGCCCTTCCTTATTTTTCCACTAGTGAAATACTTACAACTAAACTCTTGAACCTTATCTTACTAATTGCCACGCATGCTACAATGCAATACATGGTGAACTGAACTCTCTTGATGAACATCACATGCCATGTAGGATTATACTATAACACTAATCAAAAACCATATTGAACTCTCATGAATTAACCATGAAATAGTCAAGTACAACTCACTAATAAGGGAAACAAAACTAAATAAATGAAGCAACAGCATACAGCAGGGACATCAAGCTCCAACACGCAGAACACACAACACATACAAAACACAAAATAACTCACGCCAAGCACCCAAAGCTGCTGCAACCCATGTTTTTTGAAGCAACACCGATCATAAATTTAAGCAAACCGCCACACCGTGAAACAAAATTCCAATACTGCACTTGCTATGATCTTCACTAAAATTCATGTTTAAACATACTCAAACATACGCCCATGATACAAAGGTCACCGAACTATTTCCATGACATGAATTAACATGAATTTCTTCCTAAACGTAATAAAAACATGGTAATAAAGATCCGCAATTTACACAACAACAACAACTCACATAGGTTCATATAATTCCATAATAACATTCATAACATGAAATTTTACCCACCCCTAAAACTTAACATAAGAACCACCCATCTTAGATATTAAAGACTAAATAATTCCCAAACGGATACTAGTCGTGCTAGGTTCGCCATTAGTTACCTTTGAAGACCTCCAATTGCTTGCATTTTCATCATGTACTGCTCTGCTCCGATCATGATTCCGGCAACTCAAAGCTCAGTTTCAAAATCGATCCGGTCACAATGAAGGCCCAGATATCCTAAACGTGCTGTCCAAATTTGAAGACGATCCAACGGTAAGATCTCCAGATATCGTCATTTTCGTGAAGGTGTGATAGGGAAATCCGGGATGAACTTTACTCTTCTCTCTCTTCAAATGGCGTGAACAAGGAGGGTTACAAACTGAAAATATGGACGGTTTACAGCCCCCAAAGTGAGGATTAAAAGGGGTTATAAACTTGAATGATGAGATTTCATAATGGGCAATAAGGGGTAATTAAGGTGAGGGATTACAAAAGGATTAGAAGGTGGTCAAAAAGCCTCTCCAATGCTTCAAATCTCTGATTTTGTGGACAGCTTTTAGGAACATAAAACTTCACATTAAAAAGTCGTGCAACGATCCAAAACGCGCTAAAACCGAATAAATAAAAATACCAGATCAAACACGTATTTTTAAATAGTAGAATATATGTAATTTCTAATCCAATAAATTTGATAAATACAACATTTAAAAAGTTGGAAAACAAATAACATAAGGTATAATATTTTTAAGAAGTAAAATATTTTAAATTTAACGGAAAATAATAATTAAGGGAAAATAAGTCGAAGAAATTATGAGCGAAAATCCGTGGTGTTACAAACACTCCCCCTTAAGAAAGTTTCGTCCTCGAAACTTGAAACGACACGAAAATACACTATACGACGACTACATATATACAACTTTGTTTCGGGCATCAAATTAATTAACGTCTTGGAGGTACTCTGCAAAAACGAAAACGTTAGTCCTTGCTAAACCTTACCATCTAACACATAAGGTAAACATATAGCACATCGGTTAACAAAAATAACTCCCAAGGCTTTGTTCCTACCCAAGTAACTCTCACTAAGAATTTTTCTTAAAGCCTAAGATACTAATAATCCTAGATGCAACAACTACACATTTCCTATGGAATATGTAGCAACTCAATGAGAGTTTTGGATCAGTTGCTCTGATACCAACTGTAACACTCCGTCCATTCATAGGCAATGAATAAACAAAATAGAAAGATTTATTAAGTTGTAGACGATAGCGGAAATATCGTCCAGACGGACAATGTCACTCTAAAGTTCAAATAAAATCTAAAACAACAACAAAATAAATCCCAAAGAACATTAATCCAAAAGTATCTATAACGAGATAACATGATCCCAAAATCCACAAATAAAGCAAAGAAACGAAATAAGTAATCCTCCTAATTAAGCTCTTCGGTATCTCTCAAACCCCATGACATAGACCATACTGCAACATATTAACCTGCAAAATATATCAACAAACATCCACAATCAGTGGGGAGTAACTAACAGCTCTTCCAGTTCAATTAGGATCCACGTAGTAGTTATCAAGCTTTAATAAATAAGTCTCAATCAACATAAAATATCAAACTGAACCAAATAACAGCCAAACAACAACTAACAGTTTAACATGCTTAAATAAAGTAAATCAATAATTATGAACTTAAGATAAGCATACAAGATCTATAGCATTGGCCTCCAAAATAATTAAACAAAATAATATAATAGATTTTGAGAAAGAGCAGAACGCCAGTGGATCGCAACCCACTTCCTAAGGTTTGTCAGATCGAAATCTCTAGACAGCCTATGGGCTTACGTTCCCTATTGCATGTGTCTAAGAATGGCGAAACTCCTGATGCAGGATAGTACCCAGCTCAGTACTTCCCAACCTCTCGGACGACAACAATTAACCCAGGTAATACCCCTAAATCGCAACCTAGTTGGTTGACATGTTCTTCACCGAGGACTACATCTATCCCACCGGATATCTTAATCTCAATAAAATAGTTCTACAAATAAATACTATAATTTATTCATCCATTTATTCATCAAATATAAATAATAAGGATGCCCTTCAGGCCTTACACCTAAAATCAGCAGAAACTAGGATCGCAATCCAGAAGTCTCATTTCAACGATATATATTCTTCTCAAAGTAATAGTAATTATAATACTAATAAAAATCATTTCACCCAACTAAAAAGAATAAACCAACATCAAAACATACTTATGCACCAAAAACACACTATAGTCAAATACTCCAACCATTATACTCTCGTTTTATGAGTTTGGGTACAAGGTTAATTACAACATTAGTTATAATACCCCCGGTACATAACTCTTGGCGAAACGGTAATAAAGACAATATTATTCTCCCTCGAGTACTGAAACGTCGACAACTTATATATTGATTTATAAAACTACAAAAGTTTTCTACTCCGATTTAATACATACAAAGCAAACCATCATAAAAATAATTAAAACACTCATATATATATATATAGTGACAACAATAACTTAACAGACTTGCCCATATAACCATCTTTTTAAACTAAAAAAAACACAACTTTAGCATTTATATGTATACTCTTATAACAAGATAAGCAAAGTCATAACAAATAACAACACCTCACATATAAACCATCTAATACATACCAAGCAAAAATAGAAAAGAAGGAAACCAAAACGGAAGAACAAAAAAAACAGCAGACCCACAAATCAATACCATGCATACTATAATGAAATACTTACAACTAAACTCTTGAACCTTATCTTACTAATTGCCACGCATGCTACAATGCAATACATGGTGAACTGAACTCTCTTGATGAACATCACATGCCATGTAGTATTATACTATAACACTAATCAAAAACCATATTGAACTCTCATGAATTAACCATGAAATAGTCAAGTACAACTCACTAATAAGGGAAACAAAAATAAATAAATGAAGCAACAGCATACAGCAGGGACAGCAAGCTCCAACACGCATAACACACAACACATACAACACACAAAATAACTCACGCCAAGCACCCAAAGCTGCTGCAACCCATGTTTTGTGAAGCAACACCGATCATAAATTTAAGCAAACCGCCACACCGTGAAACAAAATTCCATTACTGCACTTGCTATGATCTTCACTAAAAATCATGTTTAAACATACTCAAACATACGCCCATGATACAAAGGTCACCAAACTATTTCCCTGACATGAATTAACATGAATTTCTTCTTAAACGTAATAAAAACATGGTAATAAAGATCCGCAATTTACACAACAACAACAACGCGCATAGGTTCATATAATTCCATAATAACATTCATAACATGAAATTTTACCCACCCCAAAAACTTAACATAAGAACCACCTATCTTAGATATTAAAAACTAAATAATTCCTAAACGGATACTAGTCGTGCTTGGTTCGCCATTAGTTACCTTTGAAGACCTCCAATTGCTTGCATTTCATCATGCACTGCTCTACTCCGATCATGATTCCCGGCCATTGAAAGGTCCGTTTCAATATCGCTCCGGTCACAATGAAGGCCCTGATGTCCTAAACGTGCTGTCCAAATTTGAAGACGATCCAACGGTAAGATCTCCAAATATCGTCATTTTCGTGAAGGTGTGATAGGGAAATCCGGGATGAACTTTACTCTTCTCTCTCTTCAAATGGCGTGAACAAGGAGGGTTACAAACTGAAAATATGGACGGTTTACAGCCCCCAAAGTGAGGATTAAAAGGGGTTATAAACTTAAATGATGAGATTTCATAATGGGCAATAAGGGGTAATTAAGGTGAGGGATTACAAAAGGATTAGAAGGTGGTCAAAAAGCCTCTCCAATGCTTCAAATCTCTGATTTTGTGGACAGCTTTTAGGAACATAAAACTTCACATTAAAAAGTCGTGCAACGATCCAAAACGCGCTAAAACCGAATAAATAAAAATACTAGATCAAACACGTATTTTTAAATAGTAGAATATATATAATTTCTAATCCAATAAATTTGACAAATACAACATTTAAAAAGTTGGAAAACAAATAACATAAGGTATAATTATTTTTAAGAAGTAAAATATTCTAAATTGAACGGAACACTAGTGGAAAAAAACGCAAGGGCTGCAGTGCAAGGGCTGCGGTTTATTATAAAACGCAGCCCTTAATAGTGAAGGGCTGCGGTTAACCCAAAACCGCAGCCCTTTAGTGATAAAAGGGCTGCGGATAATTCAAAAACCGCAGCCCTTAAATTAAGGGCTGCGGTTTTTGGGCTAACCGCAGCCCTTAAACAGCCCAAAAATGAAATAACCCTCTTAATCGCGTTACTCCCTTGAGCAGTCTCCTACTCTCCTTCGCTGAAACCTATTTCTCTCTCCTAATTCCCATTAACCCATCTCTCCTCCTCTCATCGCATTATCTCTCCCCTCTCACCGCATCATCTCTATCCTCTCATCCTTCTTCGCCGGCGAGGGTTTGCAACGGTCAGTGGTTGCAAGGGTTTAGGGTTCGCTGGCGAGGGCTCGCAAGGGTTTAGGGTTCGCTGGCGAGGGCTCGCAAGGGTTTAGGGTTCGCAAGAGTTGTCTTTCGCGCACTCTCTTCCTCTCGCCGGTGAATCCACACCGGGTTTCGCTGCTGTCACCACCGGTCCTCCTGCAACACTGTTGAATCGCATCTCCCTCATCGGAGCTCTGCTTTCCCTTGCCGCCCCTGCCTCTTTCGTTCTCTCCTCTGATTCGTTCTGCTGCTACACTCGAGCAGCCTCACCGCACCTGCGTCGGAGCCACGCAGCCTCGCCGGAGCTCTCCTCCCTTGCCGGATGTCGTCGCCGTTTCCCGGAGCCCAGCTCCTCCCCCTATCGTGTCTTCCCTGCTCTTGAAGCAGAGGTAAAGGCTGCCTCCTTGTTATTGCTAATTTTTTCTTTGAATTTAGGTCTTTCATTTTCATTTTTGTTATTGCATCTGTTGAATTCGTGTTCATTATGATTAGTTTGTTGAATTAGTTTGGTGTATGGACTTGAATGATTTCTGAGTTTTTGATAAGATTGGAGAAAGGGGCTGTGCAGAGGTTATTGTCCTAATTTCTAATCCAATATTTTTTCTTGTTGATTACTTTGCAATGATAGAGCTTGGAGGATCTTGCAAAGGTGTGTGTCATCCATCGTTTTGCACGTGTTTCTTCGGGGGGGGGGTTGAAAAAGGGAGGGCACTAGGAACGGATGAACGCAGTAGAAAAACGAGATCAGATTATTAGAAATGTTCGGGAGTGTTCATCTTGTGTAGGAGCATGTCAATGTTATTAAAGGATAGTTGGATATATGCTGCTTGATTATTATCATTATAAGGTCGTGGCATTTGTCTTATTTTGTTGAATGCTATGTTCCTTTTGTCACCACTTTGAGGGTAGGGGTTCTATTAAGTTCCACTGCTGTTATGAAGCCTTTATTTATTCAGATGCCTATCATTGTTGAAGCTTCTTGGTCTCTGGTTTTTAATGTGTTTTCGGATGATATGGTACTGAAATTCATGGTCTTCATCGAGAAGGTGTATCTGTTGACGTTATGTCTTCTCAGCTTTCTTCCTGGGCATCTGCCTTATTTGAGTTTTTGCCACCTTTCATTAAGAAACAGGTTTGAATTTTAAACCTAGTTATGCCTTTTGATTTCCTGCGGTCTTTGATTAATCTTGCTTTGGCATGCCTTAATGACCCTTCTAAGTTCTTTGGCAGAAAGAAGGCACATACAAGGGAAAGAAGTTTAATGCAATCTGTCACTTTTTTGGCTATCAAGCTCGTGGTTCTCTACCATCAAAATTCGACTGTGACTATGTATATGTATGCCCTGAATCCTTATAGATTCGGTTTTTTTAGTGGTATGCAATTTGCTTACAGTTAAATGGATTTGTGCAGGTTCTTGGTCATATATGCTACCATGTCCTTGCTGCTGGCCTAAACGGTTACATGGCGACTCTTACCAACCTTAAAAATCCTTTGAACAAGTGGAAATGTGGTGCTGCTCCCTTGACAGTAAGGCTCGCTTACTGTCTGTTCAATCTTATTGCCTAGCGTTTTATAATTCAACTATAGTTTATATAGTGACTAACTTAATGAACTGTAATAAATTATAACTTGTTTGTTACTTCTTGATAATCCAGGCAATGATGACTGTGAAACGCTATTCTAGAGGTCCTGGTTCGTTGGCTATTGGTAAACCTGCTATTCATCCTGCAACAGTGGATGTGAAAGGAAAAGCATATGAGTAAGTCTCTCATATCCATATAGAAATGCTTATAGAATTTTGGTCATCTGATTTTCTTACAGTGGTAGTGTGTTACCTTTTCCCAGTGTTGTGAACACATGGATGTGGTTGCAAAATCGGCTGCTCGGATCATGAATGAGCAACGGGGAAAGTAAGTTACACTGTTTCTTTTATATTGTTGCTCTCCTCTCCCTCCTGCTCTACATCTCCTCTCTTTGTCTTTGGCCGCAAAGAATTGTTGCCGTACCATTAGACCAAAGACCGCGCCACCACCCCGCTACCTAGCAACATCAGCGCACACCACCACTCGCTAGAATTCCGACATGATCATTTTAGAGATAAAGTTTCCACCTACATGATTGAGGGTGACTTGGTAATTTCTTCTTCCTTTTCTTTCAATTTAGAGATAAACTGCTACTTATTTTCTGTAATTTCAGAAATGTAGAATCATTTTAGGGAGAGTTCAAATGTAGAAGAGAGGAAATGAAATGTTTATTATGATTAACCTCATAGAATTACAGCATGATTGATATATATATACAAGAGCTAGAAAGGGAGGAATGTAAGAATTACAATAGAGACTTCTATAGAGACTTCTAGAGGAAGTTAGTTAACTAACTAACTGATTTGTAACAAATTTGTATAACTTAATAAGCTCTATTGGCTGAGGTGGCAGGAAGAACTTGAGCTTGAGTATCTTAAGGTTGTGCACTGTAAGATATCAGGAGTATCTTATATTTGTTGATAAACTCTTTTTAGGTTGTGCACTGTAAGATATCAGGAGTTTCTGATTATTTTGCTGAAGGTATTGTGCTGCTGTAGCATCTTTTTTAGTTTATTTCACAAGTGTTGTTTGATCAATGATATCTTTACTTCTTTCTCTTGGTAGTTTCATGACACTTTTCTTCAACTAGCATTCTTGCTAAACTAATGTCATGAAATTTGTCGAAGTCTTATTGCTCTTAAACACCTGTACTTGCTTGTAGAGAGTATAAGCCATTGCTGAATTTGTTAATATTGCTTTCCCATCTGGCTGGTTTGTACCACTTTTTTGAATTTGTTTTAGTCGCAATATAAGAGGTTAATACAAAGCCTGTTTGATGCAAATTTTTGTGATTACGAGCTGCTTACTGTAGTATATGTTTGCTGCGAACTGTTGAAGATGAATTAGGTTTTTGCCAATGTGGTTTGTGGCTGATGAGGGTTGCTGTGTTATCTCATTTTTTAAGCTGAAAGTTGCAATGTAGATCTTTATGACTTCACTATTTGTTTTTCTTCTCTGTTTATTGGTGAAAATTAATTAGTGTGTATATCTATGATTAAGTTAACTAGTATATGACTTAGTGTGTACATCTATGAGTAAGTTAACTAGTATATGACTTATAATGTAAACATGAAATTTTGGATTCGAAAACTAAAAATTGACCGTGTGCTTTCTGTAGTGATTGAATATTGGGGTTGGTTACGATGTAGGCGTTGTTCGGCGTTACATATTAACTTGTAATGTATATTTGGAGTATGAGAAAAGGTATGTCTTATTCTCACTCTTTTTTTTTGCTTTTTATTGAGTGATGTTTTAGAAATTAGAACCCTATTATCCGAAGTTGATTGTTCGAGGATGAACCTTATTTATCTCCTTTTCCCCCTTAGTTGAAGATGATTGTTCGAGGAATTAGTATGGGCATTGTAGCCCTTTTTGGGATCATGGTGCTGGTTTTGTTCAATTATTTTTGGCTGTTATTGCTTGCTTCATGCTTAAAGTTGGTGAATTTAGTTAGTTATTGATATTTGTGGGATTTATTGGCCTAATATGCATCTAAGTGATTGTTTTAGGGCTTTAATTGTTTGATCCATGATTAAGTGGTTGTTTTTTAGACTTTAAAAAGATTAGCTGCATATTGATATATTTTTTACACATTACATTTCTCCATCATTCTTCAGTAATCGTCATTATTTTTTTCTTTTTTTGCCTATTACTTTATAGGTTGAATTTTTATAAGTTCTATTAGACATACATTGAAATGAATTTGTTGTTTTAGCTACACTTTACTTGTTGAATACCAAAGTATTACAATTATTATCTGATATTGACAAATTGACATCATGACCTTTAGTCTATTCTTTCTCTTCTTTTCTTTTTCTATGTACTTTTTGTGTATCAAAAGTTTCATGCTACAACACTCACGCTATTCGTTTTAAGCCAAAGTTCTAGCATTTAGTCATCGTTTTAAGCCCTGCCCCCCTTGCTACACCCCCCACCCCACCCGCACCCCCTCGCGCCTGCACCCCCGCCCCTGCTACACCCCCTGACCCCCCACCCCAGAAGACCCCCCAACCCGGCCCCGGCACCCCGCCGCGCCTGTACCCCCGCCCCCGCTACACACCCCGGTCCCCCACCGCCCAAGAAGACACCCCCTGCTCCCCCCTGCTGCCCCCCTTGCTACACCCTAACCCCGGCCCAAGACCCCATGCCGCCTGCTCCCCGCTACACCCCCAGCCCCCCACCGCCCAAGAAGACCCCCCTCGCTCCCCCTGCTGCCCCCCTTGCTACACCCTCACCCCACCCAAAGACCCCCATGCTGCCCCGCCCCCTACTACACCCCCGCCCCCCCAACCGCCCAAAGAAGACCCCCCCGGTGTTCACCTCCAAATTATAGCAATTTTGGTTTTATTTGCCAGGTTCTATCAACTCTAGAGAAGTTGCTTTCGAGGGATCCGGATGCTAGTCTTGGTGGAGTTGTTGTAATGCTAGTTTGTGTTTGTGATCCAGCTCATATATTGCAATTTGAACACTCGAGGGCAACCTCAAACTAATGTAATTCAGTTATTGTTTTCTCTATATTTGTGTAAAAAAACATAATTAATGATACTAATATATATATATATATAACTGTTTGGGAACATTTAGGACAAGAAAATGAAAAAAAAAAATTTTTTTTTTTATTTTTTTTGGGTCACAAGGGCTGCGGTTCTGGCAAGAACCGCAGCCCTTGGTGGGTTAAGGGCTGCGGTTAAGGGCCAAAACCGCAGCCCTTAACTCACCAAGGGCTGCGGTTTTGGCCCTTAACCGCAGCCCTTAACCCATCAAGGGCTGCGGTTTTTGCCTTGACCGCAGCACTTAACGCGTCAAGGGCTGCGGTTAACAACCGCAGCCCTTCCTAAATGCCAAGGGCTGCTAGTCCAATGGCTGCGGTCAAAAAACGCAGCCCTTGGGCCCCTTTTGACCGCAGCCCTTGGACTTTTTTCCTCTAGTGGAAAATAATAATTAAGGGAAAATAAGTCGAAGAAATTATGAGCGAAAATCCGTGGTGTTACAAACACTCCCCCTTAAGAAAGTTTCGTCCTCGAAACTTGAAACGACACGAAAATACACTATACGACGACTACATATATACAACTTTGTTTCGGGCATCAAATTAATTAACGTCTTGGAGGTACTCTGCAAAAAAAAAACGTTAGTCCTTGCTAAACCTTACTAACTAACACATAAGGTAAACATATAGCACATTGGTTAACAAAAATAACTCCCAAGGCTTTCTTCCTACCCAAGTAACTCTCACTAAGAACTTTTCTTAAAGCCGAAGATACTAATAATCATAGATGCAACAACTACACATTTCCCATGGAATATGTAGCAACTCAATGTGATTTTTTGGATCATTTGCTCTGATACCAACTGTAACACTCCGTCAATTCATAGGCAATGAATAAACAAAATAGAAAGATTTATTAAGTTGTAGACGATAGCGGAAATATCGTCAAGACGGACAGTGTCACTCTAAAGTTCAAATAAAATCTAAAACAACAACAAAATAAATCCCAAAGAACATTAATCCAAAAGTATCTATAACGAGATAACATGATCCCAAAATCCACAAATAAAGCAAAGAAACGAAATAAGTAATCCTCCTAATTAAGCTCTTCGGTATCTCTCAAACCCCATGACATAAAACCATACCGCAACATATTAACCTGCAAAATATATCAACAAACATCCACAATCAGTGGCGAGTAACTAACAGCTCTCCCAGCTCAATTAGGATCCACGTAGGAGTTATCAAGCTTTAATAAATAAGTCTCAATCAACATAAAATATCAAACTGAACCAAATAACAGCCAAACAACAACTAACAGTTTAACATGCTTGAATACAATAAATCAACAATTATGAACTTAAGATAAGCATACAAGATCTATAGCATAGGCCTCCAAAATAATTAAACAAAATAATATAATAGGTTTTGAGAAAGAGCGGAACGCCAATGGATCGCAACCCACTTCCTAAGGTTTGTCAGATCGAAATCTCTAGACAGCCTATGGGCTTACGTTCCCTACTGCATGTGTCTAAGAATGGCCAAACTCCTGATGCAGGATAGTACCCAGCTCAGTACTTCCCAACCTCTCGGACGACAACAATTAACCCAGGTAATACCCCTAAATCGCAACCTAGGTGGTTGGCATGTTCTTCACCAGGGACTACATCTATCCCACCGGATATCTTAATCTCAATAAAATAGTTCTACTAATAAATACTATAATTTATTCATCCATTTATTCATCAAATATAAATAATAAGGATGCCCTTCAGGCCTTACACCTAAAATCAGCAGAAACTAGGATCGCAATCCAGAAGTCTCATTTCAACGATATATATTCTTCTCAAAGTAATAGTGATTATAATACTAATAAAAATAATTTCACCCAACTAAAAAGAATAAACCAACATTAAAACATACTTATACACCAAAAACACACTATAGTCAAATACTCCAACCATTATACTCTCGTTGTATGAGTTTGGGTACAAGGTTAATTACAACATTAGTTATAATACCCCCGGTACATAACTCTTGGCGAAACGGTAATAAAGACAGTATTATTCTCCCTCGAGTACTGAAACGTCGACAACTTAGATATTGATTTATAAAACTACAAAATTTTTATACTCCGATTTAATACAAACAAAGCAAACCATCATAAAAATAATTAAAACACTCATGTATATATATATATATATATATAGTCACAACAATAACTTAACAGACTTGCCCATATAACCATCTTTTTAAACTAAAAAAAACACAACTTTGGCATTTATATGTATACTCTTATAACAAGATAAGCAAAGTCATAACAAATAACAACACCTCACATATAAACCGTCCACTAGGAGAAAAAAAGGAAGGGCTGCGCAGGAAGGGCTGCAGTTAACAAGAAATTGCAGCCCTTTATACAGTATGAAGGGCTGCGTTTTCTGGACTAACCGTAGCCCTTCACATCCCATCCCATATTTCGAGTTTTGCGCGCACATACACACAGTAGCTAGACATATTTTCCAAATTTCCCTCCCTTAGACGCATTTGACGAGCAAAAAACCCCTCTCACTCACTCGCACGTTAACCCTAACGCCTCATCACCTGAGCCCTGACGCCGGAGCACCCACATTGCTTCACCACCAACTTAGTGCGCAACAGCGACCTCCACCACCACCACAACCCTTCTCTTTCTTCACTTCTCTTCTGTTCTCTTCTCTTCTCTTCTCTTCTCTTCTCTTCTCTTCTCCACCATTTGAGTGGGTTTAGGGTGTGGAGCTCCTCCACCACTATGCAGCGCCACCACCCACAAGCGGCAGCAACAACTACCACCACCACTGCCCTACTCTTTCTTCATTGCTCTTGGGTTTAGCTAATTTTTTGCTTAGTTAAGTATGAATTAATCTTGTTTTTAAGTTAGTTTTGTTTTTCTTAATTGAATTAAATGATTAATGTGCAATGTGGGTTTTGTTAATTGTAGGAAGAAGAGGCTTAGGAAGGCAAATAAAGTTCCAACTATCTCTTCTCTCTTCATTGCTTATCATTGGTGTTAAGAGGTAACTAGTTTAATTTCGTTGTCTTTTTTGTTTGATTTAATTTGTTGATGAGACAAAGTTGTCATGTGATTCAATTTGATTAAGTTATGATAATTTATTGATATATATATGAATTTCTTATAATGTATGTATATTTCTTGATATGAGATTGTATGAAAACGCAATGTAATTTAGCTATGAAATCTACAAGTTGTTTGAATTGTCATCATATGCCTAGATACCCGTTCAAGACTTACTCATTAGGAGTAAGTCTTGAATAGTCCCCGGTTTGGGACTGTTCTTGGACGTTTGATCTCACTTAGGTGGTGAATGTGTGTCTTCTTTTCAATTCTGAGGAAATTTTTGGCTCATCGTTTCTCTACATTGTTCTCTGGGTACATATGTAGATAAGCAATTATCTATATTGTGTACTTGGAGAACTGTAGGGAAATGCTGCCGGATTTTCCTTAGAATTGAAAAGTTGGCATATATTCACTAGTGAGATTAGACGTCCAAGGATGGGTTAGGTTGGAGTGATAAGGACCTTCGGCTGCATGCATACAATTGAACATGTCACTATCTTAGATTGCTCTATACGTGTGTGATATGAATATGTGAGTGTATGTACTTAAATAATGATTGATGCATTATAATGAATGGTTGTGTTTAATTATTAGAGGTCTTCTTGAATGAGATGGATCGTACTTGGATGTATGGTAGTCGTGAATCGATTGAGTTTGTGAAAGGGGTCTCGGAATTCTGTACAACTGCATTACAATATCAAGCATCCTTTGGAGCAGTCGACTTTTATTGTCCTTGTTTCGATTGTAGAAATGTGAGCAAGGTTAGTAGTATACATGTGGTTAGGGAGCATGTCTTTCGTCGTGGGTATAGGCCTCAATACCACGTATGGGTTTGGCATGGTGAGCAGGGGAAGTATATAGGAAGCTCTAGAGTAATGAACGATGTATGTGAAGAAAAGAAGGATGATAAGTTCGGGGATGAGAATTTGGATGATGAGTTTGCAGATGATGATAGGGATCGGGTAGACGAGATGATACACGAGGTTGAAGATCAGTCGTGTAAACGACCTCGTATTTTTGAGTCTATGTCTGAGGCTTTTGAAAGCCGTTGTATCCAGGTTGTACAAAGTACACCAAACTTTCCGCGGTGATAACACTGTTCAACATTAAGTCGAAAGCTGGTTGGACGGACTCTAGTTTCACATCGTTGTTGGAAGTTTTAGCTGATATGCTCCCTGATGGAAATGAACTGCCAAAGTCGTACTATTATGCGAAGAAACTGATGTGTCCTTTCGGTTTAGAGTATGAGCGGATACATGCTTGTCCTAACGATTGTGTGCTTTATCGTAATGAGTATGAGCATTTACATGAGTGTCCACGTTGTGGATTATCGAGGTACAAGCGTGAAGGAGCTGGAGGTAGTGAAGGACCACTAGCTAAGGTGTTGTGGTATTTACCCATAATACCTTTATTTAAGCGCATGTTCTCAATTAAAGGAGATACGAAGAATTTGAGGTGGCATGCAGATCATAGGAAGAAAGACGGTTTGCTCAAGCATCCGGCTGATTCGCCTGAGTGGAAAAGTATCAACAGGGTGCATAAGGCATTTGGTAATGAGGATAGGAATCTGAGGCTTGGATTATGTACGGATGGCATGAACCCTTTTGGCAATCTCAGTTCGCAGCATAGTACATGGCCAGTAGTCTTAGTGGTTTATAACTTGCCTCCTTGGTTGTGCATGAAACGCAAGTACATGATGCTATCGCTTCTTATATCGGGGCCCAAACAACCTGGAAATGACATTGATGTATAACTCCAGCCGCTTGTTGAAGATTTACAGAAGATGTGGAACGAAGGAGTGTTAGTATTTGATGCGTATGCTAATGAGATGTTCACTCTGCGTGCCATGCTTTTTTGTACTATGAACGATTATCCAGCTTATGGGAACTTATCTGGGTATAAGACGAGAGGAAAACAACCCTGCCCGATTTGTGTAGATGACATGAAATCTACACACCTTAAGGGATGCAAACATGTGTATATGCGCACACGAAGGCTCCTCAGACGCGACCATCCCTATCGGTTTAAGAAGAAGGCATTCGATGGGATGGTTGAACTAGTGGAAAAAAAAGCAAGGGCTGCGGTGCAAGGGCTGCGGTTTATTGAAAACCGCAGCCCTTAATGTGAAGGGCTGCGGTTAGCCCAAAATACGCAGCCCTTAAAGATAAAGGGCTGCGGTTTTTGGGCTAACCGCTGCCCTTTAAGATAAAGGGCTGCGGTTTTGGGCTAACCGCAGGCCTTGAGGGCCCAAATATGAAATAAACGATCCATTCAATCTGTTCCCACGCACAAATTGACCAACCTAAATTTCTAAATCTCTCACCGTCTCACCCCTCCCTCTCTCTCTAACCTCTCACTTCTTCTCTCCTCTTTGGCGCCAGCGACGCTCAACCGGCGATGCTTCAGTCTCCCCAGCTCCGGCGACGCCTGCGAACAAGCACCGAGCGCTTCCCCCCTTTCCCCCAGTCCCCCAGTCCCTCTCTATCTCTATCTAGGGTTTGCGAAAATTCAAGTGCACCGAAGATAAGATGAGACCAGCAACAAAAGCAGTAACAAGGAGAAGAAGACAACGTTTATTTTCGTAGTGCCTCACTTTCTGAATTTTTCTGTCACATTAGTTGAATTCGCTTCAATTTTCGATTACAATGGCAAACTTTTTTGTGGATTATATGTTCAAAATTCAGATTGTTTAATTTGTGAAGTCCTATAACTCGTGCGGTGCTAAATTTCAATTAGTTCGGGAATTTTGTGGCTATACGCTCAATCTGTTCCCTTACTCTTCTCTCTCCTTAGCCGCGCCTCCTTCTCTCACTCTTAGGGTTTTTAATTCGCTGCAATTTTCGGAGTTTTTGATTTTGAAGAATCGAAGTGCTGGTTAGAGAAGCCGTTTTATTTGTTCATTCTTGATTCCCCCTTTTTCTGTGAGTTTCTTCCATCTTTTGTTGTTTTGAATTTAATTTTATATGTTGATCTGAATTATTTTGTTTGGTTTTTAGGATATTTTTGTTAGTCTAGGGTTTCGTTGTGATTTAGATTTTGAGTTTTGATTGTCTTTTAGCAAATTGAGATGGTCAGCATCTGTGAAATGTCAATTGATGCTTAATTTTATATGGTGATATTGTGGAACTGTTGAATTTGTAAATTGACTTGGAATTTCATGAACTTGTTGTTGTTTAGGGTTTCAAGACCTGCTCATATTTGTTTGAATTCATGTGTTAATTATTAGCATCTGAACTTGTTCGGTTATCGACGAATGGGAAATTTGGTGAAGCTCAAATGGAAAATTTGGTGAAGCTTTGGGTCTTGAGGGAAAAAGTGTATGATAATTCTAGCCGGTGTCATGTATTTATGTTGAGAGATTTTGGCAATTGATAAAGATTGATGAATTTGGACGGAGTAGCTGTCCTTTGAATAGTTTAAGAGTGTTTGGAACTTTGATTAGTCTCTTATGGAATGAATAAGGTTTCGAACTTGGCTATAGCTTTGACCGTTTGAGTACTCCTTTGAATAGTTTAAGAGTGTCGAGAGGGTGGTTGGTGTACTCTTCTTGTTCAAGAAAACAGACGCGTTGTTCTTCCTCTTTACAGCATTGAAGAAAATGTCAAATTCTCAAAACAACCCTTCTGTGACCACTGTCGTTGCTTTGGTAATTTATGGTTTTTTTTTGGTGGATTAATTTTGTTGTTTTTGTGGATTTATGATATGGCTGTTTGTTGTTTTTCACTAATTCTGGTTTCTTGGATTGTTTAACAATCTTTGGGTAAGTGTTTGCTGAAATGTTTGTGTGATAATTAATGGCTGTTTTGGTTCCATTCTTGCTCTATTTTAACTAGTTATGGTTCTTGAAGTTGGTTAGATGTTCTTTACTTTATTTTTTTTTACTGTTGGATATTTGGTGAAGTTGTATTATGCATTCAAAATCTTGTTAAGTTGGGTTGGAAATTGGAATCATAATAATTTGATTCTTGCACAAGCTGCTGTCTAATAATCACACTATTTGATCCTGTAGGATGATGAACTCGCATGCATGTTTTGAGTAGCCGATCTAAATGTTTACTTGTTCCGGTTTATATATCTTAGTTCAATGTTTCTCCCGAGTTCTTTTTCTCCTTTTTTATATATTACTTTTTGACATGGTAAGGATTGGCATAGTTTGGTTTCATACACTGAGTCGATAGCTTGGTTTCATACACTGAGTCCACTCCCCTTCCCAGCCCTTGCATTTTTGTGGAAAGAGGGGGTGGGGTGAGGCTTCTCAGGTTCGATTCTGGATAGCATGTAAGAACCCATGCTAGTACCCGTGCTCCCAAAAGACATGAACTAAGTGCTTCTTGCTTTCTTTCTTCTTCGATTATCAGTTTTTGTTTGCTTCTTTCATAATTTATCTCGCTATTCTTTTTAATCCTTGATTACTTCTTTCTTTGTTATATTATTGCCTTTGTGCTTGGTTTGTTAGTTTAGTGCGCCTGTAAAAGTTTGGCGAGTATGCTAGTACCCATACCCCCCCCACACCCCCGCACACACCCCCCCCCACGCCCCCCACACACCCCCCTCTCACGGCCCCCGCACACACCCCCCCTCCCACGCCCCTTGCACACACCCCCCCTCCCACGGCCCCTTGCACACACACCCCCTCCCACGGCCCCGTGCACACACACCCCCCTCCCACAACCCCTTGCACACACACCTCCCTCCAACGACCCCTACACACACACACCTCCTCCCATGCACGACCCCCCCGCTCCACAACCCCCCACCTACTGCTGTAGCCTCCCATCAAAATAGCCCTGCACCTACTGTTGTAGCCCCCCATCCACGATTGTCTTCTTGCTTTCTATGTAAAAGCATAACCTTTGATATGTGCTCTCACGAGTGGGAGAGCCCTTACTATAATAAATTTGTAACTCTCTCTATGAGATTCTAACATGTGCTATAGCTTAGTTTCGCAGTTTGCCTTTATGCTGCTTACGAAATTTCTGGATCAATATAATTGCGCCTGTGATACGAATGCTCTACAACAACAACAAAAGCCTTAGTCCCAAAATGATTTGGATATGAATCCTCCGTCGTCATTAAAATAGTATTTCTGATTTCGCACCTTTTGTTCTTTAGTGTTGTGCAGGCACTGACTCTAATCCACTTTCGTTGGATGCATTGTCTGTTTTCATGTTACGCGTGCTTCAACGAGTTAATCATCCGGTACTGCCTTCTGTCTAATCTGAATAGTATGACATTACGTATTGTTTCTAATCTCAGTAGTGTGCTTCTTTCTTGGGTTTTCTGTTTCATGCTAGGGAAATCTTGATAAGGCATCTCCAAATGATCGAGGGTGGCTTGGTAATTTCTTCTTCCTTTTCTTTCATTTTAGAGATAAACTGCTACTTATTATTGGTAAGAAGTTATTGGTAATGGTCATTTAGTATTGTAATCACTTCTCATGGCAAATTTTTGGTGTTGCTGTGCAGCGGCATGGTTCTTTTTGGCAATTCTAATGGCAGGGTTGTTCATTGTGTTTGAGACGTTATGGCTTTTTACTATCACAAAGTAGGTTGCAGGCTTACGGCTAGTATTCGACTTCACTCTGTTTCAGCTCTTCTGCATAGATTTGAATTGACGTTCTTACCCCCAACTCATAAGACTTATATTTTCCTCTATATAAATTATCACACAGGTTGGAGCACAATCTGAGACTGAGCTCAAAGAAGGAAGCTGCGACTGGAGGATGCTCTTTGTGCAACAAAGGTATCCTCTTAATATGATATTTTTGGACTTTCTGCCCACCCTGTAGTTGACTAAGGGAGAACTGAACTGACTCAGAAACTTCACATCTTGTCAGGCAGCTGTAGCGGAAGGTATAGTTGTAGGTGGAGGGTGCACCTTGCTGCGTCTATCGACTAAAGTTGATGCCATCAGGGAGAGACTTGAAAATAATGAACAAAAGGTTCTCCGATCTTTCAAACCTGCCCTTGTATTATCATTATGCTGTCAATTTCTCTCTCCACTTTAAGCTAAATTGATACTGATAATTATATACAAATATTATACTCACATGCACAAGTTGATTTGTTAGCTTCCTTTGTTACAAGTATTACCATTATGCTGTCAATCTGCCCTTGAATTTTTCTTATGATTTACTTCCTCTGTTAACTTCTCCTTGTTCTCCAACTATTCAAATATTATAATCACATGCACAAGTTGATGTGTGTAGTGATATGATGTCTTTTTTTTGTCAATACATGTTCTTTCTGTTGAATAAACAGAAGTGATTGAATATTGGGGCTGGTTACGGCGCAGACATTGTTCGACGTTACATATTAACTTGTAAAGTATATTTGGATTATGAGAAAAGGTATGTCTTATTCTCACTCTTTTCTGTTTTTTATTGAGTTATATTTTAGAAATTAGAACCCTTTTATCCGAAGTTGATTGTTCGAGGATGAACCTTATTTATCCCCCTTTTCCCCCTTAGTTGAAGATGATTGTTCGAGGAATTAGTATGGGTATTGTAGCCCCCTTTGGGATGATGGTGCTGGTTTTGTTCAATTGTTTTTGGCCGTTATTGGTTGCTTCATGCTTAAAGTTTGGTGAATTTAGTTAGTTATTGATATTTGTGGGATTTCTTGGCCTAATATGCATCTAAGTGATTGTTTTAGGGCTTCAATTGTTTGATCCATGGTTAAGTGATTGTTTTTTAGACTTTATTTGCTTGATCATCTATCTTTTTTTTTTTGAGTGGATTGATCATCTATCTAAAACATATAAACATGAAGATTATGGCTAAACTGTAAATCAAACAATACCAAGCCATTCTCTAAATAATTTGACTTTTGCACTTGTTAATGCTAATCCGGTTTGATTTTCTAAAAATTATTAAACTACGAACAATTGTTTGTTCTTGATTTTTTTTTATTTCGTAAAACTAATCATCAAAGTACATGATGAGGTTTTTATGGCACTCGTATATATCAGCATATACGATATGCATAGAAAACTGTATGTCACATATATATGGATACCAAAATAAATCATAAGATTTGGTCAAATGATAAATAGTTTTTCAGTACTAATGAGCTAAGTATTTCCTATCCTATTCTCTAACATGAAACAACTCATATATGCATAATAGTATGGGATAATGGGATATCACATGTTTTTGGCCAAAACAATCCTTCATATAATGAAAAGGCCAATAGTCAAAATCAAACACCCCCTCCCACCCCCTGCACACCTCCCTTCCCACAGCCCCTCCTCCCACAGCCCTGCACTCACACCCCCTCCCACAGCCCCCTGCCATGCACACACACCACCCCTTGCCATGCACACACACCACCCCTTGCCATGCACACACCTATTGCTGTAGCCCCCCCATCCCCTACACAAGACATAACCCCTATGCGAGACCCCCATGCCTGCACACCCCCCGCACACACACCCCCCCAACAACCCCCTTTCTCCACAGCGCCCCATTCCCTACACAGCCCCTGCACACCACCCCCATGCACCGACCGCCCGTGCTGCACACCCCTGCCATGCTCGTTTACCGTTAGAGTCACTTAGCCATATCTTTGTGGAAGACAAATTTTCCCCTACTTCTATTTAAAGACCTTATTGCTGTTTCTCATGTCTTAATATTGTTGAACGCTTTGCAGATCTATATATGTCGAGGTTATTTTTGGGAGCCCGGAGGGAAATTTGCAGCTTTTTGGAATGTTGAAGAAAAATCTATAGGATTTTAAGGGATGGAATGCACCCATTTCTTGTTGTATCTCGTTTTCACAATGTAACTCGGTCAATAGTTTCTTTATATTTGTATGAATAACATGAATTGCAATGAAAATTGATACTCGTATATATATGTAATTGTTTTTGGATCATTTAGGACAAAAAAATTCAAAAAAAAAATAAATTTTTTTTTTTTTTTTGGGTCACAAGGGCTGCGCACAAAGACAAAAACCGCAGCCCTTGGTGACTTAAGGGCTGCGGTTGAGGGCTAAAACCGCAGCCCTTAACTCGCCAAGGGCTGCGGCTTTTGCCCTTAACCGCAGCCCTTAATCCACCAAGGGCTGCGGTTAAAAACCGCAGCCCTTCCTAGATGCCAAGGGCTGCTAGTCCAATGGCTGCGGTCAAAAAACGCAGCCCTTGGGCCAGTTTTGACCGCAGCCCTTGGGCTTTTTTCCACTAAGTTGCTCATAGACCATTAACTGGTACTGAAGTTTATAATCAGGTGAAGGCATTGAAACAATCTTTGGTAAACTTGCTAGTGAGGTTGATCGACCTACGGGATTATGGAAAAAGGAGTCCATTTTTTGGAAACTCCCATATTGGAAAGATCTAAAGGTCAGACATTGTTTGGATGTCATGCACATAGAGAAGAATGTTTGTGAAGCTATTCTTGCGACACTTATGAATATTCCGGGCAAGACAAAAGATGTTAAGGCGTCACGACTTTACTTGGAAAAACAGGGGCTTCGACCAGAGTTGCGGCTCAGAAAAGGGACGGAAGGAAGAAGAAAGTAGTGGAGGAAAGGGTTGATGATGAAACTCAAAAAAGTAAAAAGAAGGTGGAGGATTCGGAGAAGAATTATTTGCCACCAGCTTGCTACACGATTTCACGTGCAGAGAAACGGATTTTTTGCGAGTCATTGTATGGCATTAAGGTCCCAACTGGCTACTCATCGAATATGAAGCGGTTTGTTACCTTAAATGGTGAATTGAAGTTATCGAGTATGAAATCTCACGATTGTCATGTCATGATGCAAGTATTCTTACCAATTGCAATTCGTGGGATGCTTCCAAAGCATGTGAGGCACACCATTACAGAACTTTGTTCATTTTTCCATACAATATGCAGCAAAGTCCTAGAGCTGTCGACCCTCGATTCCTTGCAGGCCAGAGTAGTTGAAACTCTATGCAAATTTGAGATGTTTTTCCCCCCGCATTCTTTGACATTATGGTCCATCTCATTGTCCATCAAGTTCGAGAAATTAAGCTGTGTGGTCCAGTGTTTTTGAGGTGGTGCTATCCTTTTGAGAGATATATGGGCACTTTGAAGGATAAAGTTCGGAATCCTGCACAACCAGAAGGTAGTATAATTCAAGGGGTTGTGGGTGAGGAGATCGATAATTTTGTGGCCGAGTATTTTGCTAGTGTTGATCTCGTTGGACTTCCGACATCCCGACACGAGGGCAGACTTGAGGGCAAGGGCACAATTGGTTCAAAATTGATCACACCTTCCGTAGAAAAGCGTAAACAAGCTCACTTATTTGTATTGCATCACGTAGCAGCTGTCCATCCTTATTTGAATGAACATATGGAGGAATTACGTGTTAGCAATCCTGGAAAAGGAGTTAGGGCATTGACGCAAATGCATAACAAGACTTTCATTGATTGGTTTCATAAACGAGTAGTGAATGATTTGGATGAAAGTGTTCCTGAAACAGTCAAGTGGTTAGCATTTGGTCCTCGTGAAGCTCTACGCTCTTATGAGGGTTATGATATTAATGGGTATACTTTTTGGACTGAACGTCAAGATCTGAAGTCAACATCGCAACAAAATAGTGGTGTTTCACTTGTGGCGTCATCTACACAATACGCAAGCTCGAAGGATAAGTCGCCTGTACATGCTGAAAGCAATTATTATGGGCGAATACAAGAAATATGGGAGCTGGACTACTGTACTTTTAATATTTGCCTCTTGTGTTGCAAGTGGGTTGACGATAATCGACGTTGCGTAAGAAAAGATGATCCTTGCGGATTCACTCTTGTTGACCTTAGTTGTCTACGTGAAACTAAGGAGCCATTTGTAATTGCATCATAAGTTAAGCAAGTTTTTTTTGTAACTGATCCTGCTGATAATAAGTGGTCAATTGTTGTTCCTGGTAAAACGAGTATCCTCGGTATTGGTGATGTTGATAATGAGGAAGAATATGATGCATTTGAGGACCTCCCCCCTTTTACCTATCCTGAAAATAGTGTGGAAGATGATGTGAATATGTCGGAGAACTATATGCGTGTAGATCAGACGGAAGGGATACATGTACTTGAGGATCCTAAGAAACGGCGGAAGGTCAATAAATCATGAGACATAAACTCAGGTCTGTGTAATTTCTCCAATTTGTAATTCTTTTTTAACATGCTTATATGAGGTATAAAGTACCTATTGTGTAGAGTTTTAGGCTTGCATTTGTTGTTGGTTGCATTTCGGGAACGAAAAGGTCATTTTAGGCCTAGTTTTGCCTTTTCGCTTCCAAATCGTACTTATCGAGTCATTTAACCCCAAATGCATTTTGAACATGATAATATGAGGCATAATGTAACTATTGTGTCGATTTTTAGGTTTGCAATTGTTGTAGGTTGAATTTCGGGAACGAAAAGGGCATTTTAGCCCTATTTATGCCTTTTCGCGTCGAATTCATATTATCGCTTCATTTAACCCCAATTTCATTTTGAACATGATAATATGAGGTATAATGTAACTATCATGTAGATTCTTAGGCTTGCATTTGTTGTTGGTTATATATCGGGAACATAAATGTGATTTTAGGCCTAATTTTGCCTTTTCGCGTCCAATTCATGTTTCTCGAGTCATTTAACTCCATTTTCTTTTTGAATATGATAATATAAGGTATAATATAACTAGTGTGTAGAGTTTTAGGCTTGCATTTGTTTTTGATTGAATTTCGGGAAGGTATATGTCATTTTTAGAACTACTAACTACGGTAAATGATTGAATTCTTATATTATGTGTTTATTCCTTGGTTGTTTTGCAAGGTTTATATGAATAACACACCACGTTTGAGGGCCTTCACCACAGACGAATTACATGAAGTTCGGGATAAGTTGGCGTCCCACATTTGTGATGATTGCTTATGATACATCTACTAGTTTGTATCAATTCAATGTACACTTTTTACATTATTAAATATATACATATTTAAAGTTAATTATTACGTTCAATAACTTGTCATATATTATTGCAATTTGATCGGTCTTTTTTGCGTCGAAGGGAGGTTTTGGGTGGGGGATGGGGTGAAGGGGCCGCCATGGGGTGGGGGTGCGGGGGTGGCGGGGGTGGCGGGGTTGGGGTGCGGGGGCGCGGGGGTGGGGGGTGTCTGGGGTGGGCGGGGGTGGGGGGGCGGGGGGTGAGGGGGCTAGCAGGGGGTGGCGGGGGTGGGGGTGCGGGGGGCGGGGGGGCGGGCGGGGGGGGGGGTCTTTGGGGTGGGCACGGGTGTCTTTGGGGGGCGGGGGTAGGGGTGCGGGGGTGGCGGGGGGTGGGGGTGCGGTGTGGTGGCGGGGGTGGGAGTGCGGGGGGTGGGAGTGCATGGGGTGGGCGGGGTGCATGGGGTGGCAGGGGGTGGGGGTGAGGGGGCTGGCAAGGGGGGGGGGGTCTTTGGGGTGGGCGGGGGTGGGTTGGCGGGGGGTGGCGGTGGCGGGGGTGGGCGGGGGTGCGGGGGCTGGCGGCGGGTGGGGGTGAGGGGGCTCGGAGGGGGGGGGAGAACAGGGGGTGGGAGTGCGGGGGGTTGGGGTGCGGGGGTGGCAGGGGGGGGGGGTGCTAAGGTGTTTGGGGGGGGGGTGCTGGGGGGCGGGGGCCGGGGGTGGGGGGTCAGGGCGATTTAATTTATTTATTAAAAAAAAAAAAATTGAATTTGAAGGGCTGCGGTTTTAAGCCTAAACCGCAGCCCTTCACTTAAAAAGGGCTGCGGTTTTAAGCCGAAAACGCAGCCCTTCATGCTTAGAAGGGCTGCGTTTTTGGCCTGAACCGCAGCCCTTCGTTGTGAAGGGCTGTGGTTAAAAACCGCAGCCCTTCTTATCTATTGAAGGGCTGCTATGGAAAGGGCTGCTGGCCAAAAACGCAGCCCTTAGGGCTGTTTTGACCGCAACCCTTCCTCATTTTTCCACTAGTGATCTAATACATACCAAGCAAAAATAGAAAAGAAGGAAACAAAAACGGAAGAACAAAAAAAACAGTAGACCCACAAATCAATACCATGCATACTATAATGAAATACTTACGACTAAACTCTTGAACCTTATTTTTACTAATTGCCACACATGCTACAATGCAATACATGGTGAACTGAACTCTCTTGATGAACATCACATGCCATGTAGTATTATACTATAACACTAATCAAAAACCATTTTGAATTCTCATGAATTAACCATGAAATAGTCATGTACAACTCACTAATAAGGGAAACAAAACTAAATAAATGAAGCAACAGCATACAGCAGGGACATCAAGCTCCAACACGCAGAACACAGAACACATACAACACACAAAATAACTCACGCCAAGAACCCAAAGTTGCTGCAACCCATGTTTTGTGAAGCAACACCGATCATAAATTTAAGCAAACCGCAACACCGTGAAACAAAATTCCATTACTGCACTTGCTATGATCTTCACTAAAAATCATGTTTAAACATACTCAAACATACGCCCATGATACAAAGGTCACCAACCTATTTCCCTGACATGAATTAGCATGAATTTCTACTTAAACGTAATAAAAACATGGTAATAAAGATCCGCAATTTACACAACAACAACAACTCGCATAGGTTTATATAATTCCATAATAACATTCATAACATGAAATTTTACCCACCCCTAAAACTTAGTATAAGATCCACCCATCTTAGATATTAAAAACTAAATAATTCCTAATCGGATACTAGTCGTGCTAGGTTTGCCATTAGTTACCTTTGAAGACCTCCAATTGATTGCATTTTTATTATGTACTGCTCTGCTCCGATCATGATTCCCGGCAATTCAAAGCTCAGTTTCAAAATCTCTCCGGGCACAATGAAGGCCCAGATGTCCTAAACGTTCTGTCCAAATTTGAAGACGATCCAACGGTAAGATCTCCTGATATCGTCATCTTCGTGAAAGTGTGACAGGGAAATCCGGGATGAACTTTACTCTTCTCTCTTTTCAAATGGCGTGAACAAGGAGGGTTACAAACTGAAAATATGGACGGTTTACAGCCCCCAAAGTGAGGATTAAAAGGGGTTATAAAATTAAATGATGAGATTTCATAATGGGCAATAAGGGGTAATTAAGGTGAGTGATTACAAAAGGATTAGAAGGTGGTCAAAAAGCATCTTCAATGCTTCAAATCTCTGATTTTGTGGACAACTTTTAGGAACATAAAACTTCACATTAAAAAGTCGTGCAACGATCCAAAAAGCGCTAAAACCGAATAAATAAAAATACTAGATCAAACACGCATTTTTAAATAGTAGAATATATATAATTTCTAATCCAATAAATTTGACAAATGCCACATTTAAAAAGTTGGAAAACAAATATCATAAGATATAATATTTTTAAGAAGTAAAATATTCTAAATTTAACGGAAAATAATAATTAAGGGAAAATAAGTCGAAGAAATTATGAGTGAAAATCCGTGGTGTTACAAACACTCCCCCTTAAGAAAGTTTCGTCCTCGAAACTTGAAACGACACGAAAATACACTATACAATGACAACATATATACAACTTTGTTTCGGGCATCAAATTAATTAACGTCTTGGAGGTACTCTGCAATAACGAAAACGTTAGTCCTTGCTAAACCTTACCATCTAACACATAAGGTCAACATATAGCACATCGGTTAACAAAAATAACTCCCAAGGCTTTCTTCCTACCCAAGTAACTCTCACTAAGAACTTTTCTTAAAGCCTAAGATACTAATAATCCTAGATGCAACAACTACACATTTCCCATGGAATATGTAGCAACTCAATGAGAGTTTTGGATCATTTGCTCTGATACCAACTGTAACAAAACTAAATAAATGAAGCAACAGCATACAGCAGGGACATCAAGCTCCAACACGCAGAACACACAACACATGCAACACACAAAATAACTCACGCCAAGCACCCAAAGCTGCTGCAACCCATGTTTTGTGAAGCAACACCGAACATAAATTTAAGCAAACCGCAACACCGTGAAACAAAATTCCATTACTGCACTTGCTATGATCTTCACTAAAAATCATGTTTAAACATACTCAAATATACGCCCATGATACAAAGGTCACCAAACTATTTCCCTGACATGAATTAGCATGAATTTCTACTTAAACGTAATAAAAACATGGTAATAAAGATCCGCAATTTACACAACAACAACAACTCGCATAGGTTCATATAATTCCATAAAAACATTCATAACATCAAATTTTACCCATCCCTAAAACTTAGCACAAGAACCACCCATCTTGGATATTAAAAACTAAATAATTCCTAAACGGATACTAGTCGTGCTAGGTTCACCATTAGTTACCTTTGAAGACCTCCAATTGATTGCTTTTTTATTATGTACTGCTCTGCTCCGATCATGATTCCCGGCAATTGAAAGCTGAGTTTCAAAATCTCTCCGGTCACAATGAAGACCCATATGTCCTAAACGTTCTGTCCAAATTTGAAGACGATCCAACGGTTAGATCTCCAGATATCGTCATTTTCGTGAAGGTGTGACAGGGAAATCCGGGATGAACTTTACTCTTCTCTCTCTTCAAATGGCGTGAACAAGGAGGGTTACAAACTGAAAATATGGACGGTTTACAGCCCCCAAAGTGGGGATTAAAAGGGGTTATAAACTTAAATGATGAGATTTCATAATGGGCAATAAGGGGTAATTTAGGTGAGGGGTTACAAAAGGATTAGAAGGTGGTCAAAAAGCCTCTCCAATGCTTCAAATCTCTGATTTTGTGAACAGCTTTTAGGAACATAAAACTTCACATTAAAAAGTCGTGCAACGGTCCAAAACGCGCTAAAACCGAATAAATAAAAATACTAGATCAAACACGCATTTTTAAATAGTACAATATATAAAATTTCTAATCCAATAAATTTGACAAATACAACATTTAAAAAGTTGGAAAACAAATAACGTAAGATATAATATTTTTAAGAAGTAAAATATTCTAAATTTAACGGAAAATAATAATTAAGGGAAAATAAGTCGAAGAAATTATGAGCGAAAATCCGTGGTGTTACAAGTTGTGTAAGCAGTGATGAACAATATTGTGGAGCGAGTTGCTCATTATGTGTTATGGAGCAGGTATTGCTCATTTGTGTAGGGTCATGACCTGAAAGTCTTGCAAGCAGAATGTGAAAAGGTGGGGAGACGTCCCTCAAAAGTAAATAGACATGGCTTAGGCCCATCTCTATTCGTGTTCTCTTCCCCGAGCAGTGGCGGACACATGTAAGAACATGGGGGTACAGTTGCAACCCCTTTTTCAATTAAAAAAACTTTAATTAGAAGAAGGCAACTCAAGTTACTCAACAACAATGAAGAGTGAAGCACGCACAACATAGAGAAAAACAACACTGAGTGTTTTTTTCTTTTCTTTTTTCTCCTCCTCTTGAAAAGAAGATCAGTTTTTTCTTCATTTTTTTGCTTAATTTTGAATTTTATGTCAAAATTTGTTGATGAAATCTCCTTTATGCATGTAAATGCTCTGCAACTCTCTCACATTTGTCCTGGTATTTTACTTAGTTCATGTTGACTTGTTTTTAGGGTAAATATTTTAATCTAAATTTTAATTAACTGGGTTTGTGAGTTTTTATGTTTTTTTCCCTTCTTTTCATTCTGCCATTCTGGCTGTCATTTTTTCCCCCAATTTCTGGGCTTTTCTTAGAGTTGAATTTGAGTGTGAATTTGGTTAGTTATAGTTATTAATTTAGGTATAGTGAAATTTCTGCTTTTTTTAGTGCAAATTTTCTTTTTGTCACAATTATCAACTTTGTTCTATCTCTTAGTTATGGCAACAAACTTGAGTTATTATCTGGATAGTTGGTCATTGGTTCGATCCTTGGTGTGCTCATGACATTTTTTATAATGCTTTGAGAGGATGATGTGCTCACTTACGAGCTTAAGCCACCAGTCCTTCCTTAGAACTGGACGACTTTGTTTAATTTTTTAATATTTGAGTTAAGATCACCCTTGACACTCCGCCAAACCGTTGTCTAAACCCAAATAGAAGTTCCTGGGACGCAAAATTTTTTCCCATACTTTTTCGTTTGTTATTGTACGTCCGTACCCCCAAACCGAAATTTCTGGGTCCGCCACTGTCCCCGAGTGTGACTATTTGTTAAAAGAATAAAATTATGAATTTATTCGTAAATTGTTTACGAAATGATTTATTGAAATTTTATTTTTGTTTTGTGATTAGATTCTGTAAGTTTATAACAAAATCATGTACGAAGACCAAGAGTCATTTCCGAGAGAAATTAACTAACAACTATATACTGAACTCATTCTTTATATATATTGAATAAGAGATTAGGAATTTGAATATTCAAATGAGGTGTCACCTCGAAAAGTCTAACTGTCCAAGTATGTTTAATAGGATAATAAGTATAGATAGAAGATTATATATTTTGATTTGAGAAGCA
Source organism: Beta corolliflora (assembly GCA_947648045.1). Classification (NCBI taxonomy): domain Eukaryota; kingdom Viridiplantae; phylum Streptophyta; class Magnoliopsida; order Caryophyllales; family Amaranthaceae; genus Beta; species Beta corolliflora. The sequence goes on along the minus strand of CANSZD010002940.1, from coordinate 5,064,873 downwards.
TATGTATAAAAGATATGTTTTTGTAATATTTTTTTTGGTAAGCAAGCAAGATGTAACATTAACCAAAAACACCAATACAACTTAAAGGAGCCAATTAAAGCTCCCACAACCTAGCTGGACAGGCCCAACTCCAAGACAACAGGCTACAAACCTTCAAGCCATTCTCTATCTCTATCTTTAGTCTTTTGTATTGTAGTTTAATGCAGAAACCAGAATCCCAGAGCCAGCCTTCACAACTGAGTTTAGTGATCACCTCATTTTTGCACAACACATGAATTTCTAAGCCTAGCTAGCTGTACTAGGAGCTCTCTAAGAACCCCAATTAGCCTCCTTAATATACACTTCATTGACCCATTTAACCCACATGTTATCATTCTTTTGAGCAATATCCCAAGCTAACTTATTTACAGCAGCTAGGTTCTAGGACCAAGTGTTCCTGAACCCCAATCCTCCTGCTTTCTTTGAGTGACAGAGACTATCCCAGGCTACAGCCCCAACTTTGCTATCATTATGTCTACCTGACCACAAAAAGCTTCTGCATATGCCATTTATCTCCTTCAGAACTCCTTTTGGGATTAAAAATAATTGCCCCCAATAGACATGAATGCTCATCAAAACTGTATTAATTAATTGGCATCTTGCCGCAAAAGAGAGATTGCGAGTACTCCACACTCTAATTTTGCTCACCATCTTTTCAAGTAAGCCTTGGCAGTCACGAGCTTTCAGCTTACCATTGTAATGGGAACCTCTAGGTAGTTAAATGGCAATCTACCAAATTTAAACCCACTCACATCATCAACCCTATGCATTTCCTCTTCTGTCATCCTAACATAATACACCTCGGACTTATGAGTATTAACTTCAAGGCCTGATGCATTTGAGAACATCTGAAAACCTTGCAAGAGTGTGTAAATAGATCTAAAATCACCATTACAAAAAAGTAAAAAATCATCTGCAAAATCAGATGGGTGAGCTTTAGACTTTTACATTTAACATGATATCTAAACCCTTCCAGATCACCAATATATCTCATGATTCTATCCAAGTAATTCATACAAAGAGAAAAAAGAAGAGGAGACATTGAGTCCCCTTGTCTCATCCTTCTCTGAGCCCCAAAAAATCCAGTGGGGGACCCATTCAGCATGATTGAAAACATTAGAGTCTGCACACAAGTCATGATTAATTCAGTAAAGTTCACAGGGAAGCCCACCCCAACAAGCATTTGCTTTAAGAAGCTCCAATTCACCGAGTCATATGCTTTTTTTAAGTCCAGTTTCATCATACAACAAGCCCTGGTTGTCTTCTATTTATAGCACTTCACAAGGTCTTGGCAAATCAAAACATTGTGCAAAATGCTTCTCCCTGCTACAAAGGCTCCCTGACTTGATGAGATAATGTCAGGCAACACTGTATTCAGTTTCTCACTAATTAATTTTGTTATACATTTGTATAACACTGAGCAACATGCTATAGGGCGAAATTCTGTGACATTAGTTGGGCACTTAACCTTAGGAATCAAGGTAAGAGTAGTCACATTGATTGCTTTCAAGAGTTTTCCAGTTCTGAAAACATCCAAGATGGCCTCGTTCACTTCATCTCCTATGATGTCCCAACAATGCTTATAGAAGCAACTATTAAAACCATCAATCCCAGGAGCTTTGTCATCAGGAATGTTGAACATGACTCTTCTAACATCATCATTAGTAAACTCACTTTGCAATATATTCAGGTGCATTTCATTGAGCTTCTTCCCATTGCTGATCAATGCATCCAAAACAGGATGTTTTGCTCCCTTCTTGTGAACAAGTCTTTGTAAAACTCAATAAAGGCAGCATAAACATGATCCCTCTTATTTACCCATGTACCATTCCTGTCATGAATTGCGTGCACTTTGTTCTGCCTCCTCCTAGATTTCAATGCTTGGTAAATGATTTTAGAATTGTCATCCCCACACTTGAGCCAAGTCAACTTAGACTTTTGCTGGAGCATCAGAAATACATTCTTTTTCTTGCCTTAACAAAGACAGTATTGCCATATTTTCTTGCTCAATGAGAGCATGATCAGTAGGCTGCAGCATTAATGCATTCTGGGCAGCAGTAAGGTCAATCTTAGCTTTCACTAAGCTTGCTTCAACATCACCAAAGCCTGTCTTATTCATCTCCTTCAGCTCATTTTTTGCCATCTTCAACTTTTGAAAGAGCTTAAACATTCTGCAACCTTGCAACTGAGTGCACCAAACCCTTGTCACTATCTCAAGAAATTCAGGATGCTGGCACAACATATTATGGAACCTGAATGGCTTCTTAAGATTGCTATCAGGGTACATACACATGAGCATGGGAGTATGATCAAAATTCCCCTCAGGTAAAAAAGCAACTTCAGCGTGCTCATAACTATCCAACCACCTAGAGTTAGCTAGAACTCTATCAATTCTAGACATAACTCTTTGATCCCCTTCCTGCTTATTACACCAAGTAAAGTGTCTCCCTGTGGCCTTCACATCATCAAGCTGACATACATTTAATGTAATACCCCTCATGATTGCTTTAAAGGGATTTAGCAGGCTACTCATTCCAACAAGATGCATCTTTCTTTTAGGAAGCTTATTTCCTTAGTTACTCCACAGTTAAGCGTGCTTGGCTGGGAGTAGTCCAGGGATGGGTGACCTCCTGAGAAGTTTCTCAGGGTGCGCATGAGTGAGGACAAAATGCGCCGGAAGAACTTGTGTTGGTTATTGAGGACAGTTGTTGGCCCTAGATGTGCATTGGTGACGATATACTCGACTCCGTATGGGCCGGGTGTTACAAATGGTATCAGAGCAACCCTGCGACCGCGTGTTGGGGCGACCCTAAGGCTGTTAGGCCGAATATTAGGAGTCCTCAGGCGCCTAGTGGGGGAGGATTCTGGGGCTGCATTGTCATAAGAAGCACCAACCTTAGCAAAGATTTTGATAAACTTTCCCTAGATTGTGAGCTTTCACCCTAGTCTCTAAGAGGCTAAATAATTTTATATTGTGAGAAGAAAGGAAGTTCCTCACCTCATTTTGCTTCATTTTATTGTTTAGACCTCTTACGTTCCATGTGAGTATGTTATCCTTTAAGGCTAGGTGGAGCCACCCCCTGACCTTTCACACCCATATTCACCACCTGAGCACCATCTTTTTCATTACCACCATTGCTAGCTTCACCAGCACTGGTGCTACTGTTGCCAGTTGCTACTGGGTTCACATCGTTTTCAATATCAACATTGTCCCCCTCTGCATTCACTTCTTCCTCAGCTGCTGCCAACAAAGCATTGAATGAATTGTGCACAATCACAATAGGTCGTGCTTGAGTAGTAACAACTAGTTGAGGTGGAGCTCCACCCACCTTCTGGAACCCCTCAGCATCAGTGATCTTCTTTTTCTGGACCCATATTTTCCTCCCTGCATTCCTCCTACATTGTTCCTTCTCATGACCAAAGCCCATACAATTTGCACATTGCACATGCTTCCATTCATACTCAACCTTTTGCTCCATTAACACCCCACGTTCATTATAGAATTCAATCACATCAGGCAGTTTCTGTTGCATTCCAACCTCAATCATGACCCTTGCAAAACTCAATTTCTCTTTATCTTTTGTCGCTTGGTCCATTCTCACAGCACTACCAATGATACCAGCAATTTTGAAAAGGCTTTTTTTACCCCCAGTATTTAAATGGCAGGTTGGGGAATTTTACCCAAATAGGCACATTTTTCACATCTGATTTATCAATGGACATATCAGGGTATGCTTACGTGAAACAATCCATATTTTTATAAACGATGAAACGTGTGTATGCTTACATGAGATTGGGATAATTAAGGTCTTTGCAACGTTTCTTCATTGTATAGTTCAAAAGTATGGAGACACCTTGATAATAAGTTTTTAGTATGTAAAATATGTGAAAAACATTGATTTCTTTTCTAGCTAACCCAATATTTTGAGTTATATATTGTAAATAAGATAATCACCTAATATAAAGTCAACAAAGTAAATATGTTTTACACCACCAAAAAATGAGTTTCTTGTTGGACAGTGTGTATTCAGTTTTGCTGAATTTGTTCTTATAAGCTATCCTGGTGAGGGAAGTTTCCAATGTTAGTTATTTGTGCAGGTAATGTGGAAGATACTAAGTGGTTAAAGGGCCATAAGTGTTGTATATGATTCTCGGATGAGCTATGGTGGAGATTATACAATTTCGAAGTGTGAATAATTATGTTGTATTATCATATCATCCGAAGGTTCTATTTGATCATTTTTGCTGAATTATATTTATACTTTTGGGTTGTTTTGTGGGCCGTGACCCATAGGTCCAGGATTATACACTAGTGGAAAAAACCTTAAATGACACAACCAAACTGATCAGGTTCTCCCAAAACCGGATCAGTAAAGTTCATATTTTTTTTGGCGAATTTTTTTAGATCTTTTAACAGATCCAGTTTGGAAGAAAATCGGATTAGTTTTGTGAACTGATCCGATTTTCTTCCAGCCGGATCAACTTAGTGGGGGGCAAAACTCTCAAAGCCCAACTAAGCTTTAGCCGAACTCCCCACCTAAACCAACCTTCAACGCTGGCCCAACTTCCCCTAATTAAATCAGCGCTTCTCGCTTCTCCTCTCTCGCCAATTCTCCTCTCTTCTCTGTCTCTCTCTTAAACCTAACCCTAAGCCCCCACCCAGTCCCCACTGCCCATCCTCTACTCTCCTCACCATCAAACAATCAGCCACTACCACTATCATCAGTCTTCTCTCTGCTTTCGTCGTCGCAATTAGCCACCACAACCATTAGTCTTCGTCGCTCTCATCATCGCCTTTGTGGCTCACATCCTCGTCTTCGTCGCTTTCGGATATGGGATTACTTATATATTCACGTCTCTCATCGCCTCCGTCGCTTAACTATATCTAAAGGCGATTTTCGATTTTTCTGGTGTCTTGATATCCACAAGATGATACTTTGGTAAATTCGTCTCTCTCCTCACCTCCGCCGCTTCAGCCACGCCATCAGTCTTCGTCTCTCTCCTGGCCGAACTCACCCTCTTCAAACACAATGTTCTCGCTCGTCTATGTGAATCTAGGGTTTGCTTTGTTTATTCGTAATTTAGGTTTTAATTTTCGTTAGATTTTCCGTTTCTTGTAATCTTTTTTATTTTCGTATATATTTTCGTTTTCTTGTAATTTCTGTTTCTAATTTCGTTTAGTTTATTTTTTGGTTGATTTTCCTTTCGTGTGTTATTAGTGTAGTTTGTAGTATATTTTCGTTATATTAATTTTTTTTTGTAATTTCATGTAATAGTTGTTTTATGTTGTTATTTCGTCAGTTTTTGTTTATCTGAATGACGAAAATGAGTTTACAAAGACTGGATCCAGTCGTATAATGACTTTACAAAGACGGTTGAATTTATTTTTTAGTTGTTTTATGTTGTAATTCAGATAATGAATTTTTTTATTTTCGTCATTTTGATGCCATTTGAGTGCCAGTGTCTACATTCACTACAGAAGTTTTGAAAGAAAAAAAGAGAGCACTTTATACAAAGCACATTACTTGCTTTGTATAAAGTGTTTTTTTACCCACAATTTACTCAACTGATCCGGTCATTGTGCAGAAACGGATCAGTTAAGTTACTTAACTGATCTCGTTCTTTGCCATGACCTAATTCCTAACTAATCCGGATTTGAACCGGATCAGTTGACTTTGCTTAACAGCTCCGCGCCCATCCGTTGTGGCCCAAAACCGGATCAGTAAGGCATGTTTTGACCGAATTCGTTGAGGTTTTTTCCAGTGGTATTTGAGTTATGTGTCAACTGCAAGTGAATGTAATTGGAGATTTATTTAGTACTAAAAGAGGTTGATTAAATGATAATTGTAATTTGCGAATGCTAAGTGTGATTATCTAGCACCTCGGAAGTGCGGGTTGTTACAGAAGCAGTCAATACAACATGCTATATCATCAACAGAGTAATGATAAGACCTTTCTTGAATAAAACTCCCTGTGAGCTCCTCAAAGGCACAAAGCGTAACATCTCCTACTTTAGAATTTTTGGATGTATGTGCGTTGTTTATGATAATGGCAAGAGGAACTTAGGGAAATTTGATACAAGAAGTGTTGAGGATGTATTCTAGGGACATGCCTCAAATAGCAAAGCTTACAGAGTTTACAATAAAAGGACTATGTTTGTAGAAGAAAGTGTCCATATTTTTTTGGATGAAACTAACAATTCTTTGGATGTTGTGGAACAAGATGATTTTGAAATTGGACTAACAAAGTATGCAGGTCATGATGAATAAACCATAACTAAGAAGCAAATGCTAAGATTCCTAGGCCAATGGTGCATGAAAATGATGGAAATGATGAAGTTCCTACAAAAGAGGAACATCAAGTCATGCAGAATCAAAATGGAACCGGAAATAAGCAAAATGAGAATCTGGAGGAACCTGAGAATGTTCCAACAGCTCAATTCACCTTGGAAATATCAAATGTCACATCATTGAAAGAGGAAGTCAGACAAGGTCACAATTGAAGAACTTACGTGCATTTCATGGGTTTTGTCCCTTATGGAACCAAGATGCTGACTGGATTGCAGCAATGCAATGTGAACTCAATGAGTTCAAGAGGAACAAAGTATGGTAACTGCAACCTAAGCCTAAGCATCAAAAGGTAATTGGTTTGAAGCGGGTGTTCCAGAACAAGCTAGATGAATATGGAACAATCGTCGAGAACAAGGCAAGGTTAGTTGTCAAAGGCTATAACCGACAAGAAGGTATAAACTTTGAAGAAACTTTTACTCTTTTTGCTAGGTTGGAAGCCATAAGAATCTTAATTGCTTTTGCTTCTTTTATGGGATTTAAGCTGTACCAAATGGATGTCAAATGTGCTTTTCTAAATGGATTTTTAGAAGAGGATGTCTATGTGGAATAACCCCCTGGTTTTGAAAATCATGACTTTCCAGACTACATTTAAAAACTAGACAAGGCGCTTTATGAGATAAAGCAAGCACCTAGGGCGTAGTATGAAAGGTTGTCCAAGTTCCTTTTGCAAAATGATTTTAAATGAGGAAAAGTAGATAAAACTCTATTTTTAAAATCAATAGGAACTGACTTATTAGTTGTAAAAATTTATATTGATGATATTTTATTTGGTGCAACTTATGAAATTTTATGAAAGGAGTTTGCTGACTTAATGAGTAGTAAATTTGAAATGAGTATGATGGGGAAACTAAATTTCTTTTTGGTTTTGCAAATAAAGCAAACTGAGAAAGAAATCATGGTTCACTAAAAAAAAATACATAAAGGAACTTCTCAAGAAATATGCATTAGAGTCAGCAAAAGTAAATCATACACCAATTGGAACTGCTACTAGACTTGATGAAGATTCAAATGACCAAAGTGTGGATCAAACTAAGTAAAGAGGAATGATTATTGGTTCCTTACTATACTTAACTGCTAGTGGGCCAGATATCTTCTTCAGTGTTGATTTATGCGCTCGGTTCCAATCCAATTCCAAAGAATCTCATCGGACGGCTGTGAAGAGGATACTTAGGTATCGTAAAGGAACATATCATTTATGTTTGTTTTATCCAAGATGTGATACCTTTGAACTCAAAGGGTACTGATGATTTAGGTATCTTCAGGGATTCAAGCAGTATTCTGAGTCCTCTGGTCTTCAAGCTAATAAGCAAAAATCAGCTGTATATTGTAGTAGCATGCCTGAGGTGGAGATTGAGAGAGTCCTTCAGATGTTTGGATTTATTAGAAGTATTTACCTTTCAAAGACTTAGGAGTGCCCATCTGCTCTAAAATAATTTCAGTGGTGGATTGTGAATGTTTGGTTGACAAAATGGTTGTCAGAATTAGAGTTTAGAGTTCGAAAAATCTCTCCTTTGTTGGGAGATTAAAACTTATGAATTCAGTTTTGCTTACCTTCCACATTTATTGGGCTCAAGTCTTTGTGCTGCCTAGGAGTATTCTCAATGACATTGAAAAATTTTGTAGAGCATTTTTATGGGAGCAGTGCACCAAGCGCATTAAGTTGCGCCTGGCGCACCGCTCCCGCACCAGACGTACGTCTGTGTGCCACGCGCAGCAATGCTGCGTGGCACGCAGTGTGAGCATCACATGCATGATTTTCGTTTGGTGGTCGATCTTGCATTCTCTCTGTCTGCATTCATGTAGAGTCATAACCATCCTAAGAGTCGGTTTGCCTAAAACGAATCTCGTCTAATTCAAACACAAAAAAAATCAGTCTTTTCATGCAAGGTCGAGTCTGTCCTAAAGAAAAGGGTAGAAAAGTGGTCATGGTAGAGTTAGAATTGTCATGCATGTCTACCTTCTCCCTGCTACCCAACTAATCTTCCCTATCAATTCTACCCAATCATATTCAACCAATTTCAAAAAACTTACATCTTTCAAAATCAATCCTTCACCCATGTCTATTCTACCTTTTTCAAAAAGTATTTACTAATCATCATCATACAAGACATTTACAAAAATATTTTCAAAATTAATCCATCATCTTTTCCCAAGAAAAGATAAAAAACAAGGGGTTCCTTTCAAAAATTCTAAGCCCAGTCCAAACACCTTCAATCAATACAATCCAATCAATCCAATCCATTTGCATTCATTTTAGGTCCATGTGCATTAGAGTCCATTTTGCATTCATCCTAAGCCCATCTAAATTTGAGTCCATTCGTTCACTAGCATTAGAGTCGATCTTAGGCCCATATAAGTCTAACTCATGTCAAAATCTAGGCCCATTTGCATCATTATGTCAAACCTAGTCCAAGTCTATTCCTAGTCCATTCCAATTTATGTGTAATCCAATTCAAAGCTTAGGTCCATTAAGGCTCAATTTATTCCCTAGGTCTACTTTGCATCTATATGTAAACCCTAGTTAAGTCTTCGGACTATAAAAGTTCATTCCTTAGGTCTAGTTTGCATCTATATGTAAACCCTAGTTAAGTCTTCGGACTATAAAAGTTCATTCCCTAGATCTAGTTTGCATCTCTATGTAAACCCTAGCTAAGTCTTCGGACTATAAAAGTTCATTTCCTAGGTCTAGTTTACATTTCTATGTAAACCCTAGTTAAGTCTTCGGACTATAAAAGTTCATTCCCTAGGTCTAATTTGTATCTCTATGTAAACCTTAGTTAAGTCTTAGGACTATAAAAGTTCATTCCCTAGGCCAAGTTAGCATTTCTATGTAAACCCTAGTTAAGTCTTCCGACTATAAAAGTTCATTCCCTAGGTCTAGTTTGCATCTCTATGTGAACCCTAGTCAAGTATTCTGACTATAAAAGCCCAATCATAGGTCTAGTTTGCATCTATATGTAATACCTAGTCAAGTCTTCGTACTATAAAAGATCAATTCATACCCTTAGGCCTAGCCTGCTTGCCTGTAAGTTCAAAGTCTACTCCAGTCTCCTTGCATGGTCCAGTACAGTTCAGTCAACATCTGCATTTGCATATAGTTAGGCCCATGTTAGCATCATGGTCAAACCCATACTAGTCCAAAACCTATAATCATTTCTAATCCTCCATTTCAAATACATTTCCCATCTCCCATTTCCCATTTCTCCATCCCTCATTTCCATTTCTCATTTCGAAAACACTACTTCTTAAAATTTACGAGGTTCATTCGATTTCTGTTCAAGACAGGTCATGAGATTATAACTTGGGAACGTCCGACAAAGAGGCGACAAGGTCAACCTACTCCCATACTCGTCAAACGCATCCTTACGTTTTCAGAGGAATCTTCCGAAACTTCTGAATCATCATCCGAAATGGGAGACACTGATGAACAACTCAGTGCCATCATGGCTCACCTTCAACTGATGAAATCTCGTCTGGAGGAACAAAACAAAGAAATCAAGGCACTGAGAGACAAACTGATAACTGAGGAAAGTGAAGAGGAAGACACTCCACCACCACCACCGCCAATCAAATCCAAGACAGATTTGAGGTTCGAAAAACTCGAGCAATTGATCCACTCAGTTCCTGCACTCGAGGGTTAGGCTCATGGCCATGACACCATTGATCTTGAACTGAGGGAAAAGCTCCCTAAAAAGGTAGCATTGGTTGACCTCCTAAAATTCCAGGGGGTCAAAGACCCAGATGATCATTTGAGAGCCTTTTCCGTCTCTATGGCTCTCAAGGGCATGAGCAAGGACCTTTTTCTTATGTCTTTCCCTTCACCTTGGATGCACTTCCATCCAAGTGGTTTAGATCACTGAACATGACCAAGCTGAATGGCTGGGACTACATCAAAGAAGCGTTCCGCAAACAATACGTATATAATACTAAGCTCCCAAATGGTCTCCGTGAGTTGGAGATAACAAAAACAGAACTCCAATGAAGACTTCCTCACTGATCAAAGTCCGTTCTTTAACATCAATGGGTCTTTGACCATGGAACCCATGAAGCGTCCTTAAAATGAATACATGGAATACAACATTTGAAGAGCCCAAGTTCTGTTTGGGTTTCAAGCATGATTGTAAAAGAAGTCCAAGTTCAATTTGGGTTCCTATTTAGTTTTATTTACTTTTGTTGTTTTGAGTTGTAATAAATCATGAGTTTACTCATCAAGTAAAGCTCATGTTTGGCATGTGGTTTGCTGATTATTAGGGAAAGTCTAAGCATCAGATTAGGGTTGAGAAATGCTGCTGTAACCTCCTTGTAACAGCCCATTCAAGTGGAGTTATTAGGGGCGTAAATCAAGGAGCATGAAAAGCTCCTAAAACCGTAGCTTAGGACTGATTGCTAGGGTTTGGTGTGTGTGTTTTTTACTTCATTTGGCTGCTCCTATTTCCTATATAAGGAGAGCTTAAGCTATGAGAAGACCAGTTTTGAGTTTAAAGTAAAAAAACCTTTGTGTTTTCAGTTTTTAGCTTTGAGTTTGTCTCAAGTTTGAAACTAACCCTTATTACTTTGAGTGAGTCTTGAGTGATAAGATTAGGGGAGATTGAGTGAGTCTTGTCTCTGGCCTAAGATCCCAAATCATTGAGTTTGTCTTGTGATTTGGTCATTTATCCTAAAATCGTGAGCTACAAAGTCTTCTTGTGAGTGTTCTTGTTCTTGAGTTTAAAACATCGTCCAACTCTTGGAAGGGTGCTTTTAGATTTACATCATCTGGTATCAGAGCTTTGGCGTGGAGATCTTGCAGAAAAATCGAGTTTTGGAGAAGAAACAAAACGGCCAGAATTCATCCAGTTTTTCAGTCGACTTTGAACGACGATTTAAGTCTAAAAACACCTTCCAATGGATTGGATGATGATTCAAAACTTAGGGACAATAGAACACTCACTTTGACAAGAAATCACTCGAAATAAGAGATAGTACCAAAACACAAGAACACACTCAATGTTTTGGGGTTCTAGGCCAGAGATAAGACTCACTCAATCTCCCCTAGGCTTATCACTCAAGACTCACTCAAAGTAATAAGGATTAGCCAATACTTGAGACAAACTCAAAGTAAAAACTATAAACACAAAGGTTTTTTATTAAAATCACAAAGCTGAACTTCTCATATCATTACCTCTCCTTATATAAGGAATGAGAGCAGCAAAAATACAGCCAAAAATCTCCTTGAAACTGTCCATATGTGAACAACCACAAAAGAGTTACAAAAGAGTTACAAACTCCCACTAGTACAGAATCGACGATTTGCGTCGGATGCGAGGCGCCCATTTGCGTCGGACATTGGTCCGACGACACAAGTCTCGACGCAGATCAGGATAAAGGATCTGCGTCGGACAACGACGCGACGCAGTTGATTAGCTATCTGCGTCGGACCCTGCCTACCATGCGACGCAGATAGGATCCGCCAAGCCACAACAGCCTAGACTCATCTGCGTCTGACATTGCTAACATGCGACGCAGATGAGTGCTGCCAACCCAAGATGCTGCCAGGCCTGTGGGCCTTATTTTTACACTAATTACAATGACTTGCGTCGGACATAAGTCCTCATCCGACGCAAATGGATGCTTTTTAAAAAAAAAAAAATTCATGAGCCATAAATTACTGAAAATCAATGGAAATTTCAACAAAAAAATTAAACACTAGTTACAAAAAAAAGTAGAAGTGGTGTTTTTTACAAACACTAATTACAAAAAAAATACAGAATTTACAGAAAAAATGAAAAAAGAAAATTACAGAAAATAAAAAAGAGAAAATTATTACAGAACACGGATGAAAGCCATTGCAAACATGAATCGTTGATATAATCGTTGGATCTTCTTCTTCAACTCGCTGACTCCGTCTCACCGGTGAAAAATAAAATATCTAAAAAGCGAAAAACATACAAAATTAAAGCACAAATTAAGGACCCAAAAAAAAAAGGAGAGAGAAATATTGCTTCTTTTATCTGTTTCACTGTTAATGGCAACAAATCGCTTGAATTAACACAAATTGAAGAAAAACCCATAACACAAATGCACACTAAAACCAATCAGCAACCTCAGAAACAATAAGTAGTCGAGTAAAACAAAACTAATAACAAAAAAAAAACCCCAATAAAAACCTAACCTCAATAGCAAGAGAACTGCTAAGCAAATAATTTAATCCAGAAACAGCAGCAAACATGGAACACTCCACCAATCTTAGAGCTTGAGCATCACGATTCTGTAGCAACGAAAATTAGCATCGAAAATTAGCAACGAAAACATGGATCCGCAGACTGAGTGGCTTGAACAAACGGAATTTCTTGGCATAAAACCACCACCGGAGAAGGTGGCGTTGCCGTCGAATTGGCTCGCACACACAAAAAAACCCCAAATAAACTCAATCAAAACCCTAAAAATCACCATACTTCAAATCTTAACAAAATTACAGAGAGAGAGTAAAAGTACCAAAATCAAACTTAGAAAACGAATTGAGGAATAAAACGGCTGGAATCATTTAGATTTGGGGAGGGAGAGAGAGAGAGAGGAGTTGGGGAGAGAGAGAAATAAAACGGCTGGTGGTGTGTTGAAGAGATTAGGTTTGAAAGTCAAAAAAATATAAAACGGGCTAACATCATTTGCGTCGGACGAGCCCAAATGTCCGACGCACATGACTTAATGATCCAAGTCATCAGCTTTTATACAAAAACGATCTGCGTCGCATCCAATTAGCATGCGACGCAAATCATGGGATCCAGCCATGTGCGTCGCACTCTAGCTGTGTCCGACGCACATGACTTTCGTCATCTGCGTCGCGTTTTCATCAAAGTCCGACGCAAATGACCCTATAACCCATATACTGTCATTTTTTGCGTCGCACGTTCTCTTATGTGCGATGCAAATAGGCTATTTGCGTCAGTGCTTCTGGCGTGCGACGCACATAGACTGACGCAAATTTGCATTTCTCTACTAGTGTCCTTAAATCAAGCCCATAATGATGCTCATTTAATGAGCTGTTACAAGCATCTCCTAATCAGCAAATAATGAACTCATTAGGCTCCTAAACACACTCTAAATAGCTGGCCAAATGGAGATACTTTAATAGTAATCTCTTGGCTTTATTACAAGCTAAAAATAGAACAACAAAAGCAAATACAATAAAAACTCGTACCCAAACAGAACTTGGGCTTAACAAGCACACATGCCATCTTCTCCATACTTTCACACGTCCATTTTGATGCAGCAACAAGTGGGCTTCAATCATACTCTCATGTAAGTAACAAATCCACAAATCCGGGCATAAAATCAACACTAAAACACCGCTTGCAACCTTGGATTGTAAGATGATCCAAATCTAGAAATTGGAAAGATCATCTAAATTGAATATTTTGATTCGCCTTGACGCACATGTATCATATTTCTTTCTTTGAAAAAAATTCGACCACGAATTTGGCCAATTCTCAAAAGCATAAACTGATCAAAAGAAATGAGAACCTTGTCAAATATTGTACGTTGCATCGGAAAACTCAAAAACATTTCAAGATAATTTCTTGAAACATCATCTTGAACCTCGACTTGATGATCATAATCATGATCATCAATGCTCTCATCAAACCCAAAAGTATGATGTAACCAATTCGGAGGGGGTTCGAAAATGGTATCGCAATGTCTCACAAACACCCTTTTTTGTAAGTTCAAAACGATAAAGTCATTGGGTGACTCCGAACCATCATCGACCATCAAATAAGGAACCACCAAATTTTCCTTAATCTCATCTTTTGCATTAGCCTCCTTTTGATCAACAACAACATTCTCATCAAATATGTGGTCTATAAATTCAGAAACATCTTCAATTTCATGTGTGAAAATTGTTGGAGAAAAAGTGTCGAGAACTAGGTGTTGAGAGATTTTCACTGCTTCTTTTATCTCACGAAGATTGGTTAACATCAAGTGTTGTTCTTGCTCATATTCCTTACCTACCCATTTGTCTCTCATTTTCTTCTTTAATCTCTCCCACGAATCAATTTTCTTCTTCCCTTTTTTTCTTCTTCGTGATTTAAGATTTTCACACCATACAACAGCTCCTTTATTGAGTTTCGAAGTAGCAAGTTTAAACCTCTTTGTATCAACATAACCCTCGTACTCAAAGACGGTCTCAATTTGTCTTACCCAATCAAGTAAAGACTCACTATCATGGCCACCATCAAATTTTGGCAAATTATCATTCTGCCTAAGGTTATAAGTCTTACTATTATCAACCTTTCCCAAGCAATTCAGTTTCCTATTAGTTTGCAACAACATTTCCGTCATAGTATCCATTCTAGTCTTTTGTTGCACATTATCTATGCCATTCTCTTCTGATTTCTTCTCTAAATTTTATAACTTTTGAGTTATGACTTGTAACATCCTAGCAAGGTCACCATCAGCCATGATTTCACTATTTTGCTATACTATTACAATTACAAGGGGTAAAACTGCCGTAACTTTGAACAACAAAGCAGAATCAAAAAATAAACTCTTGAAAATCTTTCCGGATGAAGGAGTAATCTTCGTTTGAAGTTCTGTATGCTGGATTTGCTCCGTTCTAGCGCAGTTGCGAAAAACGTACCCAGTTTAATATCTAGAAAATTCACAAATATCTGAATAATTCTGTGAGTATTCTAGACAAAAAGTTATGCAGAATCAAAAAACAAATCAACCAATTTGGACTCCTGAAGGCTGAGAAATCGTCCTTCAAAGTCGACTGAAAAACTGGATGAATTCTGGCAGTTTTGTTTCTTCTCCAAAACTCGATTTTTCTGCAAGATCTCCATGAAAAAGCTCTGATACCAGATGATGTAAATCTAAAAGCACCCTCCAAGAGTTGGATGATGTTTTAAACTCAAGAACAAGAACACTCACAAGAACACTTTGTAGCTCACGATTTTAGGATAAATGACCAAATCACGAGACAAACTCAATGATTTGGGATCTTAGGCCAGAGACAAGACTCACTCAATCTCCCCTAATCTTATCACTCATGACTCACTTAAAGTAATAAGGGTTAGTTTCAAACTTGAGACAAACTCAAAGCTAAAAACTGAAAACACAAAGGTTTTTTTACTTCAAACTCAAAACTGATCTTCTCATAGCTTTAGCTCTCCTTATATAGGAAATAGGAGCAGCCAAATGAAGTACAAAACACACACACCAAACCCTAGCAATCAGTCCTAAGCTACGGTTTTAGGAGCTTTTCATGCTCCTCGATTTACGCCTCTAATAACTCCACTTCAATGGGCTGCTACAAGGAGGTTACAGCAGCATTTCTCAACCCTAATCTGATGCTTCGACTTTCCCTAATAATCAGCAAACCACACGCCTAACATGAGCTTTACTTGATGAGTAAACTCATGATTTATTACAACTCAAAACAACAAAAACAAATAAAACTAAATAGGAACCCAAACAGAACTTGGACTTCTTTTACAATCATGCTTGAAACCCAAACAGAACTTGGGCTCTTTAAATATTGTATTCCATGTATTCAGTTTAAGAAGGCTTCATGGGTTCCATGGTCAAAGACCCATTGATGTTAAAGAACGGACTTTGATCATTCTCCTCTTCTAAAAAAAAGTTTGACCCCAAACTTTCTTCTTCGGTGTAAGGAGGCAACTCACCCCTTTTGAAGGTAGAACTCAAGCCTCCCAAATCTATTTTGTAGCTCTCATGATCAATTCTCTTTAATATCTCAAAGGGTCCCTCATCAAGTGAAAAATACTTGAATTTAGGGCACCTCCCATTCAATTGTAACCAAACCCATTCCCCGGGTTTAAAAACTTTTCCTTGTTCTTTTTTTTGCATCTTTCGTTTTGGGTTTCCGACCTCTCAAAACTTTGTCACTTATTCTTGAATACAAAAGGCTATTCTTGACTCGTGGTTCTTGTAACATGGTTGGTGTTTCTTTCCACAATTCATAGGAAGATGAGTTATCAAAAGAAATACCCTTTGCATCAACCCCCAAGCAAACCCCTTCCCCTTTATCCACTATATCATAGAATTCATTACAAATTACAACATGATTGCTCACTTTATTCTCTTTTTGAGCTATTTGTGGGAGTAGGGGAGACAACTTGATTCTTTTGCCATCTTTCAAGGTCAATATATACTCATTTGAAGTTCCGTTGTGCTCGGAATCATTGTCGAATTGCCATGGCCTGCCAAGTAGTAAGTGAAACGCATCCATATGAAGAACATCACATCACCTCTCTTCTTGAAAGCTACCAATGGAGTAGGCAACCAATGCTTGCTGCTTCACTCGAGTATGAAAATCTTCATTCAACCAAGTAAGCTTATAGGGCTTCTCGTGTGGTCTTGTAGGAAGTTTCACATTTTGGACTACCACGGGTGAGACAACATCAACTTGAGCCCCACTATCTATGATCACATTACAAGTTTTATCCCCAATCTTGCAACGAGTTCGAAACAAGTTCTCTCTTTGCGATTCACAATTTGCTTCACCATACAACATTCTCCTAATTACCCCGCCAATCATGTTTTCTTCTTTTTTCGGAATTATTTCTTCTTCTTCCATGACTCTCAATTGACTTGTGGTCAAAACACTCTTGCTAGGACACTCAGATGCAATATGCCCTCTACCTTGACATCTAAAACACCTTCTTCTTTGATCATACTCTTCTTGTTTCACCCCCACTTTTTCTTTTCCCTTGTCTTGCTTTGTGGCACTAGACGAAGATGAAGGAATTTTTTGTTGAAAAGGACTTTCCTTAAAAGAAAAGTTGGATTTGTAAGACCCCTTAAAACCCATTGGAGTCATTGGTTTGTCTTCTTTTAGTTGTGACTCATACTTGATGGCTAGCTTTCATACATCACTAAATGTTGCGTAATGAGTAACATCCACCTTCCTACTTATCCCCTTGGAAAGACCTTTGATGAAACGAGCAATTTTAAAGGTTTCCTTCTTTTGTAGGTCACAAATTAAGCACAACTTCTCCATGCTTTCACACGTCTGTTTTGATGCAGCAACAAGTGGGCTTCAATCATACTCCCATGTAAGTAACAAAACCACAAATCCGGGCATAAAATTAACACTAAAACACCGCTTGCAACCTTGGATTGAAGATGATCCAAATCCAGAAATTGGAAAGATCATCTAAATTGAATATTTTGATTCGCCTTGACGCACATGTATCAGTCACCTTCTCTAAAATAGATGGAGGGAAAAGGTCGCACAAATGACTAACAGGCCAACTGAAGAGGAGCAAGTCTGACTGTTGATCTGTAACTTGCAGCCCAAATATGGAGATCACATTAAAGTCCAATCTATAGAGTCTTTCACGAAACTCTATAAGGTGGGCTTGTTGATTGAAGGGGAGGTTCAAGCCTCAAAGTGCAAGGGTGCTAATAACAACAACTCTTTCAAGAAGAGTAACAACAACCCCTCTAGATCCAAAAGCAATGATGTCAATGCTATCACTAATGAAAAAGAAGGTTATCAAAGACCTCAAAGAACCTTCACTCCCCTAGGATGACTTTAGAGGAAGCTTTCAATATCCTTAATCAAAGAGGAGCAATTTACCCTATTGGTCCTACTCCAGACCATGCACCTGAGAATAGGCCCAAGAAGTGGAACACTAATGCTTACTGCAAATATCACCAAGGCAATGGGCATCCAACATCTGTGTGTTGGGCCTTAAAGAATGCTCTACAGGATATGGTTGAAGATGGTAAACTACCAGTTTCGCCTGCAGCAAAAGTCAGCAACAATAGCAACCCCTTGGGCTGTGCTTAAATAATGCCAGGGCATAGTCATTTAGCGCTAGTGTTCTAGGTTGAGTCAGAGAGTCTCTCTCCTAGCTCCTTTATTTATTTTTCATGTCGAATCTATGTCCTTTAGGACTATAATGTTTATCAGCCTTATTTCATTTATTTCTAATCAATTAAATAATCGCATTTTCTTTTCATTTTCATTGGTCTTCCATCATTTTATATATGCTTCTAATGCAATGATCACCTAATGATCACCAAGAAAAAATAAAAAAAATCAATTGAGTCATCATCCCCATTAGCCAAATAATCCTTTCAAATCAAAACTCCACAAATAACCTTCAAGCCTCCAATACCCTAAACCAAAAACTTGTGTGCAAGTCTTACTATACATAAGAAAAAAATCAATGCCAGGCCAAAATAAAAAAAAGGTGAAAAAGATCAAAGTGCGGAAAAAAAGCAAAAGCAAAAGAAAACACGCAAGACAAAAAGAAGAAAATGCAAAAAAAAAAAGAAAAAGCCAAAGGCAAAAAAATAAAAATAAAAATCAAAATAAAAAGTCAAGCTATGGGGCTTGCACACAAGTTCTAACCTTCATTGGAAAATCCTTCAATCCATGAAACCCTTAAAGCCCATATAATCCAAACCCATGATCCTACCTTAGCTTATTGAACCTTAATCAATTCAAAAGCTCAAGCCTTAAACCTTTCATCAACCCTTACTCCTTTTTCAAGGTATGTCCAAGCCCGCTAGGTTGAAAAATCGAAAGGGGGGCCTAGGCAAAAGTTAGGGCACAAAAAAAATTTAAAACAAAATAAAATAAATTAATAATAAAGTTTAATCAGATTCAGAACTGCGAATGGTCTGATTCCGTAAGGATACGTAGGAATCCTCATCTCGAGATCCGACCGCTTCAATAAAAATTAATTTAGGTGCATATTATTTCTATATCCCGACATAGACTCGAGTTTGAACCTAGCCTCGTCAAAGCCTTTTCCCCACCTACATATATGAGTCATAAATTAAACCTGTTTATTTTTCAACCCAAGCTCTCCTTTTCTTTGAAGAAATCTCCGGCAATTCCATGATTTCTGGTGATACCTGACTTTGCCTAAATCAACTTCCAAAAGAACAATCCCCAATGAAAACTTTGAACGCTCAATACAAATCAAGCATATACTAATCAAGGCTTGGAATGCCTAATTCATGACAAGCTCACCCAAAATGGGGGCTTCCTATATATGTGGTGGTTTCTCCAAATCAAACTCCAGAAAAGTTGTAATCTACGGGCCTCGTTTACGGACCCTGATTATTTACTATAAAAAAACACAGTTTTCGAAATCATTCGATTCATTTTTAATCATTCAATATCTTTCTACATATCTAGATCTCCTTGCCTTGCAAAACCCTGACCTTGCATTGCATTTCATACATCCTAGCCTTGCATAACCCTGACCTTGCATGACGTTTCATCTTCCTTAGCTTTGCATAACCTTAATCCTTGCATAGCGTCTCATGCATCCTTAGAGAGTCTAAGTTTGCATTTTTGCATCATTATGTGCTTTATGTGAGTTGTTTGCACCTATCTGCTAACATCTTTTCTTGCAGGTAATCAAATGGTTTGTAGTTATTGTCCTGCATACTAACTTTGTTTTCCAGAGACCTGCATATATAGATCAGTTCTAAACTGCAGAGCGTTTAGAATCATTCTCCGTCCCGACACCGTATACTTTGACTATCGGTTTCCTGAACCTCAGTCAAAGTGGGGGCTTCTGTAGACACATAATCGTGTCTCCCCATTTAAGTATCTGATGTTGTAATATATCGCGGTCTTAATTGGCCCGACCTATGCCCAGAGCAGTCCGAAGATCCAAAAGTTATTTTAAAAGTATTAAAGTTTATTTTAATGATCCAAAATCGTATTTTAGAGCCCAATTAATTATTCATGATAACTAATCATATTTTTAGCCCATAAATAAAGTGTTGAGCCCAATTCTTTGAAAAAGCCCAATTAATTATTTAATAATAATTAATTAATAATTAATTTTTTTATATAAACAAAATAAGTATTTTTCAAAGATATTTTTAAAATCGGATTTCCGGACTTAATATATAAAAGAAAATCGTTAACATGCGTTTTATAAAAAAGCTGTCAAGACGCGTAAAAGCAAGACGGTGCGCCTGGCGCACTACGTGCGCATAGCGTAAAGGCCAAGCTGTGTCAGGCGCACCAATGTGCGTTTAACACGTGGCCCTGTGTGTCACGTAGAGCCGTACGCCTGGCGCACTCCTCTATGCGATGCACAGGCTAGTAATTTTATCTTTTTTAAAACGTGTGCCATGTATGCGCAACTGATTGGTCATGATGCGTCAGACGCACCAATGTGCGCCTAACACGTGTAATTGTGCGTCACACAGAGACGTGCGCCTAGCGCACTCTATGCGTGACGCGCGGGTTTCGGTTTCTTATAAATAGGCGTGATTTTTCGAATTAAATGGACGATTATATATATATAATTTTCATACGACTTCAACACTGTGACATTTATATACTTCAACACTTTACGAATACTTATAAAATCTCTCTACATAACACATATTTTTTGACAAAAACACACACAAACAAACACATTCAAATATTTAGATACACGTTTAGATTTTCAGGCTTCACGATTACTCGTCCCGAAGGTTGTCAATCTTTCAGACGCAAGCCACGGTATAATCCCGAGGGTCCTTGAATAAATTTATATTTATATAAAAGTTACTAACAATTTTAGAATCAGAAGACCTACTAGCTACAAAGATTCTTTAGAGAGTCAAGACTTCGAAAGATGACTTGAGGTCATGAAATCAAAAATGAATTCCATGTCTGAAAATCAGAAATATTGCAGCAGCAGGTGCAGCAACGGAAGCTGCATGGATTAAAAAGTTCATTAGTGAACTTGGTGTAGTTCCTAGCATTAAGAATGGCATTGAGTTGTATTGTGACAACAATGGTGCCATTGCTTAGACTAAGGAACCCATATCATACCAAAGGTCTAAACATGTGCTTAGGAAATGTCATCTTATTCGAGAGATCGTCGGAGTAGAGGATGTGAAAGTAATCAAGGTTCATAATGAGAGTCATACTAGGTCTATGGGGCTTAAGCATATGAGAAAATATAATGACTTTAGGTTGATTACTTCATGTTTAGAATTGTAAAGACATTTATTGTGTTTTGAATGTTTATCAATAAAAATTCATTTCTTATTTAATTGTTTGGTTTAGTATATAAATAAAATGTCCAAATAATTTGTGTTGTCAAATAGGATTCTCGAAAACGTTTTGATAATGTAACCCTATAAAGTGAACTAAAATCACAATATATTTAAAGTCGATGGTCTAAATCACTAAATTGGATATAAGTGATTTATCAAAAGACTAGTATATAATTAATTGATAGCGGCAGTTACATGGGCTACTGAGACATAGAGCTGTTTGATTGATTATATGGATGTATAATTGATACATTTAGAGTTGACCTAATTATATTCTAAAATCAGAATCAAACTACTATATTTATTGGATTCCTTAGACATGAGTATGTCTTAATAACTACTACCTCCGTTTCATATTAATCTACACACTTACACTTTTGACACTATTCACAAATTTCCCTTTGACTATCATTTGTGAATTATGGTTAAGAGAAAATATAGTCATGTGGGGTCTTGTTTGATTCGTCTCGATATGTAGTTTTAGAATATCGACTTTTTATATTTTTTACAAATACAAAATTAGAGATATAAAGGCTCAAAGTAGTGCACCGGCATGCGTGAAAAGTGTAAGTGTGTAGATTAATATGAAACAGAGGTAGTATATTATAATTAGTTTAACCTTGACGCTGTTAAATGTCGCGCCGTAAAAGGGGTTATAAAGGCAGTGATCAGGTGGCCTAAGAAGTGAGTGGGAGTTATGGTAATACAAGAGTGGATAAGTCCTCATATTAAATAGGAATGGTGTCTGGGCCTTTTGATGGGAGATAACTGAATAATTGCATGGCCATGCGGAATAGGATTAAAGTGTTAATCCTTATTTGAACAGTTCGAACTCAGCAATCAAGGAACAAAAATTTGAGAATAACATAGTCTATCAAATTTGGCATTAAGTGACTTAAGGAATAACATTGCCCTCTTGTCTTCGGACAGGTGGGAGGTTGAAGGAATATATCCTTAGACCTCCCGGCAATTACTAAATATAAAAAGGAATTAAGTTTTGAAGATAATAAAGTTTATTATTTCAGCAATCGTGTTTGCTTGATAGAGAATAAATATGATTAGTAGGACAATATTGATTGGGCCTACAACTAAAATATATTAATCCTATGAAGTTACACATTATAGCATAAGTCGGACAAAGCAACTCAAGTCATAGGATTAGGTTGGCCGACTATAAAGAGGAAAGGGAGGATAATTAGTTCTCCTAATTTGGCTAGGATTATGCTATTATATATATATATATATATATGTATATATATATATATATGTATATATATATATATATGTATATATATATATATATGTATATATATATATATATGTATATATATATATATATGTATATATATATATATGTATATATATATATATATATATATATATATATATATATATATATAGATATATAGGGTTTGTCATCACTTCATTAAGCAGTTTCTTTTCAAAAAACAGAGAGCCTGAGAAACCCTAAATACTCTCCCTAAATCTGCGCATATACCTCGAAAAGTAAGAGAATTCATTCTAGCAGACGTTGGTGTTCAACTGGTGTTCGTGGACTAAATACAGGAGCAACACTTGGGGCTCTCAGATCTTTGAAACTTGCATACTAAGGGGAAATCACGCTACAAAGGTTGTATATCTAATCCTTATTCATTTATTCATGTGTTTCATTATGTATGCGATCCTATGATAGATGTTAGAAAATTGTTTCCTGAAATTCCGTTATATATATGCATCTATATGTTCCTATATACATGTGCATGGTATTTTTTCCTCATTTGCTTATTTGGCAGGGGTGGATTCAGCGTAGGTTCAAGAAAACCCCGGATTCCGGTCCAGCCAATTCCGGTCCGGTCCGGTCTGGTCCTGGACCGGTGCACACCCCTAGTGGTAAGTTTAACAAAATAATTTGAATTAATTAATTTCCAATACCCTTGGATCCATAATGGATTAGCGAAAACAAAAAGAGTAAGAGTTCGGATAATTTTGAAATAATCTCCCATATTCTTGTAATTATTCCCAAATAATCCAAAGTTGGAATTATTTGAGAAGACATGTCAGAATTCAGTTTATTCATATTAAACAGTCCTTTCTTTTTTGTTTTTAAAGCCAAATTTATTATTTGACGGTCACTCTTCGCTTTACTTTTACATTTTTTC
This sequence comes from Beta corolliflora, assembly GCA_947648045.1. Classification (NCBI taxonomy): domain Eukaryota; kingdom Viridiplantae; phylum Streptophyta; class Magnoliopsida; order Caryophyllales; family Amaranthaceae; genus Beta; species Beta corolliflora. Next base: position 5,041,298 of record CANSZD010002940.1, on the reverse strand, counting down.
TTTCTCACATCCACTTTGTAAATAGTTCATATCTACTTTAATGTAATGATTTTCCTTTTTTTTAAGTGTTAATCACTAAACATTTCAGACTGATTAATTATAGTTTTATTGTGACAAATTTAACAGTCGAAATAAATGATAATATATCTTTTTTTTCAAAAAACTAACAATTTATCAACTTACTAGTTATTAGTTGGTTGTAGTTTGGAGTTTGGACTAACCACTAACATATTAAATTTTTTGATAAAGTAATCTTGGTTTTTTTAAATAAGTCCGAACCCACGTGACCCAATTCCTGGATCCGAATATTTGGGACCTCCAAATGAGCATAGTGAGAGCTTCAAATCAACAAATTTCTTGGGTGTACCATGCTCATGGTACACTCAGGTGTATGATAAAGATTGTAAATGGATAATAAGGAATAAGTTAGCATGGTACACCCGGGTGTATGATAAAGATTTTTTTTTTTTGGTAAACAAGTATGACAAAGATTGTAAATGGGTAATAAGGAATAAGTTGGGGAGATCTTCAAAGATTAGAGACAGATATAGTATATCTTAATAGAAAATAACGAGAAAAATAGATTAATTCCTAAAACGTTTATATTTTAAAAGCTAAGTTTGTTAGGAATAAATATGTTATCCTATGCACAAAGTACATAAGGTAGATAAACCTTTTTAACAAATTCTAATTAGAAAATTTGCGCCAACATATATGATCAAAATACATAGTCTCATCAATTTTTCTTAGATTTTTTTCAATCTGTATTTTCAAAATACTATTTTTTTTTAACATAATAAACAACATAATGCAAATAGATGGTGAAAATATGGGTCAATAGAACATGAAAATCAACAATTTCCGCTTAACGTGAGAACGAGATTACAGCGAAGGAATTAAGTTTAACCAGATTACAAAAATAAGAAACTTATAAAACTAAAGCTGGCGAAATTACAAGGGAAAAGAAAAGGCAAACATCACCCACACATAAAGATAATCCATGTTTTTAGTGTTGTTGGGCCAAGACACTGACAATAGCCAAAGCATTAGAACAATGTTGCGCAAACACCTTATTCTTGTCACCCATTACGCCTACTGCATTCCCCTTCTTAAGGCCTTCCTCGCAAGTATTTGCATTGTTCATGGCAGTTGTCATCCAAGTCTTAACATCTTTATAAGCATTAGAGAAGAAGGCAACCAACGAGTCCTCGAGTTGGGCCATTGCATCAGTGTACTGATCGTTGCAATCGGTCAAAGCCTGCTCGATGCCAGGACCCATAGACTCTTGGTCCTCGAGCTTGTCACCAACCCAAGCAGCAATTCTGGATCCTAGAGCCTTAGTTGTGTTAAGAGACATGAATGCCAGGGTCTTTAAATCCGCGGTGGCACTTCCTGGTTGTGCGGTGAGGGTCTGAATGCATGATTGTTTGAGTTGTGCGGTAGCACATGCCTTTTCGATGAGGGGATTCAGTCCTTTGCCTGGGGTGTTTTTGCTGAGGATAGGAAGGCCTCGAACGTTGAGGGCATCGGCTGCATATGGTTGTAGGATGAGGCCAAGAGTAAGAGGCAATAACATCAACAACACACGCCCCATTTTTGTTTGAATGTTCTGATTTTCTTTGAATATTTTGAATGGATTGTGTATGTTTTGCTTAGCTATAATATAAGCCTAATGCAGTTTTGGCAGGTTGTTTCTATGCTAGTATTTTTGTTTGGTGTTTCTGGTAAAAGTAAAGTCCAAAGGAATGGTTAGGAGAAATATTAGCATCATCGGTAAGGGATTTTGCTATAATACGAATGGGTCAATCCTATAGGTTGCTAGCTTGTCATTCACCAAGAAAAAAAATATATGGTTTTTTGCTATAAATATTTAATTTTGTTTGAAAATTGTCAAATAGAACAATATAAACAGCTTTTAGGGATCACAGTGGACTATTTTATACTTCTATATATGCTCATTAAAACCTAGAACTGGAGGTTGAGGTGGTGGAGTAGTGGCATCACTTCCCACCTCATATCCCTGAGGTTTAGGGATCAAACCTCATTAGACTCATTTGAGGATTTCCCCTTATCCCCCCTCATGTGAGTCCCCTTCATCTTACCTTAAAAAAAAAAGTTAAAACCTAGAACTTCGTCTTTTTACAATCGTCAACGTGGAACTTCTATTACTAATAACTTTATTTCTGCATTAGTAAATATTATTAGGGTTTTTTCATAAAAACACCTCGATGTTTTCAATAATTCACTATATCTCCACAATGTTTCTAATATTTACCATATACCCCTTAGGTTTGAAATAAAATTAAAAAAAATGCCCTTCATGTTAACCATATACCCCTGTACTTTGTTTTTGTTTTCACCATATACCATGTACTTTGTTTTTGTTTTCATCATAGACCTTTGAAGAAACCATATGTACGAGGGACAATAGAAGCCCCCTCCTTCCAAGTAACTGGGCCTCTGGGTTGGGCCCTATGCGAGGGCCCAGAGATTATTCTCTTACCAAATCAAAAAAAAAAAGTTGAGAGTGGATAGCCTAGTGGTTAGAGCTTCCCTCTCGGTTCCAAGTGATCTTGGGATCGATTCTCACCCTAGGCAAGTTGGGATCCCTTATATTTCCCCCAACATGTCAAGGTTTCTCCTTACCTTATAAAAAAACTAGTCGTATATGCACGCTATGCGTGCATCAACAACCTTATTTAGCTATATGTACGAAAGTACATATATTTTTTTTAATCTAAAATTATTTTGGTAGTGATGTACATTATTGAGGTTTTTTTGTAGATGTTATTATCTTTTTAAATTGAAGGTGATCGATTTTTAACTGTTCAATACCGTCACTGAAAAATTTGGTCGATGATTTAATAATTTCTTGTCAGCGACTTTAGTATAGTTCTTTAACGATTGTAAATGTTAATAAACCATATTGTTTGAACTTTGTACGAAGTATTATGTTGTAAGGATATATCGCTTACTTTTTTTGGTTGAAGATTCTAATTAATTTCGGAAATTGATTGTGTCAATCTATTTTGTCAAGTTATTAATGGTGATTGCATATTCCATATGGCAAGTTGCATTGATTCTCATTTTTTTTTTACTTTTTATAAAAAGAAAACGTTGTTTTAATTTATTTGAGGATATTCTAGTCATTTCAAAGGGGGACACCACACCTCCTCCCTTGGCTTATATAATATAGAGATAAAAAAAATTGTACAAGGGACAATAGAAGCTTATGTAATCAACAACAATTTTTTTTAACTGAGCAAAAGAGATAATTTTATTTATTGCAACAGAACCAATGTACAACCAAGTTATCTGAAGACAAAGCAAACCAATTAGGTTCGACACCAAAGCCAAGAGAAGCAACAATTAGATACATGAAACTAACTACAAATTCATAAACGAAGTTATTATCTTGCCTAGCAACTTTGTGAGGGAGAATAACTAAAATTCCACGCTTCACCACTTGTTTCACAGTGTTCCTGATAGTAAGAACTTGTTGCTATTCCTACAGTACTGCACACAAAATAAATCACTGCAGCAATCCCAGCATACCACACTTGCTTCCTACACTTAGAGCTTTTACTATGATTAATCCATCTCATCAGCCTATGTAAATCATCAATAGTGGGTTGGATCCCAACCAACTCTTAATTTCCTGTGGGCATCTTATACTGAAGTAGCACTTAATAAAAAAATGTGCATGCTTCTCAATTGCATCCCCACAAATAATACAAAGATCAGAGTTAGCCACTCCAATAATGGCTAACCTCTTTATAGTCTGTAATGTAGCCTGAACAGCAAGCCAGGCAATGAACCTGTGTCTAGGTGTACTAACTCTATTCCACACCAAATGATCCCAATGCACATGACTCATTTCACCCAACAGCTTGTGGTACATAGTTTTGACATAATACACTGGCATAGCATACAACTCCTCACTAGTATAATGCTGCTTCAATGCCTGCTTTGTTTCCCTTTTTTTCCAGTACCAGCTCCCACCAGCTCTGGGATTGTACTCCCACCAACCAACATCCATCAGGTACGCAGCATGGATCCACTTCACAGAAATATTTTCCAAACATATCTGCCCATACTTGCAATATTCCAAACAATAACATTCCTAAACCCCAAACCTGAAGGATTTATGTCCTCGACTTAAATGCAATTACTAATTATATTATGGATCGTATTATAGAGATAATAAATTCGTTCTATTGGGTCGTCTATACGTCTTGCTAGAGAATGCTATAGAACTTTGGGTTAGGAAATAATAAACCCAAAGCCCAATATAATGGATCCTATTAGGTCACACAAAATACTTGGATCAACAAAAGAAACCTAGAGCCCATAAAGGGCCCTAGGGTGGCCGGCCAAGAGGAAGAGAGAGAGGAGAATTGATTCTCCTCCTAACCTAATTATATCTACATATACTTGGTTAGGAAATAAAAAAAGATACTTGATATCCTTCATTATTCTCTCTCTCTCATAATCTTTCCAAAAAGTCACAAAAACTCCATTAAAGTAGAAGAAGAATTTCTTCCTTCCAACTAGCATTGGTGGAGTGTTGATCCGGGTTGGTGGACCAAGTAGAGGAATCGCAATTGAGGTTCTTAATCCGGGTTATTCAAGCTTTGTGGAATTCACGCTTCAAAGGTAAATTCCTAACTATTATGTGATCCTTGAATGTATATGCATGAGATCCTGTTTTAAGTGCTTATGAATTTGATTCATGAAATTCCGCTTAGAGTACTTATATAATCCTACAGTGGTATCAGTTTTAGCCTCTTGCATATAGATTTTTGGTCATGTATGATTAATTTTAATTTGATTAAGGGGAGGAATTGAATTATGGATTGAATAATTAATTGAAATTGATTAAATGGAGATTTAATTACTTGCTTTCTCAAATACTATTGGCCGAAAAATACACTCAATAAACCCTAACCTTTTGAAATTTAAAAATCTGATTTTAGATCTCTAAATTTCGAATAGTAAATTCATGTTATTAATCTAATTTTCATGTTTAAAGTTGTTTATGTATGAAAATAAATTCACATGAAAAGTGTTTTATATGAATTAGTGATTAATTTACATGAATAACCTGAAAATTAATTAAAATAGAGATTTTAATTTAATTTTCTGAATTAGGCATAAAAGAGTTTATGTTTAATTTAATCAAGATCACTAAATTAATTTTACAAAAGGTTGTAATTTTAATTTCCATCAAATAAAAAAAAAAAAAAAAAGAAGGATGGAGGAAGAGGAGCGACCCACAGCGTGATCGCTCCCGGTGGTCCGCCGGCGGAAGCCGGGAAGGGGGACGCAGACGCTGGCGAGCGATCGAGTCGACAAGGGTGGTGGCAGCAGCCACACGCGACGCACGTTTGACGTGCAGAGCAGTGCGCTGCTCGCCGTCGCAAGAAAGGCCCGGCGTCCGACGCCGGCTCACGAAAGACCGGCGAGTTGCCGGTGAGGTCGCCTGAAAGGTGGCCGGGAGTCGCTGGGCTGGCTTGGTTTTCGCAGCCTTGTCTTCTTTGTGTTTTTGTTCGGTTTGTTCCAAGTTTAATTAAAAAAAAAAAATTTTTTTTTTCTCTAAAAATATGAATGTAATCTGCCAAGTTTTTGGTGCAGATGCGGTTTTTATTTTATTTTGGAATTTTAAAAACGAGAATTTTGGGAAAGATAGTAAATTTCAGTTATGTTAAGTATTAAATGACTTGGTCATAAATTCAATCCATAATTTGATTTTTTAATCTAATTAAAATAGGTATGCTAAATTTATAGGATAGAATCTTTAGGTGGTTATGATTTACTTAAATGTTTTATCAACTTACCATAATTAAGAATATTTGATATTTTGATTGATGGCAAGTATAATATGTGATATTATGATGTGGCTTTTATATATTTTTGATATAATTGCTATGTATGACTAGTATGGCCCAAATTAAGTTAGAAAATACGATCTGCGTATCGTGATGTATTCTTGTAATTTTAAATACGATCTGCGTATCGTTAAGTATTTTTGTAATTTATTTAATTTAGTTATTATTTAAATTATTTTGATACTTATGTAATCCAAAGACGAAGTCCATCAAGAGAAGGCCCATGGATAAGGTGGATGGAGATCCATGAAGAGTCCAAGAATGAGCCATTGATGATTAGTTCTTAGGATTAGGGGCCATACTAGATCATTTTATTTTCGCATTTTATTATTCTTTAAAATGCTTATAAGTTTATTGTATGTTGGTTGATGATCCGCTAGAGTTCACTAATTCATAACAACATAATAAACTTAGGTCCCGTAAAAATTAAGGTTGCTTTTCCAAACATAAAGTACTTATCAAACCCTTAATTAATAGTAATAGGTCATGCCTCCGCAGGGTGTTATCATTAATTTTGGGAATATAAGGTAAAATTGCGAATTTTACAACTTAGTTTGGTTGTCCTTAACAAAATTATCAAAAGCGTTTTGAATTTTGAAGTAAGAGATAGTTAAGCATGCGATGTTTATCCATCTAAACAAGAGTTATAATTTGTTATAATTAGTAAAAGAGTTTACTTACCTTGATAATGTAACGTTAAAGATAAGGCCTCCGTCTGCTTAGTGTTGCATGTTGATAGGATCTTGTAAAACACTTATTCAAATGGGACATTAAAATTGAATAGGTAATTAACCTAGAAACCTTTGCATGTTTTAGGTTACTTTATAAACATAAATTGAACTTTGCTTTATTTTTCTGTCTGTAGATACTATGTCTAATAACAACAACAACAACAACTCCAGTTTCAACATTCGTCCTTTTCTGAAAAGGACAGACTGAATGGTGAAAATTTCCTAAATTGGGAAAGGACCTTAAGACTTGTTTTGAGGTCTGAGGGTCGAGAGGATGTCATAGAAACCCCACTTCCTGTGATTACTGATGAGTCAACTGAAGCAGACAAACGTCGTGCTAAGCAGGCAAATGATAGGTCTGTACCGATCACTTGCTTGATGATAGCAGCCATGGAGCCGGACCTCCAAAGGAGGTTCGAAACCAAGGATGCTTATACCATCATGCAAGAGCTGCGGGCTATGTTTCAAACACAAGCCCGAGTTGAGCGGTATGAGACTAATAGGGAGATACTTGAATGTCACATGAAGCCGGGTCAAGCTGTTGGCCCCCATGTTTTCGCGATGATGGGTCTTTTCGAAAACATGGAACGACTTGGATTCCCTTATAGGGTTGAGTTGGCTTACGACATTATTCTCCACTCATTACCTGACAGTTTCAATCAGTTCAGAATGACCTACAATATGAATGAGTCTGAAAAGACTTTGCAAGAGTTGCATGGATTGTTGGTCAATGCTTTGAAAGGAACATCCCTAAGGTTGAACCAAAGAAAGAGGTTTTGATGGTTCAAAAGGGAAAGGGTTTCAAGAAGAAATGGGCAGGAAAGAAGGACAAGGGCAAGCAAGTTGCCACTGTTGCTGAAAAACCTAAGCCAACCGCCAAGCCAAAGGTCGCTGCGGAAAGCAAGTGCTTCCATTGTCACAAGATAGGACACTGGAAGAGGAACTGCCCGGTATACTTGGAGGAAAAGAAGTCTGGGGCTTCCACTTCAGGTATATATGTTATAGAAATCAATTTGACTTCTACTTCTTTATGGGTATTTGATACCGGCTGTGGTTCTCACATAGTTAATGATGTGCAGGGACTAAAAAGAAGTAGGAAGCTGGCAAAAGGCGAGGTAGAGCTACGCGTTGGAAATGGAGCACGAGTTGCTGCACTTGCCATAGGAAACTATAGTCTACACTTGCCATCTGGGCTTATTTTAGAACTAAATAATTGTTATTTCGTTCCTTCAATAACTAAGAACATAATTTCTGTTTCAGTTTTGGATTCTGAAGGGTTTTGTTTTGAAATAAAGAACAAGTGTTGTTCCATTTCTTACAATAATATGTTCTATGCCAATGCTAAATTGATAAATGGCTTATATGTGCTTGATAAGTCATTACAAACCTATAACATAGATAGCAAGAAACAAAAATCAAATGATTCCAACCTAACCTACATTTGGCATTGTCGAATGGGTCATATAAACCAAAAGCGTATTCACAAGTTACAAAAGGATGGTATAATTCCATCATTTGATTTTGAATCATTTGATGTATGTGAATCATGCTTAACGGGAAAGATGACAAAATCACCATTTCTTGGAAAAGGTGAAAGGGCCGCGATCTTTTAGGACTCATACATACAGATGTGTGTGGTCCTATGAGCACAAAGGCAAGGGGAGGGTTTAACTACTTCATTACATTCACTGATGATTTGAGTAGATATGGATATATATACTTAATGAAACATAAGTCGGAATCTTTTGATAGATTCAAAGAGTTCCAAAATGAAGTACAGAATCAACTTGGTAAGACAATAAAAGCACTACGATCCGATCGTGGTGGTGAATATTTGAGCCAAGAATTTGATGATCATCTAAAGGGTTGTGGAATTCTTTCACAATTAACTCCACCAGGAACACCACAGTTGAATGGTGTATCTGAAAGGAGGAACCGAACCTTGCTAGATATGGTTCGATCAATGATGAGTCTTGCTGATCTTCCGATTTCTTTTTGGGGATACGCTCTCGAAACTGCTGCACACACACTAAATAGGAGCCCGTCAAAGGCTGTAGAAAAGACTCCATATGAGTTATGGAATGGAAAAACTCCAAACTTATCTTTTCTTAAAATCTGGGGATGTGAGGTCTATGTAAAGCGGTTACTATCAGACAAGCTTGCACCCAAGTCAGATAAATGTCTCTTTGTGGGATACCCAAAAGAGACAAGGGGTTATTACTTCTATAACCGTCAAGAGAACAAAGTGTTTGTTGCTCGTGATGGTGTCTTTCTTGAAAAGGAATTTGTTTCTAGAAAGACAAGTGGGAGTAAAATAATCCTCGAAGAAATTCGAGATGAGCAACAAATAGACGTGGTTCACACCATGTCAGAGACGGCCCGACAAGACGAAAGTCTAGTTCAGGAGATGATGTATTCAACGCATGAACCTCCTACCGTCCCAATTGAATCAAGTGAAGATCTTCAAAGAGTTGAAGAGAACACTTCACTTGATGCTCAGGCCCCGCGTAGATCTAGTAGAGAAAGGATTCCAAACAAGAGGTTGGTTGATTTCCTGTTAACTGAAAACTCTGAAATTATGATTTTGGAGAATTCGGAGCCTACTACCTACAAACAAGCTTTGACGAGCCCGGACTACGAGAAATGGCTTGAAGCCATGAAATCCGAGTTAGACTCCATGTCTGAGAATAAAGTTTGGACCCTGGTCGACTTGCCTAGTGGGGTTAACCCTATTGGATGCAAGTGGGTGTTCAAATTAAAAACAGACAAAGATGGGAATGTCTATGTATATAAAGCAAGACTGGTTGCAAAAGGATTCAGACAAATTCATGGTATAGATTATGATGAGACCTTTTCTCCAGTAGCAATGCTTAAATCAATTCGGATACTTTTAGCGATTGCTTGCATTTTATGATTATGAAATTTGGCGAGATGGATGTCAAACGCGCATTCTTGAATGGATTCTTGAATGAGGATGTGTACATGACACAACCTGAGGGTTTTGAGGATCCGAAAAATCCTAAAAGGGTTTGCAAGCTTCAGAGATCCATTTATGGATTGAAGCGAGGCATCTCGGAGTTTGGAATCTTCGATTTGATGAAGCAATCAAGAAATTTGATTTCATCAAAAGCGAAGAAGAATCTTGTGTATACAAGAAGTTTAGTGGGAGCAGCTTAGTCTTCTTGGTATTGTATGTAGATGACATACTACTCATGGGAAATGACATACCAATGCTTGAGTCGATCAAGGAATGGTTAAAAAGTTGTTTCTCTATGAAGGACACGGGGAGAAGGCGAGTACATACTTGGGAATCAAAATCCATAGAGATAGGTCTCGAAGGATGATTGGACTAAGTCAAGAAACTTATATTGATAAGGTTCTTACAAGGTTCAACATGGAAAACTCGAAGAGAGGTTTCGTTCCCATGTCACATGGCATATCGCTTAGCAAGAGTCAGTGCCCGACTGAACCTGATGTGTTGAAGCGAATGAGTAGCATTCCTTATGCTTCGGCTATAGGATCTATCATGTATGCCATGATAAGTACTCGACCGGATGTTGCATATGCCTTAAGCATGTGTAGCGGGTTCCAAGCAAATCCGGAGAAGCACACTTGGATTGCAGCTAAGAGCATCCTCAAGTACTTGAGAAGAACTAAAGGCATGTTCTTAGTTTATGGGGGACAAAGTGAGTTGGTTGTTGAAGGTTACACGGATGCAAGCTTCCAAACCGACGAGAGATGATTACCGCTCTCGGTCGGGGTATGTCTTTCGTCTAAATGGAAGAGCGATGAGAGCTGGAAGAGCTCAAAGCAAAGCACCGTAGCGTACTCTACGACGTAATCGAAATATTTAGCGGCGATTGAAGCGGCTAAAGAAGCCGTTTGGATCAAGAAATTCTTGACAGAGCCGGGATATCGTACCTAGTGCTCGGGAAGGGATTGAGTTGTTACGTGATAACAATGGTGCTATTGCGCAAGCAAAAGAACCGAGATCACATAACAAATCCAAACATGTAATGAGGAAGTATCACCTCATTAGAGAGATTGTTGACGAAAAGGATGTCAGGATCTGCAAAGTTCACACGGATGAGAATGTGGCTGATCCGCTCACTAAACCACTACCTCAACCCAAGCATGAGTGTCACGCTAGGGCTATAGGTTTGAAGCAAATGTTAGAGTGGCTTTAGATTGTACTAGGTTTAGAGAAACTTGTTACAATGTAAAGACATGGTTTTGCTATTTATGTTTATAAGAATAAATTTTACATTATTTAATTATTGGTTTAGTATTAAATAATATGTCCAAAATATATCTTGAATTCTATGGTTTTGTCAAATATGTGATTTGATAAATGAAACACCATAAGTGAACAGAATTTGTAGAATATTAAAAGTTCCTAATCTAAGTCATTAAAACCTGGACATGAATGACTGTTATAGGGATTAGCATATAAGATTGATTGATAGCACCGTTTCATGGGCTATAGAAACATAGAGATGTTTAATCAATCATATGGATATGTATAGTTGATACATAGTCGAACTAGACCTGTTTAGAAGTGTTATAACTTCGAAATTATATTAGTAGATTCCTTAGACATGAGTGGAACATTACTTAGCCCAATGATTGGTATAACTTTGATACTGTCAAACGTCATGCCGTAAAAGGGGGCTATAAAGGCAGCATTCAGGTTGTGCCATAAATTGAGTGGGAGTATTGATTACCATAAGATTGGAAAAGTCCTCCTATATGAGATAGGATAGATGTCTTGGCCCCTTGAAGAGTGAAAATTGAAAAATGCATGGCCATGCTCAAATGGATCATTTGATGATCATTTGTTTGTCAATTCGAACTCGGATTTCAAGGATTAATTTGAAAACTAGTATGGATGATATGTAAATATGATCAGACTATCAAATTAAGACATTAAGAGACTTGAGGAAATTAAACATTGCACACTCGTCTCGGACAAGTGGGAGATTGAAGGATTTATGTCCTCGACTTAAATGCAATTACTAATTATATTATGGATCGTATTATAGAGATAATAAATTCGTTCTATTGGGTCGTCTATACGTCTTGCTAGAGAATGCTATAGAACTTTGGGTTAGGAAATAATAAACCCAAAGCCCAATATAATGGATCCTATTAGGTCACACAAAATACTTGGATCAACAAAAGAAACCTAGAGCCCATAAAGGGCCCTAGGGTGGCCGGCCAAGAGGAAGAGAGAGAGGAGAATTGATTCTCCTCCTAACCTAATTATATCTACATATACTTGGTTAGGAAATAAAAAAAGATACTTGATATCCTTCATTATTCTCTCTCTCTCATAATCTTTCCAAAAAGTCACAAAAACTCCATTAAAGTAGAAGAAGAATTTCTTCCTTCCAACTAGCATTGGTGGAGTGTTGATCCGGGTTGGTGGACCAAGTAGAGGAATCGCAATTGAGGTTCTTAATCCGGGTTATTCAAGCTTTGTGGAATTCACGCTTCAAAGGTAAATTCCTAACTATTATGTGATCCTTGAATGTATATGCATGAGATCCTGTTTTAAGTGCTTATGAATTTGATTCATGAAATTCCGCTTAGAGTACTTATATAATCCTACAAAACCTTCATTTACCTTACTACAATAGAGTTTTTCCAAAGCAATGTAGCCTAGTTTAGCAGAGTAAGCATTACCACTCCGTAAAAAAAGCTCTACCAATTCAACACCATGAAGCACTTTCCTAGGCAAAATTTATATCTGGGCCCAATACATATGCAAACTCATGAGAACAAAATTGATAAGCTGAGTCCTAACTGTTTATGATACATTTCTTGAACTCAAAACTTTAATTCTAAATAAAGATAGTAATTAAAAAAACTTCTTCTCCCGCGTTTTTTTTCTCTCTCGGTGCACGATAAGGAACCCTCTTCCTATCCTACGCCGACGCCATGGCTGGGCGATCAAAAGCTAAGGCGAAGAAGTCACAGAGTAAAAGTAATAAGAAAGGCAAGAATGATGATCCTACAAGTCTAATTGAGGGCCAGAAATTCAAAGCAGTTGTTGAACTCCATGGAATTGAAGCATTGATAATTAGAACCCCCAAAGTGATTCCGCCATTATCACCACGAAGCTCGATGGAAGATTTGCAGAATCAACAGAAGGATAAGGCTCAATTGTCTGAGTGGTTAACAATAATGAAGAAGAATCAGATACGATTGGAAGCAATTGAAACATGTAACCCTCAATCTCGTCAACTTTTGTCTGAATTTGAGAAAGTTCGAAATGAGGAAGTGATACCTGTGAAGAACACAATTAAAATTGATATTGAAGATGTGCAAGATGAAATCAATTACTGGGAATCATCTATTATATGCTATGTGGTGGGTGCAAATCCTCCATTTCCAATAATGGATGGTTTTCTTCGTAGAATTTGGGCTGATAAAGGAATTGACAAGATTGTAGTTGTTAGGAAGGGTGTGTTTCTTGTAAGATTTCATAATCTTGATCAGTTTGAAAAAGTGTTGATGGATGGATTTCAATTTTTTGACAAGAAACCTTTAATTGTTAAAAAATGGAATCCAGACATGGATTTCAAGAAAGAAGATCTTAAAACCGTGCCCATATGGATTCTGTTGTAGCCTAAAATATCAACGGCTCTCTTGGAGACACATGGATCCATCAAGGCCATACACGTGTCCCATTAGAGGAAGTAAAGAAAAGTGGTTTAACCATTGGGTTATACTTAGATGGGAGGAAAAGCTCACCTTTTGGCCCAAAGGTTATTCAGAGCCCAAATCCCCAAAAATGGCTGCAAGTGATTGGTTGATGATCCATCAACAATCATAGCCTGCCACGTGTCATGACTTGATTGCCTAGCCAATCAGGTGCCCTTATTCTAGGGTAACCTAAAAAGGTAGCAGTCATATCACAAACACTATAAATACCCCTGAAATCAGGAGAAAGGGAATTCAATACAAACAGTGTAAACTTACTCTATGGAAATACTCTCTCATTTTCTCTCTCTATCTCTACTTTTTCCTTCAAACTCCTGATTCCTGACTTAAGCTTCGGAGGGGGAATCACCACCCAAACCTCCAGGGTGGGTCCCTTTTTTACAGGTTTGGGAACGAAGCTCAGGTTCGGATTGGCCAGATTCAAACATCGTTGCACAAGTCTCCAAGTGAAGAACATCTAAGGGAAACTAGTTTACTTGCTGGACAAGCATACTAAACATTTGGCGTCGTCTGTGGGGAGACGCAGCGATGACTGATTGTCAATCGTCCAACGTGGCTAGAAATCGAAGTTTTCAGATCAATGTCGAAGACACAGTAGATCATGAGAGACCGCCTCGAGGAAGGGATAGACTTTCGTCCATCATCAATGTCCCTGGACAAAGCCAACAACTTGTCATTCAGGAGAATCTTGAACGTCCAGTGATTGCTGCCCATCTAGAGAACATCTTGAATGACTTTCAGAACAAGATGGCAGCAGTCGTCCAGGAACAGATCAAGAACAACATGCTGTTTTTCCAAATTAATCTAGAGCCAGCGGCTAACAATACAGCTCCTCTTAGGGGGAGTTCTCAAGAGAATCGTCCAGGTCCAAGTCGACATGTTCGTCAGGAACCCTCTAGGAGAGCAGCTAGAGAAAAGCAGCCATAAGACAGCGAGCAGCGAAGGAAGATGGATTGGAACCTGGTGGTTAGGACCTAGGATAATGTTCGTCCAAATGGGCACTGAATGGAAACAGATGCCAGGGATTACCTAGAGGCAAAGAAAGTTTTTGCATTACAACGGTCGGCCACTGGGTCTACACCGTACTTGAGAGACCCTCCTTTGAAGATACCATCCAGAACGGAAGGAAGAAGTCTGGGCCTTTCTCTTGTTCGTCCAAGACAAGAGAAGACGGTGGTTCAGCCAATGGTTTATAGGCGTCCAGCCCCTACAAATACTTCATCTAACCCTGTGTTGAAGGAGTATCGTAAGGAGTTCATACCCATTGAGGGACAGCCGGGAGCCCTCTGGATCAACTGGCCAACCCCATTCTCGGCCAGGATCATGGAGGCGCCCCCCTTCCCAAAGGTAAAACTCCCTACCATAGAGCCTTTTGATGGAACCACTAATCCAGACAATCACCTTTCCGCTTACAAACATCAGATGTACGTCCAAGGAGTAGATGATGCTACTTGGTGTAAGAATTTCCCCCAACTTAGTCAACAATTTCACTGAACTCAGTTTCTTGTTTACTAGTGACTTTGTTGCCAACCGGCAAGAGCAAAAAACAAGCATGCACTTGGGCAAGGTCGTCCAAGGACCAAAAGAAGCCCTCAGAAGTTTTGTTAAGAGATTCAATCTAGAAGCCCTTCAAATTCAAGACCTCAATGCTGGTGTGGCCTTTGACGCCTTCATCAGGGGATTTAGGCCAGGAAGTTTTAAGTTTGATCTTGTGAAGAAGAAAATCACCACTCTTGCTGAAGCCTTAAAAAAAGCCGAAGCGTTTATACACGCCACTGAAGTATGTGCTAAGGCATAGCACCCTGAGTCCAAGAAGCCTGAAGAGGTAGCTCAACCAAAGAAGAGCAACCCTAAAAATGCTGAAACTTGGGCTATAACCTCCACAACCACTTCATCCAGAAGAGGCAAGAGGAAAGAGTCTGAATCTTCAACTAATCCCATTGAATTTAGCAAGGATCAATACTCCATTCTTATGGAGATAAAGGATCAATATGAGCTAAAGGCTCCAACTGAAATGAAGACCCCTTACAGGAATAGGGATAAGAGCAAAAACTGCCATTTTCACAAAGACTGTGGTCATGAGACCAATGAATGCAAACACCTTAAGAGGGCATTAGAGGATCTAGCTCGAAAAGGAAAGATGAACTCATACTTATCCCAAGGAGGAAAGAAGTTTCAAAAGAGAGATGACCGTCAGAGCAGGAAGAAGGAAAGTGAAAGCACTGACGAGGATGTTGTCCTTGTTGTCTCGGGAGGATTTGCTGCTAGAGGACCAACTAACAGGGGGCATAAGAACTATCTTAGGGAGCTCGGCCAAGTTTTGTTGACAGATCAGACAAAGGCTGAGCCCTTCCCCAAGGTAGTCGTTAGCGAGCAAGATCGGGGGAAGCTGAGAACCCCCCATGATGATCCCTTGGTTGTGGAGATGAAGATAGCTAACCTGAGAGTAAGGAGGATTCTAATTGATACTGGAAGCTCCACGGACATCATTAGTGTCGACTGCCTATCTCGACTGAGGTTTGATGAGAAGAACTTGGTTCCCGTCCATCACCCAATCATTGGGTTTGGGTGAGGAATCATTCATCCTATGGGGACAGTCACGCTGCCCGTCCGAGTTGGGGAGAAGGACGCCTCGCGAACTATGTTCATTAAGTTCTTGGTTGTCCGAGATTTGACGGCTTACAATGTCATCCTTGGACGACCAACTCTTAATCATGTTAAAGTTGTGATAGTGACTCACTTAATGCTCATGAAGTTTGAATGTGATGGTGGTCAAATTGGCTCCTTGTATGGAGACCAGCAGGCGGCTAGGGAATGTTACCTAACTACTCTGAAACCATCATCATGGAAGGCAGACAAGCAAGACTAGACGAAGGTCACTGGCAAAAGGAAAGCGTCTGAGATTGTGAAGGACCTTGTCTGATAGTCCAAGAAATGCGAAGCGAAACTTTTTGTCTTCAAGACATGGATGGACGACCAATACAGCGCACCTGAAACTCAGATACCTTGAAAAAGCACCACTCTGACTCAGTCAATCGGCAATAAATCTACAGTAGTCTGTAATACTAGACAAGTGTCACGGCACAAAAAAGAGAAAAAGAATTGTATACATGTATCTTGACACTGAGTCAAGCAAAATTCATATAATACAATTCCTACTTTCTTCCTGTATTATTCCTTTATATTTTACTAAGTTGTTCACTTTGGGGCATATTTACCACCAGTTGGTCTAGTGGTCTAAAAGTGACATTAACTTAGACAAAATTACAAAAAACAATAAAACGTCCAAAGTAAAGGATAAACAATGGACATCATCACGGCGAATAACCATTTCTCTGACGCACATTGCTTCCACAATGAGACCGACCAAGGTGTAATAAACCTAAAAGGTATATCGCACATATGGTTAATCAAATAATGACAGTCTCTAGTAAGAGAAACGTCATGGTCCCTAAAAGGAAGCCGACCAGAAATAAGCAAATCTTTGTAAAGGGATCTTACTTTCAATTGCAAGGTCAGCTAAGTAGTAAAGGCCCTAGTAAGGGTTCACTACTTCAAGACGACTGCTGCTTCCTCAAGGAAGCCGGCCAAAGCATGGTTCGTCCATTAACAGCAATATATAAATTGCCTACAAGTATCTAAGCTCGTCCTAAACGACAGAATTTACGTTGGCTCGGCCAATGTTGGCCGCTCTCCTTCTTGGTGCAAAGCTCGTCCAGAATACAAGGATGAGCTAAGCCCTAGAAGAGGGGGATACATATAAAACCTTGGAACTTTTAAGACGAGTCATGTTTGAGGGACGAGCCACAATTATACTTAGCTTCTTTAAGGGAAGTCTGAAGATCGTCCCAAGACAAGGATGAGACTCACCCTCTCCTTAACTAAGCTTGAAGGCCGTCCGAAAATCAGGACGAGCCACAATTATACTTAGCTTCTTTGAGGAAACTGAAGATCGTCCAAAGACAAGGATGAGATTCACCCTTTCCTTAACTAAGCTAGAAGGCCGTCCGAAAATCAAGATGAGCCACAATTATACTTAGCTTCTTTGAGGAAAGTCTGAAGAACGTCCAAAGACAAGGATGAGACTGACCCTTTCCTTAACTAAGTTTGAAAATCGTCCAAAGACAAGGACGAGGGTTGATCAATGAAGGAAGCCGTCCAAGCATGGAGGACTTCTTTCTTCAAGACAACCTCGTCTAAGGCATTCATCAAACTTCAGACGAAGATGGTACGACGAAGAAAGCCGTCCAAAGACAAGGATGAAACTCACCCTTTCCTTAACTAAGTTTGAAGATCGTCCAAAGACAAGGACGAGGGTTGATCAATGAAGGAAGTCGTCCAACCATAGACGACTTCTTTCTTTAAGACAACCTCGTCCAAGTCATTCATCAAACTTCAGACGAGGATGGTGCGACGAAGGAAGCCGTCCAAACATGGACGCCTTCCTTCCTTGAGTGATCCTCGTCCAAGAATCAACAATCACCTTGGATGGGCCATCCAGGGCCTTGTCCAAGGCCTTTATCAAACTTCAGACGAGGATGGTGCGATGAAGGAAGCCGTCCAAAGACAAGGATGAGACTCACCCTTTCCATAACTAAGCTAGAAGGCCGTCATAAAATCCAGACGAGCCACAATTATACTTAGCTTCTTTGAGGAAAGTATGAAGATCGTCCAAAGACAAGGATGAGACTCACCCATTCCTTAACTAAGTTTGAAGATCGTCCAAAGACAAGGACGAGGGTTGATAAATGAAGGAATCCGTCCAAGCATGGACGACTTCTTTCTTCAAGACAACCTCGTCCAAGGCATTCATCAAACTTCAGACGAGGATGGTGCGACGAAGGAAGCCGTCCAAACATGGACGCCTTCCTTCCTCAAGTGACCCTCGTCCAAGATCAAACAATCACATTGGACGGACCAGCCAGGGCCTAGTCCAAGGCCATTATCCTACTTGAGACGAGGATGGTGCGACGAAGGAAGCCGTCCAAACATGGACGCCTTCCTTCCTCGAGTGACCCTCGTCCAAGAACCAACAATCACCTTGGACGGGCCATCTAGGGCCTCGTCAAAGGCCTTCATCACACTCTAGACGAGGATGGTGCGACGAAAGAAACCGTCTAGAATTGGACGCCTTCCTTCCTCGAAGGACCCTCGTCCAAGAATCATCAATCACCTTGGACAGGACATCCAGGGCCTTGTCCATGGCCTTTATCCCACTTTAGACGAGGAAGGTACGACGAAGGAAGCCGTCCAAACATGGACGCCTTCCTTCATCGAGTGACCCTCGTCCAAGATCAAGCAATCACCTTGGACGGACTGGCCAGGGCCTCGTCCAAGGTCATTATTAAATTCAAGACGAGGAAGGTTCGATGAAGGAAGCCGTCCAACCATGGACGCCTTCCTTTCTCGAGCAACCCTCGTCCGAAATTTAAGAGCCAAAGGAAGCCGACCATATGTGGTCGTTTTCCTTCTGTTAAGGACCCTCGTCCAAAGCAAACAAGATGCTTTAAAAAAAATGAAGGAAATCTTTATTACCAGAGTTTCAGCCCTCTTTTCGGCGCTCGTCTTGGCGAATCCTTCCACAAGTTGTCTGTAACCTTGGATATACTAATATCGCCCGTCCAAGATTTTTTGAGAAGTGCTCTGGCTGACTCTGCAAAAAAGAAATGATGGGGTTAGTCAGATACATATTCTGGACGGGGCATTTTACTTAGAAGTTTTGAAAATATACCTTTATCCTCGGCCAACCGCAAGCCGGCGGCGACCAAGAAGTTATCGTCATAAAACATCTCTTTGAAGGGAATCCAATTAGCTAGCCCTTTAAAGGATGTGTGATTTGGTCTAGAATACTCCTTTATTTTAAACTATTCCATCACCTCCTCATCAAAACTGTCATCTAAATCCAAAAAGGATTTCCCTCGTCAAGTATTCGTAACGGCCCAGCTATAAAAGCGATATCCCTCTGCGACCGAATCGTTGGCTGCTCGAAGAAAGATGAAGTCGGCTTTCCAATCATGCATCTTCGAAGGCTTGCCCCAAGCGGTAAGAAAGTCGGGGCGGTTGCAGATGCTGAGCCACGCTCCGTCCATTGTCCCTGGAACTTTGGACGCGTAGTGTATTTGGGTAAAGGCCGGGAGAGAAAGGGCCAGGCCGCGCAACTCGCAGACGGCTATGATGGTCAGAATGTTGTGCCAGGCATTTGGAGCCAGTCGGTTATGGTCGATGTTGTAATGCCTTAGCACTTGCTCGATGAACTCGTGGAGAGGGAATCTTAGCCCCGCGTCCAAGGCCAGCTTGTAGACGGCGAAGTGGTTCTTTGGAGCGCTTAAAATCGTAGCCTCTCTCTCTAGAAAATTTCTCTCAAGGTGTGAAATGATTGAAGGGAGGACAAAGAAGCATATATATACGGGGGGGTGAAAAACCTTCTGAACCGGTTAAATATGACCGGTAAAACCCAAAAAATGGCGCGTCTTGCTCCTTTTTGAAATTGAGGTAACTTCCGCGGGTAAAAGGGCATTAACCATCTTGGAGGCCAACTGTAAAAACCCTTTTAAGGAAAATGTTGTAGCCTAAAATATCAACGGCTCACTTGGAGACACATGGATCCATCAGGACCATACACGTGTCCCATCAGAGGAAGTAAAGAAAAGTGGTTTAACCATTGGGTTATACTCATATGGGAGAAAAATCTCACCTTTTGGCCCAAAGGTTATTCAGAGCCCAAATCCCTAAAATGGCTGCAGGTGATTGGTTGATGATCCATCCCCAATCATAGCCTGCCAAGTGTCATGACTTAATTGCCTAGCCAATCAGGTGCCTTTATTCTAGGGTAACCTAAAAGAGCAGCAGTCATATCACAAACACTCTAAATACCCCTGAAATCAGGAGAAAGACAATTCAATACAAACAGTGTAAACTTACTCTGTGGAAATACTCTCTCATTTTCTCTCTCTATCTCTACTTTTTCCTTCAAACTCTTGATTCCTGACTTAAACTTCGGAGGGAAAACCACCACCCAAACCTCCAGGGTGGGTCCCTTTTTTGCAGGTTTGGGAACGAAGCTCAGGTTCGGATTGGCCAGATTCAGACATCGTTGCACAAGTCTCCAAGTGAAGAACATCTAAGGGAAACTAGTTTACTTGCTGGACAAGCATACTAAACAGGTTCAACTTCCTGCTCTTGACTTGAAGTATTAGGGGGAACGTTGTTTATTCAAGATAGTGTCAGGAATTAGGAAACCCTTGAAACTTGACCAAGCTACTCAAACTAAGGATAGACTGTTGTATGCTAGGATCCTAGTTGAGGTTAGGTTGAATCAAGATTTGACAGATTTCATTGAATTTGAGAATGAAAAAGGGTATGTAGTGCACCAGAAGGTTGTGTATGAGTGGAGGCCAGTGCAGTGTAGCCAATGTAAAGGGATTGGGCATGCCACTGAAGATTATAAGAAGAACAAGAAGGTTGTACTGTAGAAGTGGGTGCAAAAAAAGAAGAAGGCTAGTGAGATAGATAAGGAAGATTTCCAGAGAGTAAAAGGGGTGGCTATTGTACCTCAAGTTACATCTCAGCCAGTGGAAACTGGCTACACATTTGCTGCATTAGGTGAATTGGAGGAGACAGAACATAGAGAGATAGCAGAAGAGATAATGGTGAATGTTCACAGGGAAGAAAAGGGTCTTGAGGAGCAAGACATGGGAGTACATGGTGAGGAGGGGAGCCTCATACCATGGATGGATAATTTTATTTGCTGGAATGTGAGGGGACTAAACAACAAGGTGAAGCAGGGAGAAGTGAGAAAATTTCTTTCTTCTCACAATATTAGGTTGTTTAGTTTCCTTAAAACTAAGGTAAAAGCTCATGCTCTTGGTGAGTTTTACCTAAATGTGTGTCCTGGGTGGTGTCTGACAACTAATAATATGTGGTGTCCCACTTCTGTGCATGTTGATATTATTTTTTGTTCAAGTCAGATTATTCATACAATGATAGAGGTGGTTAATGGAGGCAAAAGTTCTTTTGCTCTTTTATTTATAGCATGAACAGAAGGTCTGAAAGAGAGATTTTATGGTGTGATTTGAAGAAGATTGTTGTTATGGATAAGCCTTGGATTATCCTAGGTGATTTTAATGCAATAATGAAGATTGATGAGAGAATAGGTCAACCAGTTAGAGCAAGAGAAGTGGAGGATATGCAGAATTGTATGACTTGGTGTGGTGTGATGGAATTGAAATCTTTAAGTCAGTTCTACACTTGGAACAACAAGCAGGAAGGGTGTGATAGAGTGTGTTGCAGGCTTGATAGAGCTTTAGGGAATGAAGCTTGGTTTGAGAACTGGCCAAATACTGAAGTGATAACTCTCCCTGAGGGGGAGTTTGATCACTGCCCTCTGCTAGTTAAGTCTTTTCAGAATAATATGAAGAAGAAACCTTTTCGTTTCTTCAATATGTGGTGCCAGGCTCCCCAATATGATACAATTGTTAGCAATGTGTGGCAGCAACAAGTGGCAGGATGTAAAATGTTTCAGATTGTTTGTAAACTCAAAGCTTTGAAAAAAGAGCTAAAAATCCTGAATGCAGAGCAGTATGGACATGTCTCAATTTAATACACTAAGTCTCATCAGCATATGATAGCAATTCAAGAGCAAATGCATAGCCAGCCAGATGATCTTAACTTAAGAGCCTTAGAATGTGAAGCTAGACAAGAGTATATGACAGCTCAAAAGATTTATACTCAATTCCTTAAACAGAAAGCTTAGATCAGATGGTTGCAGGATGGTGATGATAAGACTAAAACATTTCATCATAGCATCAAATTGAGAAGAATTCAAAATAGAATCAACACAATTAGAAAGGAGGATGGCACTTGGGCTCATGACTCTTTAGAGGTGGTGAATGCTTTTCTGAGCTTCTATAAACAGCTACTGGGGTCTTGTGGTGCTACTAAAAAGGTGGAGTCCAGCATTATTGCAAGAGGGAAGGTTTTGAATCAAGTTCAACAACAATAATTGAATTTGAGATTCACTGAAGATGATATAAAGGCAGCTGTTTTTCAATACCAAATGATAAATCACCTAGTATTGATGGCTTTTCTAGTTGTTTTTTCAAAAGAAGCTGGCACATTGTTGGACAAGATGTTGTTGATTTTGTCCAAGATTTCTTCAGGCATGGAAAGATCTTGAAAGAAATTAATATCACTGCTATAACATTGATTCCCAAGATCACTAGCCCTGCTGCAGTGGGTGACTTTAGACCCATTGCTTGTTGCTCTATCATCTATAAAGTGATTACTAAGCTCATTTGCACACAACTTGGTAAAATACTGCCAGATCTTGTCTCTTAGTCCCAAGGAGCTTTTATAAGTGGTAGGAGCATAATGAGTAATATTCGCTTATGTCAGGACTTGGTGAAAAGATTTGGTAATAGCAGGAATAAAGTGAAAGGTCTGATGATGAAAGTAGATCTTAAATAAGCATATGACTCTATTGAATGGGGCTTTGTTCATGAGTTATTATTAGCTCTTAACTTTCCCAGTCATTTCATTAAGTGCATTATGGCTTGTATCACAACTCCAAGGTTAACTCTTCTTATAAATGGAAGTCCTGAAGGATTCATTGAAGCCAAGAGGGGTCTGAGGCAGGGGGATCCCATGTCCCCCCTGATTTTTGTCTTATGTATGGATTATCTTACTAGAATCTTCACCTACATAGGGGAGTTGCAAGACTTCAGGTTTTTCATTGGCTGCTCTCATTTAAAGCTTAATCATCTGTGTTTTGCAGATGATTTGCTTCTTTTTTGCCAGGGGGGAAGCAAAATATGCCTATCTGCTATTACAAGGTCTCAAACTCCTTACTGGGTCTTCTGGGTTACAGGCTAACAAAGGCAAATCTGCTTTGTATTGTTCTGCTATGGATGAATCTGAAGTAACTAGAATCTCTCAGTTCTCAGGTTTTATGAGGGAAAAATTACCTTTTAGGTACCTTGGAGTACCTATTAGCACTAAGAAGATTAGTGTGGCTGATTGTGACATGTTAGTGGAGAAAATGACCACTAGAATCAGATCATGGAGCTCAAGAAGTTTGTCTTTTACAGGCAGGGCTCAGCTTGTCAATTCTGTTTTGCTTTGCATACATAGCTACTGGGCTCAGATATTTATATTGCCCAAGATGGTGATTCAAAAGATCAATGATGTGTGTAGGTTTTATCTGTGGAGTGGCAATGTTGTAGGAGGTAAGATTGGGCATGTAAACTGGACAAATATTTGTAAACAGAAAAAATATGGTGGGCTTGGATTTAGAAATGTTCATCTATGGAACACTGCAGCAGTGGGTAAACTGGTTTGGCACATTGGTTGTGGTAAGGATGATCTTTGGGTCAAATGGGTTCATGCAATTTATATTAAAGGTGCAGATTGGTGGAGTTACCAGGCTCTAGTGGGGGCTAGCTGGGTCATCAAATACCTTTGCAAAGTGAAAACTGATTTGCAGTAGATAGGTATGAGCAATTGGAGTATTGACAATCATTACTCCATTAAAAAAGTCTATGAGCAGCTCCAAGGGGATATGTCTCAGGTCAGTTGGGCTGCTGGCATTTTTGGAATAGGCTATCATTACCCAAACACAGCTTCATTGTCAGGCTTGGCATTCAAAACAGACTAAGAACAAAAGGCAAACTATTTCAGTACAACATTAGTACTGATAACCTCTGCTATCTTTGTGGCAACCATCCTGAAACTCACACTCATCTTTTTTTTGAGTGTGAGGATAGTAAACAACTTCTATCCTACATGCTCCAGTGGATTGGTGTGCAGGTGAGAAGTAGATCTTTGCAGCATTGGCTGAACTGGATTAGAAGATCTTATCATGGTACCAAGATAAGAAAGCAATTTGTTTACATTGTTATAGCAGCTGTTGTGTACCAAGTCTAGAGAGAGGGAAACGAGGCTTACTGGAATTTTAAAGTACATAAGATTGATTGTATAGCTAAAGAAATAAAATGTATAGTGAAGTATAGAAGTAATCTAGGCAACTCGTCTAAATGGAGTGCTAGAGATAGAGAGCGGATTAATTCCTTGTAATTCTAGTCGTTTGTGACCATGTTGTTGCTTTTCCCTCTTTGAGGGATTGTTTGGTGTGTTTTTGGATGAGCAATAAAATTTTACTTACCAAAAAAACTTTAATTCTAGCCATAGTTTCTCAATTAACACCTCACAAAGTGCTGCAAACACCCTTTTGGAGCAAATGGGAAGTCCCAGGTATCTAAAGGGAAGAAAATTTCAGTTAAGACCAGACACTTACACAATCCTCTAGATATCATCGTCATTTATAACACAGCAGTAAATATATGACTTATGAGCATTTGCTTTTAGACAAAAGTTATCATAAAAAAAAAAGTTTAAAGGCTTGTAACAACAGATAAGCAGAAGGAAGCTCGCCCTTGTAGCATAATATCATATCATCTGCCATGCACATGTGAGTTAACTTTAGATTTTAGCATTTTTGGATGAAACTTTAATTGCTCCAACTCACTCATCTTCTTCAATACCTGACGCGCTCGTTGTAAACACGTCAAAGATACCTAAACTACCCAATATAGGGCAAGCAAAGGGTCGAATCCATAAGGACTAAGGGAAGCACCAACAAGTGTTGATTTATGATAAGCTAAGCCAAGTATATGTTTTAGAAGATTTATAGATGAAAACACAATAAGAAAAATAACATTACATTGGAAAGGTAGGGAGGGTAGGGGGTTCGCGACAGCGGGAAGGGGAAGGGGAGGGGGTCGGCGGGGGAAGGGAGGGGGGTGCGCGACTGCAGGTGGGGAGGGGGCTTCCGGGGTAGTGGTGGTGAGGGGGTGGTGGGGCAGTGGGGGTAAGGGGTGGGGGACGGGTGGTTAGGGTTAGGGTATTAGATTAGGGTTAGGGTTAGGGGTAAATGTAGGTTAGTTAATTAGGGCTAGAGGGGGGATTAGGGGTTAATGACTAACGGAGTTTAACTCCGTTAGTCATTAAGGGTAAGTGGATGTATTTTTTGAAAAGTGGGGGGTATATGGTGAATTTAAAAAGTTGAAAGGGTATATGGTGCAAAACAAAAATTTCAGGGGTATATGGTGAAAAACCCGTAAAATCTAAATCTACAATGGAAAACATAATTAAAAAAAATCAATGAAGGAAAGGGAATGAAATAATAGAACTCATGAATTAATGAAGAACAAGAAAAACTAGGGTTTACTAAAAATCTAGAGAGAAAAAGAAGAAAACTAAAACTAGAACTAAAAATAAAAAATAATGAGAGAGAAAGAGAGAGTTTTTCACCAATCGTGATTCCTAATCTAAATAATACTAAGTAACCTAATAAAACTAGGAAAGTAAGTAACAAGATAAGAAAAGTCCAATAAATCATTAAATTGTCGAATTGAGTGATCCGTGCGTAAGGTAGCAGATTCCAGCAGAAACAGCTCGAACTTCCGAAAAGCATAACTCCTTGACTAGAAGTCTCCTCGAGGCGTGCCACCTATCGTTGGAAAGATTTATAAGTGTAGTTTCCATATCTATTGGAATTATTCAATTATAAGAATCACATCGAAAGTTATGGTCAGAAGAGTGGACGTGACTTCTTTTTCACATTTCTTCTAAAGATTGTCCGCTTTGTTTTTACTCAAACTCGTACTATAAGATATCGATACGATCCTTGTGCATTGTAGCTTCCTTCCAAAGGCTTCTAATCCCAAAGCTTAGCTAATCATACTCCAAATACGTTCTCAATCCCTGAAATCCATCAAAAACACGAAAACATACCGAATAGGAGTAAAATAACATAACTTAAGAATATGATGCAATAATGAACCTAATTATGAATCTAAATGCTCTATAATGCACATAAAAACTATATATAAATATGACACATCAAATTCCCCCAAGCTAAACCATTTCTTGTCCCCACGCAATAAGACATAGACATTGGAAAAGAAAGACAATCTACAATATAGTACTATAATAAGGCCAATCACTTAACTGAAAACACAAGAGATATAATCACTACACAAAGCCAAAGATCGAAACAATGTCGAACAAAGCTCCATAGCATGTCATGTATCGCAATCGACTCTGAGGAGCCCAACCACAAAGCGCCTCCCCCAAGCTAGATTTAACCAAACCTGAGATACCTCACTATAGTTATGTGCACTCAAATCTCTCATGTGTTTAAAGTATAAATAATGACACTGAACCTAAATCAAGTCGACTCAGATGAAACATATACTCTTTAACTTTGACTTTTTGACTCATTTTTTTACTCAACAACACAATTCACAATGATCAAGAGGACTTTTAAGGGTTGTGATAAGGCTGAGGTTAAAGGTATGGAAAATAATTTGGAAATTGTGGTGGAAAAACCAAGAAGGTCAAGGAGCATCATATAATTGAAAACATGAATAAGAAAGGTCATAACAACTCCATGCAACAAACAACAATCTCCAAAAATATAACCAATAACACTTTGCCCTATCAATTTAAAAGAAACCCTTTTTCTTTCACTTTATTTTTTCTTTTATCTCACCTTTTTTGTTTATATTTCAGACCTTTTTTTTCGGTTTTTGAACTTTCAATTCAATTTCCA
Organism: Beta corolliflora; assembly: GCA_947648045.1. Lineage (NCBI taxonomy): Eukaryota > Viridiplantae > Streptophyta > Magnoliopsida > Caryophyllales > Amaranthaceae > Beta > Beta corolliflora. Next base: position 5,014,344 of record CANSZD010002940.1, on the reverse strand, counting down.
AGCTCACTAAACATACTTTTCCATTCATCTAAACCACAAATCGAGCTTTATCATTCAATACAACCCGAAGCAAAACTAATACTCGCTCCCTTAATCTTGGCTTGGGACAAACATATGAGGCCAAAGGTTTACAATGTAGGGAATCAATCAAACTCAATTTAGAAAAGGCGCAATTGGGCTAGAGGAAGGATAATATGAAAACAAGAATAATTCTGGAGCTAAGATCATGAAATAAAATGCCTCAATCATATCAAGATGTATGCACTATCAAATATCAAGGAGTAACAAGTCAAAATCATGACCAATGCAACAAAAGCTCACTTGGGTTAAGTTATCTGCACAGTAAAGTTAAATCAAGCCAGACAGAGATCACCTAATCTTACTACAAACAATCAATTGCAAAACGATCGTGCTATGAAGAAACATGAACAAGATGAATGACGCTTAGGAGTTGTAGTAAAATATCAACAAGGTTCTCAATAAGTGTTAGCAATAGTACCATAGATGCAACTAAAATGAGATGAAATCTAATATGTGATGAAATATGTTAATGCAACTAAGAAACAAGTATAATTTTTTTGGCTACACATAAAATTCCACTCCTAGTGAGCGGTACAAACCGTGCAACATCCTATGAAAGCAATAAGATATACACCAGAAAGCAATAAAGGATAGAATATTCCTTCCCAAGCTAGAATTTGTAGTGTCCTCACTGCAAAAAAACAAGATTAGGGAAGGAACCAAAACCAACCCCAACAATCACCGAATCACCAAATACGTCCTATTATAGGCCGCAACTCACCACTAATACACCACACAAATCCCAACAATGAAAGAACCAAATCAAAGTTGTCACAAGAAATGAACAAGTATGGCATCTTAAACAAAAATGCAAGAAAAAATTTAAAAGTCATATCAAGAATATGAATATTATAAAGTATAAAAACTTTCAATCCAATAGAAGAGTCGAATAAGCTTTACAAGCTCATAAAACTTTCAATCCAATGTGGGTGGGCTGTGAAAGGAGTGAAGCAAAGTATGCGTGAGGACGAAATAAAGAAACATGGAGGAAGGGGGGTTCTCCTGTTTTTTCTTTTTTTTTTTTTTTGAAATTTTCTTCGTCGCCCATTCAAGCAAAATACCACCCGGTTAGGCCAAAATTCTGCTTGGTCAGGCGACTTCGCCCGGTCAACCGGGCGAGAAACACTTAGCCAGAATTTTTTATTTTTCCTCTAAAACCATTTGTGCGCCTGGTCAGGCAACTTTACCCTGTTCACTGATCGACCAACACATCGACAATTTTTATTTGAAAATCTCATTCCACCTATAACAAACACCAAAAAAAACATACCAAAGTAAGTAAAATTACTCAAAAAGGATGAAACAATAATTAAAAAAAATCAAACTAAAAAATAAAGAAAAGAAAAATAGAAAAAGAAGTCAAAACTCGGGTTGCCTCCCGATAAGCGCAAGTTTAAGATCTTGCATATGACTGTTTAAGATTATCACACCAATACAGTACAGGTCAATGCTCTAAAAAGCTTATCATATGTTCCTGCAAACATCTCAGATCATATTATATAATAGTGAAAAGGAAAAATGAAAAAGGTTAGTCCTAAAAAATTATTAGAACTACATAAAGAAAAATCAAAGGAACAGTTATATTTACAAGAAGAAGAAAAATCTTTAGTACTTGTAGATGACTCAAAAGGAAGAAAAGAAACTAAGTGTACATTAGTTACATGATCCTGAGAGTCATTCAAAAGGGGAGAAAGAAGGAACGATGGAGGATCTCTATTATATAAGTGAAGGGAGGAGGAAGATGGTGTCCCCTCATAAAAAGTCTAATATATCCTTAATGATTTAAATTGCCATATATATTAAATAATATTTTCTTCATCCTACTTGCCATATATATTAAATAAGTTAATAATGGAATTGAATTTCAAATTTCAATTAAATATTAGAATAAGGAGAATGATTTCCTCTGCTTAAATATGTGTGAAAAACTCTGATAAAAAATTAAATTGACAATATAACTTGATTGAAACAATCCGTACAAAAAATAAAAACTTGAATTTCATATTAATAATTATAATGATAATATTTTAAAATCTAAATGTTGAGGCCCGGCTAAGGCCCTGTGCAGGGTGAGCAACTGCACATGACCCCCAAATTATAAGGGCCCAATTATATAGGTTGTTTGCCCAAACTAAAAAAAATAAATCTAAATATTGTTCACGCATCTAACATACAGCGTTGTCTTCCAATTTCCAACACCCCATTAATGAATTCTCTGTCATTTCATGTATTTTAAAAATTTCAGTCATTCTCCATTACATCTCTAAAATAAGGTTCAATTGGCAATTAAACCTTACGTTTTTTCTTCAAAAAAAAAAAATCAAAATCTCTTTTCTTTTACCAAACCCTCACAAGTACTTTCTTTCGCTGACCCATCGACATTCTTCGCTTTCTTTCAGATTGGTTATAAATTAAAATACAACACATATTCTAGAGAGAAGAGAAATTAAGAGTTTTCTTATGGCTTTCAGTCCTGTTGCTCAAGGGTTTAATTGGCCATTCTTTGTTTTCTTCTGCTAGAAAGGGTAGGTTCTTTGACAACTCATCTTTTCTTGCTTTTCTAAATCATAAATTTTATGATTTGCTTCCTAAATGTTCTAGAAGTTACTGAGTGATGTTAGTTTTTTTTTTAATATGTACTATGTTATATTTTAAGGAAAATTTGCCAAAAAAAACCTTTTACTAGTTCATTTTTGCGAAAAAAAACCTTATAAAGCATTTTTTGCGAAAACAAACCAAAATCAAAATTATTTTGCGAAAACAAACCAAAATCAAAATTATTTTTGCAAGATGAAACCTAGCCACCACTACCACCAGCCCCCAACCCTCCCTCCACCCCCTCAGGCGGCACCCCCGCCCCCTCTTCGCCCCTACCCTCTCTCCTCTCCATTCTACCCTCCCACACCCCTCCCTCCTCTCCTCTCCCTTCGTCCATCCCCACCCCAACCACTGCGCCCACCCAGAAACCCCCCAACCGCTGCGCCACCCAGAACCCCCTCCCTCCACCCCCTCAGGCGGCAGCCCTCCCCCCCTCTCCTCTTCCTTCGTCCATCCCCCCCATCGCTGCGCCACCTAGAACCCCCCTCCGCAGCCCCCAACCCCATTTTCGTTATCTACTACTCTCTTTCTCTCCTATCTTTATGCTTTAGGCGCCAGGAAAACCTTGGGCGGGTGGGAGGGGGAGTTGCGGGGGGAGGGGGTTGCGGAGGGGGGGGAATGGACGAAGGGAGAGGGAGAGGGGGTGAAGGAGGGAATAAGGGAGATGAGAGAGGGTAGGGGCGAAGGGGGTGGGTGGCCGCGCCCGAGGGTGTGGAGGGAGGGGTTGGGAGCGGGTGGTGGGGGGCAGGGGGGGGTGAAGTGGGGGCTGCGCAGGGTGGGTGGGTGCTAGCGACAGGTGGTGGTAGTGGTGGCTAGGTGGTGGTCAACGCCGAAATTGAGATGGTCAACGTCGGAAAATGGTCTTAGGTTTGTTTTCGTAAAATAATTTTGATTTTGGTTTGTTTTCGCAAAGAATGCTTTATAAGGTTTTTTTTCGCAAAAATAAACTCGTAAAAGGTTTTTTTTGGCCAATGTTCCTATATTTTATTATGAATATGTAATATATTTTGAGTTTTGTTTGGAAAAAAAACAGCTTTTACTAATTGTATCAAATTCTATTTTTTAATCTTTGGGGTCTCATAATTTAATTTAGCACAGGGCCCCTTGATTGTATGAGACGCCCCTGTAAATGTTGATTATTATTCGGTAATCTCTATTATATAAATCAAACTCTTCCACTTTATTAATATTCAACGATTGAATCTGATACACAGATTCTTCCACTTTATTTGAGCCCGGGCTTTCTTCTACTTTGTATTTCCTTCACTTATATAATACAGATTTAAATAATGATGAACAAATTACTAAAAAAACCAACGAAACATTAATTTAAGAAAAATATATTAAAAAAATTAAAAATCATTATAAATGTTTGTTCGAATCAATTTTTTTGTAGCACTGATGAATAACTAATTGAGAAAAAGAATGTTAATATAATAAGCACGCATAGCGTGTAAAAAATACTAGTATAATATAGGGAAAGAAGGAATAAGATCAAGTTTTTGAGAGAAAGAAACATGAGACTCAAAAAAGAATAAGTGAAACCGACAAAAACTCATGAATTATCTCACTCTTAACTTTATACTCATACGCAGATGAAAAGTTTATCGAAGAAGTGTGAGATATTTGGCTCTCAACTATAGATTCATCGACATATAAAGACACTCACTACCAACTTCACCAATTACACCCTTATCTTTTACTAAATTATCATGAGTCAAAACAACGCATTTCTCCTTCGAAGTATAATTCTAAACACCAATATCAGTGTCAGCAAGTTTTCCTGTTGGTTAGTGGATTGTTGCACAACAAGTAATTCAATAGATTTCGTCATGTTTTTGTAATCATGCCCCAATTCATTTAATTCTTCACATTGTTTAACAATATACTCGTTCATCATGTTAAAACGTTCCTGACGCACTGATGTTCGGGGTTGAAAATAATTGTTTACTTGAGGTTGATAACATTGGGAATAATCAGGCAGATAAGGCTCATTAGGGAAATAAGATTATTCATAGGAATTCATGCACATATTTTTGTGAATTTCGACAATCATATGATGCATCAAATACATAATCGTTCGCATTATAATACCCAGAATAATCTTACGGGCCTTGATAATTAGAGTAATCACCACTCCCCCCTTTGAACTATAAATATACCGTACCACTCCATGAGAACACACTAAAATAGAGAGGGAAAAAAACTGTTGAGCCACTATAAGTTTTGATGATGACAAACTAAAGTAATAACTAACAAAGTTTATAAGTTTTATGTGTGCAAGGTTCATGAATTAATAATAGTGCTTTATAAAGATAATAAGTGAAGTTCCTGAGATGGAACTCTAAGAGAAGAACGAAGTTCTTGAATTGGAACTATGAAACTGTTCCTATGGAACTATGTTAGTGGAACTGGTATCGGAAATAAGTTGTCTAAACAAGTTCCAGAGGTGGAGTAATGGAGAGCATGGAGCAAATGTTCAAGGCAAATCAATACACCCTCAACAACAGCTCCTAAGTGATGATTCATGATTACAGTTCCTGATGTATAGTTCCTCACGGAACTATCTGCTGTTCCTGAGTTGGGACGCATTATTGTTCAACAGTTCCTCAAGGAACTGTCTGCTGTTCCTGAGCTGGGACGCAGGGATCTTCAGAGTTGAAGATTTAAAGTGAAGACATAAAGACTAAGTTCAAGAGTCTGTACTTAGGATTTATGTAAGTAATTTATATTGCTTAGTTTTAAGGAACTAGATGGAACTTATTAAATGCAACAAGTGGTTTTGAAAAATATTTAACTGAGAGTTTTTAGGAAATATTGTAAATAAATAAAACAGTTTTTATTTTCTAAATAAAAATCTTTTTTAATTACTGAGCAAGTAAAAATAAATTTCCTAAGTTAACTCCTTGTTTTTCTCAACTACTAAACCACTTACTGTTAGTTGGTTTGAACATGTCTTTGCTTGTTCCTCAAGAAGTGTGAACGTGGGAAAATAATTCTACGTGGGTTACTGCTTCACACTTAGTGGAGGAATAAGTGGAACTAACATGAGAAGACTTCACTATAAAAAGGAGAAGTCTCTCTCATTACAAACCACCAACTGAAAACATATTTCTATTGCTAAATCTTAAGTGTTTTCTAAAAGGTCAGTTGCATTATTGAGTGAGTTCCAAAGTTCCTTAAATATCTAAGTTCAATATATTTACTAGTGTGTTTCTCATTTTGAGTTGTAATTTGGGGATCAAGGGTTGAGTGACTCTTGTAAAGACTTAGAGTTAAGTCAGTGAGTGTAGGCTTCGGAGTAGAAGTAATAGAGAGAAGAGTTCCAATAATCAAAGGGGATTATTGTGGGAACTTGAGTTCGAAAGGAACTCGAGTTGTAGAGAGTGATTGTAATAAAGTTATTGCAATAATATAGTTTTTGAGGTTATTTCTATCTCTCGTATCTCTGTTTCTTGAAAGCCTTAATTCCGCGAGAAACTTTGCTAAAAGTTCCAAAGTACAATTCACCCCCCCTCTCGTACGTGTTCCATTGGAGTGTCAATTGGTATCAGAGCCGGAGCTCACGTAATACAGGAAACCCTGTTGAGTAAAGTTCCTGAAGAAGATGGATACACACGAGAAACTCAAAGAAGGTTACTCCACGCTAAGGCCACCAATGTTCAACGGCAAATTCTATACGTATTGGAAAAATCGTATGGAAATTTTTATCAAGGCTGAAAACTACCAAGTTTGGAGAGTCGTCGAAGTAGGTGACTTTGAAGTAACAACAACCAATGCCGAAAACAAGGTAGTTCCTAAACCAATGACTGAATTTTCAAAAGAAGATTTTGACAAAAAAGAAATTAATGCTATGGCTGTCAAAATATTGCATTGTTGTCTTGGACCTCATGAACATAATAGAGTGATGGGGTGTAAGAGTGCAAAGCAAATTTGGGATCTCCTTCAAATCACTCATGAAGGAACTAATGAGGTTAAGCGTTCCAAAATCGATCTTTTAATGTCTAAATATGAACATTTTGAAATGCAACCAAGAGAAACAATTCAAGATATGTTTACACGATTTACTAACATCACTAATGAATTAGTTTCTCTTGGAAGAATTATTCCCACTGATGAACAGGTTAGAAAAATCCTCAGGAGTATGCCTCAAGATGAACGTTGGAGAACAAAGGTCACTGCCTTGTTTGAAACTAAGGACTTTACCAAGTTCAACATTGAACAATTGGCAGGATCTTTGATGACCCACGAATTGCATCTAGGAACTGTTGTCCCTGAGAGTTCCAGGAACCAAGGATTAGCTCTTAAGGCAGAGGAACTCGAAGAGTCAGAACCTGATGAAGAAGAAGCTGTCATGCTGGTCAGAAGGATGAAAATGTTGTACAGGAACTACAGACCTGGAAACCATGAAGGAAGAAACTCGGCTAGAAAACCAGCTAGTTTCAAAACTAAAAATGGTTGTTCAAATGCGGAGAAACTGATCATCATATAAGAAATTGTCCTCTTTGGGAAAATGAGAAAGGAAAAGGCAAAGGCAAAGGCAAGGAACTATCCAAAGATAGATACAACAAGTCGACTTTTGCCAAACCTAACTTCAAGAAAGCCATGATAGACGCGTGGGGAGAAACAGATTCTGAAGACGAAAAGGAACAACCTTATGAAGAGACTGTCAACCTCTGTCTCTTGGCAAAATTAAATGAAACCGATAAAGTTCCATCTAATGAGGTAAATTCCACTACTCTTCAATCTCTATCGAAAGCCAATTTAACAGAATTATCGTTGGAAACACTAGATAATTATAAAGGACTTGAAATATTAAAAAGCCAAAGTGATAAGGCAGGGGAACTTTGGGACAAAGGAACTGCTCAGTTATATCTAATGACCAAATTTGACTTTAAGTCTAAAACTGAGTTATGTATTCATAAGTCTAATGTGTTTTCAAGAAAGGAACTCATGAAAATGTGGGTTCCTAATTTTAATGATTAGACGTTATGATTGCCTTAGTGAGGGGGAACAATATATGGCACATATTGTTCCTTGCGTTTATCTAGTGAATTATTTAAATTTCTCTCACTAAAAAGGCATAAAAATTGTAGAGATGATTTTGTTAAGTAAGTTATGATGTCTTGTTTTTCTCTGAATGGCAAAATCATCTAGCGTGTATATGTAGAGTTTTTGTGATATGTCTTCCATATGAATGTGTGTCACCACAATTGTTTCTATGTTTTATGCATAGTCATGAGTTAAATTTAAAAGATGACTCACTGATTTCTTTGTAATATTACCCTTACTGTCCATATTGCTAATTGTTAGTCAAAAAGAAGAGGAAGTAAAAAGTGTAGTTTCTTTCATCCAAGGAACTCATTTGTTATACATTCCATCCACACCAAGTGCATTACATATGAATGTCCAATTATGTGTATAAGCCAGCAATATCATTCTCCAAATTATCAAACATCTTATTCCATCATTTATTTTTAAAGATCTCAAAAAATCCTCCAAACCTTTCATATCACATTTACATACCTTTTTCTTTCTAAATCAGTTCACCATATATTCAAATCTTTCAATTTGTGTTCCTCCACTATAACTTTAAATATTAATGATGATGCAACATTTGAGGGGGAACTAAGGAAAGAAAAAGAAAAGTTTGAGGGAGAATAAGTTGATATGGAGATGAAAAAGGAGAGATTGAGGGAGACAAAGAAGAATTAAAAATATGAGAGCAAATTGGAGAATAAAAGGAGAGATGTGTGAGAGGGAGATAGAGAAGATATTCAACGTTCCATACGTTATTCAAGTTCCTACTTCTACAAAGCTGTCATAAAATCTATGGGTTCTAGTAGTCCCATGTATGTTCCTTTTGTATCAAATCTAATGTAAACAAAAGGAATTAATTAGTTTCTTGAAATTTAAAGCAAGGAACAGACAACGGATTTATTCAAAATACCAAAAAAGAAGTAAGGAACTGCATGTTATTTGAAAGGAACTGATGTGTGTTTTCAAAGGCAGATCACAAAGTAAACTGCAAGTTTAGGAAAGGTAATGGTGGAGGAACAAGTGACCAAATCACATATTTTTTCTTCTTTCACTTAGCCTATTCCAACCATTTCTTCATAAAAATGAGCTTTTGATCTTCTATTTGAATTTTATTGGACACTCTATTTGTTTTCTACCCTATGGATTGCACTTTGGTAAAGTGGTGGTTTATGTTTAGTATGCTTTAGCTTCTTTGACTAATTGATTATCATGTGCATGAGGATGGCTAATATTACTAGTTTGATGTTTGAGCAAATTGAAAAATTTAAACTCATGTTTGACCATTAATTATATATTTATGGTGGTGTAGTGTCACTATAAGTTTGGAAGATTGATCACAAATTCTTGAGAAACAATACGCTTTTTGATGATGTTAAAAGGGGGAAAATAATGGCAAAGTAGCTTATTTATTATTCTTATTCTGGTTCATTCTCTACTTAACATGATCTTGCATTGTTATATTATATTTTATTTGTGTTAGTTTTTATATTACTTTGCCTTGGTTTGTCATCACCAAAAAGGGGGAAATTGTTGAGCCACTATAAGTTTTGATGATGACAAACTAAAGTAATAACTAACAAAGTTTATAAGTTTTATGTGTGCAAGGTTCATGAATTAATAATAGTGCTTTATAAAGATAATAAGTGAAGTTCCTGAGATGGAACTCTAAGAGAAGAACGAAGTTCTTGAATTGGAACTATGAAACTGTTCCTATGGAACTATGTTAGTGGAACTGGTATCGGAAATAAGTTGTCTAAACAAGTTCCAGAGGTGGAGTAATGGAGAGCATGGAGCAAATGTTCAAGGCAAATCAATACACCCTCAACAACAGCTCTTAAGTGATGATTCATGATTACAGTTCCTGATGTATAGTTCCTCACGGAACTATCTGCTGTTCCTGAGTTGGGACGCATTATTGTTCAACAGTTCCTCAAGGAACTGTCTGCTGTTCCTGAGCTGGGACGCAGGGATCTTCAGAGTTGAAGATTTAAAGTGAAGACATAAAGACTAAGTTCAAGAGTCTGTACTTAGGATTTTTGTAAGTAATTTATATTGCTTAGTTTTAAGGAACTAGATGGAACTTATTAAATGCAACAAGTGGTTTTGAAAAATATTTAACTGAGAGTTTTTAGGAAATATTGTAAATAAATAAAACAGTTTTTATTTTCTAAATAAAAATCTTTTTTAATTACTGAGCAAGTAAAAATAAATTTCCTAAGTTAACTCCTTGTTTTTCTCAACTACTAAACCACTTACTGTTAGTTGGTTTGAACATGTCTTTGCTTGTTCCTCAAGAAGTGTGAACGTGGGAAAATAATTCTACGTGGGTTACTGCTTCACACTTAGTGGAGGAATAAGTGGAACTAACATGAGAAGACTTCACTATAAAAAGGAGAAGTCTCTCTCATTACAAACCACCAACTAAAAACATATTTCTATTGCTAAATCTTAAGTGTTTTCTAAAAGGTCAGTTGCATTATTGAGTGAGTTCCAAAGTTCCTTAAATATCTAAGTTCAATATATTTACTAGTGTGTTTCTCATTTTGAGTTGTAATTTGGGGATCAAGGGTTGAGTGACTCTTGTAAAGACTTAGAGTTAAGTCAGTGAGTGTAGGCTTCGGAGTAGAAGCAATAGAGAGAAGAGTTCCAATAATCAAAGGGGATTATTGTGGGAACTTGAGTTCGAAAGGAACTCGAGTTGTAGAGAGTGATTGTAATAGAGTTATTGCAATAATATAGTTTTTGAGGTTTTCCCTTCTTGATAAGGTTCAAGAAGTTTCCTTAATTTTATATATTTCTATCTCTCGTATCTCTGTTTCTTGAAAGCCTTAATTCCGCGAGAAACTTTGCTAAAAGTTCCAAAGTACAATTCACCCCCCCTCTTGTACGTGTTCCATTGGAGTGTCAAAAACTATTCACAAATGGGAAGGAAAAATATATACAGTTTAGTTTCACCAACAACAAAAACTAAACAAAACTATATCATCTCCCCGGCAACGATGCCAAAATTTGATAGGTTGTCTTACACCTGTAAAAAATAATTCCAGCAAAACCTTCTAACAATGTAGTAAGGTAACTAGGGTCGAATCCGCAGAAAGATGATTATTTGAATCTGGCTTCTAAAGTATGGAGAAACTAAACAAAATCAGAAATATGAGAATTAAGGTTCTAATCTAATAAAATAATCAAACTAAAAAGATCGAGGGTAATGGTTCACCATGTTAATAATTATAATCTATCAGAAGATCATCAATAGTTCAATTAATCAGATATCTAGTGCACATGTTAATCGTACGGTCGGGTCTTAACGGTCTCAAATCAGCATATGCAGTACGGTCGCTAACATAATCAGATTTGCAAATTGTAGGTAGCCTCTAAAGAGAACTATCTCTCGATCTATGACTCGATATTAGCAAGATTCAATCAGACAATTGATCATGTTGCAAGATTAACATAATAAACCTAATCAATTAGAAATATCAATGACTAATCAAATCATGAATAACACCAATCAAGATGCAAAGCAATATAAATATGTATTCCCAAAACCCTAGAAAATAAACTACTCAATCATGAAATAAATAATAATAAAATCTAAATCTACAAAGGAAAACATAATTAAAGAAATCAATGAAAGAAATAGAATGAAACAATAGAACTCATGAATTAATTAAGAACAAGAAAAACTAGGGTTTACTAAAAAATTAGAGAGAAAAAAGAAGAAAACTAAAACTAGAATAAGACTAAAAATAATGAGAGAGAGAGAGGAGAGAGAGTTTTTCACCAATCGTGATTCCTAATCAAAATAATACAAAGTAACCTAATAAAACTAGGAAAGTTAAGTTACAAGATAAGCAAAGTCGAATAAATCATTCAATGGTCGAATTGAGTGACCCATGCGTACTGTAGCACATTCCAGCAGAAACAACCCGAATTTCCGAAAAGCATATCTCCTTGACTAGAAGTCTCCTTGGGGCGTGCCACATATCGTTGTAAATCTCTTTAAGTCTAGTTTCCAAATGTAGTTAAAGTATTCAATTATCAGAAGCAAATCAAAAGTTTCTTTTCCACATTTCTTCTAATGATTTTCCGCTTTGTTTTTGCTCAAACTCGTACTATAAGATATCCATATGATCCTTATGAATTGTACATTCTCAATCCCTGAAATTCATCAAAAACACAAAAACATACCGAATAGGAGTAGAATAACATAAATTAAGAATATGATGTAATAATGAACCTAAATATGAATCTAAATGCTCTAAAATGCAACCTAAATGCACCTAAAAGTATATATAAATATGACACATCATCCAAAAAAAATCACAGCAGAATTCCAAAAATTAATCACTTGTTGCATATATTCAAAGTCAATTTTAAAATCATTCTCATAAACAAGAGGGTCATTCTTTTCAATTACATCATCATCATCTAATGGCTGCAAAATTAGAACAGGTGAAACATGTACCTCATTTGAGTCACTTCTCCTAGGCTTATGAAGATATTCCAGCCACACATTGAATGTATGACGAATCTTGGATTGTTGTTGCGAATTCCGAATAGATGATTTCGGAGTCAGAATTTCACCAGATCCAAATCCAAAATACAACGCTTCCACTCCCATTACTTCATTAATCAAAAGGTGTTTTCAAAGCTTGTGTTTCCGATGAAGGACCCCTAGGCTTCTCCACCTTTTAACAGATCCTCATGATTTTCTTACCATGGCTATGATGCATGTCAGCCACGTGCGTCGAGAGAAACTTTGAGAGAAATAAAGTTTTAATCAACAACAATATTTGTAATACTAGTTTTTTGGCCCGTGCATAATGCACGGGAATTTTTTTGTTTATTAAGTAGTTTTTTCTGTTCCAAATATATTAAATGCATTATTATTAGAATGCATGTATATAAATTTGAAAGAATATAATATGTAAAATTAAATTATTAGCCGGTGATTTAAAATTTTATGATATTGTGTTCAGAATAATTAAAAACTGACTTACACCACAACCCATGTGTTGCACAATTATGATTTATGATACCCAAGCTATATCCTTGTTATATTGTACAATATAAACCATCCAAAATATATTATGTTAATGTTGTTTGTTATTTTCATCTATTTACTAGCAATTTAGTATTGAAAAAAAATTTAGTGCTTCCAAAGGTAATATAACCATGCTATATCCTTATTATATCGTATAATATATTATGTTAATAAAATTTTACTAAAGATGTAATATAATTTAGGGAAATTTAGGGAAAGATTTCCAGTATGTAGTTTAATGAAATAAAAACCGCACCTTGCTTAGGGTAAGTTAATTAATTTTGAATAACTATTTTAATTTAGAATAATTTGAAATTGTCTTACAACCCGTGAGTGTCACAATTATGACTTGTGACTTATTTATAATAATCAGTATCGATCACATTGATTAGGTTGAAATTGGCTTACAACCCGTGAGTTGCACAATTATGACTTATAACTTATGGCTTACAACCCGTGAGTTGCACAATTATGACTTATAACTTATGGCTTACAACCCGTGAGTTGCCCTGGTAAATTTGGAATCCATAACTCATGATCACATTGATTATGGTGATCCACACAATTTTGTCATTTAAAGTTTTTGTACCCGTTCAAAATGCACATGAATTTTTTTGTTTTATAAATTTAAGATTTTAAGATGTTTCTCTTAAAAACGTGGTGTGATGTTAGCTCGTGCTTTAAATTTTTTATAGTCATATCATGTATTAAAATGTTCAAAAACTGGCTTATGACCCTGCGTTCAGTGACTAATGTAGTTAGGGATATTTCCTCAGGTACCCCTGAGGTTTGGCGTAATTCCCAAAATACCCCCCACATTTGGGGAATTCTTCAGATACCCCTGAGGTTTGTGTTTGGGTCTAAAATACCCTTACTATGGATGGAAACCTAACGCCGTTAGGTTTTCCTCTCCTTCTCCCCAATTTTTTTTCTCTCTCTCCACCCATCATCCTCCATTGATGAACATGGAAGCTTTCTCTCTCCTCCCACCCCGCTCTAAAGCCCTAATCACCCAATCCCCACCCCCCCCCCTCCCCCATTGTTAGCCCCTTACTTTCTCTCTCCTCCATTACTGGAAAAAAAAAAAAGAAAACCCCAAACCCTCAATCTTACTTCCTCTCCCTCTCATGCATCTCCTCTTCTGCCAATCTCAATGGAATTTTCGGCCAGCTCTTCGGCATGTGCCGTTGTTATTTGCCGCCGCCACATATGTCGGCTTTGGCGGTGGTTGTTCTTGTTCTTGTTCTTGCTCGTAATTTTTCTCTCATCTAGTAAGGGTTGTGGGTGGATGCCTCTGTTTCCTCTTTCCTCTGCTTCGTGGATGCTGCTGCCACGAGTTCTGTTCGTGTTGTCGGAGCTTCGTCAGAGCTGATGCTGCTAATTATTGCGGTCGGAGGTGTTAGGCCGTGATAAGTTGGTTTTTAGTTGCATTTAAGTAGGTCTTAAGTCTCATTTCCATGTAGTTTGTAGTGCATCTAAGGTCTAATTGCATGATTCAAGCATTCTTTTGAACCATTGTGTTGTTCGGAGATACTTTTACCTCTTACTCTTGAATTTCAGGATTTATGGGCGGTTGTGACCAAGAGAGGATAAGATGGCTCATTGATGATCTAGTTGATGACTCTCGGATGCAAGAGAACGAGTTTGAATGCTTTAGGATTGAAGGAGTTATGATACCGAAGAATTTTTGTTTTCGCGGGACCAAGCAAGATCCCGTTTGCCCATGCACCGATCTGCACGCCCAAGCAAGATCCCGCTTGCCCGTGCAGATCTGTGAACGAAATCAGGAAAACCTTCTGCCTCGCGTGCACGCCCAAGCGATACCCCGCTTGCCCGTGCGACATAGCGCACGCCCAAGCGATATCCCGCTTGCCCGTGCAGATCTGTGGACGAAATCATCAAAACCTTCTGCTTCGCGTGCACGCCCAAGCGATATCCCGCTTGCCTGTGCGATGTAGCGCACGCCCGTGCGGTTTTTTGCTTGCCCGTGCAAGCTGTTATTAACCCGATTTACGCGATTTCAATTGTTTCCTTTTTTAGTTTTTGTAAACGATATTAGGTTTTATTAAAACATACTTTTGGGCACTTTTCATTATTAGAAAAATAGGGTATTACTTTTTAGAGAGCTCTTGAGAGAAAACTCCATTATTGAAGCCTTGAATTCTACAAGTTTGATCCATTGAAGTAAAGACTAAGTTTTTCTAAATTTTCTTCTTTTCATTATTATTATTATGTCTTTCAATTTAATTATTAATTGCTTTGTTATTTCAATTATGAGTGAGTAGTTTTATAATCTAGGATCAAGTTGAACCCTAGCAATAACTAATGCATGAATCCCTCCCATAATTCCAATTTGATGTGATTAGTTGTTCTTGTTTGATTGAATTGTGCTTAATTTCATTATCATACTAGGGATAGGTGATTTTGAATTGATTCATTATATCTTATTTTCAATGGGAATTGAATCTAGATGAATTTGTGATTTAATCAAAAGTATGAATATCTCTATGGGAATAAGTAGATAGGATTACTAGGAATTTATTTGTGATGCCATGCTTAATGTCTCTTTCTTGCATGATTCCATGGGAATAGGTTTGATTGCATGTTTAGAGTAGCCATAGGTACTCGGGAGAGATCTTTGGTAGTTATATAGAGTGCATTACTCCTCTTGAATCATTAATTATGTTTTTTGGGATGGGAATTATTCATGTATTATTCATGCTAGAGTGGATACTTAATTCTAGATGTCTTTATTGATTGATTTTTGTCTCGTGTGTTCTTAATATTTGTCATAATTAGTATTATTATTAGTTCAACACTTTTTCACCATTGTTTGTCACTTGTTTAGCTAAATTGAGTCGAGATTTCTAGTGTTTGATACTGTTTGTCCCTGTGGATTCGACCTTGACTTACCCTGCTACATAGTCAGGAGGATTAGTTAGGAAATTATTTTTGTTAGGTGCGCGACACGCCTATTAAATTTTGGCGCCGTTGCCGGGGACTAACGGTATTAGATTAGTTTATCTTTGATTTAGTTAGCTAAACTTATTTTTGTTCGATTATTGTTACTCTGTTTGTTGTTTGATCTCTTTTCTTTCAGTCTTCTTTGTTGCATGCGCACTCGTAGCAAGGGTCCAGAAGATCTAGCTACTCTTGATCGCGAGATTGAAGCTACAGCAAGGAGATTAGGAGGTCAACGAAGAAGACAACAACAAAGATCAACAATGGGAGATGAAACACCACCAAAGTCTCTACGGGAATATGCTATGCCCGATGAGACCACCACCACCATCACCAGGCCAACCACCAATGCAACACACTTCGAGCTTAAGCCACAATTTATTCAGTTTATTTCACAGGACTCTTATGCGGGAACACCAAAAGAGAGCCCTACTGATCATTTGGCTAACTTTCTTGAGAAGTGTAATACTTTGAAACTAACAAATGTTTCTGATGATCTGATTCGATATTGTGCTTTTCCTTTTTCTCTCATGGACGAAGCAAAGGAATGGTTAAAAGAAGAAGAAGTGAGAAAGATCGCCACATGGCCAGAACTGAAGAAGGCCTTTCTCTACAAATTCTTCCCTCCTATGAGGACTTCCAAATTCAGAAATGAAATATCTGGTTTTCAACAACACGAATTGGAATCTCTCTATGAAGCATGGCAGAGGTACAAGGCTTTGCAAAGACAATGCCCACACCATGGCATTCCTGAGTGGCTATTGATTCAGACATTCTACAATGGTCTGAAGCATGAGGTTAGAAGTTCTATTGATGCCGCATCTGGCGGTACTTTCATGGCCAAAACTCCGGAAGCTGCTAAGACATTGTTGGATGATATGGCTGCCAACAACTATTTGAATGATTGGAGTGTGTCTCGTGGAGCCCCAAAAAGGGGAGGTAAGTATGAGGTTGATGCTATTGCTACTTTAACTAACACTGTGCAAGTTTTGGCAGCTAAGGTTGATCAATTGAGTAGCGGACCAATAGCACCTATTTGTGAGATTTGTGAAGTGCAAGGCCACTCATTGAATGAGTGTCAATACAACACCATGGGCATGATATCTGAGCAAGCCAATGCTCTCCTAAACACAAACACAAGACCACAAAACAACCCATACTCAAACACATATAATCAAGGTTGGAAGAATCATCCAAATTTCTCCTATAAAAATAACCAACCTCAACCTCCACACACCAACTACTCCCAACCACCAGGTTTCCAACAAAGACCACCTTTCAACTCTTCTTCCTCATCCTCTAGATCCAACCTTGAGAGTATCATGGGGAATCTAGCTTCTTCTCAAGCAAAGCAAGTTGAATATCAAGCCAAGCAAAATGAATTCTTCAATAACTCTCTTCAACAAATCACTGCTCACAATAAGTTGATGGAGAATCAGATGACCCAACTTGCACAACAAATCAGTTATCTTTCTAAACCTTCAGGCCAACTTCCTGGGCAAACTGAACCAAATCCTAAGGGGCATATCCATGCCATCTCATTGAGGAGCGGTAAGGAATTGCAAGAGCCTACAAAGAAGGTGACCGAGCAAAAGAAAAGTGCAGAAGAGGTTATAAGGTTGAGTGAAGACGATCAAGGTGAGAAAGTTTTGGAAGATGAAGCTAAGGAGACTGAGCAAAAGGAACCCACTGTCATCCCTATTCCACCATACAAGCCACCTGTTCCATTCCCTCAAAGATTGGCACAGGCAAAACTTGAGAAGAAATACGGGAAGTTCCTTGACATTTTGAAGAAGCTGCACATCAACATCCCTTTCTTAGATGCTATTTCTGAGATGCCTTCTTATGCTAAGTTTTTGAAAGACATGCTCTCTAACAAAAGAAAAATTGAAGAGAATGTCACTGTTTCACTAACAGCTGAGTGTAGTGCTATTTTGCAGAACAAGCTTCCAGAAAAGCTAGGAGATCCAGGCAGCTATTCTATTCCAGTCAAACTTGGTGATATTGCTATCAAGAATGCTTTGTGTGATCTTGGGGCTAGTGTTAGTCTCATGCCATTGTCTATCTGCAAGAAACTCAACATGGGTGAACTGAAACCCACACGCATCTCTCTCCAACTAGCAGATAGAACAGTCAAGTTTCCACTTGGTATCCTTGAAGATGTTCCTCTTAGAGTTGGTAAATTCTTTATTCCATGTGATTTTGTTGTCATGGAGATGGAAGAAGATGCACAGGTTCCCATCATCCTTGGGAGACCCTTTTTGGCCACTGCTGGAGCCATTATTGACATGAAGAAGGGAAAGATCACCTTTGAAGTAGGTGATGAGAAGATAGAATACACTCTCACAAACTCCATGAATTCTCCTTCAATGGGAGAAACTGTTTATAGAGTGGATGCTCTTGATGAAGTTATAGCAGCCAATGCTTTCAGTCTGCAACTTGATGACTCACTACAAACTGTCTTGATGGGTAGCGCTGATGAGGAAGATTGGGAAACCAAGGAATACAAGAGAATTCTAGAGGAGACACGAGCCATTGAATCTGAAAAGCCTATGAAGGAGATATTGAGCTCGGGAGAAACTAAGGAGAGTACTACGCCTCCTAAGGTAGAACTGAAACCTCTCCCCTCTACTTTGAAATATGTATTCATGGGTCCCAATGATACTTACCCTAGCATTGTTAATGCTGAGCTTGATGACATTCAAATTGAAAAGCTACTTGTTGTTTTGAGAAAATACAAGAATGTCATTGGGTACACCATTGATGATATTAAGGGCATTAATCCTTCATTTTGCATGCATAAAATCATTCTTGAGGACGAACATGCTTCTTCTATAGAATCTCAACGACGACTTAATCCAAATATGATGGAAGTAGTCAAGAAAGAGGTTCTAAAATTGCTTGATGCAGGAATAATCTACCCTATCTCTGATAGTAAGTGGGTTAGCCCTGTTCAAGTAGTCCCAAAGAAAGGAGGCATGACCGTTGTCAAGAACGACAAGGGTGAGCAAGTTCCAACTAGAACTGTGACAGGGTGGCGCATGTGTATTGATTATAGGAGATTGAATAAAGCCACCCGAAAAGATCATTTCCCCCTCCCCTTCATTGATCAGATGTTGGAAAGGTTGGCAAAACATTCATTTTTCTGTTGGTTGGATGGATACTCCGGTTTCTTCCAAATTCCTATCCATCCAAGTGACCAGGAAAAGACTACCTTTACATGTCCTTATGGCACCTTTGCATATCGAAGGATGCCATTTGGCTTATGTAATGCTCCCGCCACTTTTCAGCGTTGCATGATGGCCATTTTCTCAAGTCTTATTGAGAACTCTATGGAAGTGTTTATGGATGACTTCTCCGTCTATGGAACATCCTTTGATGTTTGCCTTGCTAATTTACAAAAGGTGCTCCATAGATGTCAAGAAGTTAATTTGATTCTCAATTGGGAAAAATGTCATTTCATGGTGCAATAAGGAGTTGTTTTGGGTCATGTTGTTTCTCATCGGGGCATCGAAGTCGACAAAGCAAAGATAGAGGTCATAGAGCGTCTACCACCTCCTAACTCTGTCAAAGGAGTAAGGAGTTTTCTTGGTCATGCGGGCTTCTACCGCCGCTTCATAAAAGATTTTTCAAAAATTGCTCGACCTCTAACTGAACTTTTAGGCAAGGATGTCCCTTTTGTGTTTACTGATGCTTGTACTGAGGCTTTTCACAGGTCAAAAGCAGCTCTTATCTCTGCCCCTATCATTCAATCGCCCGACTGGAATCTCCCTTTTGAGATTATGTGCGATGCTAGTGACTATCTTTGTAGGGCGCTCTTGGGTCGAAGGACGAGATGGCAAGCTTCATGCCATCTACTATACAAGCAAGACTCTTAATCCAGCCCAGATGAATTATGCCACAACTGAGAAGGAATTGTTAGCAGTGGTGTATGCGATGGAGAAGTTTCGATCTTATCTGGTAGGGTCGAAGGTGATAATTCACACTGATCATGCGGCTTTAAGGTATTTGATGAGCAAGAAAGATGCTAAACCCCGCTTGATTCGGTGGATATTGTTGCTACAAGAATTTGACTTGGAGATTCGGGACAAGAAAGGAGCCGAAAATGTTGTTGCTGATCACCTTTCTCGACTTGGCCTTGATATTGAAGGTGATGAGGATCTTCCAATTGCTGATACATTTCCTGATGAGCAACTCCTAGCTCTAGTCACTACGGAGATCCCATGGTTTGCTGATATAGCCAACTATTTGGCTAGTGACACTATTCTTCATGGTTACTCATCACAACAAAAGAAGAAATTCTTTAAGGAGGTGAGGAGATATTTTTGGGATGATCCCTTTCTTTACAAGTCTTGCGCAGATGGGGTGATTAGAAGGTGTATTCCTGGAAATGAGGTATCACCTCTTATATCTCATTGTCATGATTTACCTTGTGGAGGCCATACTAGTATTAATAAAACTGCAACGAAAATTCTTCAATGTGGTTTCTATTGGCCTACTTTGTTTAAGGATGTTCATCATTATGTGCATTCTTGTGATCGTTGTCAAAGGACGGGAAATCTTTCCCGTCGGAATGAGATGCCTCTCAACACCATCCTTGAGGTTGAGTTATTCGATGTGTGGGGTGTGGATTTCATGGGGCCGTTCCCTTCTTCTTATGGGAATAAGTACATTTTGGTTGCTGTGGATTATGTCTCCAAATGGGTGGAGGCTCTTGCTTCTCCTACTAATGATGCTCGTGTGGTTAGTAGATTCTTCAAGAAAACTATTTTCCCAAGATTTGGCATTCCACGAGTTCTGATTAGTGATGGAGGCAAGCACTTCTTGGAGAACAAGTTTGAAGCTATGCTCAAGAAATATGGTGTACACCATAGAGTGGGTCTTTCATATCATCCACAAACTAGTGGTCAAGTGGAGATTTCTAATCGCGAGATCAAAACCATCTTAGAGAAGACGGTTGCGAGAACAAGGAAGGATTGGGCAGCAAAACTTGATGATGCACTATGGGCTTATAGAACGGCATTCAAAACTCCTATAGGTACCACCCCTTATCGTCTTGTTTATGGAAAAGCATGTCATCTTCCTGTTGAGTTAGAGCATCGTGCTTTCTGGGCTATCAAGAGCCTCAATTTCGATTCTCAAACGGCGGGTGAGAAGAGACTTCTTCAACTTAATGAGCTTGATGAAATTCGGCTTGATGCTTATGAGAGTTCAAAGTTGTACAAGGAGAAAACAAAGAGATGGCATGACAAAGGTATTGTGCGAAAAGAGTTCAAGGAAGGAGATTTAGTTCTTCTTTTTAATTCCCATCTGAAGCTATTTCCTGGTAAACTCCGTTCGCGGTGGTCGGGTCCATTCAAGGTTTGTAAGGTTTTTCCTTATCGTTCGGTGGAATTATGGAACCGCCAAGATGGCACCTTTAAGGTGAATGGCCACAGATTGAAGCACTACCGAGCTGGAGATCCCATTGCTGAGAGAGTTGACATCATACTCTCTATTCCTTCATGTGATTGATCAATGAGGAGGTCGAGCTAATGACCTTCAAAACTAGCGCTTATTGGGAGGCAACCCAATTTTCTATTTCTTTTTTCTCTTCTATTTTCTTTTTCTTTTTCGCGATTTTTATTTCTTTGTTTTATAGTTTTATTTGCTAATCCTCTAGTTAAAAAAAAAAAAAATCTTTTTCATTGGCGTTTGACAGCAGGTCGCACGCCCGAGCGAACTCCTGCTCGACCGTGCGGTCGCGGCAGAGAGTTGGAGAAGAAATTCTGCAGAGTCGCACGCCCGTGCGACCTGACGTCCAACGTCATTAAACCCATTTTCACGGGTTTTCTCTCTTTCCTTTTTCCCATCTTTCGAGCCCCCATCCTTCCTTTCAAAACTCTCTCATCCTTACTCACTTCTCCTTACTCTCTCTCTCACCCTACCACCACCACCTATACTCGCCGCCCCACCGGCGACCTTCTCTCCCTCCTCTTCTCCTCTTTCCATCCTTCTTTCTCCCTTCTCTCATTCAACAATTCTGAAACCCTAACCTTGAAATCAATTTGGGGGTTTGTTTGTTGTTCGAAATTGAAGCAATTTGGGTAGCAAGGAAGCATCTCTAGTCCATTTGGAAGTGAAGACCGGATCAATTGCGGGTCTTAGACACCCACCTCAAGTTTGGTATACTCTTTCCACTCTATTTTCCATCTCATAGTGTTTTTGATTTTTCTATTTGAAATTCATTACACTACTTGCTTGTCATTGCTTTGTGGGTTGCATACTTGCTTGTTGGATGGACTTCCTTGTCTTCTTGCTCAATATTGAACATTTTTGTGTTGGCTAGTGCATGGAAATTGAAGTTTTAGTGGTGCATTGATTACTTGTGGAGTTGAATTGTTGGTGTTATTGTCATTCTTGGTATTGCGCTCTTTGCATTGAGAGTGTTCGTAGACATTCTTTGGTTGGAAATTTGTCCTTGGGAGATTTTGTTGTGAATCTGTTGGTTGTGTCTACCTTGTTTGTGATCATCATGCCTCCTAGGCCATCTTCTCGAGCGAATCCGGCCCGGCGCACTTCCTCTTCCCATCTCAGAAACACCCGTACTCCCAATGTGCCCTCCAATCCCCCTCCTCCACCCGCCATTGACCCACCTCCTTTGGACACCTTAGGCATTCACTTCACTTGTGCGGCTCACCTAGAGCGCTTTCGTGTCCTTAGTGGTCGTCGCCTTCGCGCCACTCGCTTCTATGATCGTGCAGTAGCCACTGAACTAGGAATAGATGGCGACCTCCAACAATTGTTTTACTCTGTCGGTTGGCAACAATTCCTCAACATGCATGCCTTTTCTTACAAACGCATTACATTGGAATTTCTCTCTACTTTAGAGGTCGTTCGTTCTACCACCAAAAATCCTCGTTCCATCTCCTTTCAACTCATGAACGAGCCTAGGCGATTGAGCAGAGATCAGTTAAATGCCATTTTCGGTTGGCCTACCGAGGGTACCTATGGCCCCCATTCTAATCGACCTGAGCGGTATGCTGATAATACTTTTTGGAACTTGATCACGGGTCAAGCTGTCTATTATCCCCAGCGTGCTAAGGCTTCTGGGATTGTTAGCCCCGGTCTTCGCACAACACATCGATTTCTCTCTTTGACTCTTTTTGCTAGGGGAGATAGTGCCGGGGTTGTCACCTCTCGTGAGCTTTTTATATTGTGGTGCCTTGTAGATGGAGCCAGCTTCTTAAACCCCGCTGTTTGGCTTATGGATCATTTTGATGAGGTTGCCAAGTCCCGGGGTGAAATTGCTATAGGTGGTATGATTTCTGTGATTGCTCTTTCCTTTGGTGTTGATTTGACAGGTCAGCAGGTCATACCCGGCAGCACGAGACATGATTTGAAGGCTTTCCAGACCATGGGTTGGATCGCCAATGAGGTTACTGCAGATGGGTATGTTTGGAAGGTTGGGCAACGTCCCTATGCTTACCTTCCAAACCCGGAGCGCACCGTCATCTACGACCCGCAGAACTGGCTCTTTGCTCCTGACTTTCCTTGGGTTCCTGTTGAGGAACCGAGCGGCGAGCCAAGCCATGCTCCCGGGTCGTCTACTCAGGCTGACGAGCCTCCAGTACTCCCTTATGTTGACCACCTTGATGCGATCAGAGGAGATATTGGGAGCCTTCGTACAGAGGTTCAACTGCTCCATCAGTCTCACACCGATTATGTTGCCGCTATGCAGCGTTCTGTGGATGTGATAACCTCCCAGTACCAGGCTTTCCAGTCCACCTTTGGTGATGTTCCCGAGTTGCTACGCGATCTTCGCGCATGGCACATATCGCAAGGATGGACACCGGGCAGCTCCAGTGATCATCCCATGCATGATGCCCCTCCTGATCCTTGAGTTTCCTTTATCCCTTCTCTTTGCCTGCTTTTTATTGCACATTGAGGACATTGTGCCATTTAGCTTGGGGGAGGGATATATATCACACCATGCATACATATTAGTCATCATTTAGGCATTCCTCATTTCTCGTTTTTGCATTTAGTTTCATTTTTAGGATGCATCTCGCATATCATTTGCATAGTAGTTTTTGCATTTAGGTTGCATTTAGGAGTAGTCCTCCAATGATAGCAAAGATCTATGCATGTGCTTGTGAAAATAGAAAAAAATGTTTTTGAGAATCTCATAGTTAACAAGGAATTGATTGGTTTGTGGTAAGATTGGTCTCTCCTATGTGCGATTAGATCAGTGTTGGTAGCTACAACCTAGTGAGGATGTTCTTATGCCTTATAGACTGACATCTTTTCAGTTTTCTTCCTTTTGTGTGTGATGCTCTTCCTTGACGACTATTCTCTAGAACTTGCATTGATACTCCTTGAAACCGCATTGACTTGTTTATGCATTGAATATGATTGAGGCAATTGTTGATTTCTGAGCTACATAGCCAAATGCCACCTACATCGATTACTCCTTTTTGTCACCCTTGTGAGCCTAGCCTGTTTCTTTTGTTAGCTACATCTCTAACCCTTTACCTTGTCCTACCTAGGGGATTGTGAAGCTATGTTGATGATAGTTAAGTTGTGATATTGGAGATTTGTTGTGGTGTCTGATGCGATATAATGCTTAGTTAGAACTCATGATCTGTGTTGAGTTCATTTCCTCAGAGTTACTTTTAATACTCCTATTAATTTCCTCTATAGATGATTTTGGTTAAATCCTTCGAAACAAAAAAAAAATAATAAGAAAAAAAAAAGAAAGAAAAAGAATTGTGATTTATGTCTTTTAGTATTCAATAAAAGGAAATTGGAGATTATCTTTGAGGAATTATGGTTCAGTTAATGAAAAAGAAAAAAAATCATTTTGAAGTGCAATTGGAGTGCTTGTGTTTGGAGTTTTGTAATTGTTGTCAAAGGTGTTTGAAAAGCTTCACTTTCCCCTTTGAGCACCACTTTTCTAAAATCTTCCATACCCATACCTTAAGCCTTCATTACAACCCATATGAAGCCCTCATGATTCTTTGAATGTAACGTAGTCCTGTAGCGGCGGAGAGTGAGAAGATATGCAAGCTTATGGTAGGATATAGTCAATGGAATGGAGCCTTGAGTGATCATTTGACCCTTTTATACACATGAGAGATATTGTGCACGACTAAAGTGAGAGCTACTATATTCATGATTGAGTCAAGCTTAGGGGAGAACTTGTGGTAAGATGGTTGCTTTTCCTTGTGTTATACTATGAGGTTTGATTGTTTTCTACCGTGATAACTTTTAAATATGTTTGAATTGGTTTTGGAAATTGACATGAATCTTTTGCTTGAAGCGGCTATTGAACTCCTTCCTTGATTTCTTAGTTTGGATTGCTTGAGGACAAGCAATAGTTTAGCTTGGGGGAGTTTGATAAGTTGGTTTTTAGTTGCATTTAAGTAGGTCTTAAGTCTCATTTCCATGTAGTTTGTAGTGCATCTAAGGTCTAATTGCATGATTCAAGCATTCTTTTGAACCATTGTGTTGTTCGGAGATACTTTTACCTCTTACTCTTGAATTTCAGGATTTATGGGCGGTTGTGACCAAGAGAGGATAAGATGGCTCATTGATGATCTAGTTGATGACTCTCGGATGCAAGAGAACGAGTTTGAATGCTTTAGGATTGAAGGAGTTATGATACCGAAGAATTTTTGTTTTCGCGGGACCAAGCAAGATCCCGTTTGCCCATGCACCGATCTGCACGCCAAAGCAAGATCCCGCTTGCCCGTGCAGATCTGTGAACGAAATCAGGAAAACCTTCTGCCTCGCGTGCACGCCCAAGCGATACCCCGCTTGCCCGTGCGACATAGCGCACGCCCAAGCGATATCCCGCTTGCCCGTGCAGATCTGTGGACGAAATCATCAAAACCTTCTGCTTCGCGTGCACGCCCAAGCGATATCCCGCTTGCCCGTGCGATGTAGCGCACGCCCGTGCGGTTTTCTGCTTGCCCGTGCAAGCTGTTATTAACCCGATTTACGCGATTTCAATTGTTTCCTTTTTTAGTTTTTGTAAACGATATTAGGTTTTATTAAAACATACTTTTGGGCACTTTTCATTATTAGAAAAATAGGGTATTACTTTTTAGAGAGCTCTTGAGAGAAAACTCCATTATTGAAGCCTTGAATTCTACAAGTTTGATCCATTGAAGTAAAGACTAAGTTTTTCTAAATTTTCTTCTTTTCATTATTATTATTATGTCTTTCAATTTAATTATTAATTGCTTTGTTATTTCAATTATGAGTGAGTAGTTTTATAATCTAGGATCAAGTTGAACCCTAGCAATGACTAATGCATGAATCCCTCCCATAATTCCAATTTGATGTGATTAGTTGTTCTTGTTTGATTGAATTGTGCTTAATTTCATTATCATACTAGGGATAGGTGATTTTGAATTGATTCATTATATCTTATTTTCAATGGGAATTGAATCTAGATGAATTTGTGATTTAATCAAAAGTATGAATATCTCTATGGGAATAAGTAGATAGGATTACTAGGAATTTATTTGTGATGCCATGCTTAATGTCTCTTTCTTGCATGATTCCATGGGAATAGGTTTGATTGCATGTTTAGAGTAGCTATAGGTACTCGGGAGAGATCTTTGGTAGTTATATAGAGTGCATTACTCCTCTTGAATCATTAATTATGTTTATTGGGATGGGAATTATTCATGTATTATTCATGCTAGAGGGGATACTTAATTCTAGATGTCTTTATTGATTGATTTTTGTCTCGTGTGTTCTTAATATTTGTCATAATTAGTATTATTATTAGTTCAACACTTTTTCACCATTGTTTGTCACTTGTTTAGCTAAATTGAGTCGAGATTTCTAGTGTTTGATACTGTTTGTCCCTGTGGATTCGACCTTGACTTACCCTGCTACATAGTCAGGAGGATTAGTTAGGAAATTATTTTTGTTAGGTGCGCGACACGCCTATCAGGCCGCAATTTGCAATTCTGTCGCTGCTACCATTTGTTGTAAATAATTATGTTTGCTTCATGGAGGAGAGAGAAAGTAAGGGGTTAACAATGGCTGCAATTTGGGGTTTGTTTGGATTACCGGGAAATTCTTTTATATTGGAAATGTGAGATCTTTTTGTGGTGGGTTGAAATGTTGTGGGCCGAACTTTCACTAGGAGTGCCAAACGTGTCCTAAGAAGATGGGAGGAGAGATGAAGAAGATGAAGATGGAGAGGAGAGAGAAAGCTTGAAGGTTCATTAATGGAGGGTGGTGGGAGGAGAGAGAGAAAATGGAAGAGAGAAAGAGAAAAACTAACGCCCGTTAACCTGCCGTTATTAGTAAGGGTATTTTAGACCCAAACACAAACCTCAGGGGTATCTGAGGAATTCCCTAAATGTGAGGGGTATTTTGGGAATTACGCCAAACCTCAGGGGTACCTGAGGAAATTTCCCATGTAGTTAATATCATGGTGGATCACGTTATCAATCAATTTTTTTAGAATCTCGGATAAAATCACAATTCATACCACTACTGGCAGTCCTGCTCACCGGCCCATTCTCTTGTTTTATTACACCACCACTGCACTGCACCAGGCCACCCATTGGCCACCACCCACTAGACCACCACGCCACGAGGAATTTTGGCAAGCGTTATCTATAAAAAAAAAATTGGCAGATTTTACGATATAAGGGAGTAATTGCACATAAATGAGAATTCAATAACCTGTCACAAAAAGTCTCATCATATTATTTTCGTTATATATACTTGTGTTATAGTCTTGTATCATTGTATGTTACGTTGCAAAATTAATGTAAATTAATTTTTAATACTCCCCTTGTTCTAGAGTAATCCTAACACTTTTCATTCTCTTTTGTCTCATATATAGTACTATTAACACTTTTATGGTAGGAGTGATCTTCCCACTTAAAGTAACTTCTGACTTTTCATCATGTTCTTGGTCATCTTACATTATGTAATTTTTTAATTTTTATTGATTATCTTTTTCAATTCTTATTTTTTATCATTCATTACTTATATTTAATAGAAAGCATCAAATATGTTGTTTATTTCACATACCTTGATATTTATTAGAAATAATCAAATATGTTCCTTATAACTATATGCTAATGTTCAACATGGTCACTTCCCATAAAAAAAACACCAGAAAATTTAATGAATGAATACAATACTATTTGTAGCCAAAAACATTCTAAAACGTTAAGTTTTTATTCTTTGCTTTTTGTAAACGTTATCACTTCTTTGTTTAAATGTTTTGTAGTCTCGTATGTTTTTACGTCGAATTTACAGTAAATTAATTTTTAATACTCCCTCTGTTTTCTTTTGTTGAACCTGTATTCCCCGTTGGGAAATTTCAATATATTGTTCCTATTTTAAATATTTTCATAAATAGTGTAATTTTATAAATTAAATCCCCATTAGTCTTAAGCTGCAAAAATTGTGTTCACACTATTTAATTTTCTTTTTTTTTAACTCACCATTAATAATGCGATAAATGTGTTCAACAAAAGAAAATAGAGGAAGTATTTAGCTCTATAAGAAGGATGAAGTCCAACAATTCAAATACATGTAACCTAAAGATTGGTTACCTTACATCAGTCTTTCTGTTCTCATTCCCATGTTCGGTATCATATATGTAATACAACTCATAGAATTTTGGACGCGAACCTTTATTAGGCAGCAAACTTCCAATCAAGCGATGATTTTGACCACCTATTTTGAGATTATATATATGGTCCACGTCCCTGGTTAGATGGTAATTGATTTTCCCCTCCCATTGATATACAAGAGTGCATCATATTATATGGTCGGATATTCTCAACAAAATGCTTGCTTCTAGAGTGTTTTCCTTCCAGCAGATTTGATAGAAGACGTGGAGGACGACGCAAGAATAATCAAAGTACACATTTTGTGAATCATGGGAGTCTTGGATGTCTCAACAGTTTGGTAGCTTGTTCCCAGCTCATTTTGTAAAGACACATTGGAATGACTACTTGTCACAAATATAACTAATTATATATTCAATGATTATATTGTTACATGGGACTTTAAAAATATAATTATTATTTTTTTTGAAATCTTACGATATGGTTTAGCATTATTTATCAAAAAAATCCAAAGTATAATCAAAGTACCCAGATTAAAAGTTCCAAATCAATAAATATGTGACATCTTTTGTTATTACAAACACTGACCTCCTTTTAGACGCTTCTCAATCATCAATACCCTTCACTTTGCAAAGGAAATGCTCCTACCAGAATTGCTAATATATGAAATATACTACTATATAATAATGATTGTTTGTCTTATTTATCATTTATGATTTTTATCATTAAGTGAGTTGAGTACCTTAACGTTGAGTTATTTTATACTTACCATTAGTAATGTTGCTTAGCGGTTTTTATTTATATTTAGACCATCAAAAGCAATAGGAATTTGGCTTTCATTATGTAAAACATTACTTTGACTGCATGACAAACATTGATAATCATTTAATAAAAAGTATATCTTCTGGCACAAAGTATATTTTGTGAAGATGAGAAAGTATTACCGTAGACAGCCATTAATTTGGACAAACATACTAATATAACAACCTGATAGCATTTGATCAAAGACAACTAAATGCATTTAGGTAAGAGCTGATGCATCCTTCATTTTCCTTGTTATTTTGTATTGGAGAAAATGATTTTCACATGTATCTTCCAGTATACACTTTCTTTTTCGTCTTGCAATATATGCAGCTTGTTTATTAACTCCACTAATATTTAAGAACCTTGTTTGAGAAGGTATATTGCTTACAGAATTCTTCTAAAAATCTAAAGGTAACAAATTATAATAATAATAATGGAAAATATTGCCTTACCGTTGGATACATCCACTAAGGGCCTACTATAATCTGGTAGAACTGGATTATTCTATTGCAGTCAGTCTTTTCCGGCTATAATAACATATTACATTACGTTATTAGTTCAAATCATATATATCGTTTTGAAAGGAATTGGGGTTGGCCCAAGGTAGTGAGCTTTCCTATGTCCCAAGTAATTAATTAGTTCAATATAACGCAAAACATCCTAATATTTATAATGATCAATCGGATTGGGGAAACTTGAATTTGTTAATTTGTAAAATATTGGAAAAAAAATCCAAAGACTGTTGAATTTTAAAAAACATGGAATACTTTTGACGCATCAGAGTTTATTTTTTTATGGATTCTTATTTGATTTTGTCCTTTTTGTTTCTTCATAAATTTGAATTAAGTGAATTATTAATTCGACTGTCATTAGATATATTTTAATCTAAAATTTTTTGATTAAGAATTACATATTATATTCATGACTAAATTTTGAATAAGAATTACATTGTTTATGTTCAAGACTAAAATTTGAATAAGAAATTACATTGTTTATTTCAAAAAAGAATTCAGATTAGTTGTTGGCCAAGTTAATTGTGGCAATATCAGTGACTTCAAATCAGTTCGAAACCAAGTATAACTTTTGTTCAAATGACAAGTTAATTGTTAAAGAAGCTTTTGAACATTAAGTTTACCTAGGCTTAATAACTTTTCCTTTTAAAAATTTAAGAAACGTAAAACCTAGGCTTATATGACTACTCCAAGTCTCCAACAATTAGTTGGTTGATTTTGAGTTTAAAAAGAAAAAAGTATATAATTATTAGTAGCCATGAGCATAAACAAATACACAATGACTAAAAATCAATCAAACGAAATTTTGCTTGTATCCGTAAGAACAAAGAACTACAACATACTATATAACGTTACAAAGCGCGCACATATATATAAGATGAAAAAGCATACCCATCAATATTCATGAACTTAAATTCATGCAATACCCTTTATAAAAAAAATAGCAAGACACTCAGACTGAATCTTAAATTCCGTAGCATAACTCATACAGAAATTATCATACCGCCAAAACATTGTGAAATTGAATTTCAGTATAATAACTCTTACAAATATTATAAATACTATTATGTTATAACTTTATTACTAATCCTAGCTTTATTCTTCTTCGGAGTTCGGGGTGTATTCATCTTCGTCGTCTTCTTTGTAAATGACTCAAATTAACTTGTCAACCTTCAGCACATTGCCATGGAGAGAATGAAGAACTCTTGACCGTATTTGGGAGAAATAGGTATTTTTTTTGTTTTTGTTTTTTTGGGTTTAAGAAGGCATGACGATATGTATTGAGAAGGCAAAAAATATATGCACGAAAATGTTAGGCCACGTATTGGAGTAGGGGTTAGCTATGGCAGTATCTCTATTAATACTTGCAATATTGTACATAGCACTGATTTTTTTTAAAAAAAAATCCGAAATTAAGCTTGATTGACAATTAAGATACCCAAAATCAAGGTTGATTGAAATTTTGAATTCCTTACCATAAGTTATGTTTTACATATCGATCAAATAAATCAAAAAAGACAATGATTTACCTGTGATTTATGTACATAAATATTTGAAGATACTAATTGCCTAATTAGAGTCACCAATCACCTAAAATCATGCCAATAAACCATAATCTTGGCCGATCTTGTGCGATTTTCTCTCATTTTTGAATTTCTTTGTGCCACTTGTTCATTATTTAGGCCTTGCACACTTGGCAAAGAAAATCGTGGTTAAATGACACATAGGATTTCATGCCCTTGCCTACATGACACCTAAGCAAATTGTTCTAGCTTTATATAATAGAATGATAACATTGACTTTAAAAAAAAATCTGAATTTAAGCTTGATTGACAATTAAGATTTCTATAATTAAGGTTGATTGAGATTTTGAAATCCTTACCATAAGTTACATTTTTTATATCAATCAAATAAATCAAAAAAGGCAATGATTTAGTATTGATTATGTACATAGAGATTTGAGGATACTAATTGCCTAATTAGAGTAATGAATCACCATAAATTAAGGATTTACCATAATCTTGGCCGATTTTGTGCAAATCTATCTCCCAATTCGAACTACTTAGTGCCACTTGTCCCTTCCTTAGACCTTGTACACATAAGCAAAAGAATGGTGTTTAATTGACACATAAGATTTCATGGCCCTTGATTACATGACACATGTGCAAATTTTTCTAGCTTTATATAATAGAATGATCATTTAAATTTTGGTTGGTCGCATAAGAAAAATACACAAATAAAAGTAAATAAAAAAGTTATACATATACATGAATATAGGAGTTATGTTTAAATATATTCGGCCAAAATCATATTAATTATTAATAATATCAATTCAAGTATTCCAAGGTAACTAAATAATTTAATTAAATGAAACAGTCACAAAATATGTAGTTGTTCATAGAACTGATATTACCGAAAATGGATACTTAAACATAACGTCAAAAAGAAAATTTAAACCTAATCATCACTTTCTAGATAACATAGCAAAACAGTGTTTTCAAGCCGAAAAACATCTCCATCGTTCAAATCGATATCCTCAATATAATCATCACATACTTTATAAGCCCTTGGAGGAGTGCATTGGATGTCATATAAAATCATATTCCAAAAATCAAAATATGGCCGAAAACCATCAATTGTAGTATTAACATCTTCTACATCAGCCCATACCTCATTGCTTCTATTATTTTGATAAGTGAACATAGTAGATACATCATGGAAAGATACATGACCTTCACGAAAGAGGGTTAGAAGATTTTGACCCCCCCGCCTCCCTCGAGCCTCGACCCTCCTCGACCCTCCTCTGCTCCCATTATCTCTCCTCTCTCACGACTCTCAGATCCTCGCTCACGACTCTCACCCTCTCTCCTCACCGCCGCCACCATCGTTCTTCCCTATTTGCTTCCCCAACAACCACCCGAAGTTTCCACCGTCGTTCAAAACCGCCATCAACAACACCAATTTCTTCCTTCAAAGGTTTCCCCGCCCTTCTTCTACTAATACGCCATCGTTTTACACTGCCCCACGCCAAAACTTCGATCTCCTCCGTTTTCAGCAACAGCAAAGCTCTGGTGTTGAGCAACACGGTAATGGGTTGTTTGGTAAAGTCAGGTTTCTAGTTCTGCTGAAGCTCAGATTTTGAGATTGAAGCAATTTGAGTTGGAATTGGGTTTGTTGAAGGAACGTGAATTGGGTTTAAGCTTTTTATTTTTATTTTTATTTTTATCTACCCTTCATCTTTTGGTTAGGGTTAGAGTTTCTTTTTTCTATTTTTTATTCAGTTTGTTCATTATTCTAAATCGTTTCTTAATTTAGCTTGTTAATGTATCACAGAAACATTGTAGAAATCTGATTTTTTTTAGATTTTTAATTTAGCTTATTTAGATATTATTTTTTAGATTTTTAATTCGTATATTATTATTTTTTGCGTACATTCTGCTGAATAATTGGGAATTTTGTAATTCATTTTTCATGTTTTTAATAATTTATTTGTTCGTTTACTGTCTTTTTCTTTTTCATTTTTACTAATTTAATTGTACTATGATATGGTATGTAGAATTTCTCTTGCTTTTTCAGAAATGGTAAATATTGTTGGTGGTGCTTGCTAATGGAACAAGATCTGCAGAAACCAAGTAGTTAGCAAGTACTTGATTAAGAGTTATTGACATAATTAACTGGTCAAGCTCATTTACTATTGAGGAATGAAGGCCGCAATCCATTATAGCCCCTAATATGATTTTATACTTCTTTTGCCATAATAGTTTAGCTGCAATTCTATCTGTTTTTACTTAAAGAGTATCTATCAGTGTAGTTCTTAGTCATCATGTAGTTGCTACTTGCTTGCTGTGATCTAAGCTTGAAGTATCATGTTAGGTGCTATAACTAATACTAGTCTCCGACTTTTCAATTAGTTGCCAACTAGTAGTCGCTTATCAATCGCAAAACTAGTGTCTAGCTCGATTTTTGTCGCTAAAATCATTTAGCGACCAACACAAAATTGGTCTCCAACAGTTGCTAATCAAGTTTGGTGATCGATTATTAATTATTAAATGTAAGCAATTTTATAAATTAACAATAATTTAATTTTTTATTTAATTAATTAGTAAATGTAAGCAATTTTATAAATTAACAATAATTTAATTTTTTATGTAATTAATTATTAAATGTAAGCAATTTTATAAATTAACATATATAAATGATTTTGTAGATATAAAAAAATAATTGAATTTTAGTAATATTTGGTTGAGTACGGTCGGGTTCGGGTTTGAATGCAGGTCTGTCTGGTCAGGTCAGGATATAATCTTGCCAGGTGCCGGTCAGGTCTAGGTAATCCCAGGCCAGGTTTCGGTCAGGTATGGGGACTGACCCTCACAGGTCGAACCAGGTTCAAGTCAGGTCAGAATCAGGTTGACCCAGCGGTCAGATCTGTTTCTGACACCACTACTTATGATCTCCCCATGTTTACCCACTAATTCCCTAATTACAATCCCTTATTATAAGATATTGTAACCCTCTTATTTCCTCTCTTTTTAACCCACTTCGGAGCTGTTTGTAACAGCTAAAAACAGTCCCAAAACCCACCAACTTCAGCCGGCTAAGTGAGAAGAAGAGAGGAATATATGTCCACCTTCATTCAGGAGAAAAAAAAACCATTTTCACTCTTTCTTCAGCAATAACTAAAATTTAGCTATTCCGTTCTAAATATACATCTTTTCTCCATTTTATTTTAAGTATTCTAAGCACGTGTTTGCGTTGCTACGAGGTGAGCGTTCGGAGGACGATCCCGCACAAGAAGAAGAGAGCTAGACAGTTTGCTTCACTCCTCCATTGGCCAGGTAACAAATGGTTCTCCAATAACTAACGGTTAGAATTTGCATAGGGATTATGCTAGTTTTTTAATAGTTAGTAATATGTTAGGGAATGGATGGACACGATATTGCATAATACCTCTGTTCTCTGCAATGTCGTTGACAAACTTTCATTTGATTCTTCATCTAATGCCATTATGTTATGCAATAGGTTTGTAATTATTTTTAGTTACTTTTATGGTTAATTGTTAGCTAAACATGCATATTTATAATAGAGTGAATAATCATTGTAGGATTTACAAGTACTTTAAAATCCAAATCTAAATTGGATTTAGAGTTCCAATCTACAAAGGATTTAAGTAAGATAAACTGATAGGAGAATTATAAGGTGAGTATTTTGCAATCATTATCTACATAATGATAACGATAATCGCATGGGAGAATCATAAGGTGCATGTCCATAAGGTGAGTATG
The DNA here is from genome assembly GCA_947648045.1 of Beta corolliflora. NCBI lineage: Eukaryota > Viridiplantae > Streptophyta > Magnoliopsida > Caryophyllales > Amaranthaceae > Beta > Beta corolliflora. The sequence goes on along the minus strand of CANSZD010002940.1, from coordinate 4,979,426 downwards.
ATATTGTAAGTAGGACTACAACTAATATAAACAATTCTCTATGACAAAAGTTATACATTGATAAGACAAAGTCAGCATCTGAAATGTAATTATCTAAGATAAAGTTATTAAATTGATATTCATTTATCCAAAACTCCTTATATATGTGTACAACTCTAATTTTAAAAAAAAATTAAAAATAGAATTAATGACATGACAATCCTACTCGATGCGCTCTATGACCTCAAAATCTTGAGGAGCTCGCTATGCTTTTGAAAAGTTCCACCTGAACAAACTAAGAAATCACTAATAGTTTTGGAATACACATCTAGGATTCTGACTATATATATTATAATATATATTACAAAATACTAGAGTCTTGAGAAGGTGCCACATAGATTGCAAGCCAAAATGCTAGAGGCTTAAGAAGGGTGCCACATAGGATTGCAAGCCAAATACAATGACACGTGGAATTGCTCTCAAATCCCTCACGAAATCAGCTATTTTCGCGCAAAATCCGGCTAATTGATCATCTCATAATTTAGGACATAATTATAGGATCAACATCAAAGGAAATTTTTTGAAACTCTCTAATATCTCATTAATTCAGTAATCAAAATCAGTACCATATAGGAAATGAATCATTTGTAATTATTCTCATAATATTCTTTCAATTAGAGACAAGAATTTCGGAACCTATTAGGGAAGTTGCAATAACATAATCAATCTGGGACAATAATCACATGATTGATATCATATAAATATCAAGCTTTGCATAAGTTAGGGAAGTAATTCAAGTAAGTTTTCAATTTCAAAATCAAAAGGACTGGTGATATTAAGTATAAATTCACGTTTTATGTGGTGTTATCCTCCACCAAATTCTATCATTTTCTTCCTCCATACATTGTCGTTTCATCACCTTGTAATTTGCCCCGTTAGGCTGGAGATTTTCCTTTGCAAGTTGCGTTGGCTAGAAAGAGAAATTATCATGGCCAAACTCCTATGTAACTATCTTTTAGCTCAATTTATAAAGTACAATTTTCTTAGCCATCGGTATAGATAAGTTGACAGAAGTCAATCTCTATCTCTTCCTTGAACGTAGCATACTGCTATTCCTATGTAACTATCTTTACTTAGTCTCCTACTATATTCTATCCTAGATATAATTGTAGATTCCTTACTTTATCTTTTGTAAACTTTATCTCTATCATTTGTAACTAATTGTAGCTGATAGCCGTAGGTTGTACTACCTCCGTTTCATATTAATCTACACACTTACACTTTTAACACTATTCACAAATTTCCCTTTGACTATCATTTGTGAATTATGGTTAAGAGAAAATATAGTCATGTGGGGTCTTGTTTGATTCGTCTCGATATGTAGTTTTAGAATATTGACTTTTTATATTTTTTACAAATACAAAATTAGAGATATAAAGGCTCAAAGTCGTGCATCGGCATGCGTGAAAAGTGTAAGTGTGTAGATTAATATGAAACGGCGGTAGTATAATATACTTTGTCAATGTAAACGTAATATATCATTCCACAATTATCATTTACAGATTATTACCCAAGCATTTCTTTTTTTTTACAAGAATGATATAGTTCATCACTATCTTATGGGGAAAAAAATAAAGTCGTTCTATTAGTATTGTAATTTGGTAATATCATATATATTAATATTATATAAACATTTTCGTTTTTGTTTTTGTTTTTGTTTTGTTTTCAAGCATACAAAATGAAAGTCAGATTACAACGATCCAAGCATACGAAATTGTTTTTTGTTAGTTTTTCTTTTCAATTGAATTCTAGCCAGCTAATGTGCTACAAGAAAAAAACGACACCCACGTTTTAAATCATGTTATACTAATTGAAAAAAAAAATTCTAGGATTATTGTTCTTTTTAAGTATAATAGAATGATGATAGTCAAAGTTAAAAAAAAAATAAAAAGATCACTTCATAATATATATTCGCTTAACCCGATTGCAATGTTAATTGTTCTTTATTATATAATGATGGGTAAATTTTAGATTGAAAAAAAGTTCTTCACAATGCCATATTTAACAGTAAAAGATATAGAATAAAAACTTACCTAATTATATAGGTGATGAAAAAGCAACTTACATGCAACATTAAACATCGATCAAACTATTGTCTATTTCCATTAATTTAAATTTTTTATCCACAAATTTCCAAGCTTGAAGATGACAACTCGCGCTTCTAGAACATGAACCATTGAGTTCTTGATCAATGGAATTCACATGCATTAACAAAAAAAACAGATTTTACTCCCCCAAAATCAACCCTTGATTCACTTGATATGGTCGAGATATTAGCTAGCCTTCATATACATGCATGTTCTTCATTTCTTTGAATTATGGGTTTTTCTTTGTTGGAGTGTATGAATCCTTCCACCACCAGGAATTGGATGTTTCTTAGAAGATCGACTAGCCCAAAAAAAATTAAATGGGTTTGCTTAATGATTATGCAAAGGATATAATGAGAAATGGTGTTGAGTGTTATAGTACGGAGAAATTTTTTCAAAACACAAAATGAAAGTAGATTTGGTTTGCTTCTGCAATGTGATGTTGATGTTTTTCATGGTTTAGAAATTAGGAAGTAAGGGTGATTAAAGAAACAAAGGGAAGGGCATGTTCTCTTCGGCATAAACAACACTGAACTGAATTAAACTGAACTGATTGCAACTGAACTGATTGCAACTGAATTGAACTGAACTGAACTGAATTAAATTATAACTAATAGTAGTGATAATAATTTATGAACTGAACTGAACTGAATTGCACTGAACTGAACTAAACTGAGTGGAACTGAACTGAACTAAACTGATTGTAACTGAACTGAACTGAACTGAAAATAAGGTTGAGAGAACAGGCCCGAAGTATTGGGCAAAGAAGAACTCGCGATTATGTTATAGGAAATTTTACTCTGTTTCTTTTGGTCAGTTTTATGGGTAAGGTCTTTTTTTTAATGTTTATCTTAATTACATACTTCTTTTTGATAGTCAACTTCCACCTGTCAAACAAAAAAAAACTATACTAAACTTTTTAAATAAACGGTAAATAAATTAAATTGCAAATATTTGGCTAATTAGGCTACGTTCTCATCGACTTATAAAAATAAATTTCATTAAAAATATGTTAAGTTCGGCAAAATAAGTGAAGTTCAGCAATAATAAGTTCAACAAAAATAAGTTAAATTTAGTAAAAACAAGTTAACTTAAGCAAAGCTGAAAAGAACAGAGTCTTAACATGACAATATTATACCATATTAAAAAAGACATATACTTCTCCGTTCTGAAATAAGTGGAACACTAATCTCTTTTATATGAGAGTTTTTTGATAGGAGTGTTTCACTTATTTGAGAACGGAGAAAGTATATGATTAATATAATAGATGACTCAAAATTCAAAAACAAATGGTATTAGGATACATGACATGAAGTATGTATATCATATTATTATGGACCAAAATTTCAATCTATAAAGGGGAACTTTAAGATATTTTACCAAAGTAGTATATTATAAAAAATATAATTTAATATTTTATTTCATAAAAAATGATTTTGCATCACGCATGGGTCTAAAAACTATTTGATTCATCTTTAATTATATACTACTTTGTTGTGGTTACAAGTATTTATGAGAGGTGAAAAATGTTAGCTAGGGATCAGAACTTTATGGGAAAATAATAGATATTTGGGAGTTATAGGTAAGAAGATATATGAAAAAATAAGAGGTAGTATTGGTACTTTTTGGTGGGTCATGATTACTTAATAAAGAAATGTATCAAGTAAAAAGAGACTAACATTCTTGAAATATGTAACAAGTAAAATAAGACGGAGAACAATAAATTTTTTTGCCACGAGCTAGCATAATAGAGAGTGAGTCATGTGTCACAATGCAAGGCATACACCACGTGTTAAGCAATGCATGAATTAGGGGCTACGTGTTCAGTGTTTAAAATCTGTCAAAAATATTTATGAATCAAAATGTTTGAGAAAATTAATCATATTGTAATTTAATTTGGGATACATATATGATTTAAATTAGGACAATCACTTCAATAGGTCGGTTTATTAGGAATATGGAGAATTCTTCATTATCTCTATGTTATTTTTTCCTTTTTAAAAATTTGATAAGGTTTTTTATTTAAAAACTAAGGCCATTTTAAAGAAATGTTTATGTAGGGCTCGGCTATATGCAGCTCATTATTATTGATTATAGATAAAATAAGTTAAGATAAACTAAAATCGAATAAGACAATATATTTGAGTTCATATCATATAATAGAAGTTCTTATAATATAAGTTACATTAAGATTAGATAATACAAGATAAATTCAAAAAGATCAAATAAGTATAATAATATAAACATAATAAAGTTAATTAAATTCAGATGAGATAAGATCAGTTTGGATAGAATAAAATAAGTTTAGATACTATAAGGTAAGTTCAAATAATTTAAGATAAGTTGTTATAAGATAAATTTAATTATAAATCAAGGTAAGTTGAATTGAACGGACCTTAAGTTTACAAGATAACATGATGTAGACACATAATCGTGTCTCCCCATTTAAGGATCCGATGATGAAACATATCGTAGTCTTAATTGGTCCGATCCAAGGGCATAGCAGTCTGAAAAGCTATTCAAAACCATTTCGAAAAGTGTTTAAGTCCTATTTTAAAGCCCAATTATTTATTTATGATAAATAATTGTATTTAAGCCTAATTCTTTGAAAAGCCCAATTAATTGATAATTAATTGATTTATTTTAATAAATAAATATTTTCAAAAGATATTTTTAACAAGTTAAAATCAGATTTTATCCCGTAAAATCAGATATCCGTAATTAAAGGATAAAAGAAATCTTTTAAAACACGTTTTAAATAAAGCTGGCAAAGGCACGGCAGGAGCCAGGCTGGTGCGCCTAGCGCACAAACCTGCGCCTGGCGCAGGGCCTTGCGCCTGGTGCACGTCCGTGCGTCAGGCGCAGATCTGTCCACCTGTGTCAGGTGCACTAATCTGCACTTGAGACGTGGATTTCTGACTCATTCAGAGTCCTGCGTCAAGCGCGGCTCTATGCTTGAGACGCAGATGTTCTTTCTTATCTTTTTGAAAAAGCGCGTACCACGTGTACACTTTTTACTGGTCATGCCGCGTCATGCGCTTGCCACGTCAGCTGCGTCAGACGCAGATGGCGTGTGAAGCGCATTTTCGTTTTCCCTATAAATAGGCCTGATTTCCGTACAGATTAAAAGGATGGATTTTCACATATAACACTTGACGAATACTTACGAATTCTCTCAACGAACTACAAAACTTCTTTACAAAATTCATACCTTTCAAACACAGAATACATTCAATCTACATACCTTCACACATTCAGATTTTCAGGCTTCACGATTGCTCGTCCCGAAGGTTGTCAATCTCGCAGACCCAAGCCACGGTATAATCCTGAGGGTCCTTAAATAAATTATTTTTCTATTGAAGTTACTAACAGTTTTCTTTCTTGATGTAGATCTTTAATGTGAAATCGTTATACTGTATATTCTAACCTCTTTTCTATACTTTATTTTATGTTCATATTATTCTTGCCTTTGTATATTATACTTGCCTGATTATTCTATGCATATTATATGATTGTCTTGCTTTATTGCTTTTATCACCCACATGTTATTTTTGCTAATCAAAGACCTAAAGAACTGTTCCAGTATTAATCAGATTAATTAAGACAACCTGTTAGGTTCCCTGTAATATTGATTGCCTAAATAACATATCACTATAATTAGTCTTTTTATGTGATTCCTGAACTCACTTAGACTAAATATTATAAGGGTGTAAAAAACATTATTTGATTATTCTTTGGCATAAATTCTGTTATGAATCGATATTTAGTAGAGGCCAATTCTGGGCGAATGTGGTTCATTATGACTATATTCATACCCTCACCCCCGAACTCAATCTTTGGTTCACTTTGACCATCTATGGAGTCAAGACGGGGAAATCTACATTGGATAATTTGTCCCTATGGTTTTCCCATATCCAATTAGGTTTATGATTCATCCTAAAAAGAATTGTTGGCGACTTCTTTCAATACAAAACAAACAGTGGGGTAGTCAAATCTAATACGCGTTCACACCGCGTAGGCGAGATAAAAACACGCCTATAATTTGGCGACTTCACTGGGGAGGATTTTTAAAAAATTAATTTTTTTAAATGAGTGGGTGAAACTTGAAAAATACGATTCATTCTTATTTTGTGCCTTAGAATAATATACAGTTTTGCATATGCATGGCTATTGTTCAGCCACCATAAGGTCAATCTACCTTGCCTCATTAGCACATGTTCTATGTGTGAGGTCACCCCCGGGGGGTTTGCGCTTTGTCCTTCCAAAAAAGCTTCCTGAGCGATAGTGTTGGATCTTAGTCACAAGAAAACCTACCCAACCATGGCATTGTTCTTTTGTTCCTGACTTGAGACTGGAGTGCGTCTTACACGTGGCCACCTCTATAAGCAGGGGTACGAAGCGTTGGATCAATCTCTTAGTCATGGACCCTTTCAGACTGAACCTAAACCTGACCAATAGTTTCAAACATAGAAATGGACTTTAGGGTGGAACTTTTGCATCCATGTTACCTGACATTTATGTGTGATTGCAATTATTGCCTGCTAATATGCTTTACGCCCGAAATTATTGCAAATCGCGTCTAAAGCAAATCGTCGTTTTCGCCTGAACCGTCGTCAATTAATCAATACGCATGCCGCAGAGCATTGCGCCAAACGCATTAAGTTGCGCCTGGCGCAACGCTCCTGCGCCAGACGCATAGACTGCGCGCCGCGCGCACAAGTTGCGTGGCACGCAGTTTATTCGTCCCATGCTTATTGGTCTTTTGACCTTGGTTCGAATCTAAGATAACAAGTTTGCGTCAACGTCATTTTGTCTGTCTGCATTCGCGTAATAGATGGTCTAATTAGAGGGGTCACCTAATCAAACATTCAAAAAAGGTCTTTTCATGCAAGGTCGAGTCTGTCATAAAAAAAATGCATTGTCATGCATGTCTACCTCTTCCCATTTTCTCCCTGTTGTTCAACAAGTCTTTCCTATCATTCTTACCCTACCATATTCAATCAATTTCAAAAAAAAACTTACATCTTTTCAAAATCAATCCTACACCCATGTCTATTCTACCTTTTTCAAAAAAACATTTACTAATCATCATAATACCACGACATTTCAAAAAAAAAATATATTTTCTAATTAATCCATCATCTTTTCCTAACAAAAGATAAAACAAGGGGTTCCTTTCAAAAATGAATTTCGAAAATTCTAAGCCCATTCCAAACACCTTCAATCCAATTCAATCCAATCGACCCAATTCACTTGCACTCATTCTAGGCCCATATGCATTAGAGTCCATTTTACATTCATATAGGGTCCATCTAATTCGAGTCCATGCATTCATATTAGGCCCACTAGCATTAGAGTTCATCTTAGGCCCATATAAGTGTAGCTTCTGTCAAAATCTAGGCCCATTTGGATCTTTATGTGAACCCTAGTCTATGTCAATCCCAGTCCAAGTCTAATCCAACTCTATTCCAATCCAATGTCAAGCCCATATGCACTTTCAAGTCTAACTTCAAATCAATATAGGACTAAGTCCATAATTAGGTCCGCATAAGGCCCAACTCATTTCCAAAGTCAATCCAGTCCAATTCCAAACCCATGTAGGACGAAGTCCAAACCCCTTTAATTCTAGCATCCCTGTAAGACCATAAAGGCACCCCTTTGACCTAGCTAAGCTAGTCATCCTTGTAAGACCATAAATGCACCCCTTTGACCTAGCTAAGCTAGTCATCCCTATAAGACCACAACGGCACCCCTTTGACTTAGCTAAGCTAGTCATCCCTGTAAGGCCATAACGACACCCCTTTGATTTAGCTAAGCTAGTCATCCCTTTAAGACCCTAACGGTACCCATTGACCTAGTAAAGCTAGTCACCTCTAAGACCATAAAGGCACCCTTCGATTTTAGCAAGGCTACTCCCATCTATAGCAATCCCAAATCATCAAGTCTGGAGAAGCCAATTCCTTCTTAAGCCTAGCGAAGCTGGCGTAGACAATCCTTTTGAGTCTAGTCTAGTCCGGTCTGCTTGCATAGTCCAGTCCAGTTCAGCCCAGTCCAGTCAGTCGCATCTGCATATAGTTAGGCACATATCACCATCATAACCATAACCATACCCACCTCTAATCATTTTCCGTTTCCATTTCACTTTCCATTTTTCATCCCCATTTCCACTTTCATCTTCATTTCTTATCTCCATTTCTCCATCCCTCATTTCCATTTCTCATTTCGAAAGCATCATTTTTAAAAATTTACGAGGTCCATTCGAAATCTGTTCAGGACGGATCGTGAGATTATAACTTGGGAACGCCCGATAGAGAGGATACAAGGTCAACCTACTCCTAGACTCGTTAAACGCATTCTCACATTTTCAGACGAATCCTCTGACTCTTCCGAAGCATCATCTGAAATGGGGGACACTAATGAACAACTTAGTGCCATTATGGCTCAACTTCAACTGATGAACTCATGTCTTGAGGAACAAGACAAAGAGATTAAGGCGCTGAGGGAGAAGCTACCTGAAGAGGACGAGCAAGGCGACACTCCACCACCATTCAAAACCAACACAGATTTGAGGTTTGAAAAACTCGAGCAATTAATCCAGTCAATTCCTGCGCTCGAGGGTCAGGCTCATGGCCATGACATCATTGATCCTGAACTGAGGGACAAGCTCCCTAAAAAGGTAACATTGGGTGACCTCCCAAAATTCAAGGGGGTCGAAGACCCAAATGATCACTTGAGAGCATTTTCCATCTCTATGGCTCTCAAGGGCATGAGTAAGGACCTATTTGCTTATGTCTTTCCTTTAACCTTGGATGCACATCCATCCAAGTGGTTCAGGTCACTGAATAAAGCCAAGCTGAATGACTGGGACTACATCAGAGAAGAGTTCCACAAACAATACATCTACAATAGTGAGCTTTTCATTGGCCTTCGTGAGTTGGAAATATCTAAGCAGAATTCCAATGAAGATTTTGTCACCTTCCTTAACAGATGGAGGGAAAAGGCTGCGCAAATGACTAACAGGCCATCCCAAGAGGATCAAGTCCGATTGGTGATCCGTAACCTGCAGCCCAAGTATGGGGATCATATCAAGTTCCAACCTATAGAGTCTTTCACGACGCTCTATAAGGTGGGCCTGCTGATTGAAGAAGAGGTACAGGCTAACAAGAACAAGGGTTCTAACAACAATAACTCTTTCAAGAAGAGTAATACTAACCCTTCTACCTCTAAAAGCAACGACATCAATGCTCTAACTACTGACAAGAAAGATTATCAAGGCCCTCAAAGGACATTCACTCCTTTAGGCATGTCTCTAGAAGAAGCCTTCACTAGGCTTCATGCAAAGGGAGCACTTTAGGCTCTTGGCCCTACTCCGGACCCTCCTCTTGAGAAGAGATCCAGTAGATGGAATCCTAGTTCCGACTGCAAGTACCATCAAGGGAATGGGCATCTGACATCACAATGCTGGACTTTGAAGCATCATTTGCAGGATATGGTTGAAGACGGTAGATAACCAATTCCGCCTACGGCAAAAGTCAACAATAGCGGCAACCCCTTGGGAAATGCCTAAATAATGCAGAGGGCTTAGTCATATAGCGCTAGTTTTCTAGGTCGAGTCAGAGAGTCCCTCCCCTAGCTCTTTCATTTCCCTTCCTGTCAAGTCTATGTCATTTAGGTTTTTATTTCTAATGAGCCTTGTTCTATTTATTTCTAATTAATAAAAGAATTTCATTTTCATTTTCATTTTCATTGGCCTTCCATCATTTTATTTATGCTTCTAATTCAATGATGAAACTCAAATCACCTAATGAACTTGACTATAATAATAAAAAGATCTGAAAATAAAAAATGAAAAAAATGGACATACATTGGATCAGGAGTTATTCCCTCTTCCTCCATCACCTTCCATGAGCCATCATCCTTAAACCATCATAAACCAAACAATCCCTTCAACATCAAAGCTCCACAAACATCCTTCAAGCCTTCCAGTACCCTAAATCAAACTTGTGTGCAAGCCTCACTAAAAAAGAAAAATGCCAGGCAAAAACAAAAAAAAAGGTGAAAAAATTCAAAGTGCGAAAAAAAAAGGTTCAAGAGCAAAAGAAAACGCACAAGAAAAAAAGAAAAAAAATAATGCAAAAAGAAAAAGCCAAAGGCAAAGAAATAAAAGTTAAGCTAGGGGGCTTGCACACAAGTTATACCCCTCATTCAAATCTTTCAATCCATCAAAACCTTAACCATATAATCCAAATCCATGATCCTCCCTTCGCCAAACCAATTAAACCTTCATCTGAACCTTCAAGTCTTAAACCTTTCAACCTTTCATATTCAACCCTGACTCTTTCTCCAAGGTATGTCCAAGCTCGCTAGGTTGAAAACCCGAAAGGGCGACCTAGGGCACAAAAAAATAATAAAAAAAAAAATCAGATCTGGAACTACGAATGGTCTGATTCCGCAAGGATACGTAAGATTCCTCATCTCGAGGTCCGACCGCTTCAATAAAATAAAAATTAGTCATGGTCTAATGATTTGATTTTCTAGAATTCAAGAGCATACTCTTTCTAGATCCCGACATAGACTCGAGTCTGAACCTAGTCTCGTTAAAGCCTTTTCCCACCTAAATTTATATGAGTCACCAATTCAAACCTTTTATTTTTCAATCCAAGCTCTCCTTGTCCCCGAAGGACTCTCCGACAATTCCATGGTTTCTGGCGATACTTGACTTTGCCTATATCAACTTCCCAAAGAAGAATCCCTAGTGCAATCCCCAGTGAAAACTCTCAATACTCAAGACATAGCAACTACATTGCAATATCAGATCAAGTACATTTTCAAGGCAAGCTCACCCACAGTGGGGGCTTCCTATGTGTGGTGGTTCCTCCAATTCAAATCAAACTCCCGAAGAGTTGTAATCCTCGGACCTCGTTTACGAACCCCGATTATTTACTACAAAACGATTTTCGAAAATAATTCAATCTATTTCTAATCTTTCTACTCATGCTATCATTCTACACATCTTCTAGCCTTGTAAAATCCTGACCTTGCATTGCAGCTTTGCAAAACCCTGACCTTGCATTGCATTTCATACATTCTAGTCTTGCACAACCCTGACCTTGCATGACGAATCATCCCTTAGCTTTGCATAACCTAAATCCTTGCATAGCGTCTCATGCATCCTTAAAGAGTCTAAGTTTGCATTTTTGCATCATTATGTACTTCATCTGAGTTGTGTGCACCAATCTGCTAACATCTTCTTCTGCATGTAATCAGATTGCTTGTAGTTATTGTCCTGCATACTAACTTTGTTTTGCAGAGACCGGCGGTTATAGATCAGTTCTAAACTGCAGAGCGTTTAGAATCGTTCTCCGTCCCGACACCGTATCCTTTGACTATCGGTTTCCTGAACCTCGGTCAAAGTGGGGGCTTCTGTAGACACATAATCGTGTCTCCCCATTTAAGGATCCGATGATAAAACATATCGTGGTCTTAATTGGTCTGATCCAAGGGCATAGCAGTCTGAAAAGCTACTCAAACCCATTTCGAAAAGTGTTTAAGTCCTATTTTAAAGCCCAATTATTTATTCATGATAAATAATTGTATTTGAGCCCAATTCTTTGAAAAGCCAAATTAATTGATAATTAATTGATTTATTTTAATAAATAAATATTTTCAAAAGATATTTTTTACAAGTTAAAATCAGATTTTATCCCGTAAAATCCGATATCCGTAATTAAAGGATAAAAGAAATCTTTTAAAACACGTTTTAAATAAAGCTGACAAAGGTACGGCAGGAGCCAGGTTGGTGCGCCTAGCGCATAAACCTGCGCCTGGTGCACGTCTGTGCGTCAGGCGCAGATCTTTCCACCTGTTTCAGGTGCACTAATCTGCACTTGACACGTGGATTTCTGACTCATTCAGAGTCCTGCGTCAAGCGCGGCTCTCTGCTTGAGACGCGGATGTTCTTTCTTATCTTTTTAAAAAAGAGCGTACCACGTGTACACTTTTTACTGGTCATGCCGCGTCATGCGCTTGCCACGTCAGCTGTGTCAGACGCAGATGGCGCGTGAAGCGCAGTTTCGTTTTCCCTATAAATAGGCCTGATTTCCGTATAGATTAAATGGACGGATTTTCACATATAACACTTGACGAATACTTACGAATTCTTTCTACGAACTACAAAACTTCTTTACAAAATTCATACCTTTCAAACACAAAATACATTCAATCTACATACCTTCACACATTCAAATTTTCAGGCTTCACGATTGCTCTTCTCGAAGGTTGTCAATCTCGCAGACCCAAGCCACGGTATAATCCTGAGGGTCCTTAAATAAATTATTTTTATATTGAAGTTACTAATAGTTTTCTTTCCTGATGTAGATCTTTAATGTGAAATCGTTATACTGTATATTCTAACCTCTTTTCTATACTTTATTTTATGTTCATATTATTCTTGCCTTTATATATTATTACTATGCATATATTCTTGAATCTATTCAATACATTGCATAATTTGTCCCCCATATCATATGATTGTGACTCTTCCTAAAAATTGGCGACTTCTTTTCTAAAATTGCTTTTATCACCCACATGTTATTTTTGCTAATCAAAGACCTAAAGAACTGTTCTAATATTAATCAGATTAATTTGGACATCCTGTTAGGTTCCCTGTAATATTGATTGCCTAAATAACATATCACTACAATTAGTCTTTTTATGTGTTTCCTGAACTCACTTAGACTAAATATTTTTAGGGTGTATAAAACATTATTTGATTATTCTTTGGCATAAATTCTGTTATGAATCGATATTTAGTAGAGGCCAACTCTCGGCGAATGTGGTTCATTATGACTATATTCGTACCCTCACCCCCGAACTCAATCTTTGGTTCACTTTGACCATCTATGGAGTCAAGACGGGGAAATCTACATTGGATAATTTGTCCCTACGGTTTTCCCATATCCAATTATGTTTATGATTCTTCCTAAAAAGAATTGTTGGCGACTTCTTTCAATACAAAATAATTTTTAATAAAACCTTAACAGTGGGGTAGTCAAATCTAATACGCGCTCACACCGCGTAGGCGAGATAAAAACACGCCTACTCATGACAATTCATATTTTCTTTTACAAATGACATAACATGACCTATTTGAGATGTCTTATTGTAATATATATTGAACGGGTTTTATATCTTTGACTACATTAAATACATATATTTAGTTGTCATGTAAAAAGTCTTTTAAAAATTAATGGTAGGCGAAATGGTTGAATGAAGGAGTGTCAGTAATAGTGCAAAATGTCATTTTATCTGAACCTCTAAATGAAGCAATCGGTTAAACGAATACATTTTCATTAGATAGGTTAAACTATAGTGTTAGAGAATCTAATAAATGGTTCTACAAACTTAAATAAATGAACAACCAAAGTGGTACACTATACGATACGGTACTTTTTTGTTTATTTTTTTTCCTTATCAAAAACAAAAAAAAAGTTCAATAAATTTAGTCAAATTCATATAAGTTCACATAAAATCTAATAAAATTAATAAGTCCGGGTAAGTTCAGACATAGTCAGTTCAGCAAAAATAAGAAGTAAATAAAGTTTGACGTACTCATAAAATAAGGTCTAATAAATTAAGAGTTGTTCAAATAAATTCGGTTGAGGTCTAATAATGATTAATAAGTTCAAAAAGGTAGGTTTATTTCCAAATGTAAGAAAATCGATTGATTATATTATTGAGACATTTAAGCAATCCTATTAATCATACTATATAAGTTTAAACAATCATAAATCCAAACTTGATGTGTTGAATTTCGTTAAATATAATATTTAGATTTACAAAGTTATAATACAACAAGGATTCCAAAAGCTATAAGTGTTAGTTCAACAACAATTAATTGTAACGAATATCTTTTATTTTAGATAACATGCGCGATGTTCAGTTAATGAAGTGTACACCAACATCATATGGGTTAATTGATACTATATCACAAAAGAGAGGGGTTGAGCAAGACTACGGAGTTGGGGAGCGGTAATGGTTGCATTAACGAGTGCCAGTAATAGTTCAAATTGTCATTTTATCTGAACCTCTTAATAAAGCAATGGGTTAAGCGAATATTTTTCCATTAGATAGGTTGAACTATAGTGTTAGAGAATCTAATAAATGGTTCTCCAAACTTAAATAAAAAAACAACCAAAGTGGTACACTATACGATACTGTATCATTCTGTTTATTTTTTTATTCCTTATTAAAAACAAAAAAAAGTTTAATAAATTCAGTCAAATTCATATAAGTTCACATAAAATCTAATAAAAATTAATAAGTCTGGGTAAGTTCAGAAAAAGTCAGTTCAGCAAAAATAAGAAGAAAATAAAGTTCGACGTACTCATAAAATAAGGTCTAATCAATTCGGATAATTTTGTTCAAATAAATTCGGTTAAGGTCTAATAATGACTAACAAGTTCAAAAAGGTAGGGTTATTTGCAAATGTAAGAAAATCGATGATTATATTATTGAGACATTTAGGCATTCCTATTAATCATACTATATAAGTTAAAACATTCATAAATCCAAACTTAATCTATAGAATTTCCTTAGATATAATATTTAGATTTACAAAGTTATAATACAACAAGTATTGCAAAAGCGATAAGTGTTAGTTCAACAACAATTAATTATCACGAACATCTTTTACTTTAGATAACACGCGTGTTGTTCAGTTAATGAAGTGTACACCAACATCAGATGGGTTAATTGATACTATATTACAAAAGAGAGCGGTTGAGCGAGCCTATGAAATTCGGGAGCGAAAATGGTTGCATGAAGGAGCGCCAGTAATAGTGCAAATTGTCATTTTATCTGAACTTTGAATGAAGCAATGGGTTAAGCGAATACTTTTTCATTAGATAGGTTGAACTATAGTGTTAGAGAATCTAATAAATGGTTCTACAAACTTAAATTAAAGAACAACCAAAGTGGTACACTATACGATACGGTACTAATTTGTGTATTTTTTTAGTCCTTATTAAAAACAAAAAAAGTTTAAAAAATTCAGTCAAATTCATATAAGTTCACATAAAATCTAATAAAATTAATATGCCCGGATAAGTTCAAACAAAGTCAGTTCAGCAAAAAGAAGAAAAAATAAAGTTTAACGTGCATCATAATAAGGTATAATAAATTCAGATTTGTTCAAATAAATTCGGTTAAGATCTAAAAATGACTAATAAGTTCAAAAAGGTAGGTTTATTTCCAAATGTAAGAAAATTGATTGATTATATTATTGAGACATTTCCGCAATCCTATTTATCATATCATATAAGATTAAACAGTCATAAATCCAAACTTGATGTGTTGAATTTCCTTAAATATAATGTTTAAATTATAATACCAATAGTAGTAATACTCCCTCTAGTTTTTTATTCTACACACTTTCCTTTTTGATATGTTTCTTTTAATATAACATTTTGCATTTTCTATTCTTGATAACATGTTCCAGCTACTTTCTCCTCTTTTTCCACCCAAGTCTCTACTTTTTAATATTCTAACCCATTTTTTAGTTTATCTCTCTCACTTTTCAGGATCTCTCCCCACCTTTTTATTTTGGGTTTTTCAGTTTCTCACTTTATTAGTTTATATGTATGTATTCCAATTCAAATTTCTATATATATAGGTATATTGAGACAAATTTGCTCAGCAAAAGGTGAAGTCGATACATAGATACGGTATGGTTTACCTCTATTAATCAATGACAATGTCAAATGCACTTCGTACAATGATTCAATTATATGAATGTTAAATATATGTTACTATCTAGACAAGTATATTACTACTTGAATACATCTACTTACCTTTTTATTTAGTTTTTATTGTGTGCACAACATTATATAATGTTCAAAAAATTGGATTGATATTGGTGTTGATAGTTTTCGATAATATGATGCATTGCAATAATAAAAGTAAAATTTTGTGCAATTAGTAATTTTAGGGTGGGGTAGGGTGGGGTGAGGTGGGGGCTGCAAGGGTAGGGTAGAGTGGGGGTGGGGGTGGGGGCTGTGGTGGGATTAGAGCGGGGGTTGTAAGGGTGGGTGAAGGTGCTGGCAGGGTTGGTGGTGATAGTGGTGGCTAGGGAGAAAAAATTAGGGGAGGGAGAAAAAAGAAAAAAATACGATATAAATACGGGCGGCAAATAGCATGTAGGTTTATATTTTAAGGAATTGGTTAATCGTCGAAAAAAAAGGCATTTGATTGAAAAAAACAGATGCAATAATGAACAAATGACAAAAAAAACAGTAAAAAAAAAAAAAAAACAATTTAGTAAAACGAAGTATAATGAAATTTTTAATAAAGGGAGAAGTAATAACCTGGGTGACACTAAATATAGGGCAATATGAATCAAATCCCGTAAATCCTTGGTGTTGTAAATGAATAATTGACAACCAATAAATCTTTTCAAACTTGGTCTCAATTGTTTTCCTGCTTCTTCTCTCGAATCACCTTCAGTCCATTGCCATTCGAATACCAAATAAACTGAAGAAAAGCGACATGGAAGTTGGGGGATTGCATTTCGAAATTAACTAACATCTAATAAGATAGTGAAGGCTGTTTGGTTTGCCTAAACGATCCAAAATTGATATTTTCCTATTTAAATTCAAGAAAGAAAGATTGGAATCAAGAATTTTGTTGGATTGCACTTCGAAATTCACTAACATCTGATAAAGGAGAGGAGAGCGATAGAGAGAAATATAAGAGGGATCCATATGATGAAGATAGAGAAAGATAGTGTAATTGCCAAAAAAATCATACTTATTGAACAAAAAAATCCCGTGCATCATGCACGGGTACAAGAGCTAGTTGTATATAATATATTAAGATTAACAAGAATAATATATAATAATAAAGGAGTATAAGACAAAATAATTTGGAGGATGAAGAGAATAAAACGACTATTATGATGAAGAACAAAAATCTGGAAGAATCATTATCAACTCCCAGACACTTACAAGGACTCTCAATAATCAGCTGACAAAAATAATACTCTTTAACTCTTAAACGTAACTCTCTCTGATTGTATATGTGAAACCTTCACAACTGATTTACCTTGGAATGACTCTATAAACTCACATTTAATTACTGAGTTATAAATACCTGAACATACCCTAGAATTACTAGAATGAGGAAGCTTGTAATGACTCTATAAACCTGCATTTAATAGTAGGGTTACAAATACCTGAACATAAAGTAGAAATGTAGAATAACTAGAATGAGGAATCCGATCCCCTCAAAAAAAAAAACCTAGAATGAGGAAGCTAAACAACTTGCCTATTATTCCAAAAGATACACCGCATCTTTCTTACTTTCCTAAGTATTAGATAGGAAATATAAATATAAATCTCAATCTTAATCTTAATCTTAATCTATCTATATAATAATATAAAGCAATAAGGATTTGCTTATGTGTCATGAGCAAATTAAATTGCTGATGTGTCAATCGTTTGTAAAATCTTTTATAATTTTTTGCCACGTATATTTGCCTCTAAATATGTCTACCATGCATTACTTTTTTTAAGCACATAATTAAAAAGCTATTTAAGAAATTTGCTCTGCAATTTGGAATGTAAATCAACTAAATTTTAGGAACTGATTGCTATAAATTAAGAATTGCTTATACATCATAAAACTGCCAAAAAAATCATATCCCCTAAATCCGGTATTTTAGGCACTAATTAGAAAAATCATATCCCCAAAATCCGGTAGTTTGGGAACTAACTACAAAATTCATATCCTCTAAATATGGTATTTTAGGCACTAATCATAAATTTGGCACTAATCATAGATTTTGGCACTAATTAAGAATAAATTTATAGCAAGAAGCCCGGTATTTTAGGCACTACTTAAAGTATTACAAGCGTATAAATGAACATGTTGTACTCTCTTCTTAAACCCAAAAAAAACAAAAAGTCTTAGGCGATTACACTATTAAACATAAAGTTTACCAATGGATGTATTAATCATACAATAAGTCGTATTATAAGTTTTTTTAGAAAGTTCAAACTATAAGATCATTGACCACATAGCCATACCATAAAAACTATAAGATCATTGAAAACTATAAGATCACCATCACTAAGATCGTGGGCCGTGATATTACAAGACTACGGTATACACCCATAAAATGGTGATAATTATTAGTGAGTTACAATGTGATCTTAGTGATGAATTTTGATGTTGACATCCCGTAAGATGGGAATAATTAAAAAGGTTTATCTGCAATACAAAATGCAATCCACAATAAAATTAATAATAACTGATATTAGCACCTTATGTATAGCACAAAAGAATAAATCATCTATTGTATTCCATGTTTTGATGATGTTAAATACATAGGTTATCATATAGTTTTTATTTTTATGAAAAATATAAAATACCAAAAATATTGTAATATTTAATTTTGCATTTATATCTTGTGGAGAAGGATTAATTAATTAATCTAAGTCAAGATACTTATATTATGCACTTTGAATTTTATCATATGGTATGTTTGACATATCTATAAACTTAGAATCTTTGAACAAAAGATTCTACAGTTTATAGATTGTTTGTCACTGTTGCTTTGCTTAAAAGTAGGTTGAACAATGCGTGGCATATTTTGTGGAACCACTTCCATGAAGCTCGTTAACTGATTCCAACAGACTCGCTGAAGATGATTCCACTAACGGCTAGTGGAGGTAGTTTATTCCCGTTGAAAAACGTGGAGGAAGTGCAGCGAAAAACAAGCCATGATCTTCTTAACACTACAAGCACTCATCTAGGAGAACGTGGAGCATTATACTTCCAGTAGAAGAAGCTAAAGAGCAGCAGCTATATAAGAGGAAGATATTTCGAAGAAAAAATTAAAACCTTTCAAGCATATAAAGAAGATCTATACTTAGAAAGTTTTCTAGTGATTTCCTTTTATATTCAACATACTTATTATTGTAATATTATTCATAGTGTGTGGGTGAGAGAAAATAGAGAGAATATCCTTGTAATCAAAAGAGAGAAAGAAAGAGAGAAGAGAGAAGACTTCGAGTGAAGTTAAAGTGAGTGTCATCGGTTCGGGGAAGCTGGGTGATCGGGAACAAGTTCCTAGAGGAAAAGAGAAGGTTCGTTAATAGGTTGTAAAAGATCGAGTCTTTTGGGCCTATTATAGTAAAGAGAGTTTGAGTCAAAATTCCTTGTGGTCAAGGTTTTTCTTCCTATTGGGCCTAGGAAGTTTTCCTTGTAAAAATCTTGTGTGTTTGTCTCTTTCTACTTTTAACTAGTTTTTAATTCCGCAATCAAGTTTGAAAATTTCCCCTCAACTACACTCTTGTAGTTGGTCTAGTGTTCATACTAGAATAACATCATCTTATGTACTAACACTTGTTATTAAATTATCAACTGCATGAAGAACAGAATAGCCAATATATAAATTTTACTTTGATAAAAGAAACCAACTATATACAATATAAAAAGCTCCCCCAAACACAGAGATAAGGGAAGATAACAAAGTCTCAACAAAAATTAACTTTTACTTGGCTCATGAGGTTTGTAAACTTAAAGGAGGGTAGCCTAATTATAACAACAACCATGGGATGTTTTAAAGTTTAGTATAATAACAATGGGACTCCTTTTATTGTACAAAATACCACTTCATAATATTTAAAGTTCGCAGGAATATGCTATCTTAATTATATGACATCTATATGTAGGATTAAAGATTAAAGATTAAAAATTACATATAGAACTGAGGAGATTGTACCTGGAAAAATGAACACTACGGGAGAAAAGCTTGATGAAGGGTATTCAACTCAACGCCCACCTATGTTCAATGGCAAACATTATACATACTGGAAGAATCGTATAGAAATATTTATTAAAGCGAGAGAATTACCAAGTATGGAAGGTAATTGAAATTGGTGACTTTGAAGTCACAAAGAAGAACGACAAAGGGGAGCAGATTCCTAAACCCCTTCTTGAGTTTGACAAATAAGACTTCGACAAAATGGAGATGAACAACATGGCCAAGAATCTACTCCATTGTGGTCTTGGTCCCCATGAACACAACCGAGTCATGGGATGCAAGACTCAAAGCAAATGTGGGAACTCCTTCAAATCACTCATGAAGGAACAAGCGAAGTGAAACGATCAAAGATTGATATGCTCATGCATAAGTACGAATTGTTTCACATGAAACAAAAGGAGCCTATTCAAGATATGCTCACTCGCTTCTCAAACATCATAAATGAACTTGAATCTCTGGGAAAGAAAATCTCTACAGAGGAACAGGTTCGTAAGGTACTAAGGAGTCTTCCATAAGACGAAAAATGGATGGCCAAGACAATGGCATTGTTGGAAACCAAGGACTTCACAACTTTCAACATTGAACAACTTGCTGGTTCCTTGATGACCCATGAGTTACATCTAGAAACTCATGAAATTGAATCATAAAAGCCTAAGGCTCTGGCTCTCAGGTTAAAGGAACAAGAAGACTCAGAAACTAATGATGAAGAAGCTGTGATGATAGTAAGAAGATTCAAGAAATTCTTCAACAAAAATTACAAAAGAAAGGTCACAAAGAAACCAACGAAGCTAAGTTGCCATAAGTGTGGAGGCCCTGATCATTTCATCAAGGAGTGTCCTCAATGGGAAAACGAGAAAGTAAAAGGGAAATACAAAGAGAAGGGCAAGGAACAACAAAAGCCCTTTTCGAGAAAAGATATGAAGAGAGCCATGGTTGCGGCATGGGGAGAGTCGACTCGGAGGAGGAGCAGGGAATAGGCGAGGAAGAAACCGCCCATCTATGTCTCATGGCGAATATCGAGGACAAAGCGGAATCATCAAACCCCAACGTAAGTCTTAATGCCATTGAAGAGGAACTTACAGAACTTAATAAAAGCCCATTAATAAAACTCTTATTAGAAACCTTAGATGACTACAAGGAACTATGCGCAAAAAGTGATCAATTAACTAATGCCTTGAAAGTCACTAAGAACCATTCTAATTGGCTTAACACAGTAAAATGTGATACTGAAAAAAGATTCTTTGAACTTTTTGACAAAAGTAGAGCTTATCAAGATGCATTTGAAAAAGTCAAAAACGAGAATTATCTTTTGAATTTGGAATTGGCAGAATTGAAACTGTTTGTTCCTGAAGGACCAGGCTCTTCAATAAATACCAGTAGCATTGCTGAAAATTTCAAAAACGATTATGAAAATATTGTTCAAGAAAATCTGGCATTAAAGAAGAAACTGGAGCCCTCAAGGAACAAGCTTCCAGACCCAGTCTCATGGATACAAAAGTATCAAAACAAAGAAAGAGATGGTCTCGGTTTCAATCACAAGAAAAAGAACAAAAAGAAAAAATATGTTGATCTGCCAAGTAGTAAGATATGTTCTTACTGTGGGAACAGTGGTCACATAGTGTCTGACTGTTCCACCAGAGAAGAACGTATTGAGAGGAACACGTACCTAGTAACACAGGTTTGGAAAATTAAGAAAGACTCAAGTCCAACAAAGGAACCCAAGCTAGACTGGGTTCCTACCACTAACTAGTTTGCTATGGTACAGGCTGAAGTGAGGGGGAACAATCTGTGGTACCTCGATAGCGGTTGTTCTAAGCACATAACAGGAGATAGATCCAAATTTCTCTCACTTTCAATTTATAATGGAGGAACTGTGACCTTTGGAGACAATATTACAGGTAATATAGTTGTTGTTGGTAAGATAGGTAAATCTCAGTCACATTCCATAGATAATGTATTTTTGGTCGAGGGTTTAAAGCATAGTTTACTTAGTATATCTCAGTTTTGTGATAAGGGAAATAATGTAAAGTTTACTAATGAGTCTTGTATAGTCAGCAATGAAAGTACAGGAACCAGGATCCTTGAGGGAACAAGGAAAGGGAACACCTACATGGTCGACCTGAACCTTGTTCCTAGGAATAATCTCACATGCTTAAGTGTGATCGAAGCTGATCCTCTTCTATGGCACAAACGTTGCGGTCATGCTAGCCTGTCCCTACTGCATAAACTAAGTAGAAAGGACTTGGTAGTTGGCTTACCAACAATTAAGTCTTTGAACCACGGTGTTTGTGATTCATGTGTTAAAGGCAAGCAAGTGAGATCCTCATTCAAATCCAAGAAAATGGTAAGCACACAAAGTCCATTAGAACTTCTTCACATGGACTTATGTGGCCCTGCACGCATCCAAAGCCGATCAGGTAAGAGATAGGTATTAGTCATAGTAGATGATTTTTCAAGATACACATGGGTTATTTCTTCATAGTAAGGATGAAACGTTTGATGAACTTCTAACCTTTGCTAAAAAGATTCAAAGAACAAGTGGTTTTAAATTATAACATTTAAGATCTGACCATGGTAAGGAGATTGAAAACTCCAAGTTTGATGAATTTTGCAGCAATGAAGGTGTAGGCCATAAGTTTTCAGCACCAAGAACACCACAACAGAATGGTGTAGTTGAAAGGAAGAACCGGACCCTTGAGGATATGGCAAAAACAATGATTATTGCAAGTGGTCTTCCAAAGAATTTTTGGGCTGAAGCATTGAATACGGCATGCTACATCATCAATCGTGTCATGCTAAGACCAATCACTTTGAAGACACCTTATGAGCTCCTTAGAGGAAGAAAACCCAATATCCCTTACTTTCGTGTTTTTGGATGTAAATGCTTTGTACATAATAATGGAAAGGACAACTTAGGAAAATTTGATGCTAGAAGTGATGAGGCTATTTTTCTAGGATATGCCTTAAGTAGTAAGGCTTATCGTGTTTACAATAAAAGAATAATGTGTGTTGAGGAAAGTGACCATGTTATGTTTGATGAGACTAACTCATTGCAGGAACAGAGTCATAAACATTGAAATAGGTTTGACTCGTCCTGATGAGTTAAATCATTATGATGAGGAACTAACCCTTGCAGGAAAAGAGAAGAAGCAAGTTCCTGATCCGGATAACCCTGTTCCTGATCCTTACGAGGAACCAGCAATAGGAGGAACTCAGGAAGATCAAGGAGCTCCTGAACCAGAAGAAGATCAAGTGAACCAATCACCTCAAGAAACTTAAGAAGCAACTAGGAGATTTGATCCAAAGCCTTGGAAACAACAAAATTTTCATCCTTTAGAATTAATAATAAGTGACATTGAAAAGGAAACTCAAACGAGATCCCCAATGAAGAATTTTTGTGCTTTTCACGCTTTCTTATCTATGACAGAACCTAAGGATCATATGGAAGCTTTTAAAGAGGCTGATTGGATCAATGCTATGCAAAAGGAGCTAAATGAGTTCCAGAGGAACAAGGTCTGGCACTTGGAGACTTAACCAAAGAACCAGAAGGTTATAGAACTTAAATGGGTCTTCAGGAACAAGCTTGATGAGCATGGAACAGTGGTAAGGAACAAGGCCAGACTTGTAGCCAAAGGTTATAATCAACAAGAAGGTATTGATTTCGATGAAACCTTTGCTCCTGTTGCTAGGATAGAAGCAATTAGAATTTTGATTGCCTTTGCTGCCTTTATGGGATTTAAGTTGTACCAAATGGACGTCAAATGTGCTTTTTTAAATGGTTTTTTACTTGAAGACGTCTATGTGGAACAACCTCCTAGATTCGAAAATCCGGAACTCCCAAATTAAGTTTATAAGCTTGATAAAGCTCTTAATGGGTCGAAACAAGCTCCTAGATCTTGGTATGAAAGGTTGTCAAAATTCTTGCTTCACATGATTTCATAAGAGGTAAAGTTGATAGAACCTTGTTCCTTCGATCAAAAGGAACAGACATATTAGTGGTCCAGATTTATGTTGATTATATAACATTTGGTGCTACTAATGATCTTCTGTGTAAGGAGTTTGCTGATCTTATGAGTAGTGAGTTCGAAATGAGTATGATGGGAGAGTTGAACTTCTTTTTGGGATTGCAAATTAAGCAAACTGAAAGAGGAACAATGATATATCAACAAAAATATGTCAAGGAACTGCTTAAGAAATATGGACTGGAACAATAAAAAACCAACCACACTCCCATAGGAACAGGAACAAGGTTAGATGAAGATTCAAATGGTAAGTGTGTAAACGAGAAACAATATCGAGGTATGATTGGTTCATTACTTTACTTAACAGCAAGTAGACCCGATATTTCTTTTAGTGCTGGTTTATGTGCTCGATTCCAATCAAATCCCAAAGAATCTCACTTAACGGCAGTTAAGAGAATTCTAAGGTATTTGAAGGGAAGCGATGACTTATGCTTGTTCTATCCTCGAAGTGATGTGTTTGACATAGTAAGCTATTCGGATGCGGATTATGTTGGAGAATTGGTTAATCGCAAGAGCACATCAGGCATTGTCCAGTACCTAGGAACAAGCTTGGTCTCATGGAGCTCAAAGAAGCAAAATACTGTTGCCTTATCCGCAGCTGAGGCAGAGTATGTAGCTGCTGCTGCATGCTGTTCCCAGGTCCTTTGGATCAAGCAACGAGTAAGAGACTTTGGCATTAAGTTTAAATGTGTTCCTATCTATTGTGATAATACTAGTGCAATATGTATTTCTAAGGATCCAGTTCATCATTCAAGGGTCAAGAATATTCACATTAGACATCATTTCCTTAAGGATAATGTAGAAAAAGGTCTTGTTAAAGTCGAATTTTGTCCAACAGAAAATCAAATAGCTGACATATTGACTAAACCACTTCCTAGAGAAAAATTTGAGAAAATTCGTTAGAATTCATTAAGTGTGCTATTTAAAATAAAACCCTTAGTTATAAGATTACACTAAGTGGCCAGCAACATTTTGTGAATTTATTCATACATTACACAGTCATTGTAAAGGACTCACATTAGTCTTCATAATACTCCTCTTATTGTCCATGCATACACTTGAGCAAAAATAGAAAGGTCACTGTACATATAGCTTGAACATGTAACATGCATGAGTTCACACCTTCTATTCCTTTCATTTCTTTCCACGTAAATATTATCCCTTTATTTGATTTTATTTTCTTTTTCCTCAATTTATTATTTTTCTTTGTTCATCACCCACAAATAATTTTTTTGGCAACGCTTCACCAGCGTTGATGTATCAGCCGAAAAAATAAAATGTTTTAATGGATTTAAGAAGGAAGGGAAAAGCCGCATTTGATTCTTCTTCACAATCCCCCATAAACCTTCCCCAAAATAAAAACCCATCAAATCAATTAAAAGTTACACGGCAAATTCATCTCTTTTTACCCAAAACCATTACCTGTGCAAAACCGCCTTTCTCTCTCTCTTACTCACAAAAATCTGACAACTTCATCTTCTTCACCTAAAACCCTAAATGGCTCCCAAAAGAAAATCCTCCGATGATGCAAAAAATTTTCCGGCCGAAAAATCTTCACATCTGGTGGATTACAATGAAAGCGAGAATGAATCTTCTAACTCAAATGAAGATTCCCTGGGTTCTCAAGAAAATTTGGCTGAACATGAAGTAATTTCTCCAAAGAAGGAAGACGATGTGGATGATGCTGAAATTGAGCAAGAAAAGGAAGTCTTGGTTCCTACTAAATGGGGTAAGAAATCTAAGTCTTCCAAGTATATCATTGGGTTTTGCGTTGATTTCACCTAGTGCAAGAAAATTAAGTGGGGTCAGTTTCTTGATCTTGTTAAGTTTCAAAAATGGGTTAAAGTGTTGAGTTTTGATGAGGGTCTTTATGAGAGTGAGATGAGCGAATGTATTGCTAGTTTCGAGAATAACGAGGGGTTGTGCATTAGTGTTGTTAATGGCAAACTGGTTAAGTTCACTGAAAAGAACTTAGGCGAATGGTTTGAGGTACCTACTAAAGGGTACAAGGAATATGTTAAGGGTAGGGCTAAGTTGAATGTTAATGGGGCTTCAAATTCTACAATTCTAAGTTTCTTTGGGGGTAAGGATTCTGACTTGTCCCTAGATCATAAAGATCTCTCCCCGTATCACAATTTTTTGTTTCACTTAGTTTGGCGCTTTATTTTGCCAAGAACTTCCAAGAGAACTCAAGCGAGTCTCATGGATCTTTCTTTAATGTACTGCCTTGCTAAGAATATAAAAATCAACTTCCCTGCTTTAATGATTTCTCACATTTCCTACTACATTACCCACAACACAAAAGTTGGGTATGCTAATCTTATTTCTGTTATCCTCAAAAAGAACCAAATCAATCTCCCTTCTAGTACTTCTTTTGATCTAGAGCCTGATAACTATTTGACAAAAGAGACTATATCCAGGCTGTCTCTAAGGGTACAGGGTGGGAAGTTAGAATTTGAGGTGGCAGAACCTAAGGGGAAGGTAGAGACTGGGATCAAGAGGAAGTTTGAGGAGGAGGTCAGTGCTGAAGGACCTAGGTCAGTAAGGAAGAGTCAAAGAATTGCTGTGACCAAGGCTCCCAAGGAACAGGGTCAGGGTGCTGTTCATATTGATCTGGAGGAGGATCAAGCTCCTTCAGGATCAAGGACTGTTGATTTTCCCCTTCTCTCCACTACTGGTCTCCATGGGATTCTACATTCAATTCAGGAGTCTATGTCTCTCCTGCACACAAGAGTCCAGGGTGTTGAAGCCAAAATTGCCAGAGTTGATCTTCAACAAGAGCAGATCCTAGCAGAAGTGAAGAAAGGAGAATCGGCAGTTCGTGAGAAGATTGACGATGTGGTCACCTCTTTTGTTGTTCGCCCCAAGCCTTCCAAGCCCTAATCCCCTTTCCTTCCTATAATATGTTGAAACAATATTAATTTGTTTTTTGGTTTGTACTAAACAATGGTGGTTTGTTGTTACTCTCCTTTTATCACTCTTTTGGATGTGAATCACACATCAGTTTCTGGTGATAAATTAGTTTTTGTTTATCTTTTATCTCTTTTATCTCTTTCTTTTTCTTATTCATTTGATTCTCTTCTTGTTTTCTTTCCTTTCTTTTAACTTCATCATGAACTCAGCTTGTGCATTTTTCATGTCTATGTGCATTGAACTCATCTTACTCTGCTCATTAAAATGTTTGGATGGCTAGTATTATTAGATGAATGTTTGAGCTACTAAACCTTGACATTGTTGTATATGATGCACTCTTAGAGTCCTACTGGGTACTTAGTTGTTTTTGATGATGACAAAAGGGGGAAGTAGAGTGGCACATAAAAATTCAATTCTAGTCTTCTTAGTTTTACCTTGTCTTTAAAACTGTTTCTGTTTGTGGTAGTAAGATTAGTATTAGTTTTTATGTTTTCATCTTTTGTTAATTTTTTTTAAAGCTATTAGCTCTTAATTCTTTTGCTATGATTATGTTCTTTTTGTTAGTTTATTAGTTTTTGTTTATTTTATATTTTTAGATGCCTTATATTTGCCATCATCAAAAAGGGGGAATATTATTGTATTCCATGTTTTGATGATGTCAAATACATAGGTTATCATATAGTTTTTATTTTTATGAAAAATATAAAATACCAAAAATATTGTAATATTTAATTTTGCATTTATATCTTGTGGAGAAGGATTAATTAATTAATCTAAGTCAAGATATTTATATTATGCAATTTGAATTTTATCATATGGTATGTTTGACATATGAACATATCTATAAACTTAAAATCTTTGAACAAAAGATTCAGCAGTTTATAGACTGTTTGTTACTGTTGCTTTGCTTAAAAGTAGGTTGAACAATGCGTGGCATATTTTGTGGAACCACTTCCATGAAGCTCGTTAACTGATTCCAACAGACTCGCTGAAGATGACTCCACTAACGGCTAGTGAAGGTAGTTTATTCCCGTTGAAAAACGTGGAGGAAGTGCAGCGAAAAACAAGCCATGATCTTCTTAACACTACAAGCACTCATCTAGGAGAACGTGGAACATTATACTTACAGTAGACGAAGCTAAAGAGCAGCAGCTATATAAGAGGAAGATATTTCGAAGAAAAAATTAAGAACTTTCAAGCATATAAAGAAGATCTATACTTAGAAATTTCTCTAGTGATTTCCTCTTATATTCAACATACTTATTATTGTAATATTCATAGTGTGTGGGTGAGAGAAAATAGAGAGAATATCCTTGTAATCAAAAGAGAGAAAGAAAGAGAGAAGAGAGAAGACTTCGAGTGAAGTTAAAGTGAGTGTCATCAGTTCAGGGGGAACTGGGTGACTGGGAACAAGTTCCTAGAGGAAAAGAGAAGGTCCGTTAATAGGTTGTAAAAGATCGAGTCTTTTGGGCCTATTATAGTAAAGAGAGTTTGAGTCAAAATCCCTTGTGGTCAAGGTTTTTCTTCCTATTGGGCCTAGGAAGTTTTCCTTGTAAAAATCTTGTGTGTTTGTCTCTTTCTACTTTTAACTAGTTTTTAATTCCGCAATCAAGTTTGAAAATTTCCCCTCAACTACACTCTTGTAGTTGGTCTAGTGTTCATACTAGAATAACATCATCTTATGTACTAACACTTGTTATGAAATTATCAACTGCATGAAGAACAGGATAGCCAATATATAAATTTTACTTTGATAAAAGAAACCAACTATATACAATATAAAAAGCTCCCCCAAACACAGAGATAATGGAAGATAACAAAGTCTCAACAAAAATTAACTTTTACTTGGCTCATGAGGTTTGTAAACTTAAAGGAGGGTAGCCTAATTATAACAACAACCATGGGATGTCTTAAAGTTTAGTATAATAACAATGGGACTCCTTTTATTGTACAAAATACCACTTCATAATTTTTAAAGTTCGCAGGAATATGCTATCTTAATTGTATGACATCTATATGTAAGATTAAAGATTAAAGATTAAAAATTACATATAGAACTTATGTGAAATTCATTGTCCATAATTTTAGTGTAGTTGTAATATTTGTTGTATATCTAACTAACTAATATCTATATTTTTTATATACTCCAGATAAGGAAAATCATGAGCAGTTGTTCAAGTTGCTATCATATTAGATACACGAATCAAATCATCTCATATAAGTTCTTTGGTGATATATCTAATAATGGTAAGTCATATATATAGTTCAGTTTATTCACATCAACCAAATCACAACTAAAAAAATTAATGTTACCATACATATGAATTTGAGAGCTCCTAATTTCTACGTGTTCACCTCAAAGAAAAGATAAAATGTCATATACTCTATTTCCACATATAAATTGAGATTTATTCATTCTATATATTATTATTCATTTGGAACAAGTATTATTGACCTGGGTCAGTGGGTTGATCACAAACTCACAATAAAAATGAACACGAGGGTGAATTATGCATGTAACAAATAATTTAGAACACAATTTATTCTATATTTTACTTTCCAAAATAAATAAATAAATTGATCAAATAATAGTATGAAACTTGCAAGCTTTAAATTCTAAGAGAAGTGCGTAGAATCTTACTTCTACTCAGAAGCCGAATACAATCTTAGCAAAAGTTCCAAAATGTAACAAACCCTTGCTTAGAACTCTCAGTCTTCACTGACATAAAAATTCTATCTTTTTCCATCTCAATCTGAACATCTAGAAAGTGAATCATCGTCTTCTTATAAAACAACTCATGTAGATAACATCTGTATCTCACACATTCAACGTCAATGGATAGAAAACACAATCAAATTCATTTTTTCTCCATTTTTGAATATATCATGAAGTGTGTTCGATGAATTTGAGGTCAAACTGCTTGGATAACTTTTTTCGAATAAATCTGGTATTGCACATGAACTTTTTTCTTTAATAACAAAAGATTCAATTGATTGAATGTAGCAATTTTTCTAACAAATCTCCATTTTATTTAAATCAGATATCGCCCAAATTCAAGGAAAAGATTCAATTGAACATATCAATTTTTGGCAATGTTTAAATCTCCATTTTTTCGTTTGTAATTTGCACGGGTTCAGTTGGTCACATCAAGAGTTACCAGCAAAAAGGGTTTGAAAATTTTAATTTGTGATAAAGATCAAAGGATCTCAAGACAACAAGAGAGAAGGGGTGAGCGGGACTGTGGAAAGTGGGACTGCGAAAAGTGGAAGAAGAAGTGGTTGTATGATTGAATCCCAATAATGGAGCGAATTGTGATTTTATCTGATCCTCAAAGTGAAGCAATGAGAAGAGCAAAGACTTTTTCAGTCAACTTTTTTAGAAAAAAAATGTTTACTCACGTGTTGTACCATAATATTAACTACATGAGTCATTGAATGCATAGGCTATAAGCCGGCCAGTACTAAAACATTACTAATAAATGATATGATTATAAAAAATCTAAACCACGAGCTAATATTTACACCATGATTTAAGGAGAAACATCCTAAAATCATAAATTTATGAACAAAAAAATCGTGCATTTTGCACGGGTCAAAAACCTAGTTAATATATAAAGGAGGAACTTTTCGAGAGTATAGGGAGCTCCTCAACATTTCGAGAACATGGAGGGTGCCACGTAGGATTGTCATGTCACTAATTTTTTTTTTACAAAAATAGAGTTCTACATAGATTTAAATACATATAGCGAGTTCTGGATTAGCGAAAATTAGAGTTTGGTTTTGGATGAACAACCTAAATTAATATATTATGTAAATTGTATATAACTTTTGCTACGAAGTTCGGAATATTATAATTTTTGTACCATTGGAGAGTGCTCGAAATAGGCTTTGAAATAAGATCTATTTACAATATAATTCTACAACTTATGAAATAGAGCGTACCACGTAGGATAACCATGTCATTAATTTTTTCTTTTAAAAAAATACAGTTCTACATATATTGATATAAGTGATCTAATTACATACATATTGTTGTGTTAGAATCCATGCCTTTTGAATAGCACTACCTATTTTTAATGTTAATCTACACCGTTCGCTCTTCACGCTTGTCCATGTGGAACTTTGATCATTAATATCTTCAATTATGAATATATACTACATAATTAACATTATGTAACACATTTCGGTAACACTTTTTAATTGCAATCAAATTTCTTTAGTATAAAGGTATTACTTTACTAACACTTTGTTAATATGTAGTAACACTCAATGTAACACTTTTAAAACATGTAACATTTTTTTGTAACACTTTGTGTATAAGTAATTTTAGGTAGTAATCCCTCTGTTTTTTTATCCTTCTCACTTGAAATCTTGACATTGTTCATACTTCGAGAGAATCTTCTCAATTTTTTTCAATTTATAACAAAAAATATAAACATAAAGGGTCTTGTTTGATTCATTTCAATTAGTACTTTATTAATATTCAATCGTTATCATTTTTACTAATATATAATGAAAGATATTTAAGTTCAAAGAAGTGCATTGGGTGACGCGCACAAGAAAGTGACAAGGATAAAAGAACAGAGGGAGTAACATTTTAAATAACATTATTATGCAAAACTTTTAAATACGCAATATCTATAAAAAATATATATTAGAAGACGTTCCTATCAAAGTAACAATGCCACATGACACTCTCCAGTCTGTAGGCAGTAGGAATCAAACACATGACCTTTGAAATGAAATGTGAGAGTTTAATCACCAATACACTACAATTTTAATATTTAATTTTTTTAATTAAAACATAATTAAATCTTTCAATTATATGTAACTATAAAGACAAAGACAAACTTCTTGATCTCTAACACTTTTATTAAGGTAATATCATTTTCCTACCCAAATTCCATTGAAATTGTTTTCTTTATCCCAATTCCTTAAAATTTTTTTAAACAAAATATTTTACCATGCTATAACGTCCTTTTTCCAATTTCGCACTAGATATAAAATTATGAAAATTTAATGAAATAAATTATGAAGTTTATGAATAATAATATATTTGATAATTATAACTAACCCGTGGTATCGCCTAAGCCAAAATACTAGTTTCAGAATTATAACTAACACTTTTGTAGCACTTTTTCCTTCAAGTAACACATCATAGGATCAAGCGAGCAATACCCTTTTCTTTATCCGTACCTATACAAAAAATAAGACCCATCTTTTAAAAATAAAAGATCTCACGCAAAAGTCTAAGTTCAATAACAACTCACCTTTTAAACATTTTTTTCAAAAATTGGGAAATTCTACATGGTACCACTGTACTTTCGACTTTTTCATTTGGTACCCAAAATTATTTTGGATTCTACATGGTACCACTGTAGTTTGCACTAATTCTCTACCTTAACATTCCATTAAATAAGAATTAGTTGGGGGTTTATTAGGTTAGGGGTTGTCTCGTTTTGTGTGCTTCGGTTTGCACAATAGGAAAATCGATCGGTTTAAACTTTGGGATCAAGGGTTAATTTTGAGGCTGAAATTGGAAAAAAGACCGAAAATGCCTCGGTTAGCGCAACTGAAAATAACAACTAGTATTTTCTCGCACGTAAAATGATGTATTTTTGGTCGTTTTTGCCAATTTTGACTTTAAATTTGACCCTTAAGATCTAAAATGACCCCTAAAAACCTTAATCGAGCTTTTGTTCGACACCAAAATTAAAACACGCAAACCGAGACATGTAAATGAGACAGTATCCTCACGGTACTTATCCCCGAACTAACTTTTTTTTAACGGAATGGTATGGTAGAGAATTTATACAAACTAAAGTGGTACCATGTACAATGCAAAATAATTTCGGCTACCAAATGAAAAAGTCAAAAGTACAGTGGTAACATGTAGAATTTCCAAAAAAATTAAAAAAAATGTACTCAGAATTCTCAAAATCCTAAAAACCCAATCAGCCACATTGACATCTCCACTCTTCCTCTACAAAGTACAACCTCCGCTGCTCACGACTTCTCCTTTTCGTATGCCAGGCGGCCACTAACGTTAGTCAATTCAGCACTCATTAATCATTATTCGACCTCCGCCTAACAGTAACACTTCCTGCCACCGTCCCGATGATGCAGGAGCTTAGCTCCCTGCCACTAATTACTGTATTCTAAGAGTAATTTCGACCAACTGAACTAGAATAGAAAGAATAGAATTCAGACATAAGAAAGAGAGAGAAGAATAGAAAAGATATAGACAAAGATAGGAGGGAGAAAAGTGTTTAATTTCTTGGATAACCCTTTTATTACAACCTCAGCTAGTATTTATAGACATCATACAAAAACAGACAATCCGTGAAACTAGGAAAGTAGTTATAACATTCTAACAGAAAAATGGCGCCAACTGCCAACTTAACTACTTTTCACAACTAGCTTGTTCAGCTAACTTGACCCATATCATACCCTCCCCCTTGAAAAAGACTTGACCCCAAGTCTAGTATTACAACACAAAGCATTTACACATCAAAAGTAGGAAATTGGGAAGAAAATTCAGCAGCAATTTCCCAAGTAGCTTCATGGGAAGGAAAATCCTTCCAATGAACCAAGTATTGTAACTGATCTTGCCCCTGAACATTCACAGTTCTTTGTGCTAAAATGACAGCAGGTAGTATAGGAGATGTTGGATCTTGACCTTGCAACCAGGTAGGGATATGAGAAGTTAAAGGAAGAGAACCAGAAAAAACTTTCAACTAGGAAACATGAAATACATTGTGGATCTTGGTTGTGGTAGGCAACTGTAACTTGTAAGCCACCTTCCCTACTGTAGCTAGCACCTGAAAAGGACCATAATACTTAGGACTGAGTTTATGGTTGGCTCTGTGCTTCACTGTAGTCTGCCTATAAGGCTGTAATTTCAGCCAAACCCAATCGCCAACAGAAAAACTCCTCTCTGATCTATGTTTGTCAGCAAGATTCTTCATTCTGCACTGAGCTCGTGCCAAATGAAATTTTACCATAGCAATCATGGCTTCTCTTCTGACCAAGCTTCTATCTACCTCATCATTTGTAGAATCACCAGCTAAGTAAGGTAAATGAGTAGGAGGAACTTGATTATAGACAACTTCATATGGAGTAAGTTGTGTAGAGGTGTGAAAATGAGTGTTGTACCACCACTCAGCTACTGGCAACCACATACACCAATCCTTAGGTGTCTCACCACACATACATCTCAAGTATGTCTCCAAACACCTATTAACTACCTCTGTTTGACCATCTGTCTCAGGGTGATAGGCAGATGACAACAAAAACTCAGTACCATGAAGTGAAAATAATCCTTTCCAAAAATTGCTCAGGAAGATAGAATCTCTATCACTGACAATGGATTTGGGCCAACCATGCAGTTTAAATACATTATCCTGGTAGGATTAAGCTACTTGTACAGCTGTAAAAGGATGGCTTAAAGCCATAAAGTGAGCAGCTTTACTAAACCTGTCCACAACAACAAAAATGACCTCTTTTCCCATGGATTTCGGCAATCCAGTAATGAAGTCCATAGAGATGTCTACCCACATCTCCTCTGGTACAGGTAAAGGTTGTAACAACCCTGGTTTAGCTGCATTGTCATACTTTGCTGCCTGGCAAACTTTGCAATCTTTTACAAATTGCTTAACACTCTGAGTCATGCCCTTCCAGTAAAAGATATTTTTGAGTTTTTTTAAAGTAGCTTCCCTACCCGAGTGACCACTCTCAGGAGAAGAATGCTGCCAAAATAAAAGTTTTGTTCTTAGAGATGAATCAGGACCAACAATGATCTTAGCATCCTTCCTTAATAATCCATCTACTAGTATATACCCTGGAATAGATTCTCCCAGCTGCAATTTTTGAAGGATGGAACTTAAGAAAGGATCTTGAGAATAACTGGCTTGTATCAAGGAACTGAGATCAGAAGAAATTAAGGAAATGGCCATACATAAAACTTCAGTGCTTGGAATTCTAGATAAAGCATCAGCAGCAAGATTGTCTTTGCCACATTTATATTGAATCTCATAACTGAACCCCATCAACTTGGATAACCAGAATTATTGGAAAGGGGTAGAAATTTTTTGTTGTAAAAGCCATTTTAAGCTCTTTTGATCAGTTTTGATCACAAAGTGACTGCCCATCAGGTACTGCTCCCATTTTTGTACTGAAAAACTATGGCCAACAACTCTTTCTCATACACAGATAAGGCTTGCCATCTAGGACCCAAGGTTCTGCTAATAAATGCTATAGGATGATCTGTTTGCATTAAAACAGCTCCAATCCCATACTTTGAAGCATCGGTTTCAACTACAAAAGTCTTGTTGAAATCAGGAACAGCCAATACAGGAGCTGTAGTTAAGGCTAATTTCAACTCTTCCAAGGCTTGCTGAGCTAATTCATTCCATTGAAAAGCCCCCTTCTTAAGTAAATTTGTCAAAGGTTTACTAATGAGTGCAAAACCCTTGACAAACTTTCTATAGTACCCTGCTAAACCAAGGAAGCTACGCAATTCCTTGACATTACTAGGAGTAGGCCAACTTGATATAGCTGCTATTTTCTGAGGATCTGTTTCCACTCCCTTACTTGAAATAAAATGGCCTAAGTACTCCACTCTATTAGTTGCAAATGTGCACTTACTAGCTTTAATGTACATTTGATTCTTTTCCATAAGCTGAAACACTTCATCTAAGTGTAACCAGTGATCCTTCAGTGTACCACTGTACACTAAAATATCATCAAAGAATACAAGGACACTCTTCCTCAACAAAGGTTTAAAAACCTGATTCATCCATCCCTGGAAAGATGCCGGTGCATTGGTCAAGCCAAATGGCATGACCAGGAATTCATAATGCCCAGTATGTGTCTTAAAGGCAGTTTTAAAAACATCTTCTGAGTTCATCCTTAATTGATGATATCCAGCTCTTACATCTAATTTAGTAAACACTTTGGCACCTGAAAGTTCATCAATAAGTTCATCCATTACTGGAATGGGGAACTTATTCTTGATAGTTCTTCGGTTCAGCTCTCTATAGTCTATGCATAAGCGCCAAGTACCATCTTTTTTCCCAACAAGCACCACTGGAGATGCAAATGGACTGGAACTATTCTGAATTATTCCCCTGTCCAGCATCTCTTGCACCAGTTGCTCAATTACATCCCTTTGTTTTAAGGGATATCTATATGGTCTGATGTTCACAGGGCCTTTTCCTTCCTCCAAAGGTACCCTATGATCAAATACACCCCTACTAGGAGGTAACTCCACAGGGTCTTCAAAAAACTTTGCATACTTCTGTTTCAAAGATTCCAACTCAGGATAGTTTACAACCTGATCATGTGCTACCTTGATTGAACAACATGAGACTTCTAATACTTGCAACAAGCAAACCTGAGCAGCAGTAGCAAACAACTTACTAGAAGGTTCCCCTTCCACTACTTTTAATTTGCTTGGTGGAATGCCCTGTAACAGCAGCTTCTCATTGTCCAAAATAAACTTCATGACTAAATTCTTAAAGTCCCAACTTATAGGATCCAAAGTACTCAGCCACTGAACTCCTAAAACCATATCACAACTTCCCAATGATATCAGTAAGACATCAGTGGTAAAGTTTTTCCCTAATAAACTCCATTGAAACCCTTTACTCATGTGTGTACATGCTATATGATTTCCATCAGCCACAGCAATTGCCTGAGGATCTATGATACTCAAAGAACAACCCAATTTCTTGGCTACAGCAGTGTCAAGGAAATTATGGGTGCTTCCTGAGTCAATGAGTATATGTAAAGGCTTCCCATTCACAAAACCTTTGACCCTCATAGTATGATAACTCTGGTTACCAGACAAGGCACTTACTGAAATTTGTGGATAAATTTCAGAGGTTGAAGTAATATTCAACTGGTCATCTTCATCACTATCATTCTCACCCAACAATGGTCTATCTTCTTCTCCCAAAAATTCCACAGTAAATAATTGTGGTTCCTTAAATTGACACTTATGACCCCTCCCATAGGCTTGATCACAGTAATAACATAATCCCTTAGCAATCTTCTCAGCTCTTACATCAGCTGAAATATGCTTAAAAGGCCTAGGCTGATATTTGGTGAGTGTTTTATCTGTGGTTACAGGTGTGGGTAACAAAGGTGGCTTATTTGCATTTGGGTTATAAGGTATAGATTGCAATGGTTTGGCTGAAAAAGGCTTGGTATATGATTTGTGGGATGATAACATGCTGAATTGCTCTTCAGACAGCCTAGCATGTTCAATTGCCTCAGATATATTGGTAGGTTTAAAGGCTCTAACAAATGGTTTACTAGTTCCCTTCAATCCACCCACAAAACTATCCAGCAAATAAGAATCAGGCAAGATATGTCCACTTTGCATCATAATAGCTCTCAAACTTTCAAATTCATCAATGTAATCTTCCAATGATCCTGACTGTTGCAGCTTATTAAATTGTTCTACAACATTTAAACTTCTACTATCTTTAAATCTTGCTACAAGATCAATGATAAAGTCATCCCAATCTACAATTCCCCTTACTGACAGATAACTTGTAACCCAACTTTCAGCTCTATCTATCATGTATAGTGAAGCAAGATTAACCTTCTGCTCATCAGGAATTCTACACAATGCAAAGTATCTACAACATTTTTTTATCCAGTTTCTTGTATTTGACCCATTAAATTTAGGGAACTCAAGCTTCGGATTCATACCTTGAGTTCTCAAATTATTGTTGACAGAAGTTCTTGGACTTGTATCCGAAGAACTTGTTTCCTTCATTTCCCTGATCATCTGAACCAAGCTTTGCATAGTCTTAGCTTGCTCTTCCAATTTCCTCTCCAAGCTCTTAACCTGCTCTTCCATAGCTTGAGCTTGATGTCTTCTTGTTGCAGGCATAAGCACTTAAAGCAACTTCAATTTTCTCCAAAGGATCAAACAAAAATCCTTTAAACAAGCATTTCCACAAACACCTTTGATGCAGTAGTTTACTGAACTCAAACAGCTTATTTTTCACTCACTAATGGCGGAAGGATAGTGAAGGAAATACGAGCTCTGATACCACTGATGCAGGAGCTTAGCTCCCTGCCACTAATTATTGTATTCTAAGAGTAATTTCGACCAACTGAACTAGAATAGAAAGAATAGAATTCAGACATAAGAAAGAGAGAGAAGAATAGAAAAGATATAGACAAAGATAGGAGGGAGAAAAGTGTTTAATTTCTTGGATAACCCTTTTATTACAACCTCAGCTAGTATTTATAGACATCATACAAAAACAGACAATCCGTGAAACTAGGAAAGTAGTTATTACATTCTAACAGAAAAATGGCGCCAACTGCCAACTTAACTACTTTTCACAACTAGCTTGTTCAGCTAACTTGACCCATATCACCCGACGATATCTATCAATGTCGGTAACGTAATTTCCAATTTATATGCT
Source organism: Beta corolliflora (assembly GCA_947648045.1). NCBI lineage: Eukaryota > Viridiplantae > Streptophyta > Magnoliopsida > Caryophyllales > Amaranthaceae > Beta > Beta corolliflora. The sequence goes on along the minus strand of CANSZD010002940.1, from coordinate 4,941,094 downwards.
TCTACCTCAATTTAATAGAAGATATTTATTTTGCAAAAAAAAACTTGATTCTCTTTGTTAATTTTTAGGGTTTTTGAATTGTGAATCTTAGGGAGTTGAACATACCCATCTGTGGGTTTAATATTTTACCTGAGTTGGAATGTCGTCATTTTGAGTTTCAAATTTTAAGCTAGGGTTTATTGCACAATGCTTATTTGGGGTTGGGTTAGTATGTGTAAGATATGATGGAAATAATGAGTCTGTTGCAATTGGTATATTTTTACTACTTCACTAGTATCTTTAGTTCTTATGGAGGTAGTAAATCAGCAACTCTATTACTATCTTTTGCTGAGATGGAGGAATTATGTATGTTGCCTTATTTCCAGCTTGTATTATGGTAAAAAATTTGAACACCACGCAAACTTTGGCTTTTTTTTTCTTGCTCTACAAGGTAATACAAGTAGGAATGGCAACGGGTTGGACTTGGACCGGATTATGCATAATCCGACTCCGACCCTACAAGAAGACGGATTTTAAATCTGACTCCGACTCCGACATTCGACTCCGATAATCCGAATCCGACCCGACTTAAAATCAGAACATCCGACTCCGATAATCCGAATTTGATCCGACTTAAAATCTGAACATCCGACTCCGACTCCGACTTTTTTTTTTTTGCACGGTTTTAAATTATAAAAAAAAAAACTTGTATATATTACAAATGATAGTTAAAAATCTTCCAAAGTATATAATTAACTAAAATTAATTATTATAACTGACATGATATGTGTATTGTGTCTGGCTAATGGCTATATGTATCTTTTGCCACATACATTTTAGATAGCATACATAAAATAATATTAATATAAAATAAGACTAATTGCCTTGAAAGTTAAAATCAAAGTTATACTATACATACTTAATACATTAATATAAAAAAATAAGACTAATTGCCTCAAAGTCGGAGTCGGAGTCGGGTGTCAGAGTCGGATGAGTCGGATTTTTTATGAGATCCGACTCCGACCCTACTCCGACTCGGAGTCGGACTTTTTAAACGGAGTCGAATGCGGGTTTTTATTTTCTCAGAGTCGACTCGGATTTTTTGCCTCAGAGCGGATCGGATCATGGTCGGATCCGGACTAGATTGCCATCCCTAAATACAAGTTTAAATCACTTGTTTATTTACTGTAAAAGATGCCAAGGATATGTCTATTGAACTAGTATTTTGCACTAAGTACTTGGCTTGTAATCTCTACACTCAAAGATTGTTGGTGTGATTACATTTCAGTTGTAATGCATGCTACAAGTTTGGTCTTCTTGGGCACTAGTTTGAGTGGAGAAACTTAAAGGTAAGCAATTCTCTCTCTACCAATAACGCCGAGTATATTGTGTTGCATTTTCTATAGAAGGTATATCTCTGATAAAAGTAAGATGCTTCAGATTTGACTAATAATATGAATGAACAAATTGCCTTATGTACCTACGAATTGGGCTATAAATGATGCTCAGACTTTATCTTTGTGCTTGTTGTATTTCATGTTTTGATGATGCCAAATACTTAGGTTGTTATATAGTTTTTATTTTGCAAAAATATAAAATTCAAAAATAATGTAATGTTAATTGTTGTGTATATATCTTGTGGAGAAAGATTATTTATTTAATCTAAGTCAATATATTATTTTATACACTTTGAATTTTATCATATGGTATGTTTGACATATATATCTATAAACTTAGAATCTTTGAATAAAAAATTCTGCAGCTTATATATTGTTTGTTGATGTTGCTTTGCTTGAAAATAGGTTGAAAAATGCGTGGCATATAATATGGAGCTAATTGTTGACTGTTGTAAGCTCCTCAACAAACTCGTTGATTTCGTGCCCACTAACGGATAGTGGAAGGCTGTTGATTACCGTTGCAAGAAATGTGGAGATAATGCAGCGCCTTTTGGGCCATAATCTCCTTAATCCTACAAGCGCATAACTTGAGAACGTGGAGCATTTTATTTCCAGAAGAAGAAAGAATTGCAGCAGCTATATAAGAGGAAGATTAACCGAAGAAAACTTACAACTTTCTTGAGCGAAAAATTGATATTTACTTAGAAAGTTTTCTTGTAATTTCCTCTCATATTCAACATACTTATTAATGTAATATTCATAGTGTTTGGATGAGAGAAAAATTAGAGAATATCCTTGTAATCAAGAGAGAGAAAGAAAGAGAGAAAAGAGAAGACTTTTGGTAAAGTCAAAGTGAGTGTCATCAGTTCAGGGGGAACTGAGTGACTGGGAACAAGTTCCTAGAGGAACAGAGAAAGGTCCATTAATAGGTTGTAAAAGATAGAGTCTTTTGGCCTATTATATTAAAGAGAGTATTAAGTCAAAATCCCTCGTGGTCATGGTTTTTCTTCCTATTGGGCCTAGGAAGTTTTCCTTGTAAAAATCTCGTAAGTTTGTCTCTTTCGTTTTAAAACTATTTTAATTCCGCAATATAATTTAAAAATTTCCCCTCAACTACAATTCACCCCCCTCTTGTAGTTGGTCTAGTGTTCATACTAGAATAACAATTGGTATCAGAGCCAAGTACCTCCAGAATCATCTCACACTGAGGAGATTGTACCTGGAACAATGAACACTACAGCAGAGAAACTTGATGAAGGGTATTCAACCCAATGCCCACCTATGTTCAATAGCAAGCATTATCCATACTGGAAGAATCGTATAGATATCTTTATCAAAGCTCAAAATCACCAAGTATGGAAGGTAATTGAAATTGGTGACTTTGAAGTCACAAAGAATTAAGAACGAGAAAGGGGAGCTGATTCCTAAACCCCTTGCAGAGTTTGACAAAGAAGACTTTGACAAAATGGAAATGAACAACATGGCCAAGAAGCTACTCCATTGTGGTCTTGGTCCCCATGAGCACAATCGAGTCATGGGATGCAAGACTGCTAAGCAAATGTGGGAACTCCTTCAAGTCACTCATGAAGGAACAAGCGAAGTGAAACGATCAAAGATTTATATGCTCATGCATAAATACGAATTGCTTCACATGAAACAAAAGGAGCATGTTCAAGACATACTCACTCGCTTCTCAAATATTATAAATGAACTTGAATCTCTTGGAAAAATAATCTCTCCAGAGGAACAGGTTCGTAAGGCTCTAAGGAGTCTTCCACAAGATGAAAAATGGATGGCCAAGACTACAACATTGTTGGAAACAAAGGACTTCACAACGTTCAACATTGAACAACTTGCTGGTTCCTTGATGACCCATGAGTTACATCTAGAAACTCATGAAACTGAATCATCGAAGCCTAAGGTTCTGGCTCTCAAGTCAGAGGAATAAGAAGATTCAATAAATTCTTCAACAAGAATTACAAAGGAAAGGTCACAAAGAAACCAACGAAGCTAAGTTGCCATAAATGTGGAGGCCTTGATCATTTCATCAAAGAGTGTCCTCAATGGGATAACGAGAAAGCAAAAGGGAAGTACAAAGAGAAGGGCAAGGAACAACAAAAATCTTTCTTGAGAAATGATATGAAAAGAGCCATCGTTGCAGCATGGGGAGAGTCTGACTCAGAAGAGGAGAAGGAACAGACTGAAGAAGAAACTGTCCATCTATGTCTCATGGCGAATATCGATGACAAAGTGGAATCATCAAACCCCATGGTAAGTTTTAATGCCATTGAAAAGGAACTTAAAGAACTTAATAAAAGCCAATTACTAAAACTTTTATTAGAAACCTTAGATGACTACAAGGAAGTTTGCGCAAAAAGAGATCAAGTAACTAATGTCTTGAGAGTCACTAAGAACCATTCTAATTGGCTTAACACATTGAAATGTGATACTGAGAAAAGATTCTTAGAACTTTTTAACAAGAGTAGAGTTTATCAAGAAGCATTCGAAAAAAGTAAAAAACGAGAATAATCTTTTGAATTTGGAATTGGCAGAATTGAAACTGTGTGTTCCTGAAGGAACAATCTCTCTTCAAATAATACCAGAATCAATGTTGAAAGTTTAAAAACTAATTATGAAAACATTATACAAGGAAATATGGTATTAAGGAAGAAACTAGAACCCTCAAGGAACAAGCTTCCTGATCCAGTCACTTGGATACAAAAATATCAAAACAAAGGAAGAGAAGGTCTCGGTTTCAATCATAAGAAGAAGAACAAAAAAAAATATGTTGATATGCCAAGTAGTAAAATATGTTCTTACTGTGGAACAGTGGTCACATTGTGTCTGACTGTTCAACCAGAGAAGAACGTATTGAGAGGAACACGTACCTGGTCAAACATGTTTGGAAAATTAAGAAAGACTCAAGTCCAACAAAGGAACCCAAGCTAGACTGGGTTCCTACCACTAACTAGTTTGCTATGGTACAGGCTGAAGTGAGGGGAAACAACCTGTGGTACCTCGATGTCGGTTGTTCTAAGCACATGACAGGAGATATATCCAATTTCTCTCACTTTCAGTCTATAATGGAGGAACTATGACCTTTGGAGACAATCTTAAAGGTAATATTGTAGCAATTGGTAAGATTGGTAAATCTCAGTCACATTCCATAGATAATGTATTTTTGGTCGAGGATTTAAAGCATAGTTTACTTAGTATATCTCAGTTTTGTGATAAGGGAAATTCTGTGAAGTTTACAAATGAGTCTTGTGTAGTCAGCAATGAAAGTACAGGAACCAAGATCCTTGAGTAAACGAGGAAAGGGAACACTTACATGGTTGACCTGAACCTTGTTCTTAGGAATAGTCTCACATGCTTAAGCGTGCACTACAAGAAAAGTGGTAATCACCGACGGCTAAAAGCCGTCGTTGCTGGTATAAAAAGCCGTCGCTAAATATTCAACGACGGCCAACCGTCGTTGATAGGCAGTCAGTAAAAAGATGGTCGCTGATATTAGAATCAACGACCGTCGAGCCGTCGGTGATATTTTCAACGACGGTTTCATGATCATCAGCAACCGTTATTAAAAGCCGACGTTGACTCTACGCCAACGACTGTTTAAAGCAGACGGCGAATCAGCGACCGTTTCAAACCGTCGCTGTTACACCGACCGTTTTAAACCGTCGGTGTTTCACCGACTGTTTTAAATCGTCGTTGTATCTCCGACTGTTGTAAACCGTCGTTGATTTCGATTATAGCAGTCATTAAAATTCAAGCCCATGGCTGCATAGAGTGCCTTACAGCGACTGCCTAGCCGTCGTTGATTTAATGTTTAGCCGTCGCTGTTGTTTCAAAATAATATTATTTAATATTCTATTGTTCTTAATAATAATTAAACCTGTACCTGCACAGCTGCACCTAAATATACCACGCTAAAGCTGTTCCTCCATCGCATTCAATTTTTTCAATTACAAAAATATGCAATTTTGATATATATTACAATTTACATAGATACTTGTATAATTACATGAAATAGATTACAATTATGTACACAAAATAGATCCCGATGTCGGGAAATAAAGTAGAAGTCGGTGTTTACAAAAAATATATATCGACAAAGCTAGAAACTAATAAGCTAGATGCCGATAAATATAGACACTAAATGTCTATAGTTAGACAAACTACCTAGATTAAATATATGTATGCAAAATAGATCCCGATGTCGGGAAATAAAGTAGAAGTCGGGTTGAAAAAAAAATAACCCGACACATCTAGAAACGAAGCGAGATGCCGATAAATATTGACACTACAAGAAAATAGTTAGACTAACTATATCCAACTATAAGTTAGTTACCTAGTTGCCAAAATCAAAAAAACTACACTGTCAAGGGTGTCTCTGTAGCACTACCGCCACCACCAAACCCTGGGTCATCTTCTGGTCTGCGTTGTGGAGGGGGGGCCTGGGTTGCAACCTGAGAAGATGTGGCCGAAACTAGACATGTTCCTCATCATTTCCTCTACGAGGGCCCGACGTGACTCTTCCACCCGTGCTGCGACCATTGCCTCCACCTCTCCCATCCGTGCAGCGACCTTTGCCTCCACCTACGCCTCAATCTGAGAAAAAATGGACGGCTCATATGGTTGTGAAGAGCCGCCATCTCCTCCCCCTGATGAAGAGTTGTAATACAAATGATCTCCCTGACCCAACCCCTGAACTTTTCCTCTGTTCCTCCCCCCCAAGTGTCTCCTAATACAATAGATCAGGGTTCGGCTGTGACCCCTGAGTGGTACAATGATCCAGCTTCTTATTGTACGTCTCCTGCATTTGGTTAAATATACTCATATTCAAATAATATAAAGTGCCAAAATGGCGTATATTTGGTTCTAACTTTCCTATTTTGTGTATTTTCAATCAAAACAACTTATAATTACATTAAACTAACTATATATATGATGTTTGAGGTGTTTATAACTTAAACTAGCATCAAACTACTCGTAATCATTCATTTTCAAGTGAAATGACCTAAAATGGCCTATATTAGCCTATATTTGGTTCTAACTTTCCTATTTTGTGTATTTTCAATCAAAACAACTTATAATTACATTAAACTAACTATATATATGATGTTTGAGGTGTTTATAACTTAAACTAGCATCAAACTACTCGTATTCATTCATTTTCAAGTAAAATGGCCCAAAATGGCCTATATTAGCCTATATTTGGTTCTAACTTGCCTATTTTGTGTATTTTCAATCAAAACAACTTATAATTACATTAAACTAACTATATATATGATGTTTGAGGTGTTTATAACTTAAACTAGCATCAAACTACTCGTATTCATTCATTTTCAAGTGAAATGGCCTAAAATGGCCTATATTAGCCTATATTTGGTTCTAACTTTCCTATTTTGTGTATTTTCAATCAAAACAACTTATAATTACATTAAACTAACTATATATATGATGTTTGAGGTGTTTATAACTTAAACTAGCATCAAACTACTCGTATTCATTCAATCTCAAGTGAAATGGCCTAAAATGGCCTATATTTGGTTCTAACTTAAACTAGCATCAAACTTTTCAATCATATTTGCCTATAAATATATGTTTAGAAGTATGTACCGGGATTTGCTTTGCTTTCTTGTTTGCTGGAATTTCTCCTTTTCCAGGAACAGTCTTAACATGCGTCTTCAAGAACAACTCGGGAGCAGTAGGGAGTACTTCTCCTCTACTCTTTGGCTGTAGACATTGTTGAACAAAGGCTTTATTTATTTTTTACTCGTTCCGAAAATGTCATGTAAATTACACTAAGTTGTAGATATGAAACATATTTACCATCTTCCTAGCATGCTGTGCCGCCGAAATAGAACCCTGAAAGTGTGACGGCTCAATTGGATTAGACAGGGAGTCACCTCTTCGGTTCTTCTTCGCCTTTTCAGATTTTTCCCGAAATGTTGGCTCTTCACTTCTCTTCTTCATGTCTTCGTAGATCGTCTCCCCCAACCATTTTGGCCTTTCTTTGGCTTTCTTAACCACCCAGTATCGCAAGTCTCTCAGACGAGATGAAGCTTTTTTCTTGTAATCCTTCTTCACTAGGCCTTCTAACTCAGGAGCCCATTCGTAAATACCCTTTAGTCAAATATTAAACAAAGATATTAATAAAGTAATATAATCAATTTCATTTTTCATAATTCGATTCATACATACTGTATGTGAAAATGTTCCACCAATGCGTCTTTGTTGCATTGTCGACCTCACTGTAATTGAACCAAGGTTGTCGAAAATGGCCCTGGAAAATGTCAGTGATGGACCCACTAACCTTGTTATCATCAAACCTGAATTGAAAACCAAACAAACACGTGAATTGTGAATATCATTGCATACAAATATCATGAAGCATATAGTAGCATACGAACTTACCACAATCCAGTAGGGCTTAAAACCTTTCTTGGTGCACGGTTCGAACCTTCACCTTCCTCCGTATGAGTGTTCGGAGTCTCCGGTACGTGGTTACCAATGTCACGTGCCTGTGAATCATCTCCCTGTGTCTCTGACATAGGGTTCTGGCTTCCTTCTACTTCTGGTGATTGAAAAAGCTCCCTCGGAATCAAAGTCCCACGACCTTGGCTTCCACCTAAGCCACCTCGACCTCCGCGGCCCTTAGGATTAGACATGATTACCTAAAATGCAAGAAATTAGAAACGCGCAAGATTAAACAAAACAATTGAAATAAATTCTTGTTACATTAAAGTATGAATAATCCAAGAATTTAAAAACTGATTTCTTCAATATTAACAAATTACAACTTTATTTGCACCAAAAAACAACTCACATATATTGGGAAGAAAACAAAAAGAGCTATAATAATGGGAAAACATATGGCTTATATTAATAAAAAACAACTTAGACCTTGTAGTAGTTTGCAAAAAATAAGGACATCATAATTAGTAAAAATCTCCCAAGTAAGAGATTTATTAGTTAAGGCCGTTAGAGACAAATTCGTTGAACTTTGCAAGCCACACAAAAATGGATTTGCATTTTGACATTTGTGTTTTTACAATTTCCTCTCCTTTGGTCATTATTGAATATCGATCTGTTTACATTTTCGGTTGAATCACTTCCCAATAATTTGTTTATGAAATCATAGTTTTAGTGTAACAAATCCGAATCCCCCGCCCTCCCCCCCACTCCCCCCCTCCCCCCCCCGCACCCCCCCCCCCGCACTCCCACCCACCCCGCACTCCCCCCCTCACTAACCCCCGCACTCCCACCCACCCCGCACTCCCACCCACCCCGCACTCCCCCCCTCACCGACTCCCCGCACTCCCACCCACCCCTGCACTCCCCCCCTCACCGACCCCCCGTTCTCCCCCCCGCCCTCCCCCCGAACTCCCACCCACCCCGCACTCCCCCCCCCACCGACCCCCCCGCCCTCCCCCCGCATTCCCCCCCCACCCCGCACTCCCCGCATTCCCCCCCACCCCGCACTCCCCCCTCACCGACCCCCCGCACTCCTTCTAAGTTTTAACAGCGCCGTATGCGTCTACAAGGTCCCAAATCAGTTTTCTCAAGATGCCCATGAAGTTTCTGTGCCATGTGATTTGACAAGCATGGTTATAAACGCTGTGAACAAACTTAATTCCAAATTCTCAACATGTTCACCAGAAAGTACAATGCATATGATAAAAAACATAAACGTTTACATTTGCATTACCAAATAACAAACAAATGGATGTAAACCATCATCCATACTGAACACACATAGATGCATCATCTCTAAAATAAAAAATAATACCCTAAGTTCAAGCTTGTTTTCATCAGATGAACAACACCCATATCTTCTTTCTTCATTATTCATCATCCTTTGTTTTTCCTTTGATATTAAGTCCAACAATTTTGGGTTACTTTCACCCATTCTTTTTTTCCACCAAATGTTAGAAACCAAAAATACCCAGACGGATTCCGACAGAAAGCAAAAACCCAATTTTCTGGGTTTAGTTTCATGAGTACACAAATTGTTAAAAAAATAAGAAATTGGCACTGCTTACCACCGGCGAAATGTCGGTCCGGCAGGAGTCGATGCCGCCGGCGAGACGGATTCCGACTGAAGTTCGTTGCCCAAGTTCACTTCTCTCACGAGGAAAAAACCCAACTGTTAGGGTTTGGTTCATGAGTACAAAATTTTTTTTAAAAAAAGGAAAATAAAGCTTACCGCCGGCGAAGTAAGGTGGAGGTGGGTCGCTGCCGTTGGCTGGAGGAAGGAGGCAGGTGGAGGTGGAGTCGACCGAGTTTCGTCGCTGCAAAAATCGCCCACTTACTTCTGTTCTTTTTGTTTAAAAAAAAAAACCCCACTGAAAGAGCAGCTTCAATTACCCCCCCCCCCTTAGAAATCAACAACCGTTTCAGACCGTCGCCCAAGCTAAAAAAAATTCTGCTTTACTTCCAAAAAATCAACTACGGCTTTTAGCCGTCGTTACTAATCACCGACAGCTAAACCATCGTTAAATGCTATAACCGCAGTCGGTAATCAACGACGGCTTCGAGCCGTCGCTTGTTATGATTTTACCGACGGTTTTGTTAGCCGTCGCTGACAGGCCGTCGTTATTTTAGCATTTTCTTGTAGTGCGTGATCGAAGTAGATCCTCTACTGTGGCACAACCGTTGCGGTCATGCAAGCTTCTCCCTACTACATAAACTAAGTGGGAAAGACTTGGTAGTTGGTTTACCAACAATTAAGTCATTGAACCATGGTGTTTGTGATTCATGTGTTAAAGGCAAGCAAGTGAGATCCTCCTTCAAATCCAAGAAAATGGTATGCACACAAAGTCCATTGGAACTTCTTCACATGGACTTATGTGGCCCTGTACACATCCAAAGTCGATCATGTAAAAGATATATGTTAGTCATTGTAGATGATTTTTCAAGATACACATGGGTTATCTTTCTTCATAGTAAGGATGAGACTTTTGATGAATTTCTAACCTTTGCTAAAAAGATTCAACGAACGAGTGGTTTTAAATTAAAACATTTAAGATCTGACCATGGTAAGGAGTTTGAAAACTCCAAGTTTGATGAATTTTGCAGCAATGAAGGGTTAGACCATAATTTCTCATCTCCAAGGACACCACAACGGAATGGTGTAGTCGAAAGGAAGAACCGGACCCTTGAGGATATGGCAAGAACGATGATAATTATAAGTGGTCTTCCGAAGAATTTTTGGGCTGAAGCGGTGAACACAGCATGCTACATCATCAATCGTGTCATGCTAAGGCCAATTACATTGAAGACACCTTATGAGCTCCTTAGAGGAAGAAAACCAAATATCGCTTACTTTTGTGTTTTTGGATGTAAATGTTTTGTACATAATAATGGAAAGGACAACTTAGGAAAATTTAATGCTAGAAGTGATGAGGCTATATTTCTAGGATATGTCTCAAGTAGTAAAGCTTATCGTGTTTACAATAAGAGAACAATGGGTGTTGAGGAAAGTGTCCATGTTATATTTGATGAGACTAACTCCTTACAGGAACAGAGTCATGATGATCACTTTGAAATTGGTTTGACTTGTCCTGAAGAGTCTAATCTTTGTGATGAGGAACTAACCCCTGTAGGAAAAGAGAAGAAGAAAGTTCCTGATCCATAGAACCCTGTGCCTGATTCTCCAGATGAACAAGCAACTGGAGGAACTCAGGAAGATGAAGGAACTCCTGAATTTGAAGAAGATCAAATGAATCAACCTCCTCCAAAAACTCAAGAAGCAACCAGGAGATTTGATCCAAAGCCTTGGAAACACCAAAATTCTCATCCCTTAGAATTAATCATAAGTGACATTGAAAAGGGAACTCAAACGAGATCCCAAATGAAGAATTTTTGTGCTTTTCATGCTTTCTTATCAATGACAGAACCTAAGGATCATATGGAAGCACTCAAAGAAGTTGATTGGATAAATGCTATGTAAGAGGAACTAAATGAGTTCCAGAGGAACAAGGTCTGGCACCTGGAGACCAAGCCAAAGAACCAGAAAGTTATTGGACTAAAGTGGGTCTTCGAGAACAAGCTCGATGAGCATGGAACAGTGGTAAGAAACAAGGCCAGGCTTGTAGCCAAAGGGTACAATCAACAAGAAGGTATTGATTTCGATGAAACCTTTGCTCCTGTTGCTAGGATAGAAGCAATTAGAATTTTGATTGCCTTTGCTGCATTTATGGGATTTAAATTGTACCAAATGGACGTAAAATGTGCATTTCTAAATGGCCTTTTACTTGAAGACGTCTATGTGGAACAACCTCCCGGATTTGAAAATCCCGATCTTCCAAATCAGGTCTATAAGCTTGATAAAGCTCTTTATGGGTTAAAACGAGCTCCTAGATCTTGGTATGAAAGGTTGTCAAAATTCTTGTTTTCTCATGAGTTCATAAAAGGTAAAGTTGATAGAACCCTGTTCCTTCGTTTAAAAGGAACAGACATATTAGTGGTCCAGATTTATGTTGATGATATAATTTTCGGTGCTACTAATGATCTTCTTTGTAAGGAGTTTGCTGATCTTATGAGTAGTGAGTTCGAAATGAGTATGATGGGAGAGTTGAACTTCTTTTTGGGATTGCAAATCAAGCAAACTAAAAGAGGAACAATGATCCATCAACAAAAATATGTCAAGGAATTGCTGAAGAAATATGGACTGGAACAATCTAAAACCAACCACACTCCCATAGGAACAGGAACAAGGTTAGATGAAGATTCAAATGGTAAGTGTGTAAACGAGAAGCAATATAGAAGTATGATTGGTTCTTTACTCTACTTAACTGCAAGTAGACCCGACATAACTTTTAGTGTTAGTTTCTGTGCACGATTCCAATCGAATCCCAATGAATCTCACTTAACGGCAGTTAAGAGAATTCTTAGGTATTTGAAGGGAAGTGGTGGGACGCGGTCGTACGCGCTACCAAAGATAAAAGTTTATTTTCCTTCTTTCCAATACAAATAAATGTAAGTGGCAAGTAGGGTCGAATCCACAGAGACTTGGGGACTAACTCGTGCTTATAATAGATCAAATGGGGGTTTTGGGATTAAAGAATTGAATAACTAAATATGAAGAACTAAAGAACAATAAAAAAGTAATGTAATCAAGAAGAGAAGAATCTTGAGTTCGGTTAATGGCCACTTCGATTCGTAATTGATCATTGGTTTCTCAAATGTGTAACTTTACTCTTAATTACTCAAAGTTGGAAATCAAATTCCTTTCCCTCAAAAGTACCGTTAAACAATCACAATCAGATGATCATAAAACTTGAACTAAAGATTAATCTAATCTAATCAGAGATTAAATTCAAATCAATAGAACATCAACGAACTAGGAAACAATGAGCCAATTAACAAATTGCTAGCACAACATATTCAAATTGGAACTTGTGATTTCTCTAGTGATTAATCAAGAATAATCAGATTCATTAATCAAACCCTAGATTGCTACTCATGAAAGAAGAACAGATGAATCGGCATCAATTCTAAATCCTAGCAAATGATAAATCGAATGTATAAACTAGTAGTACTCCTAGCAATACATACCACAATCATAGATTAAAATCAAGAAATCACAATTATAATTAAGAAAAAGTTAACAAAGAGAAACCTCACAATAATAGACCGAAGCTTGATTAACCGTTCTCAAGACTAGATTTAGGCTACAATCGACATAGCATCCATCAAGCAAATCTTCAAACTAATTATTCGAAACTCAAAAAGGGAGAAAATAGGGATTAGGGTTCTTCTCTCTATCCTCTCTAATTCAGTCCAGAAATTACAAGACATCCAACAAAACAACGTTTTTTTATTAATTAAACCAAAGGAAAGCTGAAAATTGCCGAAGAGTCGTAGCCGCGTCGCAGTGCGCGAGTCGGGCTCTCCTAGTGCGCGAGTCGGGCCTTCGCTCCTGCCCAAAAATCCAGCCTTCGCTCGAAGTGCGCGACTCGCGCGATGCTGGTGCGCGGCTCGGGCCTTTGCTGCTGCCAAGCTTCAGCCCTCGCTCGAAGCGCACGAATCGGGCATGTCTTGCGCGCAAGTCGGGCACTCGATACTGTCCAGCAGCTGCTTCCGCTCGATATACGCGTGTCGTGCGCTTGTTGTGCGCGAGTCGGGCATCATATGCTGCGCATGATACTCTATTGCTCGATGAGCGCGGGCCGTGCGTGTGTGGTGCCCAGCTCGGGCACTCGCTACTGCCCAGCATCCAACCTTCTCCACAAACGCTCGAGGTGGGCTCTTCAACGTCCATGGTGGGCACACAATGCCGTAGAACTACAAAGAGATGAACTTGGATGACAACCATCAAAATCTAGACTTCAAGGAACTTTGTGAGCTTAATCCACCTGTAAATGATCAAAAGCATATGGAACCACAAAATATCCTTAAATCTCCTCTAATACTGCAAATTCATCATAACTCCCTCTTCTCCACACTAAGGTATAGATGAGTAAAACTCTCCTTCTTAAACCTTAAACCTTAGTAAAATGGACTTCTCAACACTCTATAATCGCATATAACTTGGTCACATCAGGAAGCAATGACTTATGTTTGTTCTATCCTCGAAGTGATGTTTTTGACATAGTAAGCTATTCGGATGCGGATTATGCTAGAGATTTGGTTAATCGCAAGAGCACATCATGCATTGTCCAGTACCTAGGAACAAGCTTGGTCTCATGGAGCTCAAAGAAGCAAAATACGGTTGCCTTGTCCACTGTAGAGGCTGAGTATGTGGCTGCTGCTGCATGCAGTTCCCAAGTCCTCTGGATCAAGCAACAGGTAAGAGACTTTGGTATTAAGTTAAAGTGTGTTCCTATCTATTGTGATAATACTAGTGCTATCTGTATTTCCAAGGATCCAATTCATCATTCAAGGGTCAAGCATATTCACATTAGGCATCATTTCCTTAAGGATAATGTAGAAAAAGGTTTTATTAAAGTTGAATTTTGTCCAACAAAAAATCAAATAGCTGACATATTGACTAAACCACTTCCTAGAGAAAAGTTTGAGAAAATTCGCTTAGAGCTAGGGATGATTAGAATTCATTAAGTGTGCTACTTCAAATAAAACCCTTAGTTACAAGATTACACTAAGTGGCCAACAACATCTTGTGAATTTATGCATACATTACACAGTCATTGTAAAGGACTCACATTAGTCTTCATAATATTCCCCTTATTGTCCACACATAGTTGTTGAGCAAAACTTGATGAGACTTGTGTAAATAAAGCTTGTACATGAAAATTGCATGAGTTCTTTTTATTTTTCTTTTCTTTTCCCTCGTAAATATTTATTCCACTTTCATTTTCCTATTTCTATTTTTTATTTTCATCTTTTATTATTTTTTCTTTTATTTTCCTCTCTTCATTAATTCTCCACAAAATATCTCACTCTGAAACAATGCAACGCATAACATCAGTCTAAGTTCAAAGCCAAGGTTAATAATTACAATGGATTAAGAGGAGAGTGAAAAGCCGTCATTAATCATCTCACAAAACCCCATAAATCTACCGCCTCATAAAAACCCTGTCAAATCATCTCACTTTACACGGCAATTTTTACTTTTCACCCAAAACCATCAACTCTCAAAACTACTCATCTTCTTCACCCTTCTCCAAAATGGCCCCAAAACGCAAAACTTCTGAAGACACCAAACCCCATCCAAATTTCCCTGCTAAAAAATCTTCACCTTTGGTTGAATACGAAGAGAGCGATCACGAATCTTCCAATTCCAATCAAGAAACCCAGGATTCTCTTGAGCAATCATCTGGATATGAAGAAATTTCTCCAAAGAAAGAAGAGGCAGTCAGCGAGGAAGAAACAGAGGAAGAAAAGATCATTAATGTGCTGCTAAAAAGGAGTAAGAAATCAAAATCCTCCAAATACATGATTGGGTTCTGTGTTGGTATTGCATGGTGCAAGAAAGTAAAATGGGTAGAGTTTCTTGACCTAGTTACATTTCAAAAATGGTCTAAAATTCTTTGTTTAGATGAGGGTCTGTTTGAGGCTGAAATGGGTGAGTTTTGTTCGAAATTTGAAAATTCTGATGGTATGTGCATGAGTGTTGTCAATGGCAAATTGGTAAAATTTACTAAAAAAAACCCTAGGAGATTGGCTTGATGTACCAACTGATGGGTACAAGGCTGATATTAAGGGAAAGATTCAACTGAATATTAATGAAATTTCAAATGATAAAGTCTTGTCATTTTTTGGTGGAAAGTCTACTGATTTTTCTCTTGACAAAAAGACCTTTTACCTTTTCACAAATTCCTGCTTGATCATCTTGTTTGGCGCTTTATCTTGCCTCGTACTTCTAAAAGAACCCAAGCAAATCTTATGGACTTGTCCCTTATGTACTGCCTTGCCAACAACATCAAGATTAACTGTCCCTCCCTCTTAATCACTCATTTGACCCATTGCATTACCCACAACAACAGAATTAGCTATGGTAGTATTCTTACTACTATTTTAAAAACAGCAATGTCAAACTCCCTTCTAGTCCAACCTTTGAACTTGAACCTGAGAACTATTTGACCAAGGATACACTTGCTAGGCTTAGTTTGAAGGTGATAGGTGGCAAAGTGGTTTTTGATGTTGAAGAGCCTAAGGTTAAGAGTGAAGTAGGGGTTAAGAGGAAACCTGTTGAAGAAGTGAGTGTTGGGGGTGCAAAGTCAGTAAGGAAGAGTAGGAGGTTGGCAGATACCAAGTCCCCAAGGAACAAGGATGATGATGATGCTGTGATGATTGACCTGAAGGATGATCCAGTTCCTATAGGGTCTGCCTCCAGAGCTGTAGACTTTCCCTTGCTCTCTACTGCTGGTCTTGCTGGTCTGCTGAAAGAAATTCAAGGGTCCCTATCTCTTCTCCACTCAAGGGTCCAGGGGATGGAAGCTAGGGTTGCAAGGTTAGATGTTCAACAGGAGCACCTCCTTGATGCAGTGAAGAAAGGTGAAGCAGTTGTTCGTGAGAAGATTGACTCTGTTGTTGCCACCTATGTCATCCGCCCCAAGCCATGATTCTCCCTTTTATCACTCTTCCCTCAATCTATTAAATAATATAACTTTTGGTTTTTGTAACTAAACATTGGTGAATCGTTGCTACTGTTGGTTTTTGGATGTGTTAAACACATCGGTTTATTTTGGTTCATTTTTTTTCTTTCTTATTCTTATTCTGCCTGCTTTTCTTCTTCCTTTTCATCTCTTGAACTCTGCTATTGCTCATATCTTGCTTGTTTGCATCTGTTTTGTCTATACCTGCTCATTTACATGTTGGATGGCTAGTATTATTAGATGAATGTTTGAGTTACTAAGCCTTGATATTGTTGTATATGATGCACTCTTAGAGTCCTGCTGGGTCCTTAGTTGTTTTTGACGATGACAAAAGGGGGAAGTAGAGTGTGGCACATAAAATAAAATTCTAGTCTTCTTAGTTTCTGGGTGATGCTTTTCGATTTTTCTTTTCCTTGTCTTCCAAAATTGCTTAGTGCTAGATTCTTGTTGGTTTTTACTTTTTCATCTTTTGGTAGTTTTGTTTCTTTATTTTTAAACCCATTAGCTTTTGATTCTTTTGCTATGATTTTCTTTTTCTTTTTTCTTTCTCTTTCTTTTATTAGTTTTTGTTAATTTTATATTTTTTTATGCCTTATATTTGTCATCATAAAAAAGGGGAATATTGTTGTATTCCATATTTTGATGATGCCAAATACTTAGGTTGTTATATAGTTTTTATTTTGCAAAAATATAAAATCCAAAAATAATGTAATGTTAATTGTTGTTTATATATCTTGTGGAGAAAGATTATTTATTTAATCTAAGTCAATATATTATTTTATACACTTTGAATTTTATCATATGGTATGTTTGACATATCTATAAACTTAGAATCTTTGAATAAAAGATTCTGCAGTTTATAGATTGTGTGTTGCTGTTGCTTTGCTTGAAAATAAGTTGACAAATGCGTGGCATATAATGTGGAGCTAACTGTTGTAAGCTCCTCAACAAACTCGCTGATTACATGCCCACTAACGGATAGTGGAAGACCGTTGATTACCGTTGTAAGAAATGTGGAGATAATGCAGCGCCTTTTGGGCCATGATCTCCTTAATCCTACAAGCGCATAACTTGAGAACGTGGAGCATTTTATTTCCAGAAGAAGAAAGAATTGCAGTAGCTATATAAGAGGAAGATTAACCGAAGAAAACTTACAACTTTCTTGAGCGAAAAATTGATAATTACTTAGAAAGTTTTCTTGTAATTTCCTCTCATATTCAACATACTTATTAATGTAATATTCATAGTGTTTGGGTGAGATAAAAATTAGAGAATATCCTTGTAATCAAGAGAGAGAAAGAAAGAGAGAAAATAGAAGACTTTTGGTAAAGTCAAAGTGAGTATCATCAGTTCAGGGGGAACTGAGTGACTGGGAACAAGTTCCTAGAGGAATAGAGAAGGGTCCATTATTAGGTTGTAAAAGATAGAGTCTTTTGGCCTATTATATTAAAGAGAGTACTGAGTCAAAATCCCTCGTGGTCAAGGTTTTTCTTCCTATTGGGCCTAGGAAGTTTTCCTTGTAAAAATCTCGTGTGTTTGTCTATTTCGTTTTAAGATTATTTTAATTCCGCAATATAATTCGAAAATTTCCCCTCAACTACAATTCACCCCCCTCTTGTAGTTGGTCTAGTGTTCATACTAGAATAACATAGCTTGTACAAGAAAGTTTTACAACTTTATGCTGGATCACTTGCACTTAGTGTTAGAGAGCTTTTATTTTTTTTCTCTCTCTAATCATTTAGAGTTGGGGCTTGGTTTCTACCTGAAATTTTTCCCGTGGCATTTATACGTTTGTATCCATGTTGTCATGAGATGAATCTTTCAGAAAATATCTTTATATGTGCTTTCTTGATCCATCTTTCTGTATATATCTAGTTTAGTGGTGACTATTTTTATTACTTTGATGTATTCTGATGCACTGTGAAGTGAACAACATGTCGTTCCAAAATTTATAGGAAAAATTGTCAAGAATAAGTCAGCCTTTGAGCCATCCGCTAAAAACAAGTCAACCTTTTGATTATCCTTGAATAAGTCAACCTTTAAATCTGTTTTTAACAAGTTATTGCATGTTCTTAACTTATTTAACCGCTTAAATATGATAAGTGTAACTCTTCAAAGGGATGAGAGACAAAACAAAAAGAAATTAAAAATTACAAAAAAGAAAGAAAAAAGTCGGATTATTTGTAATTTAACTTGTTTAAAATTAATAAGTACTAAAGGTAGACTTATTCAAGAAATAATCAAAAGATGACTTATTTTTAGCGGACGGGACAAAGGTTAACTTATTCTTGACAATTTTTCCAAATTTATAAGCTCTAGTTAAGGACATTAAATTTATCAATATCATGTACTTTATATTTTCTTCTAACAGTATGTGTTTTACAAAGTTTTTTTTTTTTTGTAAAAACTGTGGCGATTTTTTAACATCTTGTTCATGTATTCCATCCTCTAGTTTTTCCCAATATGCTTTATTTTCTAGAGCATTCCATTGCATCAACTTCTCTAACTTTCTAGATAGAAATTGTAGGAGTTAAGTGTATAGTTGGGTACTCAACTTTAACAAAAGTTGCACCTAGTTGTAAAAGTTGCAAATAAGGTACTCAATTAACTTCCGATAGCTATATTGCCGTTAACTTGCATTTAATTAAAAAATAGATTTTGATGTTCTCTCTTTCTCCCAGCGTCATTCTCTTCTTCCTTCTTTCTTTCCACACTTTCTATCTCATCTCCACTCAAAATACTTCAAATCCCTTGAATTTCATTGCTTATTTTGCATAAAAACATCAGATTAATACTCCACACGTTGTTGCAAATATTTTGGTACTAATTTTGATCAAATTTTTTTCCCTTCAAAAATTAGGGTAAATCCATAAGACCTTGGTTAGGTTAACGATGAAATCGAATCAAATATTCAAATTACAAGAGAAATCAAAACCTGAAACTGTCAAAAGTGATGAGGAGATCGAGAACTTTCTGGCTGCCTGAGAATCTGAACTCACGAAGTTGATCTACGTATCACAATTTTGAACTAAGTGGTTTGATTGTTGTCATAGGTAATACTGGTTGCTTGTTTGTTGGCTGAATTTGATTTTGGAGATGAAATTCTTCTGTTTAAGACGAGATATTTTAATTCAGATAGTCGAATTTCGGTGGAAAAATGTTAAAAATCATATTTAAGTTCCTCATGTTAGTGATTCCGAGTGAGGTGGGATTGTATTTGAATCATAAAATTGATGAATAATATCAAATAATATTTTTGGTTTCTTTCTACTTCTCATTCTTTTCATGTGATGAAGTAATTGTCATATTGTCATGCTATCTTTATCCTGCTCAATTTGTATCATATGTGGCTGAATGGT
Source organism: Beta corolliflora (assembly GCA_947648045.1). Lineage (NCBI taxonomy): Eukaryota > Viridiplantae > Streptophyta > Magnoliopsida > Caryophyllales > Amaranthaceae > Beta > Beta corolliflora. The sequence goes on along the minus strand of CANSZD010002940.1, from coordinate 4,921,291 downwards.
TGTGTAAAGAGGAAATTTAAGAAGCTATTGATGTTATTGATGATTGTGGTATGTTTTGGGTGATGGATTTCACTCTGTTTTACTCTGTTTTGGGTGATTGATTTCAGTCTGTTTTTATGGGTCCAATTCCTCCAAACAAAACAATGAACTTCAGTTATTTCATCAAATTTAAGATTATCAAACAATAATATCAGAGAGAGAGAAACTTGCATTTTTTAGGAGCGGAGAAATTAACGGGAAAAAATACCCGATGCAAGTTCATGAATAAGCTTATCGAAGTCCAATAAATTGTTGTTATACACATCGTCATAGCCAGAAGGTCCAATAAGAGTGGTGAATCTGGTTTTGAGGGAGCTGGAAAGAGATATTAATTTTTTTTTAGTTATTGCTCCTCGTTTTCTGTGCAACTCAGCAACCAAAACATCTCAAAGTTCAGTACCTTAAACGGTTTTGGTGACAGAAGTTGGGTTGAGTACCTTATTTACAACTTTTACAACTAGGGTACCCTATTTGCAACTTTTGTGAAAGTTGAGTACCCAACTATTCACTTAACTCGAAATTGTAGCAAAGCATTGTTTTTGTGGAACTTTGGTTGGCTTGGACGATCAAATTGACAATTTTCTGTATAGGAAAACCGAGCACATGTATAAGTTGTTAATTTACAATATGTTTACTTTCTTTGTTTATGAATAGATAGTATTATTGTTGAAGATATCAACTTTAATGTTTCTTATTTTGGGCCGGTGATGTTGATAATTTGAGCATGCAAATTGTACCCTTATTTAAGTAAGAAATAAAAATAATTGGTTTGGATAGCTCATAGGCCATAAGGTGACTTACGCCCCTAAATCCCAACTTTCAATTTTACTTTTGGGGATTACTTAAAATCGCCCCCAAATTACTTAAAATCGCCCCAACTCCCCTCTAAAAATACCATTATACCCTTACGATATTTTTTTTTAATTTTTACTCCAACTTAACTCCTCCTCTAATTCATATTCTCTCTCATCTTCGCCAACACCACCCACGATCACCACCGCCAATCACCACCGACGAGCACAAAATTCCGACCACTTATATTTTTTTTAACAAATTCCATGGGCTTAACGTGTGGCCTGCACGTTGGGCCCATAGACACAACGTTTGGCCTGGACGTTGTGTCTACGGGGCCAACGTGCAGGCCACACGTTAGCCCCATGGGACACAACGTCCAGGCCAAACGTTGAGTCCCATGGGGCAAACGTGTGGCCTGCACGTTGGCCCCATGGAACTCAACGTTTGGCCTGGACGTTGAGTCCCATGGGGCTAACGTGCAAGCCACACGTTGGCCCCATGGGACTCAACGTCCGAGCCAAACGTTGAGTCCCATGGGGCCAACGTGCTGGCCACACGTTAGCCCCATGGAATTCATTAAAAAAAAAAATACCTCGTCGGAATTTTGTGCTCGTCGGTGGTGATCGTCGATGGCTTGGAGAGGTAGCGATTGGTGGTTAGTGATTTTAGGTGGTGGTGGAGAGAGAGTTGTAAAAGCAGCTAATGGTATGATGGTACATTTACATGGTAGTTGGGGCGATTTTAAGTAATTTTAGGGCGATGAATAGAAGTTCAGTTACTTTTGTACCCAAAAAAAATAAGAGAAAAAGTAAGTAAAATATTCCATTATTTACCTGTTGAGCAGTGCTAGAAAGCAAAACCTGGAAAGTTTAGATCTTTATTAAATTTAGAGGGATGATAAATGTCTAACTGTTAGACATATGCTAATGTCTAACAGCCATGTGGCAGCATATAAGTGGCACACATGTCATGATATTGTTTGTCTAAAAAAATATTACTTTTGTAATTTTGAAACTTGTATATCTCAAAAAATATGTTTTTTTAAAAAATAAAAATTATACCAATATTCATATATTTTTATTCTCTACAAATAGACATCCATTTTGATATAAGTTCATCATATTTTTATTTTACCCTTCTCTAACTATTATTTAGATATGTAGAAAAAATAATACAAACATGTCAAACACTATTTGTATATACACAAACAACATATGTTGTGTACATAAACAACATATAGTATTTGTGTATAATCAGATAGTGTTTGCATTATTTTTTTCTACATATCTAAATAATAGTTAGAGAAAGGTAAAATAAAAATATGATAAAATTATATCAAAATGGATGTTTGTTGTAGAGAATAAAAATATGTGAATTTCATGATAAACATATAGTTTTTGTGCGTATAACAAATATTGTTTGTGTACACAACATATATTGTTTGTGTACACAACGTATGTTGTTTGTGTACACAACGTATGTTGTTTGTGTACACAACGTATAGTGTTTGTGTACACAACATATAGTGTTTGTGTATAAACCAATAATGTTTGTGTTGATTTTTCCACAAATCTAAATAATAGTTAGAGAAGGGCAAAATAAAATTGTGATAAAATTATATCAAAACGGATGTCTATTTATAGAGAATAAAAATATATGAATATTGTGTATATTTTTTATTTTTTATTTTTATTTTTTTAAAAACATATTTTTTGAGATATACAAGTTTCAAAATTGCAAAAGTAATATTTTTTGGACAAATATAAGCATGACATGTGTGCTGCCACCAACTTCCCTTACACCCACTTGTGTGCTACCACATGGCTATTAGACATTTAGCATATGTCTAACAGTTAGACATTTATCATCCCTCTTAAATTTATCTTAAGGTTTAGATCTGGAGGTGGTTAATAAAATAAAATCACAGACTTACAATATAAAATCACAGACTTACAATACTGCATTCACACTTTGGTGTAGAACAGAGAGAAAGATAACATTGACAGAGGTAGTGAGGTTGAGCATCAATGAAATGATGTGGATGGCGATGTCAAGGCGTGGTTGGGTGAGAGATTGTTTGGTGATGTTTGTCGTCATCTGTGCGCTTTTTGTTTCTGCTCCTGCTCTTTATTAGAAACTCCATTATTGTTATTCTTCTTCTTCTACTAAAATAACTCAGCAAAGACAGCAGCAACAACTTCTTCCTCAATGGCTCAATCTTCTTCTTGTGGTATATGTATATCTACTGCTTAAACATTATTAAACAAGAATCTGCATTTCTCTCTCTCTTTTCCCTCCCCTCTCTAGGCTCTAGCTCTCTCTTGTTGGTTGTGATGTGGCATTTATGCTTTTTTCTATTATTTAAAAGTAAGAAAATTTGCCAAAAAAAAACCTTTTAAAAGTTCAATTTTACGAAATAAAAACCTTTTAAAGCATTCTTTGCAAAAACAAACCACAAACTTAATTTTTTTTGCAAGATGAAACCTCCATTTTCCGGTGTGATTTTTGAGATGCATAAGGGTGGTGCTGCAGTTAATGGAAACATGGGGTTAAATGAAGATAGAAGGGTCACCCTTATGCATCTCAAAAACCATATCGGAAAATGGGAATAGGTTTCATTTTGCAAAGAAAATTAAATTTGTGGTTTGTTTTTGCAAAGAATGTTTTAAAAGGTTTTTTTTCGTAAAATTGAACTTTTAAAAGTTTTTTTTGGCAAATTTTCCTTAAAAGTATCCACTTTTCTATATTAATATTTCTTGATTTTTTTAGAATTTCTAATATGTTTACTTTCTTTGTTTATGAATAGATAGTATTATTGTTGAAGATATCAACTTTAATGTTTCTTATTGTAGGATAAAAGTGAAACTAAATGATGAATCGGAGTAGAAACTCATGATATTGAGGCTACTACGAAAATCCATACATATGACGAGATGACAGAAGATAGAGAAGAGACATACAACTACTAGATTTAGTTTAAGATTATCATATGAATATGTTGCTTGCTCGATGATTTTGATTTTATATTGAACATAACATTGTATTTCATTAGTTTATCAGATAGTATTAACAGGTGTACAAAACTACTTCATATCTTATTATAATATACTTGTCAATTCATATATCAATTTTCGTGTAGTCTGATGAGTATTTCAATAGTATATACACACACATGCCTAATAAAGAAAAAGTGTTACCTAATTTACCTATAAGGTACTACAAGAGATGACAAAAAGTGCTACATAATGTATTGAAAAAAATATTATTATAGGTTCATTGTAACACTATAAGATGTTACTAACAATATAAAAAGTGTTTCACAAGAATTTCGGGTAACACTTTAAAATTGTAACAATAGGTATTAAAAGTGTCATATAAGTGAATTTAAAGTAACATTTGTTGAAGTGTTACTATAGGCTTTTAATAGTGTAACCTAAGAGCATAGGTAATACGGGCAGATGTAACCCCAAATAAGTGTTACATATTATCTATTGTAACACTTTGAGCACTTTAAATAACACTTTAAGGTCAATGATGTAGTAGTGAATATATATTGGAGATAGTAACTCCATCTAGTCTTGTACACCCTGTGCCACGTCACGGCTCAGTAACTAAAAGTTCAGTTTGTTAGATAACCCATCTTATTGTATTAGTAGAATATAAATACTATTTCTTCTCCTTAGATATTATTCATTCAGATATACACACTATTCTTGTAATAAGAGAGAGAAACAAGAACTCTCTCTAAGTTCTTTAATGGAGTTCAATTCTTGTTGATTCAACTACATTCATTCAGCCATTGATCCTGATACGATTTCACTTCCACAAATTGCTCGTCTTCTTCTATTGAAGTTTCTGGTAGTGTGTTTTTTTTTTCTTCTCTCTCCTTTTCTTCTTTTACGAATCCTATTGAGGTTGCTAGTTTGATACAAATTCTTGAATGAGTTCAATTGAAGTTGAATTTACTTGAAACTTCAGCTCGTGTAGTAGCTTGATGTTGTTGATTGCTGCGTTTTTTTGTTATTAAAGTTTGTTGTTGAGTTCTTTTGATGAAATTGATGAAATCGTGATGACTTTCTTGACGAATTGAAGTTGACTTTGTTGAATTAGTGGTGAATTTGTTGAAATGGTTGAATTAGTGTTGAATTTGATGAATTGATGTGAATTTGGAGATTTGGTGAATTGTTGTGGATTTGGTGAATTGTTGTGGATTTGGTGAATTGCTGAATTGGTGTAGAATCTTGAGATTTAGACGTTGAATGTGGTGATCTAGCGTATTTGTGTGATTTAGAGCTGCTCATTTTCAATGGCTTCTACACCTCCTGTTGATTTGACTATAGTACCTAGAAGTATATATTATATACATCCATCTGATAGTTCAAACACAAAATTATCTTCTGATGTCTTTGATGGTTCGAGCTATGGTGATTGGAAGAGGAGTATTATACTAGGACTTTCTTCTAGAAATAAACTGTGTTTCATTGATGGAACTATGGAGCAACCTTCCATTACTGCAGCAACTTACAAAGCTTGGTCTAGGTGTAATGACTTAGTCCTTGGATGGCTGTTGTTTTCCATAGAAAAGAATTTGGCTAAGAGTGTTCGTTTTTGTAAGACTACAAGAGATCTATGGAATGACCTAGAAGAGAGGTTTGGTCAAGCTTCTTCTACACAGCTTTACTCTTTAAACCAGAGATTAAGTGAGTTGCAGCAAGGAAAAAATGAGCCTATTTCAGAATTTTTCACAAAGATTAAAACACTCTGGGATGAAATTGACAGTGAAGATCCTCTCCCCTTTTGCACTTGTAACCAGTGTAGTTGTGCTCTTACCAAGAAAATGCTACAAAGCCAACAAAGCCAGAGACTTCTTACCTTCCTAATGAAACTCAACTCTGATTTTACTCAAGTCAAGACTAATATCTTGATGATGAATCCCTTGCCTACCCTATCTGTTGCTCATATACTTTGCTTACAAGAAGAAAAACATAAAGAAATTGCACAATCTGTTTCCCTTGCTTTAGAACCTATGGCTTTTGCAGTTGATAGAAAGCGATTTGGAGATAGGTATTATGATAAGCCACCTTACAGACCATCTTTTCACAATGCTGCTGGTTCTGGTAATTCCTATAATGGGAAATCTTCTCTTGCTGGTATAAAGAGATCTTCCACCTGGTTTTGTGATCATTGCAAAATGCATGGTCATGGCATAGACAGATGCTACAAACTTCATGGTTTCCCACCTGTTTATGCTGATAAGAAAAGCCATGATAGAACTGCTCACTTGGCTCAAGCTCAGGGCACTGATCCTGATGGTTCATTTTCTGCTCCATTTCAAGAAAAGGTTACTGCTACTTTTACTCCTGAACAGTACAACCAACTTCTGAGTTTGATTGGCAAACAGCCTTTCACCACTGATGCTCAATCCACTCCAGATGCAGGGAATGTCTTGTTTGCAGGTAAACTTTGTTTACTTTCTCAGTTCAATAGCACTTGGGTTATTGATAGTGGGGCAACAAATCATATCTGTCATGATCTGAAGTTATTTGATACTTTTGATACAATCAAAGATGCTCACAACACAATTACTGTTCCTGATGGGAGAAAAGTGCTCATCACACACATAGGATCAGTGAAAATTCATGATGATATTATACTCAAGGATGTGCTTCATGTTCCTAATTTTCAGTTCAACCTCATATCAGCTCACAAATTGTGCCAAGATCTTTCTTGCTCTCTGAGTTTCACTCATGATTCTTGCTTAGTTCAGGGCCTTCATATGACCCTTCCTCAAGTTCTTGGTAGAGTTCGATCCGGTTTGTCTTGCCGCACGAGAGGTTCGATCCTACTACAACTAGTTCAATCTCAGCTGGTAATGCTCATGCTGCCCATATTTCCTTCAATAATAGTTCTGTTGATGAAATAAAATTGTGGCATCTAAGGTTAGGGCACCTACCTTTTGCTAATCTCATAATCATAAACAGTCATTTGAGTGATAAACATGGTGCTGATGTAATATGCCAGGTGTGTCCTGCTGCTAGACAACCTAGGCTTCCTTTTCCTCAAAGTTCTATAAAAACTACTAGAGGTTTGAACTTCTTCATGTTGATGTATGGGGCCCCTACAATGTCTCTACATATTCTGGTTGCAAGTTGTTTCTTACCATTGTCGATGATTTTTCAAGACATACTTGGGTGCATATGTTGAAGTATAAGTCTGATGTTGTTGAGATTTTAACAAATTTTGTTCAACTTGTGGAACTCAATTTCATTGCAATGTTGCTTATGTTAGATCTTATAATGCCAAAGAATTAACTAAAGGGAATATGCTCACGTTTTACAATGAGAAAGGTATCATTAATCAGAAAAGTTGTCCTGACACTCCTCAACAAAATGGTATTGTTGAGAGGAAGCATCGGCACCTTCTTGAAACTGCATGTGCCTTGTTCTTTCAGTCCAAAGTTCCTAGTTCTTATTGGAGAGAATGTATTTTATGTGCAGCACACATCATCAACAGACAACCCCTTAAATCTCTTCATTTTATTACCCCTTATGAGAGAGTTTTTGGCCATAAACCTAATCTAGATCATCTGAGGGTCTTTGGTTGTTTGTGTTTTGCTTCAACTCTCAAGCAAAATAGAACCAAGTTTGATTCTAGGGCTCAACCATGTGTTCTTATTAGTTATCCTCCAAATCAAAAGGCTTATAAACTTCTTAATTTGCATACCAACAAAATCCAAATTAGCAGAGATGTTGTGTTCCATGAACACCACTTCCCCTACCACTTCTCTTCATCTCCCATTACTCCTTCTCCATCTACTTTTCCTATTTTTATTCCACACAGTACTGAACCTACTCATATACCAGATTATGATATACCTGATGTTTTTAATTTCCCTACAAATTCTTCTCCACCATCTCCTTCTTCTCCACCTTCTCCACCTTCTCCTTCTCCACCTACATCTTCTACATCTTCCTCATCTCCTTCTAACCCTATTGTTCCTTCCCAGCCTGTTCCTCTTCCCTCTCTTCCTCTCAGAAAATCTTCCAGTACTGTTAAACTCCCAACATACTTAGAAGATTATGATCTTCCTTCTACACACCAGGCTCACATCTCTTCTCATTGGTGTAACCTGGTTCATTTTGATACTCTTCCACATTCTGTTAAGTCCCTTGTTGCTCAGGTTTCTTCTCTTCAAGAACCTGCCACATACACAGAAGCTTCTAAAGATCCTAATTGGGTTTCAGCCATGCAAAAGGAGCTTACTGCATTAGAAAGTAATAAAACTTGGCAGATTGTTTCCTTACCACCTGGTAAAAAACCATAGGATGTAAATGGGTATACAAAGTGAAGCTCAAAGCTGATGGTACCTTGGAAAGGTATAAAGCCAGGCTTGTAGCTAAAGGCTACACTCAAAAATATGGCCTTGATTACCAAGAAACTTTCTCCCCCGTTGTCAAAATGGCCACTGTCAGAAGTCTCATAGCTTTGGCAGCCTCTAGAGGGTGGTCTTTATTCCAATTGGATGTCAATAATGCTTTTCTCCATGGAGAATTGCATGAAGAAGTTTACATGAAGTTCCCGGATGGAATTCCTAACCCCCACAACAAAGTGTGCAAGCTTCAAAAGTCATTATATGGCCTCAAGCAAGCTTCACGCCAATGGTTTGCTAAACTACTCAGTGAACTTTGTAAGCTAGGCTTCTCACAGAGTAAAAATGACTACTCACTCTTCATAAAAAGGACAGACACTCAGCTCACTTTACTTGCTATTTATGTTGATGACATCGTCATCACAGGCACTGATTCAACAACAATCTCTCATGTCAAGTAGCACCTAAATTCTGTCTTTAGCATTAAAGACTTAGGGAGACTTAACTACTTCTTGGGCATTGAGGTAGGTTATACTGATTATGGCATTACTCTCTCTCAAAACAAATTCACTAAAGAACTCTTGTCTGAAGCCAATCTTCCTCACTCCAAGCCAGTTGCTACCCCTCTTCCTCAACATCTTAAACTTAGTGCTGAAGGGGAATTATTTTCTGACCCAGAATTATATAGAAGTCTTGTTGGCAAGTTGAATATTTTGACAAATACCAGACCTGATCTGTCTTATACAGTTCAAAGTCTTAGTCAATACATGCACTCCCCTACTGTTATTCACTATCAAGCTCTTCAACATGTCCTTAGATATGTTGCCTCAACTTGTGGTCAAGGCATTCTACTCAAAGGTTCTGATGATCTACATCTTCAAGCTTTCTGTGATAGTGACTGGGGTTCTTGTCTAGACACTAGAAAGTCAGTTACAGGCTACATATTACTCTTAGGCAAGTTCCCTATTAGCTGGAAAAGCAAGAAGCAGGGCACAGTATCTAAGTCATCCTCAGAAGCTGAGTATAGGGCTATGGCTACAGCAGCCTCTGAGATGACTTGGTTGGTCAGATTACTTGAAGAAATGGGTGTTACCAACTTGAAGCCTGTTAATCTTCATTGTGATAATCTCAGTGCTTTACACATTGCAAGAAACCCTGTTTTCCACGAGCGCACCAAACATATTGACATTGAATGTCACTTCACTCGTGACAAAGTCATGGAAGGCCTCCTTGATTTGGTTCATCTTCCTACTGCTGAGCAGATTGCAGATGTCTTCACCAAAATCTTACCTTCCTCTCAGTTTGCTCATTTGCTTTCCAAGCTAGGAATGTGTTCCTCCATGCCTAGCTTGAGGGGGGGTATTGGAGATAGTAACTCCATCTAGTCCAGTACACCCTGTGCCACGTCACAGCTCAGTAACTAAAAGTTCAGTTTGTTAGATAACCCATCTTATTGTATTAGTAGAATATAAATGCTATTTCTTCTCCTTAGATATTATTCATTCAGATATACACACTATTCTTGTAATAAGAGAGAGAAACAAGAACTCTCTCTAAGTTCTTTAATGGAGTTCAATTCTTGTTGATTCAACTACATTCTTGTACAATTAACAATATATAAGTAAAAATTATATAAGTTGATATTTTGATATTATATGTTGAGACGAATCTAACAAGATCTCAATTGAGTATATTTTCCATTATGTATAAATTCACCAATGATACTTAAATTAAAGTATATGAATAGTGTCAAAGTATAAAGTATGTAAATTATATTAGAAGAAAATGGAGGGATTAGTATTTAATTTCACTACTTGTAAGTTGTAAGAGCCTTACCTTGGTGGGTAATTCATAGGTGTTAGTGTATCACCCCTTGTATGTTTGAGTAGTTGAAGGCTTCCTCTTGTGCACATGCATTATTATTTCTTACCATCAGTTTACCAAAATAAATGAAATAAGCAACTTTTAATAAATATTGATAATTAAAAGCTTACATATATAATTGTCATGATAACATCCGTCTCATTATCCAGTTCAAGCTTAATATAATTGTCTTTGGTTGATTGGAGACAGGTTATTGCAAAGATTATACCGTAAAAAAATATGCAAACATTGACGGGAAGAAGAGCAGTAACTCTTGCAAGGAAGATTATATATCTTAAGTTTTTTGGCTTTATTATTCTTCAAATCCTTCATGAACCAAAAAAGAACTACGAGCTATGGAGATCACAACATGGAAACAATAATGCATGTAGTCAGCAAAGTTTCACTCCCATAATATCATTTTACATCATAAATTGCAATACCAAAGAAATTAAAAAAAGGAACACTACATCATGATATCAATGACTTAATTAAATCATTAAGCTAACCAATTACAACTCATCAAAACATAATGATCGCTAGATACAATACCAATATATCATTATCCATTAATTCATTCTTTTTTACCATCACCACCTGCCTTCTGTTTGGAACTGGCAGAAACGTAACGAGTAACCGCATCCACTATGACGCCAAGATCCTCAAGATCCTTGAAATTTTCATATAAACCAAGCTTCTGCCCACTAATATTTGCCTGTACTAACCCATCCTCACAAATCTTAGGGTAACTCTTAGCCATGCCGCTAAAAGTTTCGACCGCCGCGCCATAATTGCTAGTCTTTAGTCCCACGGCATACAATCCTCTTAGCTCATTGTTCATGTCCAGGTACAATTTCACGCAACGAGACAAAGCTTTCTTTACCTCAACTTTTGCATCATCTTCTCGCATTTCTTTCCTAGCCTTTGTCGCCGTGTGCCCAAACTGGTCTTGAGCGTGCTTAACTACTTTGTCCGAAAATTTGCTAGGCTTCACCTTGTTCTTGTCCCCTCCAAGAGATTTGAGGATAGTGGTGCATTTACCATTCGCAATGTTGCCTTTACAAACTTCATCAATGTTGAATACTCCGGCCTTGATATTTATGGCACTACTTGGGGTGAGCTTTGGCACATTCACAAGGGTTTCGTCGCCGGCATCATTCTCACCCTTTTCTTCCTTTGCTATGCAAAGGTTGAAGGAGAGGGCTATGAAAAAGAATGAAAGAACTATTAGCTTCATGTTATGTTGTTTTGATTATTTATTCAAGGTTCACAATTTTCTTTTTTACTCGCACTTTCTTTTTTTTTGTTGTATTGTCCTTTTGTTGAGATGTATCAAATGGTTTCACAAATTTAATAATTATTTATCTAATTATACAATAAATAAACACATGAAATATGCTAAATTGAGATCTTTAGAGAGAAGTCCAAGGCTCGCCATTAAATCAATAACCATAATTAGGATGGTTGTTATAAGAAAGGATATTAATGCAATTGGTGAGAAGAAAATCTATTTTGCTTATATGATTAAATATTTTGTCGTTTAAGTGGTTTAAATTTAATGATTAGACCTTACCATTAGGAATATATGTACCATTTAATTTATTTCCTTATACGAAGCAAAATAGTTTTGTTAAATTAAAATAGGGAAATTCCATCTAGTACCATTCAGTTTTTGCAAATTCCATATGGTACCCAGATTTTAAGAATTGTCCAACTAATACCATTATAATTACACCCTAAATTCTACCATGACTCTACTGTTAACAAAAAGTTAGAAAATGTTAAGTTAGCTAATTATGTTAACTTAGATCCCTTAAAATAAAAAGGTAAAACATTAAAACCTAATTACTAACCTAATTAGGTAAACCCATTTACTCTCCTCCCCACTGTTACTGCTCAAAATACAAAAACAAAACCAAAACCCATCCAAATTTCTCTTCTTTCTTCGTTGCTCTGCTTTCTTGGGACTATTCTGCACCACCAACGAAGCTTGATCGAGGTTCTCTGGGACAATTCTGCACCACTGCCACTGCTGTAAGTCTTTTATTTGAGAAAATTTTCGGATGCTTTGTTCAATTTTATGAATGAAAAATCACAAAATTATGCTTTGTTTAATTCTGTTTTCAATTTTCCTATCACGAAATTATGGCTTTGAATTGGTTGATAGGGAGCTTCATGGCTTTGAATTGTTATGATTAGAATTGGTTGAAAATTTTGTTAATGTTGAGAGTACAGTGGAATGCCAAATTCCACTGTTTACCAAAGTGAATGTCCTGACATGCATTTAATGCATGTTAGGCATAGTTTTCTTCCCCGCGCTGTTTTTCGTTGAATTTGCAATTGTACACAGTAGAATTTTTGCTTATAAATACCGTCGATGTAAGAATCAGTTTTACACAATACGAATTCAATACACTCTCTAATATATTTCTATCTATAGCTTCTCTCTCTCTCTCCATATTTCTCACAACACGTTATCAGCACGAGTTTGCTATCGAAAAAAATAAAGGTATACATCCATTCTGTTTCAAGTTCTAAATTTTTTTTCTCCAAGCCCAAACCTTTACTATCCAAACATGGATCAATTAAGTAACGGGATTAACATTGTTTTACACAATGTCTCTGTCTCGGGTATTCACTTTTGGATAGAGCGAAACAATGTGCCATTCACTACCAACCCAGCGAGGGGAACTGTGAGACAGCCCCGACCCAGTAACATTAACGACGGTACAAACACCCATACCAGAGAAAACCCACAAACCCCTGTTCCCAACACCAATAATAACCCTCCTATACAACCAACTGAAAATCAACCTCCACCAAGTAATAAAAGAGATAGGGATGAACAGGAAGGGACTAGTAGTAAACGTCACCATGCCACTAACCCAGAAAATAAATAATTTGATAATAAAGCCACCTTCATGGAGGGCAAGGACATTTATTTTATGTTATTTCTTTTGCTCTTAAATCGCCTATATGGACGGGTTAATTTTTTTTAACTTGCCGCCTATATGGACGGCCTAGTGAAGCAATAAAATTATTATCTCTTATATGTGCAATAATGCTATATGTATGCAGGGAACAAGCATTCAGAATACTATTATATATTATTGTCTCTAATCTTCTATCTTTTTTTTTGCATTTGTAGTTACATATATTATATTGTCATTTTACCAACATGCTCTAATATCTATTTGTCAATCTTAAAATTTTATTGCATTGTATATTTTTAACTGTTGATGAACTGCACAGTGAGGGATAACCCTCTATAAAAGCGGATTACCCGTCCCATTTTCACCACACATCTCTTATCTTCTTCCAATTTTTTTCTCTAAACTCACAAAATTTTTTTTCTCTTCATCCTCAACCTTCCGGCCACCATGTTCCACGGCGGCGACGACAACCGTCCTCCACCTTCCTCTTCTTCTTTTGAGGAGGATTTTAGGATGATACGGCTATACTTATTCCTTATAGCCGGTTTCTTTTTCCTTCTTATGGCATTAATGATCTATCTCCTCATACACAAATAGGAGACAATTTTTTTTCATCTCCCTCGTTGTATTTTTTTCCCCATTTTTGGCATCTTTTTTTTGTGTCTTTTAAGTGCATTTTTAGGAAGTTTTTTTTGTTTCTCTCACTCATTGTATTTTTTTTCCATTTCTGGCATTTTTTTTGTTTCGTTATATTGTACGCTATTTTCGTATTTTTTTCTTTTGTTTGTACTGTTTATGTATCATTATAATGATATAAATCAGGGGGAGATAATATATATGATTTATTATCATTTACTAATTTTAAATATTTACGTGTTTGTAGTTAAAATGGGAGATCTAGTTAAAAGACAATTTAACATACTAGATCTATCTGGGCAAAAGTTTCTAGAATGGACAGTGGACGTCCAAATGAATTTAAAGGCCCAAGGACTGGAACATACAATTAAGGTTGTGACAACCCAACAAGGTGATGCAACTACATCAGTTAAAAAGGCGACTGAACAAGAAAAGGCAAAAGCCTTAGTCCTTCTCAGGCATCATTTACATGAAAGTTTAAAAACTGAATATCTCCTTGTGGAGGATCCCAAAGAACTATGGGATAGCCTGAGTGAAAGATATGGGCATCACAAAAATGTGCTCCTCCCAAAGGCACAATTTGACTGGCTCAATTTGAGATTTCAGGACTTTAAAGCAGTCAGTGATTACAATTCAACGTTGTTTAGAATTGTATCATTGTTGAAATATTGTGATCATCCCATCACAGGAAGAGCGGATGATAGAAAAAACGCTCTCCACTTTCCACGCCTCTAATATAATATTGGCGAGAACAATACGGGCTCGAGCTTTCAAAAAGTACTCGAGCTAATATCAGTTTTGCTTGTGGGTCGAACAAAATAATGATCTTCTCGCTGAAGAATCATAATCTTAGACCTACGGGGTCTTCGACCACACGTGAAATAAATGCAATAGAAAGCTCGATCCACCCGAAGCAAATGCTATACATAGAGGTGGACGCGATAATTACAACAGTCGTGGGAGAGGATGTGGTAATTACCGTGGCGAGAGGGCGTGGACGTGGCGAGGTCGATTTTCCCCAAGAAATAACAATTTTAAAAATTCGATAAAAATTGGGGACAATCATCTCGGAAATCGAGGCGATCGTCCTATAAAGGAAATGACACTTGCCACAGATGTGGCATGACTGGGCATTGGGGTCGCACATGTCGTACTGCCAAACATTTGTTTGACCTATACCAGGCTTCAATAAAGAACAAAGGAAAAAATGTTGAAGCAAATTTTGTCAATGAAGCTAATACATCCATGCCCAGCCTTGATGTTTCAGATTTTTTTATGGATAATGCTGAAGCCGAAAACAACTTTGCAATGCATTAATATGCTTAGTTTATTTTAATTACTTCGATAATCATTTTCATGTATTTCCTCTTTTGATTATTAATAAAATATGCATTTTCTTATACTGATCTTCATATTTATTATTTATGAAGATATGGATTTGCCAGAAGTTGGATCCAAAGAACAATGTCTCCTCGACAGTGGGACAACACACACCATATTGAAAAATAAAGAGTATTTTTCAAAACTTACAATATTCCAGGTTAATGTTAGCACAATATCTGGGACAGCCAAGTTAATTGAAGGCTCTGGAAAAGCCTGTATTATATTTCCAAATGGGACAAAATTGATAATCAATGATGCATTATATTCGAGTAAATCTCGAAGAAACCTTACAAGTTTCAAAGATGTACGTCAGAATGGTTACCATTTGGAAACCATGACAGTGAATCAAGAGGAATTTATATGCCTCACGGCAGAAAAATGCGGCAAGAAATACATCTATGAAAAATTGCCAGCAATTTCCTCGGGACTATATCGCATAGATATACGTCCAATTGAAATTAATATGATATCTAACCAGAAGTTAGATAATAGAGAATTATTTACTCTATGGCATGACCGATTTGGCCATCCTGGCACAGGAATGATGCATAGAATCATTGAAAATTCAATTGGACACTCTATAAAGAATGTCAAAATTCCTCGGTCAAATGAACTATCATGCTCCGCATGCTCACTTGGCAAATTGATAATTAGACCATCTGTAAATAAGATTGCCACTGAATCTCCAATGTTTTTAGAAAGAATACAGGGAGATATTTGTGGGCCTATTCACCCCGCATGCGGACCATTCCGCTATTTCATGGTATTAATTGATGCATCAACTCGATGGTCACATGTGAGCCTTTTGTCAAGCAGAAATGTTGCATTTGCAAAACTTCTGGCTCAAATAATTCGATTAAGAACTCAACTCCCAGATCATACAATAAAGAGGATAAGATTAGACAATGCTGGGGAATTTACATCCCAAACTTTTAATGATTATTGCATGTCTATTGGGATTGTTGTAGAGCACCCTGTGCCTCATGTACATACACAAAATGGTCTTGTTGAATCATTAATCAAGAGACTGCAATTAATTGCAAGACCATTAATAATGAGATCAAAATTGCCCTCTTCTGCTTGGGGTCATGCAATATTACATGCAGCAGCATTAATAAGATTAAGGCCGACAGCCTATCATAAATTCTCACCATTACAATTAGTATCAGGTCGAGAACCGAATGTCTCACATTTGAAAATTTTTGGGTGCGCTGTACATGTACCTATTGCTCCTCCCCAACGTACTAAAATGGGTCCACAAAGAAGGATGGGAATATATGTTGGATTTGAATCTCCATCAATTATCAAATATTTAGAGCCAACAACTGGCGATTTATTTACGGCTCGATTTGCTGACTGTCATTTTAATGAGTCAGTATTCCCATCCTTAGGGGGAGAGAAAGTGGACCCACAAAATATAAAAACAGAAATTACATGGAATGCATCGCAAATGTCGTTTCTGGACCCAAGAACATATTCATGTGAACAAGAAGTCAAGAAAATTGTTCATTTGCAAAGTATTGCAAACCAATTACCTGATGCATTCACAGATACTAAGAAAGTGACAAAGTCACATGTGCATGCTGAGAATGCCCCTGCACGAATTGAAATTCCTAGTGACAATAAGGCCATTGAAGATGAGTCAATAGCACGTCGAAAACGTGGTAGACCACCCTGTTCTAAAGACTCAAAACCGAGAAAAATGAAAAAGCAAGGAGAAACAACAAACGAAATTAATATAAATCCTCCAAAGGAGCATGATGAAATTCATGATGAAAACAAAAATGAAGATAAGCATGTTCCAGAAGAACATGAACATGAAAGCATAGACAACAATGAAACTTCAATTAATTATGTTTCTACAAAGAAACAATGGAATCGAAAAGATGTTGTCTTGAATGAAATTTTTGCTTACTCCATAGCGGTTGAAATGACATACGATGAAAATGATATAGAACCAAATACAGTAGATGAATGTCGCCGCAGAAAAGATTAGCCAAAATGGAAAGAAGCAATTCAAGCAGAATTGAAATCACTTGAAAAACGTGAGGTATTCGGACAAATAACCCAAATACCAAAAGGTGTAAAACCAGTTGGGTACAAATGGATATTCGTGAGAAAACGAAATGAGAAAAATGAAGTTACTAGATATAAGGCAAGGCTAGTAGCCCAAGGCTTCTCGCAAATGCCTGGCATTGATTATGATGAGACATATTCTCCAGTAGTTGATGCAACTACACTAAGATTTCTGGTAAGCTTATCAGTTTCAAAAGGATTGCAAATGAGGTTAATGGATGTAGTGACTGCATACTTATATGGGTCACTTGACACAGATATTTATATGAAAGTCCCTGATGGACTAAAACTACCAGAAAATCACTTGCCCAAAGAGATGTTTTCAATAAAATTGAAAAAGTCACTCTATGGGTTAAAACAATCTGGAAGAATGTGGTATAATCGTCTTAGTGAATACCTATTGAAAGAAGGATTCAAAAATAATCAAATCAGTCCTTGTGTTTTCATAAAGCGATCCAAATCAGGATTCGCCATCATTGCTGTTTAAGTCGATGATTTGAATATTATTGGAACTCCCAGAGGACTCGAAGTAACTGCAAAGTACTTGATGAAAGAATTTGAGATGAAAGATCTCGGGAGGACAAAATTTTGCCTTGGCTTGCAAATAGAACATTTGAGAAATGGGATTTTTGTCCATCAATCAAACAATACAGAAAAAATTCTGAGACGTTTTTTCATGGACAAAGCCCACCCAATAAGTTCTCCAATGATAGTGCGTTCTCTGAATGTGAAAGATGATCCATTCAGACCACGAGAAGAAAATGAAGAAATTCTTGGTCCTGAAGTACCATATTTAAGTGCGGTTGGTGCCTTAATGTACTTGGCTAACAATACTCGACCTGACATAGCTTTTTCAGTAAACTTGTTAGCTAGACACAGCAATGCACCAACGAAGAGACATTGGAATGGAATCAGACACTTGTTACGCTATCTTCGAGGAACACAAGATCTTGGATTATTCTACCGATTGAAACCAAATGCGTCACTCATTGGATATGCGAATGCTTTGGATACCTATCGACCCCCACAAAAGGCTAAGTCTCAATCCGGGTATCTATTCACTTATGGAGGTACTGCAATATCTTGGAAATCTACGAAGCAGACTTTGACGGCCACATCATCAAATCATGCAGAATTAATTGCTCTTTATGAAGCTGGAAGAGAATGTGTATGGCTAAGGTCAATGATCAAGAATATCCAAGAAGAATGTGGGATGGGAACAATAACAACAAACCCAACTATCATCTACGAAGACAATACTGCATGCATTACCCAAGTAAGCGAAAGGGTACATCAAAGGAGACAGAACTAAACATTTATCACCAAAGCTCTTCTTCACTCATGACCTCCAAAAGGAAGGGACGATAAACATCCAACAAATCCAATCATGTGATAATCTTGCAGATTTATTCACCAAATCCCTTCCGGCGAAGAAATTTGAAGAATTAGTCCGAAAAATTGGAATGCGGCATCTTCGCGATGTATGCTAAATTCAGGGGGAGTATTATATGCACTGCACTCTTTTTTCCTTCAATCAGGTTTTTATCCCACTGGGTTTTTCCTGACAAGGTTTTTAATGAGGCAGTTAATTTTAAGCATATAAGGATATATAATAGTTGTACTCTTTTCCCAAGTTATGGATTTTTCCCACAGGGTTTTTCCTAACAAGGTTCTTAATGAGACAACGTCTATTATGAGTTATCAGTGGACATTCAAGGGGGAGTGTTGAGAGTACAGTGGAATGCCAAATTCCACTGTTTACCAAAGTGAATGTCCTGACATGCATTTAATGCATGTTAGGCATAGTTTTCTTCCCCGCGCTGTTTTTCGTTGAATTTGCAATTGTACACAGTAGAATTTTTGCTTATAAATACCGTCGATGTAAGAATCAGTTTTACACAATACGAATTCAATACACTCTCAGATATATTTCTATCTATAGCTTCTCTCTCTCTCTCCATATTTCTCACAACAGTTAAGGGCTTTTAATGACGATATGTTTTGTTTGGTGTAATAGTCTAATTCAGCATTTGGTATTTCCTACAGTTGACGATTTGTTGCTGAAATTGCGTGCTTAGAATTGCTTAAGAGTAATTTTAGCATTTTGGTATTTATTTTGTCATGTACTGTAACCATATATAATTCAAATCAATGCATTATGCAAATTCGTCATTATAATGTCTACTGTGCCTTTTGCTTGATCAGTGGGGTGATAGTAAAGTTTATGCAAATTCGTCATTATAATGTCTAATGTGCCTTTTTGCTTGATCAGTGCACTACATTCTTATATATAGTAAAGTTTAGAAATAGAAGAGTATGATGGATTATTTTTCCATTCAGATGTATAATTACTCTTGTGATTTGTGCTGCACTACATTGTTATATATAGTAAAGTTTAGCAATGGTCTTTGGTTTAAGCAAGACATCTTTTAGAGGAAGCAAAGAAAAAGCTTGTTTGATTTGTTCTGAACATTTAAATGGATTTTAGTTACCTTTTACAGGAAGAGTCCAAAAGTTTGAAACTTTTACAACATTGATATGGTTAGCTCCGAAGCTAAAATTATATTGATTAATCTAAAGTAACAAATTGATATACTTGTTTGCTAGTTCTAAATGTACCAAGTGAATGTTGTTACTGTTTTTTGTTGAATTGTTGCTGAAATTAAAATAAACTTGGGTGATGATTAAAAGGGTTTAATTTCTTGCAGAATGGGGGTCGATGAAAAGGTTTTGAGGTTTCAATATGATGGGAACCATGTTGATGTTACTATTGATATGGATAGGAGTAATTTGCTGGATGTAATAATTGATTACGAGGATGAAGCAAAGAACCTTGGGTATGAGACTGCTAGGAACCCTGATTTCAACTATGTGTGGCAAATGAAGCATTGGCCATTGAAACAGGACAAAGACTTGATGGTAATGTTTGAAAGGCTTCCTAATCATCAGATGATCTACATTTGGGTAGGGACTCAATCTAAACCTAGTGCATTGAATAAATTGGTTGTGGATCTTAGGAAGGGACAGAACAAGGCCAATGGTTTCCTTGAAGTGATTCATAATGGTTCTATTGAGGTTAGTGATCATGTAGGCAAGCCTAAGAAACTTCCTGTGAGAAGGAATGTCAAGACGAAACAACTCAAGGAAGTGACTGATTCTTTTGTTGTGGTGGAAAATCAAGTCAGTGAAGTCATTAAGGAAAAGAACAGTGCTACGGAGGTGACTAATGATGTAAATGATGATCTGAATAATGATAGAGTTGAGGCACACATGAAGACATTTGTTTTCACTGGAATGGATGGATTGGACACTGAGCCTATCAACCTAGCAAATGAGGAGACTTGGGCTGACATAGAGCATGAACTACCACCTGATGATCCTAAGACATTTATAAAGTTCATGAAAGACATGCAAAAGAAAGAGAAGGCCGCTGCAAAGAGATTGAAGAAGGGGGCATCTAAAACCACCAATGACGAACAGGGTAATCCATCAGCTCCTACAACTCAACCTACTGAGGTTATGGCAACTGTTCCAACTCAACATGTTCCAACTCAACCTGTTCCAAGTCAACCTACTGTAACCCCTGCTACTCATGTGACTTCAAGTTCAGTTCAAAGTCCTAGGAGGAGCCCTAGGATTTCAGCCAAGATTGTCAATGTTGAAACAAAAGAAAAAGCACATGAGCCTACACGGATGCAGGGATTGAAGCAACCAGATCCTACCTTGTATGCTAGAAAAGTCCCAAGAACTACTGCAGTTAGGAAAGGGCTATGGGTCGGATCAAAAAAGACAACTGATGATAGTGTTGTAAATGAAGTTGTGGTTGAAAGTTCAAGACAGATTGTCACAAGATCATTAAGGTCAGCTTCCGTTGATGGAGATGATAGTGAAAGTGACAGCGACAATGACTTTGTTCCAGAGCACTCATCTCATGTGCATGCTGATGAGAGAGGAGAAGACTTTTCTTTGGCAACAGTACAAGACAAATGGCATCCTCATCAATGGCATGATTTCATTGATGCTGATGACAATGATGATGACTACTTTGCTAAATTGTACAAGAATGGTGAAATCTATGAAGAAAAAGCATTTGGAAAGATAGAGCTCAGGC
The DNA here is from genome assembly GCA_947648045.1 of Beta corolliflora. NCBI lineage: Eukaryota > Viridiplantae > Streptophyta > Magnoliopsida > Caryophyllales > Amaranthaceae > Beta > Beta corolliflora. The sequence goes on along the minus strand of CANSZD010002940.1, from coordinate 4,900,086 downwards.
CTTGGATGATTTTTACTGAGAAAAGTCATTTTAGGGACACACTAAAGGATTACTGTGTGCAAGAAGGATTTGCAATCACAGTGCTTTGGGCTGATTTAATAAGGTATACTGCCATATGCGCTGCTCAATGTTGTGATTGGAGAATCCATGCTTCAAGACTAACAGATGGTAGAACATGGGCTATTAAGAAGATTTGGCCCAAGATTCACAATTGTAGGGGCCTAGAAACCTTCAACCCTATTTGCACTGTGAAATGGGCAGGAAGAAAACTGATGGAGGAAATAAGAGCAAACCCTGACATTAAGGGAAATGAGTTGAATGCAATGTTGTTCCAAAAATTTGGGTTGTACATGAAAAAGTCTTCATTGTACAACATGAAGAGTTATGTGATTAATGAACTTTTTGGAGGCCATGATAAGAGTTATGGGTTGCTCCCTGCCTATGTCAAGATGATACATGAGACTAATACAGGTTCATTAGCATTTTGTTCTTATGTTGATATTGGTCATCCACAAAGGGCAATGCAATTTGGGACTGTGTTCATCTCATTTGGTGGTCAAGTGAAAGGGTTCCTAGGAGGTTGTAGATCACTGATTGGGGTTGATGAGGCACACTTAAAAGGGAACTATGGCGGCATATTGCTATCTGCCATTGCAATGGATGGAAACAATGAAATATTCCCACTTGCTTATGCCATTGTTGATGTCGAGAATGAGGAGAATTGGGCATTCTTTTTCTGGCATTTATACAACATGGTGAAGGATGATGGCAGGAACAATTGGATAATCATATCTGACAGACAGAAAGTAATAATTTTCTAATTCTGTTTTTAATTAATTTTCGTATTTGGATTTTGCTATAACTATTTAATCACTTTCGAGCCGTCATTAGAGTTAACTATAACTATGTAAATCTGTTCTTTAGTAATTTCAACTGCGTCACTACACTAACATTTCGAACTTATGCTGTCCTTTATTTCCTTGTGTGTTGCAGGGAGTTGATCTTGCTTTGAAGAAGGTGTGGCCTGCAGCAAAGAGGAGATATTGTTGCAGGCATTTGAGCAGAAATTTCAAGAAGGCATTCCCAGGCCCACTTATGTACATTTTGTTTTGGAGAGCATGTAATGCTACAAATCCTTACACATTCAAGAATGCAATGGAGAGGTTGAGAAAGGAAGGGAAAACTACATGCATGAAATGGTTTGCTTGCCTTGGGAGTCAGTCCAAATGGACAAAACACAAATTTGACCCAAGTGTCTGTTCTGACATTAACACTTCAAACTTTGTTGAGAGTTTTAACTCAACCATGGGTGTGGACAGGTGCAGACCTGTGTTGACACTTCTGGAAGGTAAACACCACTTATATGCTTTTTGGATGACTAATACAATAATTTGCAAACATACACTAATTTTGGTTATATGCTAACCGTAGGCATCAGGAGGGTTTGCATGGTTCGAATAGCTACTAGGCAGCAGCAGGTAGAGTCTTGGAATGAAGATGGCATTTGTCCCAAGATAGTGAAGATGGTGAAAGCAATTGGTCAGGCTACAAGATTCTGCAAGTCTCACATGTCTGCCCCTGGTGAGTTTGAGATACATAAAGGGAAGAGTCAATTTCCACTTAGCTTTAACAATATGAAGTGTGCATGTGGGGGCATGGCAGCTTACAGGAATCCCTTGTAGGCATGCTATGAGGGCTATGATAGCATCTAAGATTGATCCACATATGTATGTGAGTTCCTGGTACTCAGTGAAAAAGTACAAGACCACTTACTGTCACCACATTGCACCAATTCCCCGATAAAGATCGGTGGCCGAGTTTGATGACCTACCACAAGTGCTCCCACCACCACCGAAAAGGGAGTTGGTAGACCCGGCAGAAATAGGAGAAGAGAGGAAGGAGAGGAAGCTAAGGGTAAAAGGTCCAAAACAGTGAAATGTAAGAACTGTGGCCACTTTGGTCATAACATCAGGACATGCAAAGGAGCACCTACAATGAAAGAATTGGCCAATACTGAACCAGTTGTGACCAAGAACAAGAGGAAGTCCACCTCCGCAAGCAACAACAAGAGCAAGAAAGCTAAGAGAAAGCAGCAAGAACAGCAGGAAGTGTTCACACAAACTGGAAGCCAACCTCAACTTAGTTTATCTCAAATTGATGTCTGAGTATTTTTGTGAAGTCTTTGAAACATGAATCATCTTAAAACACTAGCTTATTACCCGGTTGTTTATGTATAGTTATTAGATTTCACATTTATCATCATAATGAGAATAATAAGCACTCATGGTTGTTATCATCATAATGAGAATAATAAGCACTCATGGTTGTGCGAGTAGATTTGTCTTCATCAAAGTTGTCAAGTTTGGTTTAGGAATGGCGTAAAGAAAAGATAGCTTATTTAGGTGGTTCATATAAACAAGCTGGTAAAGAAGAAAAGGAACATAATAGTGAATTTTGTGTGATTTGAAGTTGGGTATGTCTTGCTAATGGCGTGTTATTGCGGTGGTTCAATACCCTTAGCTCCAGCCTAAAGTTGATACCTTTTTTACTCATCAATCCCATAATTGAAAAGACTAGAAGCAAATAAGTGGTAAAATAATTGATGATACCAATTTGAAATTGATCTTTGTAACCACTGCTTTCGCCAGAAGACTTATATATCATCAATTAAGAAAAGTGAATTAAGTAGAGTAGTTAGTTACGTTGTTGAAGATGAACTGAGGAGGTACTCGGACAGGTTGTTGAGGAATGGGTGTTAAATGAGGGAGAGAAGTTAGTTTATTAGTTAAACTAAGCTAACTTAACATTTTCTAACTTTTTATTAACAATAGAGTCATGGTAGCAATTAGTGTGTAATTATAGTGGTATTAGTTGGACAATTCTTAAAATCTGGGTACCATATGGAATTTGCAGAAACTGAGTGGTACTGGATGGAATTTCCCTAAATTAAAACCAAAACTTGATGCAAATTGGTTTCTTTTTCGTTTCGTCTTATCTCAAGTTCTCAACTCTCTTCACGTTTCCTTTTTCTTTCTCAAGTGAACCAGACAACTTCTGAACCAAAATTAAACACCATACATAACATCATCATACACAAACTACCCACAAAAGCACTACTCATCTAATACTCAAAAAACTATTTGATCGACAATGGATAAAATTGAACACAGAAACATCCTATTAAACAACGGCATAAATATGCACATAGCAGAAATAGGAGAACCCATAAAAGGAACAATCTTATTACTCCATGGATTTCCTGAGCTATGGTATACTTGGCGTCACCAACTTCTTTCGCTTTCGGCCGCCGGATACCGCGCTTTGGCCCCAGACCTACGTGGGTACGGGGACACGGATGCACCCCCTTGTGCCCAAAGCTACACATCATTCCATGTAGTTGGAGATCTTATCTCTCTCATTGATCACTTTCATATTGACCAAATTTTCCTGGTTGGTCATGATTGGGGTGCTATCATTGCGTGGCATTTCTCGCTTTTTCGCCCTGATAGAATCAAGGCTTTGGTTAATTTGAGTGTTCCGTTTACGCCTCGGAATCCTACTCATAAACCAGTTGAGAGATTGCAGAATACTCTTGGGGATGATTTTTATATCTGTCGATTTCAGGTAGTTATTTTTTGATTTTTTTGGGAGGGTTTGAAATTTTTGACAAAAATGTTTGGTGGGTGTTCATGATTTTTATGATGTGTACTTGGTTGGTTCATTTAATTTTTTGTTAGTTTGATTATTTTGTTGATGAGTTGGTGATCATTTACTATTGGATAGAGTTTATGGGGAGTAGAAGTGGCCAAAGCATAGTAGATTTGGTAAGGGATGGTCAATTTCTTTTTCTTTTCTGGGAAGAGATTTTACTATTTTTGATGGTTTGTGCATCAATGATGTGATGTGATTTTTATTAACATAGAATTGTTGGTAGATATGAAGACAACCTAGTTGCAACTTTTTTTTTTGCTCTTTTACTACTCAATCCGGTCGTTATTAATGTTTCTAGTTTGACTTGCGCAATTGTCGTCGTTGATTTCTCACTATAAATATCTATAATTACGTACTTGTAAAAATTGTAAAAGATTGATGTTATGGAAGTACTAATTGATATGATCAAACAATACGTTTTTTCTTATACATTGAGAAGAAAAAAATTAGAAGATTTTATATTTTATTCCAAAGTGTCAACATTTCAAATAAGAACATTAGTAAGGAACAGAGGGAGTATTTTTATGCTACTAAGATAGTTTCTTGTATTATCCTTATTGATTCATTGACTTAGGCCCTTTTCTCCTCAATTTTTTTCGCTGATCCTAAACTATTTTTTCTTGATTGAACTTATTTATTGTTGTGCCTAACTTATTTTGCTTGAAACTTATGTATTGTTGTGCTTAACTTATTTTTGCTAAACTTTACTTTTTTCCGAACTTGAACAAATCTTTGTTGCATTGGACTTATCTTTGCTGAATGAGCTTAGCTACTTTTGGCCAAACTTGAACTGATTTGTAGAATCATATTTATTTTTGCTTAACTTAACTATTTTCTACTGAACTTACTTTTGTGGAAAGAAAAGATATATTCTTTTCCAATCTGAGTGCGGCATATAGGAGGTTTATAACAGATGAATGTATAGAAATTAGATTAGCATGATCTGCATCTACTTTTAATATAACTAGTGTTTGTGGAAGATATCTTCAGCACAACTACATACTTTTTCATATTGAATGTGTGTTTTTAACCACAATCCAATTGAAGCTTAACAAGAATTTTTCTTTTTTTGGCAAGTATATTTGATTAAATATACCGAATAAAAAGTAAAAAACACAACTACATACATCCTAGAAATCTAAGCATCAGTATTTCGACAGACCCACCTTAATAGGAAAGGTTGCCCAAGAGGCTCTCCATTTGCTACAAACTATCAACCAGAACCAGTAGACATTTAGAATTACACCAATAAGTGCTTAATCAAATGCTTCTCCGATTCTCTGTACAGCAGCTGACTACTTTGAATATAATCTGCCTTACAACCTCTTGGAATTCCACTTTCTTCCCTTGAAACCTCTTCTAGTTCTTTGGATCCATAGAACATACAGCCTTTAAATCTGATGCAGAACATTAGAACAGACATTCCTGCTATAGTTACAATTAAAGAAGAGATGCTAATGGTTCTGAATCAGTTTCACACAAATTACAAGTTGGGTCACAACTAGCATTCCAATTAAACACCCTATCAGCTTTTAGCAGTCTCTTTGAAGCATTAACCATGTTAGGAGAACACTATTAGGAGTTACTTGAGTGTTGCATACAGTTCTTCTCCAATCAAACTTGTGAAACTGCCCTAATAGAGCTTTATAAAGACCTTTAATAGGATAACCTCACTTGAATGACGTTTTTCCAGCCTCTACATAGCTCAATCTAGTAATTGCACTTTAAGATTTTATATAACATAGAACCCCACTTGAATGACGTTATTCCAGCCTCCACATAGCTCAATCTGGTAATTGCACTGAAAGATTTTATTTATCATCCATGAAACAGAGTTATGATCAGCATAAGTTTAAGCATCTCTACCTTTTTATGATATCAAAGCAGCTTGGAAATTCTAGCAATGTTCCGAATTTCTATATTTCTCAGGTTTGGACCTCCCGCAGCCCTTGGCATACACATTTTTTCCCAGGAGACTAGAGTTATTGGAAGGAGACACATCATCTGTCCTTAGCAGTAGCTCGGAATCTGAAGATTTTTTGAGGAAGCACAAACAGCTGGCACCTAAAATTTTGCATGCTAGATAAATTGGTTTTTAGTTAGTTGAACACTTGAACTCTGCCAGAGTAGAATAGGAATTTTGAAGTTCAAGACTTGGCTCTAGCTAAAACCTCATCCAATAAAGACAGTGCTGAAAGAAAGAGGAAACAGCACTTAGACATAAAGGAGTTGAACCCATCAATACCAGGTGCTTTATCATCTTTTAAATTGTTAAGAGTTGACCCATTTCTGACTGCAGGAAGATGAATGTGTGGAAGATAAGTAGCCCTAGAACCCAAAAAGTTGCTCCTGGATTTCCTTGGGATCCTCCAGTTTTTTGCTGTCCCCATTATACAGGTTAGAGATCCTGTTTATGCTATTTCTCTCTTTTAAAGCTGAGAACACAAATTGAGTGTGCTAATCTTCAACCATCTGTCTTTGAGCCTTTTCTTTGACTTGTAACCATTTCTTCAATGATCCAATTTGCTGCTGGTCAAGAGTTTAAAGATTTTGTTCAGTAGGACTCTGATTTAAGAGAATTTGAGTTTGTTTCAAATCCATTCTAGCCATAGTGATCCTCTTTTAAGTGTTACTGAACTTTTCCTCATGCAGTTTTTACAAAGCAACCTTAACTGCTTTCAGCTTATTCATAAGCTTATCACAAGGGGAACCACTTTGAGCTAAACACCCCAAGTTGTGCTGATAGTCTCAGCAAACTGTGAATGCTGAGCTAGATGATTAAAGAATCGAAGAGGGGCCTTTCTACCCACATGAAGCTGATGAAAGTTGTAAAGCCGAATGATCTAATACTGAAGGGGGTGAGTAATCCACGAAGAAGTGTCCGTATTCTTTAATGCCGATTTAGGCTGCCGCGGGCCCAGTGAATTCTATTACAAGTTTCGTTATTAGCTTGTCCTTTGCTGGACTAAGAGTTATAAAACCCAGTGGTTTTGACTTCATGAAAGCTTCAATCAACAAGCATTTAGGCAAAATCTTTCATTTTATTCATGAAGACAGGAGTACCATTTACTTTTTCTTGCCCAGACAAAACAGAGTTGAAATCACCCATAAGCCATAACCACCATATATCATTGACACATCCTCTAAAAATAGCCTTCAACCCCTTCCACAGCTGTTTTCTAGTTTCAACTGTATGTCTGTATGTAACTCATATATAACAGAAACTTTAAAGTTAAAATTTTAGTCAACGTCTTGAACTAAACAGTGTATATATTGGGTAAGAGTCTCTAAAGTATTTACATGAACATGAGCTGGATTCCAGCCAAGCCAGATCCTCCTGTTGGGGATTCAGTGTATTTTGATGCCATTTTCAGTATCTGCTAAATCTAGTCATAACTTTCTGACTTTTATGTTCTTTTTCTCTTGTTTACCAATAACACTAATATGATGAGTATATACATAATGATCAATCTCTGTGATAAATGAATATAGGGATCTAAGTATCCTATGCTTTGCAGGTCTTCCTTTTATTGCCTGATGAGTGATGATGAATTTGACTCGTATTGTAGACTCTAGTCAATTCCTTTTCATGGCAACATGTTTTCCTGATGAATTTCACTATTAATAGTCTGTTCTAGCGCCGTTGTTTCAATTTCTATCAGCTGCATATAGACATAGATGGTATTTTCATTGCGCTTAGCCTCCCTTGAGCCTGGAGAGTTGAGACTTAAGATATGATAAAGATTGAGGATTTTCGCATATTGAAAATCTAGTGCTGCGTGCTAGGTGGCAGTGGAAATAGATTCTTGTTTACTAGGGCAGGACAGTCTTATCGTCCTAAATTTGGGATTACCTTCTGGGGCTCCCCCCCGAGCCATTGCAAGTATACTTTTTTAGCGAGGGGCAGCACTGACTGACAACTGCTTTCCTACTGCAGGAACCTGGAGAGATGGAGAAAGAACTTGATAGTATTGACACTGCAAAATTAATGAAGAAATTCCTGGTATCTCGTGATCCAGAGCCTCCTTGCTTTCCTAAAGGGAAATTAGCAGCGGCAGCAGAAAAACCTATCACTTTGCCTTCATGGCTTTCAGAGGAGGACATCAACTATTTTGCTGACAAGTTTAAACAGACTGGCTTTACTGGCGGCCTGAATTACTACCGATCCATGGATTTGTATGTTTTTCCCTTTAAATTTTGCGAGTTTATGGGATTCTTTTTATCTCTTTCTTTCATATTCGTGTTATTTTACGTAGATCATATGAAGCCTAGCTTAACGCTTGAAGATGGTATGGTTAACCAATATGGGGAAGCAATAGTTTCTAGTGTAATGGTGTCATGTAAGCAGTTTCTGGGCTACATGCTTTAAAGGAATTTTGGTGACACGATGAAGCAGAGTAGCTTGTCAAGTTTGCATTGGAATGCAAAAATTATCTAGTGAGGTCCCCCTAAGGTTGCTCTAGAGACTGGGGTTCAGGACTTGTCATTATCTATTTGCATTATGAGCTTCTACAGGGCAAGAAACTATGTTTATTGGACACGGGAATTCATGTCCGACATTGGTACGTTCCCAAGTGTCTGACTCGGGTAAAGAAAGTTCATGATTTTAGCCTGAAATGGAGTGTCAAACAGTCAAAGTGTACGTAACCATGTCGGATTGTTGAGGCTCCGACATGGTTACCTGAGGTCCAATGAAGAGTCCGAGTAACATAGTCAAGTACTTGGTCCCTTTTTATGTAGAAGAATAGTGGATCAGTGGGAACCATTCTAGGCTTCTGAAAGCAATTTAAGCTTTTGCCAAAATCAGTAGAGATTGCGGTGGTAGGGATGACTCGTTGCTGTAGAAACTGGGTTTTGTGATCATTGGCAATTCATTACTTAATTCTTATGACTTAAAAGTTGTTGATGCAGTTGCCATGAACGTATGCTTTCGGCTTCTAAAGCTTTTTGCTAACATGTGAAAGAGAGAAACAATTTTCGGATCTAATCACCATAATTTTTTGTTTTATATTGATAGGACGTGGGAGCTCATGGCACCATGGACAGGGATGCAAGTTAAGGTACCTGCGAAGTTCATTTTGGGTGAGCTGGACATAACTTACAGATTTCCGCTGACGAAGAATTACATACACAACGGTGGGATGAAGAGAGATGTACCGCTGTTGGATGATGTAGTTATAATGGAAGGAGCTGCTCACTTCATCAACCAAGAAAGGCCGGAAGAAATAAGCAAGCATATTCTGGATTACTTCGATCAATTTTAATCTTACGTTGTTTCTCAAGATGCACTTCCCTTGCGTAATGCATATCAACATTCAATACTTGTGTTTTTAGAGATGACAATGCACGTTTTAATCAGTTGTATGCATGACTAGCAAAGGTGTGGTGATACGGTGTATTGTTTTTAATTATTTCGGACCTTCTCCTCCCTCGTCGCAGCGCAGCCTAAACGCTTTTAGATACCTCTTTCCCTCCCCCATTTTCTGTGATCTCTTGCTCTATGTAAACAAGTTTTTACTAAATGGATATGTTGAATTTGTCAATAAAGCTGTTTCCATTTGAGGGTATGTATTTTTTTTCTTCCTAATTTAGCTGTCTCTGTTAATAACCACTTTTGTTTCAGGTGGAGCATTTGTTAACTCGAGTAGTCGAGTGGCATTTAGCATTCTTCCTTTTATCAACACATGGGATTGTCACTTTGTCTACAGTATGTGAGTATGTGACCTGGCTTCCAGGCAGTGGCGGATCCAGGATTTTCATATCGGGGGTACTGTGATTAATTAAGTAAACCTTGTTCTCGATATTTAACGTCATAAATATTACAATTCAAAAAAATTGTTCAATATTTAACGGCATAAATCTCAAAATACGAAAATAAATAAATAAAATTACACATATTGTAGAAGATCGGGTTGTTTTCTCTTCCATTTTTTTGATCCATGTGTCATTTTCTATATTCAATAAACAAAATAAACTAATTATTATCTACTACATAGTCCATTTGAAATCAAATCAATAACCAATGATTAATTTATCATACAAATCAATCAATTCAAACTAACTTATTTTTTCATTCATACATCATCATTACTCTTAATTTGTTATTAGCGTTAAATTATCAATTTATCAACTAAACATTAAACAAAGACCTAATCTTTAAAACCCAAGTGATGTGAATCAATTATTTAAGTTCAACAATGAAGAATTAACATTCAACTAGTTTGGGCCTCGTTGTATTTATTTAGGGCCTCGTTATATTCATGCTTTGTATAACTTTGTATAGCTTTGTGGGCTGTAGGCTTTGCCTCCCTTGTACTTGGTATACATACCTTTACTGTTGAATGAGAAAGTCAAGGAAAAACGTTTAACCTAATCATTGTCAAGACTTGAGGCCAGATGAATTGGAGGAGACAACAGACATGTATGACATTTTTTCCTGAAACTATACTACCTAAATCAGCTTCCATACTACCTGTAGCAAATCTTCTTTCTCTTTTTTCTCTTTCCCAGTTCCACGCTTCATCTCTTCCTCTAGTGTTCTTATTAAGGTTTTTCATTTCACAAAAAAAAAAACTCACTTTGGGGGTACTGCAGTACCCCCAATGACCTTGCTGGATCCGCCAGTGCTTCCAGGCCAATCGCTGTGGAATAGTCCAGTGCACATACGGTCCAGTGCGCATAGGCCTTTGATGGAAATTTTTTTATTAGGTTGGCAGCCTAAAACCATGTTTTGTAAAATCAATCTAAAGTTTAGAGTGTAAGTAAAATTCCGGAAGAGAAATAGAAACACAAATCTATAATACATTAATACTTATATTACTAATTTCTAAAGTTACTAAACTTTTCGTCTTTTTAATTATTACACTTTTCACGCATGCCAATGCAGAAATTTAAGGACATATATCTCTAGTTTTGTATTTGTAAAAATTATAAAAAGTACACATTAATAAAATACATATTAGTACGAATCGAACAAGATCTCATATGACTATATTTTTATTCACATATAAATCACAAACAATGGCCAAAGTGAAATTTGCGAAAAGCGTAAAATGTCAAAGTGTAACAATTAAAAAAAAATGGAGGTAGTACTTAGATTATTGGCTAATGGCTTGTTGTATTTATGCGTTATATTACAATTATTACAATATACATTAATGGTCAATCATTGAATAAGTGAATCAACTTGTGCGATACTCGATTCTTTCTAAAATCCTTAATAGGTAATTACAACTAACAATCATAAATCAATAAGTTAACAACTAACAAGTGCTTACTAACTTGTTAACAACCATTTGGTAACTTAGCACTTAGTCACTTATTTACTTAGACTGTTAGACACTTATTAATTGACAATATAACAACAAAACGATAAGTTGAATTAAGAAATTGAAAAAATGAGAATATGAGATTAAATATATCGGAAGTTATGAAGTACGAACTTATGAATAGGAAAATAGGAAATATAATAATTTGAACCAAATTAAATATTTAAAAGCGTATTACATAATACATAGCAGTACGTTTTTTTTGGGGAACACTTACCGAAAACCCCTTTGGTAAGAAGAATTTTCTTTGGGTTGCCCTCGCACAGGGCAATTCACCCAAAAGGCCCAACAAGAACCAACCCCCCCCAATTGAAATTTACTTCAACCAAAATATAAACTTAGTCTCCCATGTGGGAGATAAAAAGCCATACCATTATATCTAAAGATTTTTGGTAAAAAAAATTAAGTAAAAATGACACTTAAATGAGATCATACAATAAAGTACACAGCAGTACATTACATGACACTTGTTATATCGCTGGCTTAGAATTTTCGCTTGCTTCAAATGAGATCATACAATGTACATTTAAAAAAAAATTAACATCTGAAGTTGATGATGAGCATGCTAGTTTTAAGATTCAAATCATCAGATCAAAATTCGTATTGAGACGTGTAAAAACAACATTCCAAATCTAATGTTTCTACAAATCCGATCTTGCTCATTCTATCACAAGAAAAACATGGTAGGTTGGATGAGTCACGCATTTGCTCGATGATAAACCAATCATTTGGAAAAGCTATCTCAAGAAACTAGCGCAAGCAAAATCAAACCATTTTCAGAGAAGGAAAATAAAGTCACAAGCTGAAAACAATCTCTTCAACAAAATTTACCTCCATAAGTGATGACAAAAATAGTAGTCGGGGCAATCTTGCTACAACTAACATTCTGTTTTGCTAAACCCAACATATAAGAAAGATATTTGAAACACAAAACCAAATGGTAACACGTTGATTGACAAAAGTCTTGAGCAATAAACACTGACAAACTCTTCTATCTGCAATCCAGGCTTAAACCCTGTAACCACGGCTGTTACGTCTACCTCTGGCTCTTTCAAATTTCCTGCCATTAGCTCGGACGTAAGGCTTGGTGTGACTGTGAGGAACACCAGGAGCCTTGCCAAAGTGCTTGACAGCCTCTCTAGCATTCTTAGGACCCCTAAGAAGAACCTGCAGCAGTACATAAATTTCCTCATTCGTCAAGATAAGTTATCAACCTCATAATCAGAATTTGCAGCTAAAAAAACACAGAGAGAAAAAAGCAAAGAGTTCAATCATGTATGAATCTCACATATAACCCATGTTTGTACAGCTCAAATACTCAACTGTATAGACTATTGAATGAAGAAATAGGGAGAATTTCAGCTCTTCAAAAGGAAACTTGAACAAAAATTTGGGAGAAAAATATTTAAATTTTACTCAAATTCATGGCTGAAAATGTTGCAATGCATTTCTTATTATCATATAGGCCAACAAAATAAAATGAAAATACAATCGACAAATAGGCAAAGATGGCACAACAAACAGGACAGTCTTTCAAGACAAATAGCATACTATTATGAAGATGGAAATTGATCTTTATCTGAAGGAGAGATGAATTTGGCAGCCCGAAAACTGCACTCCTCTCGGTGAGAGAAGTGTTTTTAGTGCACTCACAGAGGGTTGTGCTATTACACATTTTGAAAATGCAGTAAAAACTTTCAATGCTGTAAAAATTCTCAAACTGGACAGACGCATGAAGTCAAAGTAAACAAAAGTTGTAATTGCACATGACTTGACATGCCTCTGGCTTGTGCAGATTGCAAATAGTATTGAACTAAGGCAGTAAACTATCAGAGTTAAACCGATGATAAAAAAAAGGAAAAGCCCTATATTTTTATAAAGGTTAGCCAAGGGGGATGATGGAGCTCCGTACAGTAAGATGTAGTCATAGTGATTTTGATTCAAAAATCCGATTCCATACTTTTAGGTAACAGGCTAAGAGCAATCTTGATCATACCATTCACAACCACAGGATGAGTAATTATAGGATCACTACATACTACTGACATAGTTACCCTAGATGATGTCGAGAATGTACTCCATACCAATCAACAAAACATTGATGATGTTCAGTCTGCATCTAAATACTCCCAGTCACCATTATTGAAGGTCAGGAAGCAACCTGGTGGGCCGGTGGCAATGCTAAGCAATCCAGCAAATAAAAGAGATTTAACATATTAAAGTTCCACATTTATGAAAATTTCATCAATTGCATCAAGCACCCATTGTAGTCAGAACCAAACATATACCATCAAATGCCAACATCCAGACACATGCATAGGCACATTGGCACAAAAAGAACACATACTTCTAAAACATAGAATCAAACAAACTGGATTAGAACAATTACCGTGTTCTGTCCAAGAGGAGCTCTCAAAGCCAACTGATCAAAAGTGATGCACTCGCCACCGGCATTCTCGATACGAGCCCTAGCGGTTTCAGTAAACCTCAAAGCACAAACCTTCATCGTAGGCACTTCATAAACCCTAATATCATCTGTAATAGTTCCCACCAAAACAGCAATCCTTCCATCCTATAGCATCCAACATTTCATTCAAACAACCAACCAAACCAAATCAATTCAATCAAAACAACATAAAACAAAAATAACTCCATTTTAAAAATAAAAAAACACAAAAAATTACCTTGCCCTCCATGTACTTAACAAGCCTAGAGAGAGAAAGTGGGGCCTTGTTAATCTTGCTCATAAAAAGCCTCTTAAGAACCACAGCATTGAACTTGCTACCAGTTCTCCTAACAAGGAAACGGTAGAGCTGAAACCCAGAAATACCCACAATTTAATATTACGTATAACATAAAAAAAAAACGAAATTTTAACATCAAATCAAACTGGATATTTGAAAATTTAACGGTAGAGCTAAAACCCAGAAAAAATCCACCATTTAATTTCACATCTAACATCAGAAAATTAAATTTCATATCAAATTTAAGGAAAAAGATTGGACCTTGACGAGTAACTTTAGGTAAACATCGTTAGATTTGGGCGCAGTGCGCTTGGTTTTCTTGCTTTTGCCACCAGCCTTCAAATCGATACCCTGCAACAAGCAACATTAAGGAACATTAAGGTATAATGGAATAATGGAGTAAGTTAGGAGTGAGATAGAAGATAGAAATGGGGGAGGAGAGAGAAAGTTACCATGGTTGTGCAGCGGGGAGGTGAAGATGATCCGGTATGGTGGTATCGGCTGAAGCTATAGCAAAGAAAGGAGAAGAAAGTAGGGTTTTTACCCTTTTATATTCTTTAGTAGTCTTGGCTTGGCTGCTGTAGGTTTGGATCCATGGGTATTGTTGTGTTGGGCTGTAAATGGGTTTCGTGTTAACGATTTGATTTGATGGGTGGACTTGGATGGTAGACTTGGACTTGAATGATTCCAACAGTTGGGCAATTACCAATTGGTGCATTTGTAGAAAGCTAATTAACTTTGTATTACTAAGAATAAAGGTTGGCTTTATTCATTGGAGACCCTCTTTACATTATTGTTTCATCTTACCTAAATATAATACATACCTGAACAAGAAATAATTCAAAGAGAATAAGGCAATTAGAACGCTATTACTAAATGGAAACAATGTGGAAAATCCGGGTAAACAATTAGGATAAAGCTTACATGGTGTCATGTCACCCTGTGATATAGCACGTCCTCTCAAACGCTTACATATGGTATCATATTGTAATCACATAAATTTGTCTCCTCTTTTAGCACCTAATGATGAAACATATTATTGTCCTAATTGGTCCAAACTAAAGAGAAGCAATTAAAAGCCTTGTAACCTTTATGAGTCCAAAATCTTATTTTAAAGCCCATTTAAAAGAAGAAGAAAAAAACTATTTTCCAAATAAATCTTTTACTAAATTAATTTCATAAAATCAAATTTTATGGTTTTAATCTGTTATTTTTTTATAAGGATCATAAAAGACAAAGTAAGATTGTTATTTAAGGATAGAATCGAAAATCCGGGTAAACCAAAAGCGTGCGTGAGCGCACCCCTCATGTGCCAGGCGCAGGTTGTGTCTGTTTGGAGTGTAGGTTGCTTGCGTGGAGGGCAAGTCTCGTTTTTTACTCCGTAGTAAGATTTTTCAAAACCCTAATTTATTTTCCTAGAAATACTCGGTTTTCACTCGTATTTTGCACAAGACTTTTCGTACTATTATTCAATATATTCAAGACTCAAAAGTTCTCTAAACTCTCTCACATTCAAGACAAAAACTTTCTACAATACATTCAAACACATTCAACTGAAAAACACGAATACTCATTCTTCCACTTTCTTGATTTTTATTCAAACTTTTGTCCCTTTTAGGCCAAGAATTGATTCCTCCAACATTCATACAGTCAGACCTAGGGGACAAAGGTAAAACTCTTGAGATTCAATTCCAATTTAATTCCTTTTATATTGAAAATCTATAATTCATGATGTAGAAATGGGGGAGGAGAGAGAAAGTTACCATGGTTGTGCAGCGAGGAGGTGAAGATGATCTGGTATGGTGGTATCGGCTGAAGCTATAGCAAAGAAAGGAGAAGAAATTAGGGTTTTTATCCTTTTATATTCTTTAGCAGTCCTGACTTGGCTGCTGTAGGTTTGGATCCATGGATATTGTTGTGTTGGGCTGTAAATGGGTTTTAGTGTTAACGATTTGATTTAATGGATGGACTTGGATGGTAGACTTGGACTTGAATGATTCCAACACTTGGGCAATTACCATTTGGTGCATTTGTTGAAAACTAATTAACTTGTATTAATAAGAATAAAGGTTGGTTTAATTGGTTGGAGACCCTCTTTACATCATTGTTTCATCTTATCTAAAAATAATTATAGACACATAATTTTGTCTCCTCATTTAAGGATCCGATGATGAAACATACTGCGGTCTTAATTAATCCTACCCAAGGGCCGAGCAGTCCGAAGAGCCATCCCAAAACTATTTCGAAAAGTGTTAAAGTCCTATTTTAAAACCCAATTAATTATTCATGATAATTAACTGTATTTTGAGCCCAACTCTTTGAAAAAGCCCATTTAATTATTCATTGATAATTAATTATTTTATTTAAATAAAATAAATATTTTTAAATATATTTTCATAATTAAAATCGGATTTTATCCCGTAAAATCAGATTTCCGGAGTTAAAAGATAAATTAAAATCTTTAAAACGCGTTTTCCAAAAAAAGCTATCAAAACGTGTCAAAAGCAAGGCGGTGTGCCTAGCGCACAACCCGCGCCGAGTGCACAGTATTGCGCCAAGCGCACAAGTCTGACACGAAAGCATGCGTCGAGCACATTGTATTGCGTCAAGCGCGCAAGACTGCCACGTAGACCTGTGTGTCACACAAATTTGTGCACCGAGCGCACTTCTCTGTGCGATGCACATGCTGTCAATTTTATATTTTTTAAAGCGTTTGCCTCGTGGGTACTAATGATTGGTCATGCCGCGTTAGGCGCACATTGTGTGTCACACAACCACTTGCGCCTGGCGCAACTGGCACGTGAAGCGCAAATTCGTTTTTCTTATAAATAGGCTTCGATTTTCCGAATTAAAATCGGGTTTTCCACATACTTAAATACTTTAACACCATGACTTCGACACATACAAATACCTTATGAACTTTTATAAAATCTCTCTAAAAACTCATATTTATAAACAAACACACACATACGTTCATACATACAAGTTCAGAGTTTTAGGCTTCACGATTGCTCGTCCCGAAGGTTATCGATCTCTCAGACCCAAGCCACGGTATAACCCTGAGGGTCCTTGAATAATCCATTATTTTTATATTGAAGTTACTAACAATTTATTTTATGATGTAGTTCTTTAATATAAATCGTGCCTTTGTACATTTTAATCCTTTCTTTCTTTTTATTCATTTATTATTCATATGCCTATGCATGCTATATGATTGCCCTGATTTGATGCTTTCATCACCACACATGTTATTTTTGCTAATCAAACACCTAAATAACTGTTATAATATTAATCAGATAATTTAGACAACCTGTTAGGTTCCCTGTAATTTGATTGCTTAATAACATATCACTAAAAAATAGTCTTTTATGTGTTTCATGAAACAACCTAGACTAAATTATTTTTAGGGAGCATGAAAATATTATTTGGTTATTCTATTGGATAAAAATTGACATGAATCGATATTTAGTAGAGGCCAGCAATGGGCGAATGTGGTTCATTATGACTGTGTTCGTATCTTCAGCCCCGAACTCAATCTATGATTCATTGACCATCTATAGAGTCAGGACGGGGAAATCTACATTGGATAAGTCCCTAATTTGTCCCTACGATTTTCCAATATCCAATTAGGTTTATGAGTCTTCCTTTAAAGACTTGTTGGCGACTTCGAAAATAATTTTCAATAAAACCTTAACAATGGGGTAGTCAAATACGTGCTCACACCACATAGGCGAAATAAAAACACGCCTACAATAATACTTACCTGAACAAGAAATAATTAAAAGAGAATCATGCAATTAGAATGCTATTACTAAATGGAAACAATGTGGAAACGACTTTATTTCAATTGGTTGTTTGTAAAATACTACTATCATTATTATTATTAAAACTCATGGGTAAGAGATGTTGTCATGTCGTATGGTATTTCTTTGAAAACTAATATGTAATAAGTCTTACAATTAAGATAAAACTTACATGGTGTTATGCCGCCCTGTGATATAGCACGCCCTCTCAAACGCTTACATATGGTATCATATTGTAATCACATAAATTTGTCTCCTCTTTTAGCACCTAATGATGAAACATATTGTTGTCCTAATTAGTCCAGACTAAAGAGAAGCAATTAAAAGCATTGTAACCTTTTTGAGTCCAAAATCTTGTTTTAAAGCCCATTTAAAAGAAGAAAAAAAAAACTATTTTCCAACTAAATCTTTTACTAAATTAATTTCATAAAATCAGATTTTATGGTTTTAATTTGTTATTCTTTGATAAGGATCGATAAAAGACAAGATAAAACTGTTATTTAAGGAAAAGCGTACAGAGAGCGCATCCCTAATGTGTCAGGCGCAGGTTGTGTCTGGTTGGAGCGTAGGTTGCTTGCGTGGAGGGCAAGTCTCGTTTTTTTTCTAAGTAGCAAGATTTTTCAAAACCCTAATCAATTTTCCTATAAATACTTGGTTTTCACTCGTATTTTGCACAAGACTTTTCGTACTATTATTCAATATATTCAAGACTCAAAAATTCTCTAAACTCTCTCACATTCTAGACAAAAAATTTCTACAATACATTCAAACACATTCAACTGAAAAACATGAATATTCATTTTTCCACTTTCTTGATCTTCATTCAAAAAAAAATTCCTTTTATAAGGCCAAGAATTGATTCCTCCAGCATCCATACAATCAGACCTAGGGGACAAAGGTAAAACTCTTGAGATTCAATTCCAATTTAATTCCTTTTACACTGAAAATCTATATTTCATGATGTAGGAATTAAATTAAGATCGTGTATACAATGTTGTATATAATTGTATAATCTTTCTTTTTCTTGCTTATATGCTTTTATGTCTTTTAAATGTCTTTTAATTGCAATTGCATGATCATAATTATTTCTTGCCAAATCGGACCTGCAAATTAGTTAAATCACGCTTAATAAAGATAAATTGGACATCTGATCTTTTTTTTTTTTTGAAAGAGAAATTTCATTAATTGAAGGCCAAACGGCATCTACAATAGGTATTAAAGAAAAACAAGATACAATTAAAAAAGACTAAATCATATTCGTCTTCGAAGAAACTACAATGAACCAGATCGAGTAATAATGTTAACCCCCTTGTATTCTCTGAATCAAGCAGCTATTGATGAGGAAGTCTATCATTCTGATATAGTTTGGGAAGAACATTCTTGATCGAGTCAAGAATTGGACATCTGATCTAGGAACCTATTAATCTTGTGATTTGATAAAGTGATCACCAAAATTAGATCTTATGTGGTTAAAAAAGTGACATTTAACGTGTTTGCTTTTTCGTGCAATTAATTGAATTATGTGCATTAATTATTGCAATTGGAATGTCTCATTAAAACAAGGAAATTCACTCCGAACTCAAAATCTCTTCTTTTTTTGGTTTATTAGTTTTTCCTAGAAAATTAATTGGCGACTCTTTTCTTCGAACCAAAAAAAAATTAAAAATGGTGTACTCCAAAACATGGTTTTTATACGCTACACATATCACCCTATGTTTTTTAAGGTAAGATGAAGGGGGCTCACTTGAGGGGGATAAGAGAAATTCCTCAATGAGCACCATGAGGTTTGATCCCTAGACATCAGGGTTACGAGAACCTGCCTACTATATAAAAGACGTGACCAAATAATATAATCATATATTATGTTTGATCCTTCTTCGTACCTATAGTATGAAAACCAAGGGTCTTGTCATCAATAAAATCACCTAGAGTCATGGATTATCGCTGGAATTGATCAGTCTGTCCGCATCAGGATGAGAGACGTTCTTTTTTGGTGCCATTGTTTGGAAAATATATGAACTTATGTATGGAGAAAGAAATGAGTGGTAGATATTGTCCCACCGAGAGCGAACAATAATTTTTAAACACAAATTTTACATCTGCAAAATACAAAGTCAAGATATGTAAAAAAAAATTAAAATTTTATTAATATGAATATTTGGGTACAACCTCTAATGTATATCCACTAATTCGAACTCAAAAAATTGTAATTGTGTATATCACGAGTTTGAATTTAACTGTAATCCCCCGTAATTTTATGAATTTTATAAATATATTTTAATGTATATTTATATATATTTTAGTATTTAAATAATTTATTTCTTAAAATGTTGACTATTGAAAGTCAAAAGGATTATCTAATGATTTTAAGTAATTAAATATTTTAATTAGTCATACCTTGAAAGTTATTTTATATTTTATTAGTTGAGTGAGAGTGCAAAAGATTTTAATTATTGGGAAGAGGAGCCCAAAAATTTTTATTATGTTTCATGAGCATATATTAGGAAGAGGAGCACAAAGACTTTTATTATAAACATCTTTATTAAACTAACCCATCAAAGCCCAAACCATTATTGGACCCCTAATGGGAGAACCTATAAATACCCTTAATTATACAATTTCCCACACATTCTATTTTCTCTCTCTTTCTCCCCTAAATTTCCGGCCTTCTCCCTCCTCCTTCTCTTTCTTTTTCTTCGGCTCTCACTCGGCAGCCACCGCCAGCGCCACCACCCGACCGGCAGCAGCAGCCGCCGACCGCCGCCGCCGCCCTCTCCTTTTCCGGCGTCCTTCCTTCCTCTCTCTTCTTGTGGTTATTTTCTTCCTCCTCAAGTTTTATTTAATGCAAAGTTTATATTTTTAAGGATTGTTTTAATATGTTTATGATTAAAGTTATAGTTTGATGATTTAAATATAAATTTCAGATTATGTAATTTATATAATGAAGTAATTAAATTTCAGATTTAGTTATTATGTTAAAAGTAAGGTTTTAAATATCAAAGCATGAATTTTTAGGGTTTTATGAGTTGGAAAATCGTAGTAGCATATTATAGTTTATGAAATTGAGTACTCTTATGATTTTAATTATGTTTAAGTATGTTTTAAAAGGGTTTTAATACATTATAAGTTGCTGGAATTTTTATTAGTATGCACTAGTACAGAATTGTCAATTTGCGTCGGACCTGGGACCACCATCTGCGTCGGACATCGGTCCGACGACACAGGTCTCGACGCAAATGACGGAGACATGATCTGCGTCGGATGGAGATTCGACGCAAATTATAAACCATTTGCGTCGGATGCTGAGCTTAACGCGACACAAATGTCGGATGTTTAGCGTAGCCAGACCTTATTTTTCACCCAAAAAATACTAATTTGCGTCGGACTTGGAGCCCAAGTCCGACGCAAATTGTTGTGTTTTTAAAAAAAAAATTAAAGGTACTGTTGATCGTACAGATTGCATTCAGATTGCAACATTCAAATTGCAACATACTGTTTATTCCAACACCATTCAGATTGCAACATAATAATAAAAAATAGATGAAAATAACAATTCCACCACCATTTATATTCCAAACCATGATTTTTTTCTCTCTACAACTGTTCTGTGTTCGGAAAACATGAAGAAGAAAATCTAAAATGAAAAACTTATACAAATCATATCTAAAAAGATCGAAATATAGAAGTTTGGTCTGCAATTTCTTCTCTTCCTCCACCAGATCTTCATTTTAATTGAGTTGATAAACTGAAAAAATAACTAAATAGGGCGATTGAGTTTTACAGTTAAAGGTTTGCAAAACAAAGAAATTAAGAATTAAAGGTGAATAAAAAAACCTGGAAATCGAAGAACAGGGGGTTTGCGGCTGAGCAGGGAGGCGGCGGCCGGTGGCATATTGCTCTATTCCATAAGGTCCGACGGCTTTAAATTTAAGATCATGATATCACGAGATTTTGCTCCAAACAATAATCAAATATTATCATAGAACTAAAATAAATCTTACCAAAAAAACACTGTAAAATCAATATAAAAAAAACATACAAATCTAAACCGAAAATATAGATCGTGATAGCATTATATTTTGTTCCAACTTATTTTCAAAAACCATTATAAACTTTTTTTAAAATAATAAAAATGCTAGAAATTAGCAAGACATATTTTTACGGAAAACATTGTGAAATGAAAAAAGTAGACAAAGTATATAATGTAGATCTAAACCGAAAATGAGGAAAAGTAGCGGATCTAGAAGAAACTAGCAAAAAAAAGAGGAGAGAGAAAATGAAAAACCTCATTTTTTGGGTCACAATAAACTTTTCCACGAACACAGTATGGCTTCTTCTCTGGTCTACCTACCATTGCTAGAACTGGAAGCACACACAGTAAAAACAATATTCCTGCAATTTTCGCCATTCTTCTTGTTTCTCTCTCATCTTTGAATAATAATGTCTACTTTGCTTCAAATGTTAAAGGTAGAAGAAGTGAGTGGTTTTAAGAATAGTGAAGATGAAAGAGAAATAAAGTTAGTTGTGTGGGTTTAATGACGGCTGGGCCATAAGGTCGCATGGGTTTAAATTTTAAAAGTGGTGTGGTAGGTTTAAAAGGACGCGGCTTTAAAAATGAGAGGGAGCGGGCTATGTGCGTCGCATGGGCCATAAGGTCCGACGCACATGGTACCCTTTTGCTATCTGCGTCGCATGGACACTAAGGTCCGACGCATATCGTATATCGTATACAAAACTTAAGGCCCTAAAACCCATTTGCATCGGACGGGAAACCCATTCGACGCAAAGCGTTGGATACGCAAAAATTATCTTTCATGATTTGCGTCGAACATTAAAAGGGGTCCGACGCATATGAATTTTTTGCGTCGAACGCGGGATACATCCGACTCATATAAATCATGATTTGCGTCGGACGCCATGAATGTCCGACGCAAATGATGCTTTTGCGTCGTTCTACCTGTTGTGCGACGCAATTCAAGAGACGCAAATCAACTTTTTTCTACTAGTGATGCTTATGATGGAGTTTTTATGATCAAAGTATGAGTTTTTAAGGGTTTTTAATGACTAGTATAGTAGTACTATACTAGGGAGTATTAATAATTGCAGTTTTAATGATGATAAAGGTTTTTAAACACTTTTAAAGAGGGTTTAAAGTATTTTAGTTTTGCTGGAAATTTTTTAGAGTATTGATTTGTTGTTATGTTGATTTTTGTTAGCCAGAGAATTCTCTCTATGCGACTTTTAAGCTTGTTAAAGTGGCCTCGAATTTTGTCTACACAAGGTACGTAAATACCTATGTGTGGCTTGGATTAGTATCATGTCCTAAGGATGGGATTTGTGTAGTATCATTTATAGGGAACTATTTATAGTTCATATGTGATTTATATTCAATTGAATTTGCATGTTTTATGCCTTTGTGTGAAGAATGTTGATTATAATGATTATATTATGTTTGTATGGATGATTGATGCAAGCATATGGGATTGGAAACTTTATTTTATTAATTCACATGAGGGATTAATGCTTATGTTGGTATTGATCCATGAATGGATCATGTTGTTCCCTTTGGATTATTTAATTACTTTATGAGGACCGAAGGCGTTATTTGGTAAGTTGGTTATTCATCTATGAAAGGTTGGTTGGTTGTTGACTTGGATCAACAAATAAATAAAGGTTATGGATTTAATATGGGAATTATTCTTGGGTTGTTAAGTTGATGATCACTTTATCTAGTCCTAAGATAAAAATGGAAGTTTATGTATCTTTGATGATCATAGTATTTGTCCTACTTGTGAGTCATAACAAGTAAATAATTTATTAATCACTTAAAGTGGAAAGTGAATAGCAATAGCTTTAGACTTGTGCACGTCTGAAGTGTTGGACTAGTATGAGTTGGAGTACATGGTGGTAGCCCATGGCTTTTCTTGGGACCAAATTGATCACTGTGTCCTATTTTTGTTTAAAAGATTCCTCGATATCGTAGGTCAGGGGAGTACGGAGTCGCACCCCCGTACTTCGTCTTCTAGATTGAAAACTGGTTTGGTTTGGACAACTCTTTCCATTGCCTATTCCATCTAAATTAATTAACTTATTAGTTGTGGAGTCTAGTTTAGTAAAAGTAGTCTGCTATGATATTATATTATTATTTATCCCTGCTTAATGTTTATTAGTATCATGTTAGATTTTACATTTATTTACTATGTAGTACTTAGATTTGATGATTACGTGCTTTGTGTGTATGTGTTGATCATGACTATGCCTTATTGATCCTGTGATGACCCATTTTGTGAGCAGTCTCTCGGGATCAATAGAGCATCGTCGATTACAGTTTTGAACATGAGGCATCATGGGTTCGGGAAGTTGGAGAGCTTGTGTTGACTTTATATTTTATAGTTGACTTTTACTTTTATGGTTGACTTTTACATTTGAGGTTGACTTTTGACTTTATGTTGGTTTGACTTTTGGTTGACTAAAGTTTTATTTTCAAAGTTATTTATTATTATTTCCGTTGTAAAATTCTGAATAAGCCGATACGTTATCACACGGGCGATAATGCTTTGATAATTCTCTAAGTTTTATATAGAAAAGGTATATTGGAAAATAGAGAATTGTCGAGGTGTTACAAAGTGATATTAGAGCTTTAGGTTTTATTGGTCTTTCGTGCCAACTTTAATTTTTTTTTTAACGCCTAGCTAGTTACTTAAAATGAATTTTATAGAAGTCGATCTCCTACTTATTCGTGGTGTTCAAATTACTTTTTGAAACATTTTTCAAGATTTCAACATTTTAAATATTTTATTTTATGTTGGTTCGAATTATTTTTTTTAAGGTCTGAATTTTTTTTTTATTTTGTTCGAATATTCCTTGGTTCGAAAATTTCGAACTCTATTATTTAATTTTTT
This sequence comes from Beta corolliflora, assembly GCA_947648045.1. Lineage (NCBI taxonomy): Eukaryota > Viridiplantae > Streptophyta > Magnoliopsida > Caryophyllales > Amaranthaceae > Beta > Beta corolliflora. Next base: position 4,875,598 of record CANSZD010002940.1, on the reverse strand, counting down.
TTTTATTATTTCGGTTTCTTTTTATAAATTCATTAAATTATATATATTATTTATTTATTTAATTATTTTAATACTTCTAGTTTATTTTGTCTACTTTATTAATTTTGTGAGAGATGGGTAGTATAGGAGTGGGCATATAGGATAGAAATATTATATTTCTGCATTAAATATTTAGTTCAGTATGTTTATATTTTTCTTCCCTACTTAATTGTTTCATGTTATTCCTATGCTTTAAATTATTGTTATTCTTGCTTATTGTTTATTGTTGGGAACATATGCTAAGTGAGAGTATCATTTGCTTATAGATGTCGTATTCATCAGTAAACGGACCTAGAGATATGACTGATAGAGAAGCTACTAGAGTAGGAAACTACTACAACCCGATTGTGCTAAGTGATGATGAGAATGATAGAGGATCTGATTCTGACTGTGATAGCTACACTAGCCTAGAGGTCATTATGCGTCATGTGTTAAGAGTAAGCATGCCTGATAGCGATGATGAGGTTATTCGGGAGTTTGACCGTGCTGGGATTCAAACTCGGAAGGATATCTACTATGCTGTGATGAGGAGTGTCTTTGGTGAGCCGAGATTTTCTGTAGCAGATGAGGACGAGGATGAGGATGATGAGGATTTGGAGGATGAGACTGATGATGTTCCTCCTTAGATTATGTATTTATACTTTAAGAATAAATGTTGAATATTTAGTCAAGCAATGGTTTAAATTTATTGTTTTAGTACCTTTATCTTGTGAAGGAAAAAGTATAGTTATTATGGATTGGAAAATATTATTATCATCATTTTGAGGAATAAAAGTGATTAGTTAGCTATTTAAGTTGAGTAAGAATTTATTTTAGTACGTGAACGGAGAATATTTTATTCTATTGTTGTGATTAAATTTTATTTGATCCTTATATATATTATTAATGTGAATGTTTATTCTGAATGAGTATATGATTAATGATGGTTTGTAGTGAATGAATTTGGCACTATTATAACTCCATGAGAATTTTTGATACGACCTTGTATGATCAAATCAATTGATGCCTTCATAGAAAATGGCAAGTAGTTGTGAATCGAAACCTAAAATAGATTTAAGTTAAATTTCAGTCCGCGAAGTAGAATGGCAAACAACGATAACGCCTTAGCTTCTGCTATTCGCCTATTGGCGGAGAAATTAACTCAAGAAAGAGCTGAGTGTCCCGATCCTGCTGGGGACATGTTTGAAAGATTAGCTAAAATTAAGCCTCCATACTTTTAAGGGGCAAGCTGACCTTACCTTCTTAGAAAGTTGGATTAGGGAGTTTGAAAAGATTTTCAGGGCTGTGAATTGTCCTGAGGGTATGAAAGTAGGTCGAATTGTATTGTACCTGAAAGATGAGGCTGACTTATGGTGGAAAGAAAAGGGGGTTAGACTGAGTGCTGTTAAGGGGTTTAATTGGGATTTCTTTATTTATGCTTTAAGAGGAAAATTTTACCCTGCTTTTATGAGGAAACAGAAGGCTCAGGAATTCATAAACCTTTAGGAGGAGGGTATTAAAACTTTACCAGAGGTAGTAGCCACTGAAGAGCATTGAAATTTTGCCTGAAAGGATTGCTTTAAGGAATTCATAGCATTGTCGAGGTTTACACCTGAGGTAGTAGCCACTTAAGAGCTAAAGGCTTAAAGGTTTGAGCAAGGTTTGACTGAGGAAATCCAACAGGGGTTAGGAGGTGAGACTTTTGCATCCCTAGATGTGGTGTATGGAAGAGTCCCTCATATTTATGGACTTCAGTCGAGGCGTGACAAGAAGAATGTTGTAGTGGGTGAGAAGAGAAAGGATTTCAATGCTGGAGGAAATCAGGGGAATTTTAAGAATAACATAAATGGGAATGAGAATTTCCAAGGTAGAAATGGTCAGGCTATAACAATAAGGGCCAGTCCGAAAGGGTTTACCATTGTAAGAAGTGCAGCAAGAACCACTGTAACGCCCCGACCTCTAAACATCATGTTTTAGTTAATTAATGCATCATTAGCAGCAGAACTTAGATGGTCGGTGCGCTACTGTCGTATTTTCGTTCGGGAAAAATACCAGGCAAACATTCCTTCATGAAACTAAACATATTATAATCATTGAAGCTCATAAGCATCTTAATTATATAGATATAAATAGCTAAGCATAGATAACTACGTAGCTATAGTTAAACTGAGTTCATGTTCTAGTGATCATAAGTTTAGATTACACAACCAAAATAGTATTCATAAATGTAAAGTGATTGATCATCCTCACTTCTACGCCATCCCGTCACCTTCATCAGTACCTAAAACCAAAAGCAACATCGTGAGCCGAAGCTCAGTAACATACTACCCTAACAACGTAAATTCATTTCAATTGATTTTATTTGCAAACAGGGAGAAGAGAATATAGTAAAACATATTTCAAATCCATAATGAAATAATAGCAAAGTAAACAATTATAAATAACATCTTGATACTTCATAAGTTCCCATTATCTTTTCATATTTTAACATGGTAACTGGCGAGTATAGACATGCGGGACGTCTCCCACCATGCGATGAACCTCAAGGAGCCCAGCTCCCTTGTTGGATACACCGCTCGCACCAAAATAGAGTAGTAACATAACATGCGGTACCCCTCAAGGAGCCCGGCTCCCTTGTTGGGTGTACGGCGGGTGCGAAGGTACGTGTACGACCATAAAGAAGATAGGCGTAACATTATACTGCCATAACCTCTTTCACTTTTATTTATCATGTTTCATTTGTTTAGCATTCATCAACATAAGCCATAGATCTTTCATGAATCATACTTGAGCCTCAATAACTCATAAGATCATCATTTACGAAACTCATTCGAAAACAATTTAAGTATTCCACAATCCATATAAAGAATCACATCACAAAATCCTTAACATAATTATAAACATCATTTCACAAACATATTTCGAAGGGGATCGTGGGTGTTAGCAATAGATGTTACCTTGATTCCTGCTTAATAATCTTGAAGCCGAGGGAGGCTGTAATATCCTTTCCTTTTAATCTAACCATGAAATTGGGTAACGAAAATATAAGTATTCATTTTATTTTAACATTTAGACCTTTAGTCATTAAGATTACGTTTATTATTGAATATCGTTGTTGACATTACATATACTCATTACTTAAGCTTTTATAAATAAGTTTACTTACGTTACTTTGATTAATAGGATTATAACACTACAAGAAAATTCGCCTATAGAGGCAACACCTTGAGGCAACCATTTTTTTGTAGCCTCTAAAAGTGCTTTTTAGCATCAGTGAAAAACTAAGCTTGCCCCTAAAAGTACTTTTTAGCATCAATGAAATAATAGTTGCCTCAAAAACTTTTATTTAGCATCAAGGAAATATATGTTGCCCCAAAAAGTACTCTTTAGCATCAATGAAATAATAATTGCCTCTAAAACTTTTTTTTTTAGCATCAGGAAATTTATGTTGCCCCTAAAAGTAATTTTTAGCATTAATGAAATAATGGTTGTCTCTAAAACTTTTTTATAACATCAGTGAAATTTAGGTTGCCCCTAAAAGTACTTTTTATTATTAATGAATTAATGGTTGCCTCCAAAACTTCTTTTTAGCAATAGTGAAATCTAGGTTGCCCCTAAAAGTAATTTTCAGTATAAATGAAATTCATATTACTCCTAAATGTTTTCTTTATCATCAATCGAATCATGCTTCCCTCAAAATATTCTTTTAAGCATTATTTAAATTTATGCTGCCCCTAAAAACTCATCCACTACTACAAAGCACCTTTGCAAGTCGCCTCCAAATTGTCCTTAAAGTCGCCTAAGAGGCGGCTCTCAAGCTACCGACTCTATATCTATTTGGAATTTTAGAGTCTCCCCTTTGAGGCGACACATATGCTACTATGGAAGTCGCCTATTATCTAAAAGGCTGCATGTAAGATATATTTTTAGAAAAAAAAAAAACTAATTAATAAACCATTACGAGTCACCTCTGAAGTTTGTAGGCGACACTAAAAAAGGTTTTTCATATTATTTAAAACAAATTATTAATTATACCAAGTGGCCTATATACTAAAAGGCGACACGAAAGATATTTCTTTTATTTTCCCTTAAAAAAATATTTAACCTTTACAAGTCGCCTCTAAAGGTTATAGATGACACAAAAAATATTTTCTGAATTAATTTTTAATAATATATATTGATCATTCTGAGTCGCCTATTATAATAAAAGGCGAGACAAAAGGTATTTTCATTATTTTTTAAAAATTAATTAACCATTAGGAGTCTCCTCCCACATTACTCCGACCTAACAGATGAATTTTGACAAAAAAATACCTCATTAGCCACACACTCTTTATATTATCATGGAGCTAGTCAACTAATAATAAAGTATGCAGGTCAGATTCTTTGGAGGAAGGGGGGATGGTAAGGGAAATCTCACCCCCAAAGAGCCCCTAGTGGGGTTTGATCCCGTGACATTAAAGTCAGAAGGCCAAACTTTTACCACTAGGCCAAGCCTTGCTTGGATATTATTCGTATCTAACTGCAACAAACATATGCAACCTTAATCACATGAAGCAACCATAGTTTAAGAACAGGGCAGTAGTAGACTGTGACAGCGGCAGCAACTAGCAGCAACCACAGCCAACAGCAGCAAGCGAGTAAACAATACTGGAATAGCTGGAGCTCAACTGCAATAACTAGCAGCACAACTCAGTAGCAGCAACCACAGCCAACAACAGCAACATTTACCAGTGACTCAATGCCATGCCAAGCATCAATGGGAACTAAATCAAGGGAATCCCCTAGTACTCCGTCCATATAATCTCGCTTTACCTGGAAGGGGAAAATTCCTGTCATATTAATTTGCTATCAAAAATATTGATGAACCCATAAGGTGATCCAGATAACACCTTTAACCATGAATTAGCATGCTTTGAAGCAAAGTAGCCAGCATCAACATCTAGTGATTTAACCATGATGCCTTCACAAGAGTAAAGAAATGCATCTTCAAGGAAAGCATCTATCTTTACCATACTGGCTTCACAATCTGGACGAGCTTCATCTGCTTCAACCTGAGGAACATGAGACTATTATAATGGATAACCATCAGAAAAGTCAGGCTTGATCAATCAATAAATCGAGGCACTATGGGATTCAAATGTGGTTACTTCAGATACGGGAAACTTCAGATTTTAGCTTAGTGGCTTCAGAACGTGGCCAATTATTATAGGACGGTCTGAAATAGAAATGGTGGCCTATCACTTCTGTTAGCATAAAAGAAAATAATTAGGATAAAGTAATTGTATAGTGAAAAACCACAGAGAGAACGACGGGATTCCAATGTGGTTACTCTGAAAATATAAATATGCACAAAGGTAGAAAAGAATCTTACCCTGACTGGATAGGATCTGTTTCACAGTAAATAATCTGCTCTAATGCAACAATTGCAGAGGAAGCTGTAAGAATGAGGTCTCGAGTTAGATGAAGCTGTGCTCCATGTCCACCTACTCCTTTGATTGTAGCAGGTTAGCAACCCAGTACCAGCAAGAACATTTTGGAACCAATACTACATGTGGGCAGCGTTGGCAGGACATAAAGGTTGATGATGGCATCAACATCATATATTTATTCTCTAATTTTAGCTTTTTATTTGTCATTTAATTATTATCTTAGGATTTTATTTACTTTTAATAATTATGAGTTTATTTGTCTAAGGCTTATATTTTGGTTGTTAATTTAGCCTAATTAGTACTTGTTGATGCAACAGGTGATTATTCATAAAAGGACTCAAAGCTGACCCTATTTTTGAAAGCACATTTATTCACCACATTTAAAGGGAGAAAGAAAGAAAAAGGAAGAAAAGGGGATCAAAGTCATACTTCCACGTGGGAATTAGAAGAGTTTCATCTCCAGGAAACTTCAAGCAACATTTAAGATAATTCTTGCCGATCAGAATACGAAGTATGGAGTTTATCTGTTTTCAGTTGGGAAATTCTATCTCGGGCGTTAATGTTGCTATATCAGATGGATATAAATCCATCACTGAGATTGGAAAAAACGAAGCGGGGAGACGAGATTTCTTAGATTAAAGAAAGGGAGTTTGAGAGTGAAATTTCGGGGAAAAGATTGAGGGTTTGAAGTGGAGGAAGAACAGTCCATCGCCGTCCAGCTACTGTGCAGCGAGGAAGAGTGAGAGTCGGGGTCGTCGGAGGTGTCGAAACTGAATTCGAGCAGCGATTTTCCGAGGATTAATTATAAGTTCTTCTCTCTCCTTCAATCTCTTTAGTTTTATCCAGAAATTTATATTCACAAATTATGATCTTGTACTTGGATTATTTAATTTTTCAATTGTGTTTTTGGGTCTTTGAATTCTAGTATTTACATTGTTAGTTTCAAATCTAATATGATATTCAAGTTATATTTGTTCTTGTTAGTAAAGATTACATTTTTTTATGCTTAATTGCTATCTTTTGAGTATATAGTGTATTCTTATGCTAATTACATAATTTGTCCTAATATAGATTACGTAATCCGGGTAGTAACTAGTTTAAATTAGAATTTGCGACACAATTCCAGTTTAAAGTAGAGTATAATTTGATCAAGTAAATTAATTAATTGATTGGGTTGATAGTTCTTAATGCTAATAATCTGAATTTTTGCTAGTTGCGAATTACTAGCGATTATTGGATTATTAAGAGTTAACTTTGGCTTAGTTTAAATTTAGCTATTACCACTCATAATTTAGTCATAGTGGGCTGCGTTAATTTCGCTTGGCTAGATTGGATAAGAGGGATAAGGGGAAATTTTGCTACCAAAATTCCTAACATTAATCTGTCATATTATGTTTGCAATTAATCGTGTTTGACCCAAATTCACTAGTAAAAGGTTAAGTATTTTTAAGTTATGTGCTTAATGGGTAGCTTGTCGTCACTTGTAATTAGTAGTTTAGTAGTAGTTTTAATTTTAATAGTTGGTTACAACAGAAACCCCCCCTTAATCGTACATATGTGAATAGTGTAAATATTGTAAATTCGTATATAATATATATTTTTGTCACTTAGATGAATATTTGAGTTTAGGAAGTTAATAATCTTCTCGTGGGATCGACCCTACTTATCCTTTACTATGTTTATATTTTTGAGGTTAAGATAGGTACTATAAATTATTAATTTGTATACGCAAACGACAGGTATCAAATTTTGGCGCCGTGGCCGGGGAGATTAGTTTTAACTTGCTAAGGAACAAGTTATCTTTTTGCTCAAAAGTTCAATGGATTGTCAATAACTTGTAATTCTGTGTTTTGTGAATTTCTTAATCAGTTTAAAAAAATTGCATGTATATCTTTGTTTAAAGTTTCAAGTACTGAAATGATGCATTGGCTCTTATATGCTTACTGTTCTGTTTTCTAGTGTGGGCACTAGGCATTAGTGCTTATATGAATACCACAAATCAGTCATTACCAATGCCCCCTAGTTGAGCTAATTTGATAAAATTAAGTTGGAAGCATAGAGATGCATGATCTTAATCCTAAATGCAACCGAATTTATGTAGGAATATATAGATGCATATAGCGGAATTTCGGGAAACAATTTCCTAACGTCTATCATAGGAACGCAAACATAATCAAACATATGAATCATTCAATAGGGATTAAATATCAAACCTTTGTAGCGTGATTTCCCTGTTGTATGCAAGCTTTGAAGATCCGAGAGCCCCAAGTGTTGCTCCTCTAATCAGTCCACGAGCACCAGTTGAACACCAACGTCTGCTAGAACGGAAGAGAAAAGATCCCTTGCTTTTTGGTGGTATAGGCGCCGGTCAGAGGGAATAGTTTAGGGTTTCAATTCTCTCTCTCTTGTGAAAAGAAACTGATTAATGAATTCATCACCTAAACTCTAATATTATATCCTATATATAATAGAAGAGTCATAGGTTAGTTAGGAGAACTAATTCTCCTCCTATTCCCCTTTAGACCGGCCCAACCCTAATCCTAAATGGATTTGGATTGCTTTGTCCAACTTGTGCTACAATGTGTGACCTCATAGGATTAATATATTTTAGTTATAGGCCCAATCATTATTGTCCTATTAATCATATTTATTCTCTAGCAAGAAAATAAGAATACTAAAATAATTAACTTTATTATCTTCATAATATTATTCCTATTTATATTTAGTAATTGCCGGGATGTCTAAGGACATATTCCTTCAATCTCCCACTTGTCCGAAGACAAGAGCTCAATGTTAAATTCCTTAAGTCACTTAATGTCAAATTTGATAACACAATGTTATTCTCAAATTTATGTTCCTTGATCGCTGAGTTTGAACTGCTCAAATGAGGATTAACTCTTTAATCCTATTCCGCATGGCCATGCAATATTCCAGTTCTCGCTCATCAAGAGGCCCAGATACCATTCCTATTTAATAGGTGGACTTATCCACTCTTGTATGACCACAACTCCCACTCAATTCTTAGCCCACCTGATCACTGCCTTTATAACCTCCTTTTACGGCGCGGTGTTTAACAGTGTCAAAGTTAAACTAATTATGTTGTGGTTATTAAGACATACTCATGTCTAAGGAATCCACTAAATATAGTAGTTCGATTCTACTTTTAGAATCTAATTAGGTCAAGTCTCAATGTATCAGCTATACATCCATATAATCAATTAGACATCTCTATGTCTCCATAGCCCATGGAACTGCGCTATCAATTAATTATATACTAGTCTTTTAAATAAATCACTTATGTCCAATTTAGTGATTTAGACTAGGGACTTTAAATAAATTGTGATTTCAGTTCACTTTATAGGGTTCCATTATCAAAACGTTTTCGATAATCCTATTTGAAAACACAAATTATTTGGACATTTTATTTAATACTAAACCAAGCGATTAAATAAGAAAAGAATTTTTATTGATAAACATTCAAAGCATAATAAATGTCTTTACAATTGTAAACATGAAGTAAACAACCTAAAGCCATTCTCCCATATGCTTAAGCCCATAGACCTAGTATGACACTCATGCTTAGGTTGAGCAAGCGGTTTAGTCAGAGAATCTGCTACGTGATCCTCATTATGAACCTTGCTTACTATCATATCCTCTCTTGTAGTTTTCCAGCTTGAACCTTGCAAGAACCTTATCAATATAAGTCTCTTGACTAAGTCTAATCAGCCTTTTCGACCTATCTCTATAGATCTTAATTCCCAATATGTAATCTACCTCTCCTTGGTCTTTCATAGAGAAACGATTTTTAAGCCATTCTTTGACTGACTCAAGCATGGTCTTATCATTTCCTATGAGAAGTATGTCATCCACATACAAGACCAGAAAAGTAATACTACTCCCACTTAACTTCTTGTATACACAAGATTCCTTTTCATTTCTGAGAAAGCCAAATTTGGAATCCATTTCAAATTTCATGGCCTCAAGCCATCTTTCAGAGTCTTGACTATCCAAAGCATCTTTGTAGCTAGTAGGCTCTTCTGATTCTAAAATCGTTATTTCAGAACTTTCAGTCAAAAGGAAATCAATATATCTCTTTGACGGAATGATGGTCCTACTAGTTCTACGTTGGGGAACAACAGAAGAAGTTTATACCTCACTAGGTTGAGTGACTTCGCATGGAGTATCTCCAAGTGGGACGGTAGGAGGTACGTGAATTGAATGCACCACCTCCTGAGCATTTTCATGCCGGGCCGCCTCTGATGAGGTGTTAACCTCATCCATTTGTTGCTCATCTCGAACTTCTTCGAGATATACATTTCTCCCACTTGTTTTTCTGGAAATAAACTCCTTTTCCAGAAAGACACCATTACGAGCAACAAACACTTTGTTTTCGCTTTGGTTGTAGAAGTAGTATCCCTTAGTCTCTTTTGGGTAACCCACAAAAAGACATTTATCGGATTTGGATGAAAGCTTATCAGAAAGTAAACGTTTTACATAAGCTTCACAACCCCATATCCTTAGAAAAGACATTTTTGGAACGTTTCCTGTCCACATTTCATATGGTGTCTTTTCCACTACTTTGGATGGTGCTCTATTAAGTGTGAATGCCGCTGTTTCAAGCGCAAATCCCCAGAATGAAATAGGAAGATCAGCAAGACTCATCATGGATCGAACCATATCAAGTAGAGTTCGATTCCTTCTTTCAGAAACGCCATTTAACTGTGGTGTTCCTGGCGGAGTCTATTGTGAAAGTATTCCACAATCCTTCAAATGATCACCAAATTCTTGAGATAAATATTCACCACTACGATCGGATCGTAATGCCTTAATTTTCTTCCCAAATTGGTTTTGTACTTCATTCTGGAATTCCTTAAATTTTTCAAAGGATTCCGACTTATGCCGCATGAGGTAAACAAATCCAAATCTGCTCACATCATCGGTAAAAGTAATGAAATAACTGTACCCTTCCCTAGCCAATGTACTCATAGGTCCACACACATCCGTATGTATGAGGGCTAAAAGGTCATTGGCCCTTTCACTAAAACCTGTGAAAGGAGATTTTGTCATTTTCCCCATCAAGCAAAACTCACTAGTGTCAAATGATTCAAAATCAAATGATTTGAGAATTCCATCTTTATGAAGTTTCTCAATGCGCTTTGAGCTTATGTGGCCTAATCGACAATGCCATAGGTATGTAGGGTTTGAATCATTTGCTTTATGTTTCTTCTTTGTCTATGTTATAGATGTGGGTTTCTAAGTCTAGCACATATAAACCATTTGATAACTTGGTTGAGACATAGAATAAATCATTTAAATAAGCAGAACAACAATTATTCTTTATTTGAAATGAAAAACTTTCCGAATCCAAAACTGGAATCGAAACAATATTCTTAGTAATAGTTGGAACATAATAACAATTATGGAGTTCTAAACTAAACAAGAAGGCAAAAGTAGACTACAATCCCCACAACCAAATCGAGAACTCGTGCTTAAATGCCCACGTGGAGGTCCACTTTTCCTTTGCTCAACATTCTACTTCTTTTTAGTGCCCGTACATTACAAATAATGTGAGTTCCACATGCGGTATCAAATACCCATGATGTAGAAGTAGATAAGTTAATCTCTATAACATAAATACACGAAGTCGAAGCGCCGCTCTTCTTATCTTCCGAGATACTTGGAGCGGTTCCTTTTCCGAGGGACCAATCTTGTGGCGGTGGTAGCACTCATGTAGTGCTGCTACTTTTGCCTTAGGAGTGGTTTGTGGCTTAGAAGTATCATCAGTGGCAACTACCTTGCCCTTGTTCTTCTTATTAGGAGCCCCTTTCTTCTTGAATTGTTTGCCCTTCCTAACCATAAGAACATCCTTATGTTCAGGTTCAGCAGGCAAGCTCCTTTCAGCCTGAGTTAGCATACCATGCAGCTCTTGCAAGGTAGCCTCCCCTCCTTGCATGTAAAAATTCAACTGAAAGTTTTGAAAATTTTCAGGCAAGGATTTGATCACAATATCAGTTGCCAGTTCTGGAGGGTAAGGGAAGCCCAATTTTTCCATGATCTGAAAATGTCCAATCATATTGAACACATGCGGACCAACGGGTTTTCCTTTTCCCAACTTGCACTGCAACAACTTACAGTGAGCTTCAAACCTCTCCAATCTAGCATTCTTCTGAAACATAGTTTTCAGCTGCTGGAGGATGGAGTAGGCATCTAGACCATCAAAACGCTTTTGAAAGTCTGGCTCCATGCAAGCAAGCATCAGACATGTTACTTGCACAGAATCAGCCTCTAGGGTTTGCCTTGTTCTCTGTTCAGCTATAGTAGCATTTTCTGGCAGGGGTTCAGGGAGAGGATTGTCAAGAACTTTTTCCCTTCCTTCAGCTCTGAGAACGATTCTCACAGCCATTTCCCATTCTAGAAAGTTATGTGCATTCAGTTTGTCCTTTTCGAGTAAATAGCGCAAATTAAAACCGGGAGTGTTGTTGTTGGTTGAACGAGACATGATAACTATAACAAAAGAATAATTAAGCAAGATTCAATCAATGTTTATCAAGAAAGCAATAATTAAACAAATTTTAATTACTACTACCCTTTATTCAAAATGAAAGTCCCCCATTGAATAAAGAAATAACCAAGATCCCCTCCCACTACAATCAAACGGACTTTGGCCCTGCCTTCAATTTATAGTAGTTGAGGTAAGTAAACACTTTACTAATTATAACAAATTATAATTCTTGGCAGACAGGTTAACAACTCCTTGTTTACTCCTATCTCTTAGCTTCAAAACCCAAAACTTTGTCTTTTGATGATTTTGTTGAGTTAAACCAAACATTAACATGTAAGTTTCAAAAACCTACCCTACTATCCCCGGAACTATGAGCAACACCATGCTTTGGCAGAACCTATTACTCATGATCTAAGGCTTTATAGGTGTTGTTTGGGAAAGCAGTTAAACTCAATATTACTTTTGGGGACCTAAGTTTACTAATATGGTCAATTAATAGTGAACACATGAATCAATTAACCACAAAACAAACTTAGAATCAAGCATTTAAACAAAATAAATGCAAGAACATTATAAAAACAATAATTAAATGATCTAGTATGGCCCCTATACTTAGGAAAATAACTAATCTTCATGAATCCTCCCTTGAATTTCCATGGATCACCATCCTTGAAACTCCTTGGATCCTCATGCTCGATTACATAATTTGAATTAAATAAATAACGAAAATTTAAAGTTACAAAAATACAAACGATTCGCAGATCGTATTTAAATTACATTCAAATATAACGATTCGCAGATCGTATTTACTATCCTAATTTGGGCCATACTAGTCATATCATGCAAAACATAATATCATACATATTACATTTAACATCCACGCATTTATAATATCAAAATAAAATAAATACATACTATTTATTTATTAACAATTAATAAGCAAATAAAAACTTTCCATAATAATCATAAAACTTAACAATTAAGCTAGTAATTATTTAGGAAACTTTATTATTTTGATTCAATTACTCATTTAAACATGACAATAATCATTATTATTCACAAATTTGCAAAATAGGAAATTCTTGGATTTATGCTCAACTTTGAAAAATCAGATTTTCCTAAAAAACAATTTTTTTTTTATGTTGACTTCTTGACCGTTGACCAGCAACACAAGGCTGCCAGTCAACAGCCAAGACATAGCCACCTGCGAAATTCACGCAAGAACCACGAAACTCACCACGCTGGAAACACCAGCCACCAGCCCATCACGCGCCAGCACATCACCCACTGCACTGACGCCGGCGGTCACAACAGAATCCACCGACTAGCCTACCGCCGCCAGCACACGCCGCCAGCACACGCCGACAGGAGCTCGCCAGCGCCCGCCAGCAGCCACGCACGTCAAACGTGCGCTGTTGGTGGCGTCTTCTCCACATGCGCGCGTCGCACTCTCGCCGGCGACCATTGCCCGTCAAGATTCCAGTTCCTCCCCGGCCAACCACCGTGGCACCACCCTCCCCGGTGGTCCACCCAGCCATGGTTGCCTTCCTCTTTAATTTTTGTAACAATTTACAATTTAAATTAAAGTAATCTTTATTTAACAATTAAATAAATATTTAGGAGATAACTAGGTTATAAAATCCGAAAAATTATGGCAGAAATTTTGAATCAAACAACAAATCTTAAACAAATTTTTAGAATTGTTGAGATTATATTTGAATGAATAATCTCCATTAAACATTAAATCTAACAAGAATTCAAAATTAGGGCAAAAATTCAAATTATTTCCAAAATTCAGAAAATTAACAATTAAATTTCGAAAAAATTTGAAAACAATTTTTAGGGTGATCTACTGAATTATCTTAACAAATAAAATCAAATATTTTAATTGTTATCCTTAAATTATATGAATAATCAAATTACACATAAAATTTAACCAAAATTCATAAATAATATGATAAATTTCGAAAATTAGTGGGAAAAAAAATCAAATTATTTTCAGCCATCATATTATTCTTGATCTATGTGGGTGATGAACATTAGATTTATTTAACAAATTAAAAATCAAATCTTTAATTGTTAACAAATTATTTCAATGATTAATCAAATTAAACATTAAATAATTTTAAATCTAACAAATATATTTATAAAAATCCGAAAATTTTAGAGTGAATTAACCAATTTATTTCGTCCATAATATAAAAAAATCGGAACTTCATAAAATTATTTGAGCATAAATCACAATTAAATCAATTATTTACAATTTCCAATCAATTAATATCAAATATCAATTATGCAAATTCAAGCCATAAATAAATCCTCCCTTAATTGAATAAAAATAATAACTTTGCATACAATTATATGATCATATGAATATTATGAATTAGGCAAAACTGATACCACTGTAGGAATATATAGATGCATATAGCGGAATTTCAGGAAACAATTTCCTAACATCTATCATAGGAACGCAAACATAATCAAACATATGAATCATTCAATAGGGATTAAATATCAAACCTTTGTAGCGTGATTTCCCTGTTGTATGCAAGCTTTGAAGATCCGAGAGCCCCAAGTGTTGCTCCTCTAATCAGTCCACGAGCACCAGTTGAACACCAACGTCTGCTAGAACGGAAGAGAAAAGATCCCTTGCTTTTTGGTGGTATAGGCGCCGGTCAGAGGGAATAGTTTAGGGTTTCAATTCTCTCTCTCTTGTGAAAAGAAACTGATTAATGAATTCATCACCTAAACTCTAATATTATATCCTATATATAATAGAAGAGTCATAGGTTAGTTAGGAGAACTAATTCTCCTCCTATTCCCCTTTAGACCGGCCCAACCCTAATCCTAAATGGATTTGGATTGCTTTGTCCAACTTGTGCTACAATGTGTGACCTCATAGGATTAATATATTTTAGTTATAGGCCCAATCATTATTGTCCTATTAATCATATTTATTCTCTAGCAAGAAAATAAGATTACTAAAATAATTAACTTTATTATCTTCATAATATTATTCCTATTTATATTTAGTAATTGCCGGGATGTCTAAGGACATATTCCTTCAATTTAACGTTTGACTTTTTTTTTTCTTTTTCTAACAGTAGTGTTACATGAATAACTCAGTATGTTATATCAATCTTGTCTTGTGTCTCACCTTTATCATTGCTAAGAGAGTATAACATAATTTTGAAATCAATTATATTTTTGTGGTATATCTTAGTGCTCTGAGGCATGAATAATTGACATTAGAATTAGTTTAAACTAACCCAAAGTAAGATGTATGTATACTATTCTTGCTGGCAGCCTGGCATTTTTTATACCTGTAATCAGGCTACTAATAGTAGTTTCATTTTTTTTTTCTCTTGAATCAAACTCACGTCTTTAGAGGTTGTGATCTCAATAGTTGTCTAGTATTAACTAATGACTTACATATATAATAAAACAGAATATCTGATCAATAATTTCCTAGCTTAAAGTTAGGTTGAAACTTAATTTGGTCACTTAGCAGTTGTATTCGTCATTTGCTCGAGTCAGATTGGTTATATTGGGTTAATTGCTTGTTTCTTGGCCAAATTTTTACAAGTTATTATCTTGATTGATCTAGTCTAACTAGTAAAGAAATGGAAGCAACTAAGTATATGGCATATTTTCCATCAATTTTATTTTTTGCATGACATATACTTGTATTATCTTGAATCCAATAAATTATGGAGCTTCTAACTAGGAATGAATTTGAGTTTGATTCATGTTTTGACTTGTCTGTTATATATAGCAGGTTTAGCCTGGTTAGGTATTAAGTATTCTGTCATATGATCCTGCAAATTTGTGACATGAGATATATTGGTAAGTAGAAGTCAAGCAAGTGATTATAAATAAAAGGGGCAATTTGTGCTTTCTAGCATGTGTTTTGGTTAACAGTTACATAATTTTGTGTTTCTTTCCTTACTGGATTATGCTCATAATAAAACAATCCTGGACATAAGTGCTTATAGACTGACCAGTTTCATTATATGATTGCAGATTGAAATATATATGTCACTGATTTAGTTACCTATATTATATTAAGCTGATAATATTCTGCTAATTTGGGTAGTAAAGAAGAGGGCCTAATAAAGAAACAATTTGGACAACTAGAGAGTCTCTACAAGATAACCTCTGCTAGTACTAAAAAAAACAAAGAGGTCAAAGCAATTTTTAGTACAGTGTGTAGTTCTGTCCAGGTACTTAGACTTAGTACATTATTCAATCAGTTTTCTTTTTGCTTGCATACTAGATTTGACTCACTGCATTGTTTTATAATTGGTCAGCTAATCTGCAGAAATTCTAGGATAGATGAATACTAATAATTCGAATAATGATATGCACACCATATATTGAATATATTCTACTTCCTTTGTGTTCTACACTCATGATTCGTTTTTAAGTGTGGGGGGGGAGACATCCATTTCTGTTTATATGGTTTTAGCTATGATTTGTTTCTCCGGATATTCAATGGTTATACCTAAATTACAGAATTTCTTGAACTTCACTCCTAAACTTTCTCTTTTCTATTTTCAGGTGCATGAGTTTGGATACTGCAACCAAACTTAAGCGCATAAATCAGTTCATTGAAACTCTAAACGAAGCTAGCCCAGAGAAATTACTTTACATCTTTCAAGATAAACCAATCGAAGACTCAGAGATGGGTGAGGAGAGAACTTTGAAGGAATTAGGAGCTCCAAAGCTAGATGATGAACCTCTCTGCATTGTCTTTCCAACCTTGGAGAAACCCTTGAAGCTGAACTCAGGTTTTCTTAATCTTCTTCCCAAATTCTATGGAAACGCAGGTGAGGATCGTCATAGACATTTAAAAGAATTTATAGTTGTTTGTTCAACTATGAAACCTGAAGGAATTGAACAAAATCATGTAAGATTGCATGCTTTCCCACTTTCCCTACATGATTTAGCTAAAGATTGGTTGTATACTCTATCTTCTGGTTCCATTACGACTTGGGACGCCTTACAAAAAGCTTTTCTGGAAAAATTCTTTCCCGCAAGTCGTATTGGATCCATAAGAAAGGAAATACGTGGAATTAGACAAAATGCTTCAGAATCACTATATGAATATTGGGAACGTTTTAAAAGATTATGTGTTTCATGTCCACAACATCAAATAACTGATCAACTGTTAATTCAATATTTTTATGAAGGATTGTTGCCTAATGATAGGGGTATGATTGATGCTGCTAGTAGTGGCGCATTAGTAGACAAAACACCAACTCAAGCTAGGAATTTAATTGCTAACATGGCCCAAAACACTCAACAACATAGCACTAGAAATGACGTTAAAAGAGTAAATGAAATTGACTTAAGTGGTGTAAAATCTCAATTGCAAGAAAATGCTCAACAAATTGCTACTTTGACCACTTTAGTGTCTAAAATTGTTGTTGGTAATGAGTCTAAAGCTAGAGTATGTGGTATATGTTCTGATTTTTCTCATATTACTGATGCTTGTCCTACTTTGCAAACTGAAGATGTTAATGCCTTAGGTGGTTTTTCCTGTCAAAGAAAATATGACCCTTATTCACATACTTATAATGAAGGTTGGAAAGATCACCCAAATTTTAGGTATGGAACTAGACCATAATTTTCACAAACTAATCAACCTAGGCAATTTGGTCAGCAAAACCCTCCACCCCAATCTTCTGGGCCATCATTAAAAGACTTAGTTAAGAAATTAACTACTCAAATAGGTCAAGTTCACAACCATGGAGTCGAGTATCAAAAGAAAACTGATAATCACCTTCATCACATAGATACTCAAATAGGACAAATTTGTACTTCTCTAAGTAACTTAGAAACTTAACTTTCAGGTAAACTACCATCTCAACCACACCTAACCCAAAAGAAAATGCCAAAGCTGTGACCCTTAGGAGTGGGAAAGAGTTGAGTGAACCTAAGGTAAAGAGTCGGGAGATTGAAAAAGAGATAGAAGTTAAACCTCATGATGGACTTAATATAGGGGGAAATGGAGAAGAAGAGAGTAGAAAAGAACATGAAGGAAAGAGTGATGTTAATTCTGAAATTGATGTTTTTCGTTTTAAAGATGTGCCTCCTTTCCCGTCCAGATTCGCTAAAGCTAAGAAAGAGGCTCTTGACAATGAAATTCTTGAGACTTTTAGGAAAGTTGAAGTCAATATTCCCTTACTTGATGCTATCAAACAGGTTCCCCGTTATGCAAAGTTTCTTAAGGAACTTTGTACTAATAAAAGACAATTTCGCCCTTCTGAAAAGGTAAGTATGGGGGAAAATATTTCAGCTGTGATTCAAAAGAAGCTCCCCCCTAAATGTAACGATCCTGGCATGTTTTCTTTTCCTTGCAAAATTGGTAATTCGAAATTTGAAAGATGCATGCTAGATTTAGGAGCTTCGATTAATGTTATGCCCAAATCTGTCTATGATACTTTAAATGTGGGATCTTTGTCTACAACTAATGTGGTTATTCAGTTAGCTGATAGGTCGAATGCATTTCCCATTGGAGTTTTAGAAGATGTATTGGTTCAAGTAAATGAATTAGTCTTTCCTGCTGATTTTTATGTACTTGATATGGGTGATAGAACCGATAATGTTCCTTTACTGTTACGAAGACCTTTCTTGAAAACATCTAAGACTAAAATTGATGTTCATGAGGGTAATTTGACGATGGAATTTGATGGTGAAATAATTAAGTTCAATATTTTTGATGCTATGAGATACCCAAGTGATATCAATAATGTTAGTTCTATTGATTCTTTTGATGCTTTTGACTGGATGGCACAGGAAGTTTTTGATAAGTGGTGTGAAAATTTGTTTGAGACTGATGATTTTAATGAAACTAAAATGTCTAATTCTTTAGTAGCCTTGTCTGATGTGGCTAGTCTTGATTCGCATAATGCTAAAAAAGATGAGTTTGACCTTTCTTTGCCATTGTCTGTGCCTAAACTAATCCCTTCTATTGTCAAAGCCCCTCAATTAGAGTTGAAACCACTTCCCTCTAATATGAAATATGTTTATTTAGGTGATAATGAGACTTTACCTGTGATAGTTTCAAATGCTCTTAGTCAATCTCAAGAAGATAAATTGATAAATGTGCTAAAACACCACAAGGAGGCTACAGGATGGACTTTAGCTGACATAAAAGGAATTAGTCCCACCTTGTGCATGCATAGAATTTTCCTTGAAAAAGATGTTAAACCCGCTAGAGAAGCTCAACGTAGGTTAAACCCCTCCATGATGGAGGTAGTTAAAAAGGAAATCCTTAAATGGTTAGACGCAGACGTGATTTATCCTATTTCTGATTCTCAATGGGTAAGTCCTGTTCATGTGGTCCTTAAAAAGAGTGGAATAACTGTTGTTGAAAATACTAAAGGTGAGCTTGTTCCAACTAGAGTGTCTAATGGATGGAGGGTATGCATTGACTATAGGAAGCTTAATCAAGCTACTAGGAAAGATCATTTCCCTTTGCCCTTTATTGATCAAATGCTAGAAAAACTTGCTGGTCAATCATTCTTTTGCTTTCTTGATGGCTATTCTGGTTATACTCAAGTACCCATAGCCCCTGAAGATCAAGATAAAACCACATTTACATGCCCTTTTGGTACATTTGCCTTTAGGAGAATGCCTTTTGGATTATGCAATGCCCCTGGAACTTTTCAGCGTTGTATGATGAGTATCTTCTCTGATTTGATTGAACACGACATGGAAGTGTTTATGGATGATTTTACTGTTTTTGGTGATTCTTTTAATAGATGCCTCCACGGGTTGTCTCGTGTTTTGAAAAGATGTGTTGAAACTCACCTTGTGTTGAATTTTGAAAAATGTCATTTTATGGTAGAACAAGGTGTAGTGCTGGGACATATTGTAAGTGCTAAGGGATTAGAGGTTGATAAGGCTAAAATAGATGTCATTAGTTCATTGCCATATCCTACTTGTGTTCGTGAAGTTTGATCATTTTTAGGGCATGCTGGCTTCTATAGACGCTTTATTAAGAATTTTTCCAAAATTGCATCCCCCTTTTGTGTTTTGCTTGCTAAAGATGCCACTTTTGACATTAATGATGAATGTAAAAAGGCTTTTGATGAGTTGAAAGACAAATTAACTAGTGCACCTGTGATTCGACCACCTGATTGGACTTTACCTTTTGAAATCATGTGTGACGCTAGTGATAAGACCATAGGTGCTGTTTTAGGTCAAAAGAAAGATAAAGAATCATATGTGATCCATTATGCTTCTAAATCACTTGATTCTGCCCAATGCAATTATACTGTAACTGAGAAGGAGATGTATGCTGTTATATTTGCTTTGGAAAAGTTTAGACCTTATTTACTAGGCATGCATGTGATTGTTTACTCTGACCATTCGGCTCTAAAGTATCCTTTGAAAAAGAGAGAATCAAAACCTCGTTTGCTTAGGTGGATGCTTTTGTTACAAGAGTTTGACTTAGAAATTAGAGATAAGAAGGGTGTTGAAAATCTCGTTGCCGACCACCTTAGTAGAATTGTTCCTAGAGATGATTGGCCTTTAATGACTGAATTCTTTCCTGATGAACAACTACTTTCAATGCATCATGTTGAAACTCCTTGGTATGCTGATATGGTTAATTATTTGGTGACTAGCACATTCCCTCCTACTTTGTCTAGAGCTCAAAAAGAAAAGATTAAATCTGATTCAAAGTATTACTTTTGGGATGATCCTTACCTGTGGAAATCATGCTCTGACCAAGTAATTAGGAGTTGTGTAGACAAATCTGAATATGCTTCGATTCTTACTTTCTGTCATAGTCTTGAAAGTGGAGGACATTTTGGTCCTCTAAGGACTGCTCATAAGGTTCTTGAATGTGGTTTATATTGGCCTAGACTTTATAAAGATGCCTATTTGTTCTGTAAGTCATGTGAACGTTGCCAAAAGACTGGAAATTTATCTAAAAGGAATGAAATGCCTCAATCTGGTATATTGATTTGTGAAATATTTGATGTGGGCCTTTTCCTTCTTCTTTTGGTAATGTATACATCATTCTTGATGTTGACTATGTATCTAAATGGGTAGAGGCAAAGGCTACAATAACTGATGATGCTAAAACAGTGGTGAAGTTTGTAAAGAGTCGCATTTTTAATAGATTTGGCATGCGTAAGGCTATTATAAGTGATAGAGGGACTCATTTTTGCAATAAAACGTTTGGTGCGTTGTTTGAAAAATACCATGTGACCCATAGAGTAGCTACTGCATATCATCCACAGACTAGCGGACAAGTGGAAGTGTCTAATAGGGAGATAAAGTCTATTCTAGAAAAAATGGTCAACCCAAATAGGAAAGACTGGAGTCTACGACTAGGTGATGCGTTATGGGCATATAGGACTGCATATAAAACACCCCTAGGCATGTCTCCGTACAGACTTGTTTTTGGGAAATCCTGCCACCTACCTGTAGAAATTGAACATAAATCTTTTTGGGCAGTGAAGCAATGTAACCTAGATTATGATGCTGCTGGAAAAGAAAGAAAATTACAGTTACTCGAATTAGAGGAATTAAGGCTCGAATCATATGAAAATGCTAAGATTTATAAAGAAAAGACTAAGGCTTTCCATGACAAAATGATAGCTAGGAAAACATTTCAAGTTGGACAGAAGGTCTTGTTATATAATGCTCGTTTACGATTATTTCCTGGAAAGCTTCAATCTCGATGGCTTGGACCCTTTCTTGTGACTGAAATTTTTCCTCATGGTGCTGTTATGATCAAGAGTTTGGATACAAATAAAGTTTTTAAGGTTAATGGTCACAGGTTGAAACCGTTTTATGATCAAGTACAAGTCCTGGGCATAGAAGACATCTCCCTTGACAAGTTCTAAACAAAATAGGAGTACGTCGAGCCAACGACGTGAACCAAAGGCGCTTGTTGGGAGGCAACCTAAGTTACACTTCTTGCTTTCAATTTTTTTTAGTTACTTTAGTTATTGATTTCTGCAATTAGAGTTCGCACTATTCCCTCATATAGAGGCTGCTTACAATATTCTTGCTAATACGGATATGTGTGCATACAACATTCTATTGTGATTTCGCTAAACATCTGGCACTTATACTATGTTGCTACACTTTAATGTCGTTACATTGCAGTTGTACGTTTGTTCTACTATGTTGGCAGGACTTCATGGATCAACATGCTAGTATATACTCGGCGTTGACGTTCGTAGGCAAGTATCACATTGTGGTTCCGTGACAACTACATCACCATCATTCAATAACCAGCTAAGTTTCTTGTTCTATCTCTTAACTTATTCTCCATTGAGGACAATGTTGATTCTAAGTGTGGGGGATTATGAAAATCTTCAATTTTGAGCTGGAAATTTGGTGAATTGGAGAAATCTCAGGATGGACTGTGTATTATGCTAGCAATATGTGATTAGTATGCTAGAAAACAGGTTTTGACATAGTTATAAAAATTGGGATATGTCCTGTTTTAGGAGAAGTGCTGCCAAATTTTCTATAGAATTTTTTTCTATTTTGTTCAGTTACAAAAAATATATATATATATATATATATATATATATATATAAAAATGTGTATTATGTTTGCATTAGTTATAGACTTCATTTGCATGTAATTTAGGATTGCCACCTCTAAACTTCCTAAGGAATGGCTATTAGTAAGTTGATAAGATACTCTAATCTAACTTGTTTTTGAAATAAAATAAAATTTTTGAATTAAAGATTTTGGGAGTGTTATATAATTGGAATATAATAGTCGAACTTGAGAGATTTATAATACAATTGAAAAAAATATATCTCGCTTCTCTTAAATAAGCTGGCTAGATAAATAGACCAAACCTTGTGAGCTTCTGAGCCTATTAGACTGACACATCTGTATCAGTCTCATTATTTTCTTTCATGTGTGATAGTTCCTCAATGAAGTGTGGCTCTTGAACTTGACTTGGTACTCTTTGAGACTTTTGTGACAAATGCTATGAAGAAATGATTTAGGCATCCTTTTCATTATTTTTTTTAGCCTCAGAGATTTTCTTTCATATACTATTTCCCTTTGTTTAGCCTTTTTGAGCCTTAAAATTCGTGTTTATTTCTAACCATACATTACAAACTTGCAGCCTCCTACAGATTATACCCAAGCCTGGCTAAGGGGAGTTATTATATACTGAGTTTGTATTGTAAGATTGCGCTATGGTAAGAGATATATTATTGAAAAAAAAAGAGAAAACAAGGGTTATGAAAAAAAAAACTATTATTGAAAAATATCAAAGAAAATAAATGTTTGAAAGTCATAGAAAGATGAAAATGTTATGAAGTATCCATATAAGTGTTATAATTGCATTACTTGTGAAGGATATGGTGAATAATATGAAAAGAAAAAAAAGAGTGGAGTATGATGTTTAATGTATAAATGGAGTTTGTTGTGACTGGAACATCATAAGTCATGTATTTTTACTCCCTTTAGCTCGGCTTCTAATTAACTCCACATTCCTAAATATTATTCCTACCTTTAGCCTTGGCCACGTTACAACCTTATGAAAGACCTTTTGATCTTTATGCATTATATCACCTCCAAGTGGAGAATTGAGACGATAGTCAAGTTTAAAGAAATATACTTCATTTTGAGTCGACTTGGTTATAGGTTTGAGTGAATATTATTTAACCCCAAACACATGAGAGTTGAGTGTTTTATTTACACATGTGAGGGTCTATTTATTGAATTTGATACGCATACAAGTGTGGATTCATGCTAGATATTTTTGAGTTGTGAAGATAACAATTAGTTCATGAAGTATTATGAAATTTGATAGTTCGATTGTTTAAACACTAAGAGTATGACAACTCCACTAACATTTTCTTAATGTTATTCTAACTTAAAATGTTTTAGTTTCTTGTAGTGTGCTTATCTAATTTAGTTATTTTCGACAAAGAAAATTGAGGTGTTATATTAGGTCTTGCATTTAGTTATCCATGTTTGCTAATTGGTTTGAAAACCTATGTTAATAAGGCTTTGTGGGTATGCCATCTGAAAATCTTCACGAGACCTTACTCGTCCACTAGGGTAGCCTAGGGGTTTAAAGGGCTTGTTGCACATGCTAAGTGCAATCGTGATTCCTATGACAGTGAGTTAGGTTATTGCTTTCGTACTATAGGTTTTATTTTTAGTTTTATAGAGTTTTGTTCAAGGTCGATCAAAAGCTAAGTGTGGGGGAATTTGATAAGTGTGTTATTTGCTATATATTTATTCTCTAATTTTAGCTTTTTATTTGTCATTTAATTATTATCTTAGGATTCTTATTTACTTTTAATAATTATGAGTTTATTTGTCTAAGGCTTATATTTCGGTTGTTAATTTAGCCTAATTAGTACTTGTTGATACAACAGGTGATTATTCATAAAAGGACTCAAAGCTGACCCTATTTTTGAAAGCACATTTATTCACCACATTTAAAGGGAGAAAGAAAGAAAAAGGAAGAAAAAGGGATCAAAGTCATAATTCCACGTGGGAATTAGAAGAGTTTCATCTCCAGGAAACTTCAAGCAACATTTAAGATAATTCTTGCCGATAAGAATACGAAGTATGGAGTTTATCTGTTTTCAGTTGGGAAATTCTATCTCGGGCGTTAATGTTGCTATATCAAATGGATATAAATCCATCACTGAGATTGGAAAAAACGAAGCGGGGAGACGAGATTTCTTAGATTAAAGAAAGGGAGTTTGAGAGTGAAATTTCGGGGCAAAGATTGAGGGTTTGAAGTGGAGGAAGAACAGTCCATCGCCGTCCAGCTACTGTGCAGCGAGGAAGAGTGAGAGTCGGGGTCGTCGGAGGTGTCGAAACCGAATTCGAGCAGCGATTTTCCGAGGATTAATTATAAGTTCTTCTCTCTCCTTCAATCTCTTTAGTTTTATCCAGAAATTTATATCCACAAATTATGATCTTGTACTTGGATTATTTAATTTTTTAATTGTGTTTTTGGGTCTTTGAATTCTAGTATTTACATCATTAGTTTCAAATCTAATATGATATTCAAGTTATATTTGTTCTTGTTAGTAAAGATTACATTTTTTTATGCTTAATTGCTATCTTTTGAGTATATAGTGTATTCTTATGCTAATTACATAATTTGTCCTAGTACAGATTACGTAATCCGGGTAGTAACTAGTACAGATTAGAATTTGCGACACAATTCCAGTTTAAAGTAGAGTATAATTTGATCAAGTAAATTAATTAATTGATTGGGTTGATAGTTCTTAATGCTAATAATCTGAATTTTTGCTAGTTGCGAATTACTAGCGATTGTAGGATTATTAAGAGTTAACTTTGGCTTAGTTTAAAGTTAGCTATTACCACTCATAATTTAGTCATAGTGGGCTGCGTTAATTTCGCTTGGCTAGATTGGATAAGAGGGATAAGGGGAAATTTTGCTACCAAAATTCCTAACATTAATCTGTCATATTATGTTTGCAATTAAACGTGTTTGACCCAAATTCACTAGTAAAAGGTTAAGTATTTTTTAAGTTATGTGCTTAATGGGTAGCTTGTCGTCACTTGTAAATAGTAGTTTAGTAGTAGTTTTAATTTTAATTAGTCTAAGTAGTTGGTTACAACCGAAACCCCCCCTTAATCGTATATTTTTGTCACTTAGTTGAATATTTGAGTTTAGGAAGTTAATAATCTTCTCGTGGAATCGACCCTACTTATCCTTTACTATGTTTATATTTTTGAGGTTAAGATAGGTACTATAAATTATTAATTTGTATAAGCAAACGACACGTATCAGTGCACCGATCTAGGACCGGACCGGAACCGGCTGGACCGGTGGACCGGAATCCGGAGTTTTCCTGGACCGGGACCGGTCCGGTCCGGTCCTGGACCTCTTGGATCGGAATTTTTTTTTCAAAAAAAAATCTTTTTTATTTTATTTAAATATATTTATAAATTATATACATTAAAAATTAATAATTTTAATGTCAATAATCCTAAAGGAATAAATAGTAGGTTTTTAAGTTTCTAACTTTCTACCTTTTAAATTTTTTTTTTTACTAAAATAATATAAATTCCGGTCCAACCAGTCCGGACCGGAATTTTCCGGGTTTGGACCGGACCGGACCGGTGGACCGGAATCCTGATTTTCGGCGGACCGGGGACCGGACCGGAATCTCCTGTCTGGTCCGGTCCGGTCCAAATTCCGGTCCGGACCGGTTTGTGCACACCCCTATCCAGTGACGTATCCAGGATTTCACCCACGTGGGTTCGGAATTAAAGAGTAGTAATATAATTACCTACACAAATCCTATAGTAATTGTTTTAAGCTGGCATCTTTATATGCAGCAAGAACAGCAGCAAGAGTGGTAATATAATTCTAGTTGTTGTAATTAGTCTTTTGATATTTGTCTCTATGTTACATGGAGACAAAATTGTGCAAAATCAAGTATAGTAGCTGTTAAGCTGGCATCTTTTTAAGCAGCAAGAACTGCAGCAGGAGTGGTAAAATGATTCTAGTCATTGTAATTACCAAGCATGTATATCTGTCACAATGTACTTGTAGAATTAAGTTGAGAAATCAACTATAGTAATTACTAAGCTGGCATCTTTGTCAGCAGCAAGAACAACACCAGGAGTGGTAAAATAATTCTGGTTATTGTAATTATTCTCTTAATATTTGTCACACTGTTACATGTTGACTGGATATTCTGTATAACACCCTTGGGTTGGTTGCAGAGGAGGGAAGCCTTAACTCCTAAGCAAATCAATGAAGTGTGCCACGTCGATGTGTATGCAAACAAAACCGTTTTTGAGAGTTTGAAGAACAACCCAAAAGTGTATTATGATGGGGAGTGTTTCTCTTACAAGGTAGGCCTTAATTTCAATTCATCCAAGTATGAAGCATTCCAATAATTTCAATTCAATTCATCTAAGCATGAACCATGAAGCATTCCAATAATTTCAATTCAATTCATCCAAACATTCCAATAATTTAATTTGTAAATACTAAATAACCATCTATCCAATTCAAACATTACTTGATTACTAAATGAATTGGTAAATAAAAGTGAAAGAAATTAGTCAATTACCTAAACAAATTCGAGTAGAGGGAAAACAGAAGAGGAGAGATGAGAATTATGCCACGGCCGGGGCCGGCGGACGGTGGTCGTATGTCGTCGGACGTGCGAGAGGTCAGAGGAGCCTGCCCAGTCGAATGTCGTCAGGTCGTGCTGGTGGCTGGTGCACTCGTGCCGTCGAGTTTCAGATTTGAGAAACAAAAACAAACCCTAGGTTTTTTGGTTTGTGAAATGTCGCAGGGTGTCGAAGAGAGGAGAGAGAGTTATTGGGGGGAATTGGGGAAAAGAAAACAAGATTCAAACAAAAAAAGAAGGGACGAGAAGGCTCGAACTCCCGACGCGGGATGTAAGATTCATTAAGTTTTCACGCGGACCAACTAAGCCATGGCTGATCTAACTAATCTCTTGCGCGCTTCCTTGGTTTTAACCTATTTTTGTTTTTTTTTCCAGAATTTTTCCTTGTTTTTTTCCAAATTTTTGTGGGTTCAGCTGAACCCACTGAACCCACGCTAGATCCGCCTCTGCCCCTATCTACAGCACCTTCTTTGTGTTGGAGATAAGTCTACGTTACATTAATGAGTTTACCTAGTCAACATTTGTTAGCTTTCTTATCTTACTGATTTGTTAAGTTCTTACTCTAGATAATTATTTTCTTGTATCTATCCCTTCTTATTATGAAACTAACTACTTTTCCATTATAGTTGCCTTTGTATTTTGAGTATATGGTGTATCTGCAGCTATTTTAGACCAAATAGTGGAAAGTAGCTAAATGAAACACTTCAGATTCTTAGGAGCTGAATTCTCGACAGCAGACATAATTATTTGCTAATTTGCATCAAGCAGGAATCTTCCAAGCTATAGAACTGGACACAAGAGGGCTAAGGCAACATGTTAGCTGATGCAAATTACAGCCAAGAGCATATCAAAGATATAAATAAATCCTAGAGTCCATATTACTTGGTTGGAGATTAAACCTATAAAAACACTACTTCACTATTCAGTAACATCAAATCAATAACACTGTAGTAAAATTAGAGCATCATAAATCAAAATTATGAAAGTTTAAGTTTACAGAACCAAGTTTCCAAGAGGAAAGAGGAAGGAAAGAGGAGGAGGAGGATCAAAATTGCGATTTGATCGGCAAAGATTGGCGATGACTTTACCTAGCTCCTTGCCAGCTGATTCTCTTCCAAACATGAATCCATACCTTGTTAATTCTAGCAACTGATTGAAATTTTTTACCAATAATCGATACACAAAATCTGGCGAATTCTTATCAAAATTGAAGGAAGAGGAGAGAGAAAATACCTGCAAGATCTAATCAGTTGAGTCTGGTGAAGAAAGAATAGCGGGCTACTGAAATCACATTTTTGTGGGATAATGAAATTGGAAAAGTAGAGTAGCGGGCTCTCGAAATATAATTGGCGCCTCATTGAATTGTAAGAATGGTGCCAAGGTGGTATATTTATAATTTATTGTATTAAAGCTCTTTTCTTCTCAATTTATTAAAATTAGTTTCAACAAAAATAAATTAAGTTCGTTAAAAAAAATTAATTCAGCTAAAATATGTTTGATAAAAATAACTTGTGCAAAAATAAGTTAAGTTAAGCAAAAATAAGTTTTGTAATTGACAATACATAAAGATATTATATTTAATATAAATAAGTTGAGTTCCGTAAAAATAAGTTAAGTTATGCAAAATTATGTTAACTTGAGCAAAAATAATTTAAGTTTATCAAAAATAATATGAGGAGAATAGAGTCTAAGAAGAAAATTTCCCACTTAATTTTTTATTTAAAAAACTAAGAAAATTTGGCTTATATCATTCACTTTGGGCATGTTACCTTAAAAGTTACACCAAAGGCTCGTGTTTTTATCGTGCCGGTTTTGTTCAGCCTTGCGAGTTGTTTTAACTAATGATATACAGAGTAATTCACCACATCATATTCAACCGAGTAATCAAACATTACGTTGTTATAATGATCTATTTGATACATGCATCATATTAAATTGAATAAGTCGATATTAGTTAGGGTATGTTTATTTCAACTTATTTTGACATATTTCAGTAAAATATACTTTTGGATAAGTCCACTTCAGCTAAAAGAAGTATTTTTTTAGACAATTCGTAATTATTTAAACTTACTGACACTTATTTGACCTCAAATATTTCACTCGTTTTTTAGATTGTTTAAACTAAAATGGTACAATTCGCAATTTGACTCTATTTGAGTTTGTTAAAAAAAGGATCTAATTTTATCGAAAACCAAATACTACTTTATTTTACTAAAATTGGATCATTATCAATCAAACTTGTCTAACTCGTTGTTATGTTGCTGAGTACTCGTTGTTACGTTGTTTGAGATAATTAACGATCTAATTCCATACATGCATCATATTCAATCGAATAAGTCGATGATAATTAGGGTCCATTTTATTTCAACTTATTTTGACTAATTTTAGCAAAAAAAAAGTTCAAATAAGTTAATATACGTTTAGATAAGTTAAGATATGTTCAGTTAAGTCCAAGTACGTTACAATAAGTCAATATAAGTTCAACTAAGTTAAGATAAGTTCAACTAAGTTAAAAATAAGGTGAATAGAATGTACCTGTACATATTAAGTCATTCTCGTTATTATTTTTCTTTGATATAAATTAACTACTTTACAATTAGTTTAGAACTAGAGGTGTAAATTATGCGAGTCGAGTTCGAGTTTGAGCTACCTTGACTTAACTCGTTAGCATTTCGAGTCGAACTCGAGTTGAGTCGAGCTCACTCTAGTTGAGTTTTAGCGGAGTATATTTCAAGTACCTTGCAAGTGTCTCGTGTTAAAAACAATCATAAGGTAGAAAATAAGTGAAAATTAGGTATTTTGCTATAGATAATTAGGTATTTGAGCTTCTCACGAGTTTTTGAGTCAAACATCGAGTTGCTCGAACACCTCGAGTCGAGTTCGAGTTCTATTCGAGCTCGTTCGAGTTGAACTTTGACTGAGTTTTGACCTGTTCGATCTCGAGTAGCTCACAAGTTGTCTCGTCTCATCTACATCCCTATTTAGAACTCCATTTTTTTCTCAAAATTTCTTACGTAGTGATTTGTGAATGATAAAATCTGTTACGACTTAATTAATTGATTTATAATCACGATGACATCCGTCAAATGTTGATTAAGTTTTAGGGCTTTAGAAGTTTGGATAATTTGGACAAAACAATAAGTGGACCAGTCTTATAAATGTTGATGCATATACATTTTATAATAACTTTTTAGAAAACTACCAATTTACAATATACAATAGTATTATTTTCCAATGTGTTTAGTCTACTTAGCTGGCAAGTAAACTATTTCCCTCAAGATGTTCTTCAATTGGAAACTTGTGCAACAATGGCTAAGTTGCTTTGTCCGAACCTGAGCTTCGTTCCCAAACCTGCAAAAAGAGAACCACCCTGTAGGTTTGGGTGGTGGTTCCCCCTCCGAAGCTTAAGTCAGATATCAGGAGTGAGAAGGAAAAAGTAGAGATAGAGAGAGAAAGTGAGAGAGTATTTCCACAAAGTAAGTTTACACTATTTGCATTGAATTACATTTCTCCTGATTTCTGGGGTATTTATAGTGTTTGTGATATGACTGTTGCCCTTTTAGGTTACCCTAAAATAAGGGCACCTGATTGGCTAGGCAATCAAGTCATGACACTTGGCAGGCTATGGTTGGGGATGGATCACCAACCAATCACCTGCAGCCATTTTAGGGATTTGGGCTCTGAATAACCTTTGGGCCAAAAGGTGAGCTTTTTCTCCCATCTGAGTATAACCCAATGGTTAAACAACTTTTCTTTACTTCCTCTGATGGGACACGTGTATGGTCCTGATGGATCCATGTGTCTCCAAGAGAGCCGTTGATATTTTAGGCTACAACATTTACCCCTAAAAGGGTTTTTACTGTTGGCCTCTAAGACGGTTAATGCCCTTTTACCCGAGGAAGTTACCTCAATTTCAAAAAGGAGCAAAGACGCGCCATTTTTTGGGCTTTACCGGTCATATTTAACCGGTTTAGAAGGTTTTCACCCCGCTATATATATGCTTCTTTATCCTCCCTTCAATCATTTCACATATTGAGATAAATTTTCTAGAGAGAGAGGCTACGATTTTGAGCGCTCCTAAGAACCACTTCGCCGTCTACAAGTTGGCCTTGGACGCGGGGCTAAGATTCCCTCTCCACGAGTTCATCGAGCAAGTGCTAAGGCATTACAACATCGGCCATAACCAACTGGCTCCAAATGCCTGGCACAACATTCTGACCTTCATAGCCGTCTGCGAGTTGCGCGGCCTGGCCCTTTCTCTCCCGGCCTTTACCCAAATACACTACGCGTCCAAAGTTCCAGGGACAATGGACGGAGCGTGGCTCAGCATCTACAACCGCCCCGACTTTCTTACCGCTTGGGGCAAGCCTTCGAAGAGGCATGATTGGAAAGCCGACTTCATCTTTCTTCGAGCGGCCAACGATTCCGCCGCTGAGGGATATCGATTTTATAGCCGAGCCGTTTTGAATACTGGACGAGGGAAATCCTTTTTGGATTTAGAGGACAGTTTTGATGAGGAGGTGATGGAATACTTTAAAATAAAGGAGTATTCCAGACCAAATCGCACATCCTTTAAAGGGCCAGCTAACTGGATTCCCTTCGAAGAGATGTTTTATGACAATAACTTCTTGGTCGCCGCTGGCTTGCGGTTGGCCGAGGATAAAGGTATATTTTCAAAACTTCTAAGTAAAATGCCCCGTCCAGAATGTGTATCTGACTAACCCCTTCATTTCTTTTTTGCAGAGTCAGCCAGAGCACTTCTCAAAAAATCTTGGACGGGCGATATCAGTATGTCCAAGTTTACAGACAACTTGTGGAAGGAGTTCGCCAAGACGAGCGCCGAAAAGAGGGCTGAAACTCTGGAAATAAATATTTCCTTTTTTTTTTAAAGCATCTTCTTTGCTTTGGAGGAGGGTCCTTAACGGAAGGAAAGCGACAACATATGGCCGGCTTCCTTTGGCTCTTAAATTTCGGACGAGGGTTGCTCGAGAAAGGAAGGCGTCCATGGTTGGATGGCTTCCTTCATCGAACCTTCCTCGTCTTGAATTTAATAATGGCCTTGGACGAGGTCCTGGCTAGTCCGTCCAAGGTGATTGCTTGATCTTGGACGAGGGTCACTCGATGAAGGAAGGTGTCCATGTTTGGACGGCTTCCTTCGTCGTACCTTCCTCGTCTGAAGTGGGATAAAGGCCTTGGACAAGGCCCTGGATGGCCCGTCCAAGGTGATTGTTGATTCTTGGACGAGGGTCCTTCAAGGAAGGAAGGCGTCCAATTTAGGACGGTTTCCTTCGTCACACCATCCTCGTCTGGAGTGTGATGAAGGCCTTTGACGAGGCCCTAGATGGCCCGTCCAAGGTGATTGTTGGTTCTTGGACGAGGGTCACTCGAGGAAGGAAGGCGTCCATGTTTGGACGGCTTCCTTCGTCGCACCATCCTCGTCTGAAGTAGGATAATGGCCTTGGACGAGGCCCTTGCTGGTCCGTCCAAGGTGATTGTTTGATCTTGGACGAGGGTCACTCGAGAAAGGAAGGCGTCCATGTTTGGACGGCTTCCTTCGTCGCACCATCCTCGTCTGAAGTTTGATGAATGCCTTGGACGAGGTTGTCTTGAAGAAAGAAGTCGTCCATGCTTGGACGGCTTCCTTCATTGATCAACCCTCGTCCTTGTCTTTGGACGATTTTCAAACTTAGTTAAGGGAAGGGTGAGTCTCATCCTTCTCTTTGGACGATGTTCATATTTTTCTCAAAGAAGCTAAGTATAATTGTGGCTCGTCCTGATTTTCGGACGGCCTTCTAGCTTAGTTAAGGAAAGGGTGAGTCTCATCCTTGTCTTTGGACGGCTTCCTTCATCGCACCATCCTCGACTGAAGTTTAATAAAGGCCTTGGACAAGGCCCTGGATGGCCCGTACAAGGTGATTGTTGATTCTTGGACGAGGGTCACTCGAGGAAGGAAGGCGTCCATGTTTGGACGGCTTCCTTCGTCGCACCATCCTCGTCTGAAGTTTGATGAATGCCTTGGTCGAGGTTGTCTTGAAGAAAGAAGTCGTCCATGCTTGGACGGCTTCCTTCATTGATCAACCCTCGTCCTTGTCTTTGGACGATCTTCAAACTTAGTTAAGGAAAGGGTGAGTCTCATCCTTGTCTTTGGACGATCTTCAGATTTTCCTCAAAGAAGCTAAGTATATTTGTGGCTCGTCCGGATTTTCGGACGACCTTCAAGCTTAATTAAGGAAAGGGTGAGTCTCATCCTTGTCTTTGGACGATATTCACTTTCCTCAAAGAAGCTAAGTATAATTGTGGCTCGTCCTGGTTTTGGGACGGCTTTCAAGCTTAGTTAAGGAAAGGGTGAGTCTCATCCTTGTCTTTGGACGATCTTCAGACTTCCCTTAAAGAAGCTAAGTATAATTGTGGCTCGTCCCTCAAACTTGACTCGTCCTAAAAGTTCCAAGGTTTTAGCTGTATCCCCCCCTTCTTGGTCTTAGCTCATCCTTGTATTCTGGACGAGCTTTGCACCAAGAAGGAGAGCGGCCAACATTGACCGAGCCAACGTAAATTCTTTCGTTTAGGACGAGCTTAGATACTTGTAGGCAATTTATATATTGTTGTTTATGGAGGAACCATGCTTTGGCCGGCTTCCTTGAGGAAGCAACGCGCGTCTTGAAGTAGTGAACCCTTACTAGGGCCTTTACTACTTAGCTGACCTTGCATTTGAAAGTAAGATTCCTGTACTAAGGCTTGCTTATATTTGGTCGGCTTCCTTTTAGGGACCATGACGTTTCTCTTACTAGAGGCTGTCATTTTTTGATTAACCATATGTGCGATATACCTTTTAGGTTTATTACACCTTGGTCGGACTCTTTGAGGAAGCAATGTGCGTCAGAGAAATGGTTATTCCCCGTTATGATGTCCATTGTTTATCCTTTACTTTGGACGTTTTATTGTTCTTTGTAATTTTGTCTAAGTTAATGTAACTTTTAGACCACTAGACCAACTGGTGGTAAAGATGCCTTAAAGTGAACAACTTAGTAAAAAATAAAGGAACAATATAGGGAGAAAGTAGGAATTGTATTATATGAATTTTGCTTGACTAAGTGTCAAGATACATGTATATAATTCTTTTTCTCTTTTTTGTGCCGTGACACTTGTCTAGTATTACAGACTACTGTAGATTTCTTGCCGTTTGACTGAGTCAGAGTGGTACTTTTTCAAGGTATCTGAGTTCCAGGTGCGCTGTATTGGTCGTCCATCCATGTCTTGGAGACGAAAAGTTTCTCTTCGCATTTCCTAGACTATCAGACAGGGTCCTTCACAATCTCGAACGTTTTCCTTTCGCCAGCGATCTTCGTCTGGTCTTGCTTGTCTGCCTTCCATGATGATGGTTTCAGAGTAGTTAGGTAACATTCCCTAGCCGCCTGCTGGTCTCCATACAAGGAGCCAATTTAACCACCATCACATTCAAACTTCATGAGCATTAAGTGAGTCACTATCACAGTTTTAACATGATTAAGAGTTGGTCGTCCAAGGATGACATTGTAAGCCGTCAAATCTCGGACAACCAAGAACTTGATGAACATAGTTCGCGAGGCGTCCTTCTCCCCAACTCGGACGGGCAGCGTGACTGTCCCCATAGGATGAATGATTCCTCCCCCAAACCCAATGATTGGGTGATGGATGGGGACCAAGTTCTTCTCATCAAACCTCAGTCGAGATAGGCAGTCGACACTAATGATGTCCATGGAGCTTCGAGTATCAATTAGAATCCTCCTTACTCTCAAGTTAGCTATCTTCATCTCCACAACCAAGGGATCATCATGGGGGGTTCTCAGCTTCCCCCGATCTTGCTCGCTGACGACTACCTTGGGGAAGGGCTCGGCCTCTGTCTGATCTGTCAACAAAACTTGGCCGAGCTCCCTAAGATAGTTCTTATGCCCCCTGTTGGTTGGTCCTCCAGCAGCAAATCCTCTCGAGATAACAAGGACAACATCCTCGTCAGTGCTTTCACTTTCCTTCTTCTTGCTCTGACGGTCATCACTCTTTTGAAACTTCTTTCCTCCTTGGGGTAAGTATGAGTTCATCTTTCCTTTTCGAGCTAGATCCTCTAATGCCCTCTTAAGGTGTTTACATTCATTGGTCTCATGACCACATTCTTTGTGAAAATGGCAGTATTTGCTCTTATCCCTATTCTTGTAAGGGGTCTTCATTTCAGCCGGAGCCTTTAGCTCATATTGATTCTTTATCTCCATAAGAATGGAGTATTGATCCTTGCTAAATTCAATGGGATTAGCCGAAGATTCAGACTCTTTCCTCTTGCCTCTTCTGGACGAAGTGGTTGTGGAGGTTATAGCCCAAGTCTTAGCCTTTTTTGGGTTGCTCTTCTTTGGTTGAGCTACCTCTTCAGGCTTCTTGGACTCATGGTGCTTTGCCTCAGCACATACTTCAGTGGCCTGTATAAACGCTTCGGCTTCTTTTAAGACTTCGGCAAGAGTGCTGATTTTCTTCTTCACAAGATCAAACTTAAAACTTCCTGGCCTCAATCCCTTGATGAATGCGTCAAAGGCCACACCAGCATTGAGGTCTTGAATTTGAAGGGCTTCCAGATTGAATCTCTTAACAAAACTTCTGAGGGCTTTTTTTGGTCCTTAGACGACCTTGCCCAAGTGCATGCTTGTTTTTTAATCTTGCCGATTGGCAACAAAGTGACTAGTAAATAAGAGAATGAGTTCAGTGAAATTGTTGACTGAATTGGGGGGAAGATTGTTAAACCACTTCTGAGCTACTCCCTTCTGAGTGGCCCGAAAGTTCTTACGCCAAGTAGCCTCATCTACTCCTTGGACGTACATCTGATGTTTGTAAGCGGATAGTTGATCGTCTGGATCGGTTGTTCCATCAAAAGGCTCTATGGTAGGGAGTTTTACCTTTGGGAAGGGGGGCGCCTCCATGATCCTGGCCGAGAATGGAGTAGGTTAGTTGATCCGGAGGGCTCCCAGCTGTCCCTTAATGGGTATGAACTCCTTACGGTATTCTTTCAACACAGGGTTAGATGAAGTGTTTGCAGGGGCTGGACGCCTATAAACCATTGGCTGAACCACCGTCTTCTCTTGTCTTGGACGAACAAGAGAAGGGCCCAAACTTCTTCCTTCCGTTCTAGATGGTATCCTCAAAGGAGGGTCTCTCAAGTACGGTGTAGACCCAGTGGCCGACCGTTGTAATGCAGCAGCTTTCTTTGCTTCTAGGTATTCCCTGGCATCTGTTTCCATTATGTGCCCATTTGGACGAACATTATCCTAGGTCCTAACCACCAGGTTCTAGTCCATCTTTCTTCGCTGCTCACTACCTTCTGGCTGCTTTTCTTTGGTTGTTCTCCTAGAGGGTCCCTGACGAACAGGTCGATTTGCACCTGGACGGTTCTCCTGGGAACGCCCCCTAAGAGGAACTGGATTGCTAGCTGCTGGCTCGAGATTAATTTGGAAAAACAGCATGTTATTCTTGATCTGTTCCTAGACGACTGCTGTCATCTTATTCTTGAAAGTCATTCAAGACGTTCTCTAGATGGGCAGCAGTCACTGGAAGTTCAAGATTCTCCTGAATAACAGGTTGTTGGCTTTGTCCATGGACATTGATGATGGACGAAGGTCTATCCCCTCCTCGAGGCGGTCTCTCGTGATCTACTATATCTTCAACATTAATCTGAAAGCTTCGATTCCTAGCCACGTTGGACAATTGACATCCAGTCATCATTGCGTCTCCCCACAGACAGCGCCAAATGTTTAGTCTACTTAGCTGGCAAGTAAACTATTTCCCTCAAGATGTTCTTCAATTGGAGACTTGTGCAACAATGGCTAAGTTGCTCTGTCCGAACCTGAGCTTCGTTCCCAAACCTGCAAAAAGAGAACCATCCTGTAGGTCTGGGTGGTGGTTCCCCCTCCGAAGCTTAAGTTAGATATCAGGAGTGAGAAGGAAAAAGTAGAGATAGAGAGAGAAAGTGAGAGAGTATTTCCACAGAGTAAGTTTACACTGTTTGCATTGAATTACATTTCTCCTGATTTCTGGGGTATTTATAGTGTTTGTGATATGACTGCTGCCCTTTTAGGTTACCCTAAAATGAGGGCACCTGATTGGCTAGGCAATCAAGTCATGACACTTGGCAGGCTATGGTTGGGGATGGATCATCAACCAATCACCTACAGCCATTTTAGGGATTTGGGCTCTGAATAACCTTTGGGCCAAAAGGTGAGCTTTTTCTCCCATCTGAGTATAACCCAATGGTTAAACAACTTTTCTTTACTTCCTCTTATGGGACACGTGTATGTTCCTGATGGATCCATGTGTCTCCAAGAGAGCCGTTGATATTTTAGGCTACAACACAATGTATATCGAACATTATATTTTATTAAACAAAAATTGA
This sequence comes from Beta corolliflora, assembly GCA_947648045.1. Lineage (NCBI taxonomy): Eukaryota > Viridiplantae > Streptophyta > Magnoliopsida > Caryophyllales > Amaranthaceae > Beta > Beta corolliflora. Next base: position 4,838,104 of record CANSZD010002940.1, on the reverse strand, counting down.
TATTCCAACAATTCTACGTTAGATACCAAACAACTCGATTTATGAAGTATTATTAACTACTCCCTCCGTCCCATAATATAAGTCCTGATTTTGTTTTTACACAGAAATTAAGGTAAAATGGAATCTTGTTTTATTGAATAAAAAGATTCATTTTTATTGCAAAACACTTACATTGTTTTTTTTCTTTTTAACATAAAATAAAAACTGAACATTAATGTTGCATGGTTTAATGTGTAGAGGAGTTCAATGGGGTAACAAATTCCATTTTGACATTAATAATGGTGCATTGGAAGTTGAAATTATGAGGACATTTTGGGAATTATATTATTTTCATGAGGGTATTTTGGGCATAATTATTGATTGAAAATAGAAATAGGACTTATATTTTGGGACACCTTATAAGGAAACAAGACTTATATTATGAGACGGAGGAAGTATAATTATATTAAGATATAAGGTATGTGGTTTGGGGTTATAGGGTAAAGGGTTAGAGGTTAGTGAAAAAGTGGTGGGAATTGGGAAATCTCCCTTCAAAAGAAAAAAGTGTTTTCTTCCCTAAATTACATTCCCCCCATATTCTCTCTTTTTTGTGAGAAAAAATGAAATTCAAAATCCACAAGACCAAAAACCTTTTACCTATTCTCTCAACAAAAAAGAGGTCCTCGTGGGAGCCCAATGGTTGGTGCTCCCACCTCCCAACCGCGAGGTCGGGTGTTCGACTCTCATCACTCCCCAATTTGGGGAGTTTGTTTAAATGTTTGCTTGTGGGTATAAATCCCCACTACCCAAATGAGCGATTTTGGTGTGCAGTGCTAGTAGCTTAAGAAATTGGTTGGCTTTCTGACCAATTATCTTTCCTGAACAAAAAAAAAAAAAATTCTCTCAACAAAAAAAGCCTTTACATATGCCGACATTTTTTCAATTACTTTCCCTCTCCAATTCTCATCTCTCTCACCTGTGATGCCCAGAAGAATGGCCTACCGGCCTCTTTCCTCCTCCTGAGTTTCGGGCGACTAGCCTCCATCCTTCTTTGGGTCCTCGTCAAATCGTCAACAAGTTCAATTAGTAAGTATTAATGTATTGTACGCTGAAATTGATCTCCCCTCTTCAATTTGATTTGCTCTGAGTTTCATGTGTTATGCCATTTTGTTAAAATTAAAGCTAAGATATTTTTTCTTTACGTATGAATTTCTTCTTTAAATTTCACGTGTTATACAATTTCATCTTTTCAATTGTCTCTCCTCTCTAATATCTTCAATTTCCATGGGTTGTGAATTTTTGTGGGGTTATGTGGTAGTGAATCATGTGTGCCCTATTTCTTGATTGAGTAGTTGATTTGCCGAATTAATTGCAATTAAGGAAGAAATTTGGTTGCTTGACTAATCTCAGAAATTCAATATTTGGGCTTTTAGAGGAAGAAAATCCACTATAATTGAAGCTTTACGAGCCTTGCAGATTCACAAATCGCAATTAATTAACCAGGCATGTCGTTCATCAATTTCACTTTTTTATTTTATTTTTGAAAGCTGCAATACTTCAATTTCAATTGTTATGGAGCTTTCAGGATTGTTGCTCATCAATTCTTTGAATTTTACAAGCAAGAGTGAAATTACTTAATTGTAGTATAGAGTTTTTATGGTGAAGCACAATAAAAGAAAATCTCATAAGTTTCTCTAGGAGAATATACTAGTCCTAATTGATTCTATACTAAAATGAAGAAATATCTGGGAAGAAGAGATTGCTACCCATGAAAGAACGGCGTCTAGATTTTTTAGGTTTCTTCTCTGGCGCCTTACTGAGCCGTTCCAATGACATACATCTAGTTGGAGGTACATGTTCTGAATTTCTCCTCATTTGATATTTTGATCTGCCTTATCATCAGCACCACCTGATTTTCTTTAGAATGACCGATTCCCTGATTCACTTAGTGCCCGAGGCCTTTTCAGCCTGCAGTAGCTCGTTCACTAAACTGGCTGCCATGTCTTTCTAGCAGGCTGCAAAGTCATAATATTCCCATGCATCATGGCTCATGCATAGCAACATGAATGCATTGTTTGTTCCACCGGATCAAGTAATCTTTACAGATGAATATCATGTAGTGATAATCATAACATGTTTTAGGATAATCCTATTAGTATTTGCATTAGAATAATATGATCACTTGAAGTTTATCATGATATGGAAGGTCTTTTGGCTGCCCACAAAGTCATAAAGTTAACTGGGTGTCCTCTGCTTCTTGGAAAATATGAAGTATATGGTAATTGAAGCCATTTTTTTCTCGAAATTATCAGAGCTTATTCATTGTGTATGTATTAGAGAACTTTATGAAAATAAGTTTATCTTGTCGAGTAGGTTAGCTCAGTCGTCACCACACCAATTACTTGCATGTTGAGGAATATATATAGAGAGAGAATCACATGAGAAACATATTTGACTATATAAACTGATGTATATTTGCTCCTTCGTGGCTGCCTTGTCTTGCGTGTTGCTGCCTTGTCTTTTTGTCTTTGATATCATATGATTTGTATCTATCTTGTATTACCTCTTTGCTTAACTTTTTTTATTTTCTTGACTTTTCATTTGAGTAGATACTAGGAAGTGCCCTAATATTCTATGCTTTGCTTACTAATTTTGCCTCTTATGACTCATTTATGAAGTACTGAATTTATGATTTTTTCCCCTTTATGCTATATGCAAGCTCTTGTCAGTCCTTTCCTACTTGATAATTCTTTGGAAGAGATGGACGATTCTTGTTTAAGAGAGAATTCAGGTAAACCGTAAACGTAAAGGTTATTGTTCGGTGGAAAAATGGAAGTGCTTTTTTATGTTGCTTCTTATTTTCTTCAAAGCTAATATCACCAATCTTGATAGCAAACGTACACATTTTGAACCTTTTTGCAAGGTTGTGAACATAGTCTAAGTTTCTCTTTGCTAAATGTTGGCAATAAGAAAGAGTATGTACTTTTTGAACAAGGCAGTGGTGATTATAGCTATTAACGTCTTAGAAACCTGGATCTTGTGGCAGCATTTAGGTTACATCCGAATGACCATAGAAAAGTAAGTTCATATGTCATGCCATTGTGAAACTGCTATGTCGTTTTTGTTGTGGTTTGTTGTTATGATGTTATAACTCTAAGGTGGCAAGTTACTTTTTATTTTTTCTTTGTGCAGCTATTAAATCTCCTAACAGGGCACTAATTGTGGACCCTTGTATTAATGTGGACCCTTGTATTACTAAGGGATATGCACTTTCCATGTTACTGGTGCAAAGTTGTTGCAGAGTTGTCATTTTTGCTGCGGCTGATATGTTGATCCTGTTCTGCTAATGTATGTGTTGCTGTTCTGATGTCTTATAATACCCTTGTGCTGATCTGTTTGTAGTGCTCGTTGGTGTTGCTCGTTGGTCTTGACTGGTGTCCTCCCGCTTATCTGCACTTGTAGCTGTGTGGTCTGCAACTTGCTATGTTATTTTAGACCAACATGGACTTGTTTTGACCAATGTTGACTTGGTTTGACTTTGGTAGCTATTGTTTTTTAGTGGGTTTTGTTAGTTTAGAGCTTGCAGATTGTTGCAAGGCCTAGGATGTTTTATTTGGTTGAGATTGTACAACAATTTGATTACTTTTTGTTAATAATATTACTTCTGTTGAGAAACAGTGGAATGGTAAATTCCACTGTTCACATGTGAAGTCCACATTTTCCTGCATGCATTTAATGCATGTCAGGTAAATTTTCTTCCCACCGCAAATTTCTTTCGCCGCACTGAAATTGTTGAATTTACAATTGTGCACAGTAGAAATTTTTTGCTTATAAATACCATCGATGTAAGAAATCAATTTTACATCAATACGAATACAATATACACTCTCTGATATATTTCTATCTATAGCTTCTCTCTCTACATATTTCTCACAACAATATACACTCTATGATATATTTCTATCTATAGCTTCCCTCTCTACATATTTCTCACAACACGTTATCAGCACGAGTTTGCTACCGAAAAAATAAAGTAAAAAATGGGAGATCTAGTGAAAAGACAATTTAACATACTAGATCTATCCGGACAAAAGTTTTTAGAATGGACGGTGGACGCCCAAATGAATTTAAAGGCCCAAGGACTGGAACATACAATTAAGGGTGTGACAACCCAACAAGGTGATGCAACTACATCAGCCGCATCAGTTAAAAAAGCGACTGAACAAGAAAAGGCAAAAGCCTTAGTCCTTCTCAGGCATCATTTACATGAAAGTTTAAAAACTGAATATCTCCTTGTGGAGGATCCCAAAGAACTATGGGATAGCCTGAGTGAAAGATATGGGCATCACATAAATGTGCTCCTCCCAAAGGCACAATTTGACTGGCTCAATTTGAGATTCCAGGACTTTAAAGCAGTCAGTGATTACAATTCAACGTTGTTTAGAATTGTATCATTGTTGAAATATTGTGATCATCCCATCACAGAAGAGCAGATGATAGAAAAAACGCTCTCCACCTTCTACGCTTCTAATATAATATTGGCAGAACAATACAGGTTCACAGCTTTCAAAAAGTATTCTGAGCTAATATCAGTACTACTTGTGGCTGAACAAAATAATGATCTTCTGCAAAAAATCATAATCTTAGACCTACGGGGTCTTCAGCCACACATGAAATAAATGCAATAGAAAGCTCTGATCCACCTGAAGCAAATGCTATACATAGAGGTGGACGCGGTAATTACAACAGTCGTGGGAGAGGACGTGGTAATTACCATGGCCGAGGGCGTGGACGTGGCAGATGTCGATTTTCCCCAAGAAATAACAATTTTAAAAATTTTGATAAAAATTGGGGACAATCATCTGGAAATCAGAGGCAGTCGTCCTATAAAGGAAATGACACTTGCCACAGATGTGGCATGACTGGGCATTGGGGCCGTACATGTCGTACTGCCAAACATTTGGTAGACCTATACCAGGCTTCAATAAAGAACAAAGGAAAAAATGTTGAAGCAAATTTTGTTAATGAAGCTAATACATCCATGCCCAGCCTTGATGTTTCGATTTTTTTTATGGATAATGCTGAAGCCGAAAACAACTTTGCAATGCATTAATATGCTTAGTTTATTTTAATTACTTCAATAATCATTTTCATGTATTCCCTCTTTTGATTATTAATAAAATATGCATTTTCTTATACTAATCTTCATATTTATTATATATGAAGATATGGATTTGCCAGAAGTTGGATCCAAAGAACAATGTCTCCACGACAGTGGGACAACACACACCATATTGAAAAATAAAGAGTATTTTTCAAAACATATAATATTCCAGGCAAATGTTAGCACAATATCTGGGACAACCAAGTTAATTGAAGGCTCTGGGAAAGCCTGTATTATATTTTCAAATGGGACAAAATTGATAATTAATGACGCATTATATTCGAGTAAATCTCGAAGAAACCTTATAAGTTTCAAAGATGTACGTCAGATAGGTTACCATTTGGAAACCATGACAGTGAATCAAGAGGAATTTATATGCCTCACGACAGAAAAATGCGGCAAGAAATACATCTATGAAAAATTGCCAGCAATTTCCTCGGGACTATATCGCATAGATATACGTCCGATTGAAATTAATATGATATCTAACCAGAAGTTAGATAATAGAGAATTATTTACTCTATGGCATGACCGATTTGGCCATCCTGGCACAGGAATGATGCATAGAATCATTGAAAATTCAATTGGACACTCTATAAAGAATGTCAAAATTCCTCGGTCAAATGATTATCATGCTCTGCATGCTCACTTGACAAATTGATAATTAGATTATCTGTAAATAAGATTGCCACTGAATCTCCAATGTTTTTAGAAAGAATACAGGGATATATTTGTGGGCCTATTCACCCCGCATGCGGACCATTCCGCTATTTTATGGTATTAATTGATGCATCTACTCGATGGTCACATGTGAGCCTTTTGTCAAGTAGAAATGTTGCATTTGCAAAACTTCTGGCTCAAATAATTCGATTAAGAACTTAATTCCCAGATCATACAATAAAGAGGATAAGATTAGACAATGCTGGGGAATTTACATCCCAAACTTTTAATGATTATTGCATGTCTATTGGGATTGTTGTTGAGCACCCTGTGCCTCATGTACATACACAAAATGGTCTTGCCGAATCATTAATCAAGAGACTGCAATTAATTGCGAGACCATTAATAATGAGATCAAAATTGCCCTCTTCTGCTTGGGGTCATGCTATATTACATGCAGCAGCATTGATAAGATTAAGGCCGACAACCTATCATAAATTCTCACCGTTACAATTAGTATCAGGACGAGAACCGAATGTCTCACATTTGAAAATTTTTGGGTGCGCTGTACATGTTCCTATTGCTCCTCCCCAACGTACTAAAATGGGTCCACAAAGAAGGATGGGAATATATGTTGGATTTGAATCTCCATCAATTATCAAATATTTAGAGCCAACAACTGGGGATTTATTTACGGCTCGATTTGCTGACTGTCATTTTAATGAGTCAGTATTCCCATCCTTAGGGGGAGAGAAAGTGGACCCACAAAATATAAAAACAGAAATTACATGGAACGCATCGCAAATGTCGTTTCTGAACACAAGAACAAATTCATGTGAACAAGAAGTCAAGAAAATTGTTCATTTGTAAAGTATTGTAAACCAATTGCCAGATGCATTCACAGATACTAAGAAAGTGACAAAGTCACATGTGCATGTTGAGAATGCCCCGGCACGAATTGAAATTCCTAGTGACAATAAGGCCATTGAAAATGAGTCAATAGCATGTCGAAAACGTGGTAGACCACCCGGTTATAAAGACTCAAAACCGAGAAAAATGAAAAAGCAAGGAGAAACAACGAACGAAATTAATATAAATCCTCCAAAGGAGCATGATGAAATTCATGATGAAAACAAAAATGAAGATAAACATGTTCCAGAAGAACATGAACATGAAAACATAGACAACAATGAAACTTCAATTAATTATGTTTCTACAAAGAAACAATGGAATCGAAAAGATGTTGTCTTGAATGAAATCTTTGCTTACTCCATAGCGGTTGAAATGACATACGATGAAAATGATATAGAACCAAATACAGTAGATGAATGTCGCCGCAGAAAAGATTGGCCAAAATGGAAAGAAGCAATTCAAGCAGAATTGAAATCACTTGAAAAACGTGAGGTATTCGGACAAATAACCCAAATACCAAAAGGTGTAAAACCAGTTGGGTACAAATGGGTATTCGTGAGAAAACGAAATGAGAAAAATGAAGTTACTAGATATAAGGCAAGGCTAGTAGCCCAAGGCTTCTCGCAAATGCCAGGGATTGATTATGATGAGACATATTCTCCAGTAGTTGATGCAACTACACTAAGATTTCTGGTAAGCTTATCAGTTTCGAAAGGATTGCAAATGAGGTTAATGGATGTAGTGACTGCATACTTATATGGGTCACTTGACACAAATATTTATATGAAAGTCCCTGATGGACTAAAACTACCAGAAAATCACATGCCCAAAGAGATGTTTTCAATAAAATTAAAAAGGTCACTCTATGGGTTAAAACAATCTGGAAGAATGTGGTATAATCGTCTTAGTGAATACCTATTGAAAGAAGGATTCAAAAATAATCAAATCAGTCCTTGTGTTTTCATAAAGCGATCCAAATCAGGATTCGCCATCATTGTTGTTTATGTCGATGATTTGAATATTATTGGAACTCCCAGAGACCTCGAAGTAACTGCAAAGTACTTGATGAAAGAATTTGAGATGAAAGATTTTGGGAGGACAAAATTTTGCCTTGGCTTGCAAATAGAACATTTGAGAAATGAGATTTTTGTCCATCAATCAAACTATACAGAAAAAATCCTGAGACGTTTTTTCATGGACAAAGCCCACCCAATAAGTTCTCCAATGATAGTGCGTTCTCTGAATGTGAAAGATGATCCATTCAGACCACGAGAAGAAAATGAAGAAATTCTTGGTCCTGAAGTACCATATTTAAGTGCGATTGGTGCCTTAATGTACTTGGCTAACAATACTCGACCTGACATAGCTTTTTCAGTAAACTTGTTAGCTAGATACAACAATGCACCAACGAAGAGACATTAGAATGGAATCAGACACTTGTTACGCTATCTTCGAGGAACACAAGATCTTGGATTATTCTACCAGTTGAAACCGAATGCGTCACTCATTGGATATGCAGATGCTGGGTACCTATCAGATCCACAAAAGGCTAAGTCTCAATCCGGGTATCTATTCACTTATGGAGGTACTGCAATATCTTGGAAATCCACGAAGCAGACTTTGACGGCCACATCATCAAATCATGCAGAATTAATTGTTCTTTATGAAGCTGGAAGGGAATGTGTATGGCTAAGGTCAATGATCTAGAATATCCAAGAAGAATGTGGAATGGAAACAATAACAACAAATCCAACTATCATCTACGAAGACAATACTGCATGTATCACCCAAGTAAGCGAAGGGTACATCAAAGGAGACAGAACTAAACATTTATCACCAAAACTCTTCTTCACTCATGACCTCCAAAAGGAAGGGACGATAAACATCCAACAAATCCAATCATGTGATAATCTTGCAGATTTATTCACCAAATCCCTTCCGGCGAAGAAATTTGAAGAATTAGTCCGAAAAACTGGAATGCGGCATCTCCGTGATGTATGTTAAATTCAGGGGGAGTATTATATGCGCTGCACTCTTTTTCCCTTCGAGCAGGTTTTTATCCCACCGGGTTTTTCCTGACAAGGTTTTTAATGAGGCAGTTAATTTTAAGCATATAAGTATACATAATAGTTGTACTCTTTCCCTAGTTATGGATTTTTCCCACAGGGTTTTTCCTAACAAGGTTCTTAATGAGACAACGTCTATTATGAGTTATCAGTGGACATTCAAGGGGGAGTGTTGAGAACAGTGGAATGGTAAATTCAATTGTTCACATGTGAAGTCCACATTTTCCTGCATGCATTTAATGCATGTCAGGTAAATTTTCTTCCCACCGCAAATTTCTTCCGCCGCGCTGAAATTGTTGAATTTACAATTGTGCACAGTAGAAAATTTTTGCTTATAAATACCATCGATGTAAGAAATAAGTTTTACATCAATACGAATACAATATACACTCTCTGATATATTTCTATCTATAGCTTCTCTCTCTACATATTTCTCACAACAATATACACTCTCTGATATATTTCTATCTATAGCTTCTCTCTCTACATATTTCTCACAACAACTTCGAGTTAATAAATCTTCGATTTTCATGAAATTTTATGGATTACTTTTGCAATTTTTTTATGTGGTTACTTCTTATATACAATCATGCTTGGAAATGTTCAAAATAATAGCTAGATTACTTTTGAGCATCTAAACACATCTCATGACAGTCTCAAATTGCATCTAAATATAATTATTTGAAAAATAAGGCGTTGCCTTTAATAGTATTTTGAGTTAAAATTTTATGGTTGCCCCTAAATATATGTGACTTTTAAAAACAACTTTTATATTTCCTCTAATTATATTTCGAGGCAAATTCATATGGTTGCCCCTAAATATATGTGGTTTTTAGAAGCAACTTTTTATGTTGCCTCTAATTATATTTTGAGGCAAGTATATATGATTGCCTCTAAATGTAGAGCCTTTTATAAGCAACAAGTTATATTGCCTCAAAAGGGGCTTTTAGAGGCAACCATTAATTAGCGACAGACTTATTAGAGGCAACCACTTATTTGCTTCAAAAAGTAATTAGAGGCTACATCTTTGTTTTTAGAGGCAAATCTACCTTGCCTCTATAAGCGATTTTTCTTGTAGTGTAATTTTACTTGTCATATATTTATACTACTATGTACATTATTCAATTTAATAAATAAATTATCTTCATCAATGTTTAGAACAATTCCAATTATCGTAACAAAGCTAATCATAAAATTCCTAGTTTTCATTTACTATTTTAAGATTACAAGAGTAAATTGACAATTACTATTACAAATTTACAATACATGACTAATTAAGTTCCTTTTCTTAAAAACTTAGTTAATAAATTAAAGGTATGAATTAATATGGTTTATCTTTAAATACATAATAAGAAAATTCAGATTTGAGCCCATTTTAGAGTTCTATATATTACTTGGGTATTTGGGCCTAGATTATTAACAACACAACTAACAACTAAGAATATAAAGACTAAAGAGTAAGGAGGTATTTTACATACCTCCTGCTTAACTAAGCAGGCACGAAGAACAGGGGAGAGAAGAAAGGAGGCTGGGCGCGGGTTGAAGCTCCGGCGGCGGAGTGGCGGTTCTGGCGAAGGCACGACGGTGATGGGGTGGTTGTTGCTCGCCAGTGAGGAGGGAGAAAGGAGCACGAGAGAGGAAGAGAGTTGAGGCGAGAGAGAGAAAAGACGAGCGGACGAGGGAAAGGGTGGGCGTCGCGGCTGGGTTGGCGGTGCAGTAGGTGGCGCGCCGAAAAGGGGGGGCACGCTGGGGGTCAGAGCGGAGGCTGCGCGGCAGAGCTGCGGTGGGGCGAGGGTGGTTAGTTCGAAACAGAGGAGAGAGAAAGAGGGCAAAAAACAAGCTTTTGTGGTTTCCTTGGGTGGTGGTTTCCGGCAGAAGTTGGAAATGATGATTGGGTGATAATGGTGGAGCAACCATGGCTATTTATAGTCATTGTCGGGGGTCTGATTTTCATGAATTGGGTTGATGAAATTGGTAGAAAAATTAAATTTTTGGGAGAGTTCGGTTTGAATTGGAGTTTCTAATTGGATTTGAGTTTTTGTGTGTATAAAGATCCATCTTGGATTAAAATTTCCTTGATGAGTTTCTTGTGAAGGAAAATTGAAGATGGAGAATGAAAACAGTAGTTTGTGTTTAGTTTCCTTTTTTTTTTTTTTTTAATACCATCAATTTGTGCCAAACATTGGATTAGAAGTACCTTTATTGATGTTATTATTTAATCTAACATTCACTTGTTAGTATTTGCAACTCTTGCCATACATACAATGCATATATTTATTTAACGAACTAATTATCCTTTATCATTACTTGGACATAGAGTAACAAATTTCAGTCATAATTTATAATTAAAGGAAAAATTTAACCACTAATTATTATTGTTTAATTTAAGCAAGTTTAAATTTTCGAGATATTACATCCTCTCCCCCTTAGAAAATCGTCCTCGAAACTTAATAATGATAGTCAATAAGCATACATTCATTAACTCATATATATATATATATATATATATATATATATATATATATATATATATATATATATATATATATATATATATATATATATATATATATATATATATATATATATATATATATATATATATATATATATATATATATATATATATATATATAATTTCAAAGTCAAGTATCCACATGCATATTGTATGTAACCTCAAATCATCATCTAAGCAAATAGATGAGGATATTTCGTTTTCATCTGGTCTTCTACTTCCCAAGTGGCTTCTGACGACGAATGGTTAGCCCATAAGATCTTTACCATAAGGATTACTTTATTCCTAAGTTGCTTTTCTCGTCGATCGAGAATTTGATTTTTCTTCATACGTTAAATCATTTCTTAGCTCTAGGGGCTCGAGTCTAATTACATGGTTAGCATCTGGTATATCCTTTCGGAGCATTGACACATGAAAGATATTGTGAACCTTATCCAAACTTGTCGGCAGTTAAGCGATAAGCTACTTCGTTGACTCGCTCCAGAATCTCATATGGGCCGATATACCTCGGACTTAGTTTGCCAGACTGCCCAAATCTCATGACACCTTTAGTAGGTGAGACCTTCAGAAAGACATAGTCACCCACCATGAATTCTAGTGGTCTCCTTCGCCGATCTGCATAGCTCTTTTGTCGGCTCTGAGCAATCTTGATCCTGGCTTGAATCAATCGTACTTTTTCTATCGTTTCTTGTATCAAGTCCGGTCCAATCATCCGAGCTTCGTCTATATCACTCCAACAGAGGGGTGTTCTACACCGTCTTCCATAGAGTGCTTCATAGGGTGCCATCTCAATGCTAGCTTGATAGCTGTTGTTATAAGAAATTCTACCAGCGATAATATTTCTCCCAGCTTCCTTGGAAATCTTATATACGCGCCCTTAACATATCTTCGAGAGTCTGAATTGTTCGTTCTATCTGACCATCGGTTGCTGGGTGAAAAGCGATACTGAAATCAAGTCTAGTGCCAAGAGCTTTCTGCAATTCTTTCCAAAACTTCGCCTAGAATCGTGAGTCTCGATCAGATACGATTGAACTTGGAACTCCATGTAGTCTGACAATTGTGTTCATATATAACTCCGCTAGCTTATCCAAGGTCCAATTATTCCTTATAGCCAAGAAATGTGCGGACTTTGTCAATCTATCGACAATCACCCAAATAGAATTCATGCCTCTAGATGATGGTGGTAATCCCATAATAAAATCCATTGAAATCGAATCCCATTTCCAAGTGGGAACATCTAGTGGTTGTAGCAATCCTGCAGGCCTCTGGTGCTCGATCTTTATCCTTTGGCAAGTCAAGCATCTTGAAACGAATTCCGCAACTTCTTGCTTCATATTACCCCACCAGAATGTTTCCTTCAAATCCTTGTATAGCTTATTTCCTCCAGGGTGTACCGAGAAAGGACTGTTATGAGCCTCTTCTAGAATTTTCCTTTTTAACGACTCATTATTGGGAACACATAACCTTCCTTGGAATCTCAGAGTACCATCTTCTTGAATCACAAATCCTGGTGACTTCCCTTTCTTTACATCATCCTTTATTTTCTCTAACCCCATATCTTCACTTTGCGCTTCCTTTATTTCTTCCAACAATGTCGGCCTTAACTCCAACGCATTCAAGCATGCATCTCCTTTCCTTTGAATGATCTCCACTTCCATCTTCCATAGATCCTTTTGGATAGCTTTGGGTAGGGTTAGGATGGTGTTTAAGTGGGATTTTCGGCTTAAGGCATCAGCCACAACATTAGCCTTGCCAAGGTGATATTGAATGTCGAGGTCGCAATCTTTGAGAAGTTCTAGCCACCTACGTTGTCTCAAGTTTAGCTCTTTTTGTGTGAAAATATATTTGAGACTTTTGTGGTCGGTAAAGATCTTGCACGGAACACCATAGAGATAGTGTCGCCATATTTTGAGAGCGAATACAACTGCTGCAAGTTCAAGATCATGGGTTGGGTAGTTTTGTTCATGTGGTTTTAATTGTCGGGAAGCATAGGCTATTACTTTATCGTTTTGCATTAAGACGCACCCTAATCCATGCTTGGAGGCATCACTATACACCACAAAGCCGTCTTTATCAGATGGGAGGGCGAGAATAGGGGCAGAGGTAAGACGCTTCTTCAACTCCTGAAAAGCTGCCTCACTTTCGTCGCTCCATTCAAATTTGACAGACTTCTTCACCAATCGGGTTATGGGTGAAGCAATTTTGGAGAAGTCCGGGACAAATCTTCGATAATAACCAGCTAAGCCCATAAAACTTCGGATTTCTGTGACATTGGTGGGTCTAGGCCACTCCATTATAGCCTTTATCTTCTGTGGGTCAACAGAGATTCCATTCTCTGAAATAATGTGCCCTAAGAAGGCGACTTCTTTCAACCAGAATTCACATTTCTTCAACTTTGCATATAACTTGTTTTCCCTTAATACCTCCAATACTTTTCTCAAATGCTCTTCATGTTCACTCGAACTTCTTGAGAACACCAATATATCGTCAATGAACACCACTACGAACTTATCGAGGAAGGGTTTGAAAACTCGATTCATCAAGTCCATAAAGGTAGCAGGAGCATTGGTCAGTCCAAATGGCATTACCGTAAACTCATAATGGCCATATCGAGTTCTGAAAGCGGTTTTTGGAATATCTTCGGGTTTGATTCGGAGTTGATGGTATCCAGATCTCAAATCGATCTTCGAGAAGGTGCTGGCTCCTCGAAGCTGATAAAAAAGGTCGTCGATGCGGGGTAGTGGATATTTATTCTTGATAGTGATCTTGTTTAACTCCCGATAATCAATGCATAATCTCAAGCTTCCATCTTTCTTTTTCACAAATAACACTGGTGCACCCCAAGGTGATACACTAGGTCGAATATACCCTTTTTCGAGTAATTCATCTAGTTGCTTCTTTAATTCTTGCAACTCAGCAGGTGTCGTGCAGCTTGGGTAGGTCCACGGGGAGGGTTACGGTTTGTAGCACCATCATTTCCACGGTTCTGACCAGCTGGTTCATTTCTCCCGTTGGCTTGTCCTTGACGCCATTGAGGGCAATCTCGGATCATGTGATCTTTACTTTTGCACTTGTAGCATTCCTTTGTACCAGCTCGACATTCATTCTCAGTATGGTTCCACTTTCCGCACTTAGAGCATTTTCGAGTTTGATTCTGGTTTCCGAAATTTCCACTTCGGTTTCCAGTTTCGTGCCTCTTGAATGATCCATTGTTGGATTGTTTTGAAAATTCTTCTTTCTTTTCCCGTTCTCAAAGATCTCCTTTCGAAGCTTGCTTTTTCTTTCAAGGTTAATAGCCCTATCATACAACTCCTGGAATGATGTACTCATGTGTGCTGCAAGTTTCTCCTGAAGGTCAAGATTAAGGCCTTCTTCAAAGCGGTTCATCCTATGTCGATCCGTCGACACTAAGTCAGGAGCAAATCGAGCAAGTTCATTGAATTTCACAGCATACTCTAACACGGACATATTCCTTTGTTTGAGATGGATGAACTCGGATTCCATTTTGAGCTGCAGGCTCTGGGGGTAAAACTGATTTCTCATTGCTCCCTTTAGATTTTCCCATCCAAAGCCGGGTTGGCTTTGCATTCCCTTTGCAGCCTTCCACCAGAGGTCTGCTTGGCTTTTCAGATAGAATACTGCGAAATTCACCTTCCATTTCTCAGGGCACTGAGTGGCGTCAAATAATTTCTCCATATGATTAATCCATTCCTCGAACTCGGTAGGATCCGGCTTGCCATCATAGGTTGGTGGTTTGTGAGCAGCAAATCGCTTAAACATGTTAGAGCACTCTTCTTGCTCTGATTTGGGCTTTTGTCGATTTCCTTGTAAGAGTTCCATCATTACCAGTCTTAATAAGTCCGTTCTATTATCGTTAGCAACGTCTCCGGTGGCTTCTCCGAAAATCGGATCACTTCGCAAAGCATCGAGTCTTGTCCTCATTTCTTCCAATGACACATCCGACACGTGATTTCCATTTCCTCCTTCAACGTGACCGCTCTCACTTGTTGCCATTTTCTAACATATTGAACGTTTCACATTCATATCACATTTAATGCAAATAAGACATAGTGCACTCAAAAAGGTAGAGAAAATTTTATCCCATTTCCCGATCCTAACGCTCACGCTCATGGCTATTATAGTTTAATATATTGTTTACCAATTTAAAGAAGTTAAATCTCCATTGACTTTTCCTTAATTATCTTACACAACTTAACTATTTCTATCCTATCATTAATAATATCATTATTGCTATTATTTATTATGCCATTCCACCTAAACCATTTTAACCTTAAAATTAATTTACGTAAAACCATCGCGGTTCTACTTAAGGTTTCAGAAACCTTCGGCTCTGATACCACTCTGTAACGCCCCGACCTCTAAACATCATGTTTTAGTTAATTAATGCATCATTAGCAGCGGAACTTAGATAGTCGGTGCGCTACTGTCGTATTTTCCATTCGGGAAAAATACCAGGCAAACATTCCTTCATGAAACTAAACATATAATAATCATTGAAGCTCATAAGCATCTTAATTATATAGATATAAATAGCTAAGCATAGATAACTACGTAGCTATAGTTAAACTGAGTTCATGTTCTAGTGATCATAAGTTTAGATTACACAACCAAAATAGTATTCATAAATGTAAAGTGATTGATCATCCTCACTTCTACGCCATCCCGTCACCTTCATCAGTACCTAAAACCAAAAGCAACATGGTGAGCCAAAGCTCAGTAACATACTACCCTAACAACGTAAATTCATTTCAATTCATTTTATTTGCAAACAGGGACAAGAGAATATGGTAAAACATATTTCAAATCCATAATGAAATAATAGCAAAGTAAACAATTATAAATAGCATCTTGATACTTCATAAGTTCCCATTATCTTTTCATATTTTAACATGGTAACTGGCGAGTATAAACATGCAGGACGTCTCCCACCATGCGATGATCCTCAAGGAGCCCAACTCCCTTGTTGGATACACCGCTCGCACCAAAATAGAGTAGTAACATAACATGCGGTACCCCTCAAGGAGCCCGGCTCCCTTGTTGGGTGTACAGCGGGTGCGAAGGTACGTGCACGACCATAAAGTAGATATGCATAACATTATACCGCCATAACCTCTTTCACTTTTATTTATCATGTTTTGTTTGTTTAGCATTCATCGGCATAAGCCATAAATCTTTCATGAATCATACTTGAGCCTCAATAACTCATAAGATCATCATTTACGAAACTCATTTGAAAAAAATTAAGTATCCCACAATCCATATAAAGAATCACATCACAAAATCCTTAACATAATTATAAACATCATTTCACAAACATATTTCGAAGGGGATCGTGGGTGTTAGCAATAGATGTTACCTCGATTCCTGCTTAATAATCTTGAAGCCGAGGGAGGGTGTAATATCCTTTCCTTTTAATCTAACCATGAAACCGGGTAACGAAAATATAAGTATTCATTTTATTTTAACATTTAGACCTTTAGTCATTAAGATTACGTTTATTATTGAATATCGTTGTTGACGTTACATATACTCATTACTTAAGCAATTATAAATAACTTTACTTATGTTACATTGATTAATATGATTATAATTTTACTTGTCATATATTTATACTACTATGTACATTATTCAATTTAATAAATAAGTTATCTTCAACAATGTTTAGAACAATTCCAATTATCGTAACAAAGCTAATCATAAAATTCCTAATTTTCATTTACTATTTTAAGATTACAAGAGTAAATTGACAATTACTATTACAAATTTACAATACATGACTAATTAAGTTCCTTTTCTTAAAAACTTAGTTAATAAATTAAAGGTATGAATTAATATGGTTTATCTTTAAGTACATAATAAGAAAATTTAGATTTGAGCCCATTTTAGAGTTCTATATATTAGTTGGGTATTTGGGCCTAGATTATTAACAACACAACTAACAACTTAGAATATAAAGTCTAAAGAGTAAGGAGGTATTTTACATACCTCCTGCTTAACTAAGCAGGCACGAAGAACAGGGGAGAGAAGAAAGGAAGCTGGGCGCGGGTTGAAGCTCCGGCAGCAGGTGGCGGTTACCGGCGAAGGCACGACGGTGCTGGGGTGGTTGTGGCTCGCCAGTGAGGAGGGAGAAAGGAGCACGAGAGAGGAAGAGAGTTGAGGCGAGAGAGAGAAAAGACGCGCGGGCGAGGGAAAGGGTGGGCGTCGCGGCTGGGTTGGCGGTGCAGTAGGTGGCGCGCCAAAAAGGGGTGCACGCTGGGGGCAGAGGCGGAGGCCGTGCGGCGGCGCTGCAGTGGGCCGAGGGTGGTTAGTTCGAAACAGAGGAGAGAGAAAGAGGGCAAAAAACAAGCTTTTGGGGTTTCCTTGGGTGGTGGTTTCCTGCAGAAGTTGGAAATGATGATTGGGTGATAATGGTGGAGCAACCATGGCTATTTATAGTCATTGTTGGGGGTCTGATTTTCATGAATTGGGTTGTTGAAATTGGTAGAAAAATTGAATTTTTGGGAGAGTTCGGTTTGAATTGGAGTTTCTAATTGGATTTGAGTTTTTGTGTGTATAAAGATCCATCTTGGATTAAAATTTCCTTGATGGGTTTCTTGTGAAGGAAAATTGAAGATAGAGAATGAAAACAGTAGTTTGTGCTTAGTTTCCCTTTTTTTTCTTTTTTTTAATACCATCAATTTGTGCCAAACATTGGATTAGAAGTACCTTTATTGATGTTATTATTTAATCTAACATTCACTTGTTAGTATTTGCAACTCTTGCCATACATACAATGCATATATTTATTTAACGAACTAATTATCCTTTATCATTACTTGGACATAGAGTAACAAATTTCAATCATAATTTATAATTAAAGGAAAAATTTAGCCACTAATTATTATTGTTTAATTTAAGCAAGTTTAAATTTTTGAGATATTACAACCACCCTGGTAGAGACTGTAAGGGAGACCTAGTAACCTTTAACTACTGCCAAAAGAAGGGCCATAGGGAGTATGAGTGCTTCACCAAGCAGAAGAAAGAGCAAAATGGTAATGGGAGTGGTAATCAGGGGAGGTCTGGGTTCAACCAATCAGGAAGTCAAGGTTCGAAGCATATAGGGTCACAGAACAACCAAGGAAGCTACAATAAGCCTGCTAGTGAGAGCAACAACAACCTGAATAAGACTCCGGGTAAACTGTTCGTGATGAGTCGCAATGAAGTTGAACGATCTGTCGACGTAGTTTCTGGTACTTTCTCTATTAACTCCGTTCTCGTTAAAGCGTTATTTGATTATGGGGCGACTTATTCATTAATTTCGTCGTTCATTATTAGAAGTCTGGGGTTGGTAGATTTCGAAGTAATTGACTTGCCTATTAGTATACATACTGGAGAGGTCATAAGGTGTACCAAGTTGTTTAAAGATTTGCCTCTGAATTCTAACTTGATAGAGTTCAACCTGGGAGACCTAGATGGTATTCTTGGGATGAATTTGTTAGGTTTCTACAAGGCCAAAATAGACTGTGAAGCTCATAAAGTAGTGTTGAGAAACCCTTTGGGGAAGTTGATTTCATATCGATGTTTTGGGAAGCCTAAGAACTTTGGGGTTATTTCTACGAAGCAAGTTAATAAGTTGATGAAGAAGGGATGTGAGCTGTTTTTCTGCAGTGTGCAAGATGTAGGCAAAGAGGTTGGATTGAAGATTGAGGATGTACCAATTGTGAACGAGTTTATGGATGTGTTTCCAAGGGAGATTTCTGGTATACTGCCTGCAAGAGCTGTTGAGTTCACCATAGACTTAGTTCCTGGTACTGCACCTATTTCTAAGGCACCATATAGA
Source organism: Beta corolliflora (assembly GCA_947648045.1). Taxonomy (NCBI): domain Eukaryota; kingdom Viridiplantae; phylum Streptophyta; class Magnoliopsida; order Caryophyllales; family Amaranthaceae; genus Beta; species Beta corolliflora. Next base: position 4,818,968 of record CANSZD010002940.1, on the reverse strand, counting down.
ATGGCACCTCCTAAGATGAGTGAGTTGAAGACACAGTTGCAAGAGCTGTTGGATAAGGGTTATATTAGGCCTAATGCGTCACCTTGGGGAGCTCATGTGTTGTTTGTGAAGAAGAAAGATGGAAGTATGAGGTTGTGCATCGACTATAGGGAGTTGACCAATGTGACTATTAAGAACAGGTATCCTTTGCCTAGGATAGATGACATGTTCGACCAGTTGAATGGAGCGAGTATGTTTTCAAAGATTGATTTGCATTTGGGATATCACCAGTTGAGGGTAGCTGATAAGGATATACCTAAGACTGCGTTTAGGACGCGTTATGGTCATTATGAGTTTATTGTGAAGCCGTTTGGACTGACCAATGCTCCGGCTATATTTATGGATTTGATGAACATGATATTCCATGAGTTCCTAGATAAGTTCGTTGTGGTATTCATTGATGATATCTTGATTTATTCAAAGAGTGAAGAAGAGCATGATGATCACTTGAGGATTATATTGGAGACGCTTAGGAAGAATCAATTGTATGCCAAGTTCTCTAAGTGTGAGTTTCGTTTGGAGAAAGTAGCATTTTTGGGTCATTATGTGTCAAAACAAGGAGTCTCTGTGGATCCTGCTAAGATTCAAGTTGTGAGTGAGTGGCCTACTCTGAAGAATGTGTCAGATATTAGGAGTTTTCTGGGATTAGCTAGCTATTATTGGAGATTTGTGAGAGATTTCTCGAAGATAGCAAAGCCAATGACTAATTTGATGAAGAAAGAGTCAAAATTTGAGTGGAATGAGAAGTGCAAGGAAGCTTTCCAGATTTTGGAGGAGCGTCTAACCTCTGCACCCGTTTTAATCCTGCCTGATGGAAATAAGGGATTTGAGGTGTATAGTGATGCTTCAAAGAATGGTTTGGGATGTGTTCTGCAGCAGAATGGGAAGGTGATCGCGTATGCATCGCGTCAGTTGAAACCGTATGAGGCTAATTATCCTACCCATGATCTAGAGTTAGCTGCGATTGTGTTTGCCTTGAAAATTTGGAGACATTACCTATATGGGGCAACCTGTAAGATCTTTACCGACCATAAGAGTTTGAAGTACATTCTCACCCAGAAAGATCTCAATATGAGGTAGAGGAGATGGTTAGAATTGATCAAAGATTATGACCTACATATCCAGTATCATGAAGGGAAGGCGAATGTAGTTGCTGATGCTTTGAGTAGGAAGTCGAGCCATAGCATGAATGTCTTGGTAATTCCTGAGGAATTGTGTCGAGATATGCAAAGGCTTAGCCTAGAAATCTTAAATCATGGGGAGATCGAGGCAGGATTGACTGCTTTGTCATTGGGGTTGTCAGTTTTCGATGAGATCAAAGAGGGTCAAGTTGGAGACGAGCACCTAGATAAGATTAAGGAGAAGATGAAGCAAGGTAAGGCAGTCGACTTTAAGATTCATGATGATGGAAGCTTGAGGTTCAAGGGAAGGTGGTGTGTACCACAAAAATGTGAAGAGCTTAAGAGAAGGCTTATCGATGAGGGGCATAATACTCCATATTCTGTGCACCCTGGGGGTGACAAGTTGTATAAGGATCTTAAGGAGATCTATTGGTGGCCGAAAATGAAGCGTGAGGTCGCTGAATTCGTGTCAAAGTGTTTAACCTGTCAGAAAGTGAAGATAGACCATAAGAGACCAATGGGGAAGGTTCAATCCTTAGAGGTTCCTGGATGGAAGTGGGATTCCATATCAATGTATTTTGTGACCTCTTTGCCAAAGACAAGAAACGACAATGATACTATTTGGGCTATTGTGGACCATCTGACGAAGTCTGCCGTGTTCGTTCCAATTAAAGAAACATGAAAAAAGAAGCAACTTGCAAAGACGTATATCAAGCATGTAGTGAGATTGCATGGAGTCCCAACGGACATTATTTCATATCGTGATTCGAGATTCCTCTCGAAATTTTGGCAAAAGGTTCAGTTGAATCTTGGGACAACGTTGAAAATGAGCACTGCTTTTCACCCTGCAACCGATGGTCAGACTGAAAGGACCAACCAGACAATGGAAGATATGTTGAGAGCGTGCGCAATTGATTTCCAAGGTAGTTGGGAAGATCACTTAGACTTGATTGAGTTTTCGTATAACAATAGTTATCATGCGAGCATCAAGATGGCTCCTTTTGAGGCATTGTATGGAAGGAAGTGTAGAAGTCCCATTTGCTGGAATGATTTTAGCGAGAATATAGTATTGGGGACGGAATATATTTAGGAGACTGTTAAGAATGTCAAGTTGATTCAGGCTAGAATTCAAGCTGCTCAAGATAGGCAGAAGAGTTATGCTGATTTAAAGCGAAGAGAAGATGAATTCGCAGTGGGTGATAAAGTGTTTTTGAAAGTGTCACCAATTAAAGGAGTGATGCGATTTGGGAAAAAGGGCAAATTAAGTGCTAAATATGTTGGCCCATATGAGATTTTGCAAAGAATTGGGAAAGTAGCTTATAAGTTGGCTTTGCCAATGGAATTTGAGAAAATGCACGATGTGTTTCATATTTCTCAACTCAAGAGATATATCCCTGATGAGAGTCATGTTTTGGAGTCTGGGAGAATCCAAATTGATAGTAGCCTCACATATGACAAAAGGCGTGTGAAAATTTTGGATAGGTGCGTAGTACACGCAATAAGGATGTGAATATCGTAAAAGTGCTTTGGTCTAACCATGAGTTTGAAGAGGCAACGTGGGAAGCCGAAGATGAAATGACGAAGAAGTATCCTGAGTTATTCCTTGAGGTGAGTTACGAGGGCGTAACTCGTTTTCTTTAAGGGGGGCAAAATGCGATAGAATTTCGCGCTTTTTACCTTATTTTATGGAATTTTTATGCTTATTTTGGCGATTTGCACATGTTGGTGCAAAATAAATTGGTTCTCCGCATGGAAAATGTGTTCATGAGTAACACAAGTGGTTTTAAAGTTGGTAGAAGTGTGCACATGTTGTGACACAAATATTTTTCAAGAAGAAGTTGAGTCAAAAACTTTTGAAACTGTAACTCTGTAAGAGTTTTCGTGCTAACTTCGGGACGAAACTTCTTTTAAGAGGGGTAGACTGTGATCCCCCGTAATTTTATGAATTTTATAAATATATTTTAATGTATATTTATATTAATTTTAGTATTTAAATAATTTATTTCTTAAAATGTTGACTATTGAAAGTCAAAAGGATTATCTAACGATTTTAAGTAATCAAATATCTTAATTAGTCATACTTGAAAGTTATTTTATATTTTATTAGATGAGTGAGAGTGCAAAAGATTTTAATTATTGGGAAAAGGAGCCCAAAAACTTTTATTATGTTTCATGAGCATATATTGGGAAGAGGAGCCCAAAGACTTTAATTATGAGCATCTTTATTAAACTAACCCATCAAAGACCAAACCACTATTGAACCCCTAATGGGGGAACCTATAAATACCCTTCATTACACAATTTCCCACACATTAAACACATTCTATTTTCTCTCTCTTCTTCTCCCGAATTTTCGGCCTTATCCCTCCTCCTTCTCTTTCTTATTCTTCGGCTCTCACTCGATAGCCACCGCCGGTGCCACCACCCGACCGGCAGCAGCAGTCGCCGACCGCCGCCACCGCCCTCTCCTTTTCCGGCGTCCTTCCTTCCTCTCTCTTCTTGTGGTTATTTTCTTCCTTCTCAAGTTTTATTTAATGCAAAATTTATATTTTTAAGGATTGTTTTAATATGTTTATGATTAAAGTTATAGTTTGATGATTTAGATATAAATTTCAGATTATGTAATTTATATAATGAAGTAATTAAATTTCAGATTTAGTTATTATGTTTAAAGTAAGGTTTTAAGTATCAAATCATGAATTTTTAGGGTTTTATGAGTTGGAAAATCGTAGTAGTATATTATAGTTTATGAAATTGAGTACTCTTATGATTTTAATTATGTTTAAGTATGTTTTAAAAGGGTTTTAATACATTAAAAGTTGCTGGAATTTTTATTAGTATGCTTATGATGGAGTTTTTATGATCAAAGTATGAGTTTTTGAGGGTTTTTAATGACTAGTATAGTAGTACTATACTGGGGAGTATTAATAATTGAAGTTTTAATGATGGGAAAGGTTTTTAAACACTTTTAAAGAGGGTTTAAAGTATTTTAGTATTGCTGGAAATTTTTTAGAGTATTGATTTGTAGTTATGTTGATCTTTGTTAGCCGGAGAATTCTCTCTAGGCGACTTTTAAGCTTGTTAAAGTGGCCTCGAATTTTGTCTACACAAGGTACATAAATACCTATGTGTGGGTTGAATTAGTATCATGTCCTAATGATGGGATTTATGTAGTATCATGTATAGGGAACTATTTATAGTTCATATGTGATTTATATTCAATTGAATTTGCATGTTTTATGCCTTTGTGTGAAGCATGTTGATTATAATGATTATATTATATTTGTATGGATGATTGATGCAAGCATATGAGATTGGGCACTTTATTTTATTTATTCACATGAAGGATTAATGTTATGTTGGTATTGGATCATGAATGGATCATGTTGTTCCCTTTAGATTATTTAATTACTTTATGAGGACCGAAGGCGTTATTTGGTAAGTTGGTTATTCACCTATGAAAGGTTGGTTGGTTGTTGACTTGGATCAACAAATAAATAAAGGTTATGGATTTAATATGGGAATTATTCTTGGGTTGTTAAGTTGATGATCACCTTATCTAATCCTAAGATAAAAATGGAAGTTTATATATCTTTGATGATCATAGTATTTGTCCTACTTGTGAGTCATAACAAGTAGATAATTTATTAATCACTTAAAGTGGAAAGTGAACAACAATAGCTTTAGACTTGTGCACGTCTGAAGTGTTTGACTAGTATGAGTTGGAGTTCATGGTGGTAGCCCATGGCTTTTCTTGGGACCAGATTGATCACCGTGTCCTATTTTATTTTAAACGGTTCCTCGATATCGTAGGTCAGGGGATTACGGAGTCGCGCCCGTATTTCGTCTTCTAGATTGAAGACTAGTTTGGTTTGGACAACTCTTTCCATCTAAATTAATTAACTTATTAGTTGTGGAGTCTAGTTCAGTAAAAGTAGTCTGCTATGTTATTATATTATTATTTATCCATGCTTAATGTTTATTAGTATCATGTTAGGTTTTACATTTATTTACTATGTAGTACTCAGCTTTGCTGATTACGTGCTTTGTGTGTATGTGTTGCTCATGGTTATGCCTTATTGATCGTGCGATGACCCATTTGGTGAGCAGTCTCTCAGGATCAATAGAGCATCGTCGATTACAGGTTTGAAGATGATGCATCATGGGTTCGGGAAGTTGGAGAGCTTGTGTTGACTTTATATTTTGTAGTTGACTTTTACTTTTGTGGTTGACTTTTACATTTGAGGTTGACTTTTGACTTTATGTTGGTTTGACTTTTGGTTGACTAAAGTTTCATTTTGAAAGTTATTTATTATTATTTCCGCTGCAAAATTCTGAATAAGCCGATACGTTATCACACGGACAATAATGCTTTGATAATTCTCTAGGTTTTATATTGAAAAGGTATTTTTGAAAATAGAGAATTGTCGGGGTGTTACATTAATCTTGAAATATGGCTTGATTTTCTTGAATGAGGGCCTCCAGGCTTGATCTCCTTCATGTTTGGACGTCTAGAATGGAACGGTTTTGATGCTTGTTGTTCTTCTTCTAGGCTAAGTGACTTGATTTGGATGGACAAATTTAGAGAGTATCTCGGAACTCTAAAGCAGCTCACTCCTTTTTTGTCTTTATTTTTTCTTCCCAGACAAATGAAGAGGAGGGTTCTATTTATAGAGCTTTGTTGAACCTAGGGTTTTCAATTATCCTACCATTTGGGCCTCATGGACATAAACACTCTTAAGAGTCCAACGTTCATTTAATGGGACCTTTACCCAATAATAAATTATTTAATTGAAATAAGCCAAATTTATTAACAATCCCAAATTAATTAATTTTGATGCTCATGTATTAGTAAATAAAGCCAACATGTGACTTTAGAAAGGTCAATTAATAAATGATGCGGAATTTGATAAAATTAAGGTTTTTGTACGTTGTACTCTCGTGTTTTTCAGTTTCTACGTTGTAACCCTACCTTTTTTATATTCTATACAATACCCTTAAAGTAAATTTTTTTATACACAATATCCCTACCGCTATTTATACGTTGTAAATTTCTTTTATTTTTTAAAATTTAATGGAACTAATTTAACTTATACATAGTTTAACCCTTGCAAGGATATTTACAAATTAGATTAGTTCTACTAAATTATAAAAAGTAAATTGAAATAATGACATATAATTAGTAGTAGGGGCATTATGCATCAAAAAAGGTAAGTTTGAGGGTACCATATGGAATTTTAAAAAAGTTGGAGTACAACATAGAAATTGAAGAAACACAAGGGTATGAAATAGAAAACCCCATAAAATTATCATGCCTACAATGGTTTCACAATAATTGAGTGGATGAACACTTGAATAGCGGGCAGAAGAAGGAAATTTAGAGGAGAAATGAAGAGAAAGACAGAGAGGGAGTTATTGTTAAGGGAGGACAAATGGAAGGAAATGGCTAAAAAAAAGGAAATCACGTGCCTTTCACGTGAGTCATTTAAGTGAAACAACACCGGAACCCGGGTATTCAACGCTTGAAAGAAGGTCAAGGTTGTTCTTCGCAAAAATATTTACATTTACGGCCCGTTTGGTAGTCTTTAATAAGTGGAAGCAGTGAAATGAATTTTAAGTGTAATGTTACAAGGGAAGCACCCTTAAAATCTCCATAGCGAGACAATTTCAACCCTCGTGTATGATTTTTTTTCTCCATGGGAAATCAATCTCACCCCTATGTTTTTGTTTTTTCTCCAACTGGAAGCAATTTTCATTACCACCTACAAGGTGGTATTGGATGAGAATGAAAATTTAATAAGAAAAATAGACACTTTAGGATAAATTAGCATTATCATAGGAATGAACAATGATTTTCTTCACAAATTTACATATAAATTCATTCCAATTACTACCATTTATAACCAACTACCAAACGAAATGTTAAGGTCTTAAGTTGCTGAAAAAATCTAAAAGGTTATTTCTCCCAAAAAGTGATATATAAAAGGTCTATTTTGACAAATTTTCCAATTTTAGAAGTGTTTCAAAAATATTACATTTTTGTTAAAGAGAAATTTCATTAATTGAAGGCCAAACGACATCTACAATAGATATTAAAGAAAAACAAGATACAATCAAACTAGGTTAAATCAAATTCATCTTCAAAAAAACTACAATGAACCAGATCGAGTAATACAACGCAGCCCCCTTGTATTTGCTGAATCAAGCAGCTATTAATGAGAAAGTCTATCATTCTGACATAGTTTAGGAAGAGCATTCTTGATCGAGCCATGTTGACCGCATCCGAGATTCCAATACCTTCGTGTTGAGTCTCAAAATCCACCAATGAGAACAATTTCTCATACCTAAAGACAAAAAAACCATACTCCCATAGGGGAGAAGGAGATCTCCACAAAAAGAGACTAAAATCCCCATAGCAGGGTTTGAAAAAATCTCATAAAGAGAGACTAATTTATTCAAGAAAACAAGAAAATCAACTGAACATTGAAAATAAAAGGGAAAAAGGGGCTACCATGGATGAAATCATCCATGGCAGCCCCTAACTGATGGAGAAGGAGTAGGGGAGGCTAGGTTTGAGAGAAAAAAGAGAGGGGGGGCTAAGTTTTGGCTATACTTTTTCTCTTGCTTTTTCAAAATATTACATAATCGATGTATATCTATAGATCTCTAAAAATTATGACCTTTGGTAATTCTTTTATTTTATTTTACTTTGTATTTTTCAATTCATGAGTGGCATCATTATATTATATAAAGCTAGAAAAATTTGCTTATGTGTCATGAACTCAAGGCCATTAAATCCTATGTGTCATTTAAACGCTACTAATTTTTTTTGCTTATGTGTACAAGGTACAAGTGGCACTATACAAACGGATTCTCAAAAGGTTTCGGCAAATCAGTCCATAATCAATGCATAATCCCGTTAATTAAGGTTCATAATCTTCTAATTAGGCAGTTATTGATATAAAATCTTGGAGTACTTCAATCACTACAAAATCATTGCCATTTTAGATGAGATTGATTGACTTAAAAACGGTATCTTATATTATGAGATCCCATTTTGAAATCCACCTTGATTTAAGGTTCAACTTATGGTAATTGCTTCTTTTTTCGAAATTAGTGGAAAACCTCAATTGTATGTACATAGTTGCAACTATAAATATTGACCACCCCATATCTTACACACCACTAAAAAACGTGTATAAATTTTTGTCCATAATGTCAACATCATCTCCCTCTCAAGAAAATTCATCTTCCTCACAAGAGATTAAAGATACACCTATTATCAAAAGAAATTGGCCTCCCAAGGTGGAATACTCTAATTTTCTTGATGTCGAATCTATGGTTCTAACCCTCTTTCGTGAAGGTCATGTATGTTTCCATGATGAATCTACTACGTTCACTTATCAAAATAGTAATATAAGCAACGATGCATTGGCTGATGTCGAAGAGGTTAATACTACAATTGATGGTTTTCGACCATATTTTAATTTTTGGAATATGACTTTATATGACGTCCAATGCACTCCTCCAAGGGCTTATGAAGTATGTCATGATTATTTTGAGGATATTGATTTGAACGATGGAGATGTTCTTCGGCTTGAAAACAGTGTTTTGCTCCGTTATCTAGCAAGTGATGATTAGGTTTAAATTTTCTTTTTATACGTTATGTTTAAGTATCCATTTTCGCAATTATCAGTTCTATGAATAATTATATATTTTGTGACTGTTTCATTTAATTAATACAAGAAATTGGCAAATTGGCCGTCTCATTATGTAACTTTTACAAGTTATAAAGTAGGTTTTCTTTGTGTTGTTATTATGGCTGTTATCAATAATAAAAATATGTTTCATTTAGCTTAAAACCTTGCTACTATTTACATCCAATATAATTTTTTAACTCATCTAATTTTCATCACTCATTTCAGTCAGTCAAGAACCCAAAAAGAATCGACACCCCCTTTAAAAAAAAAAATCGATCGAAATCCTTCCAGCATTGCTTTTAGTAGAAATTAAACATGGTGTTTTTTTTTCAAATCTTCATTATCATTATATTATATAAAGCTAGAAAAATTTGCTTATGTGTCATGAACTCAAGGCCATGAAATCCTATGTATCATTTAAACATCAATTTTTTTTGCTTATGTGTACAAGGTATAAGGAATGGACAAGTGGCACTCTGCAAATGGATTCTCAAAAGATTTCGGCAAAAATCAGTCCATAATCAATGCAAAATCCCGTGAATTAAGGTTCATAATCTTCTAATTAGGCAGTTATTGATATAAATCCTTGAGTGCTTCAATCACTACAAAATCAGTGCTATTTTAGATGAAATTGATTGACTTAAAAACAATATATTATATTATGTGATCTGATTTTGAAATTCACCTTGATTTAAGGTTCAACTTATGGTAATTGCTTCTTTTAATTTTTTCAAAATTAGTGGAAAACCTCAATTGTATGTACATAGTTACAACTATAAATATAGACCACTCCAGATCTAACACACCACTCTAAAACGTGTATAATTTTTTATCCATAATGTCAACATCATCTCCCTCTCAAGAAAATTCATCTTCCTCCCAAGAGATTATAGATACACCTATTATCAAAAGAAATTGGTCATTTTCTTGATGTTGAATCTATGGTTCTAACCCTCTTTCGTGAAGGTCATGTATGATTCCATGATGTATCTACTATGCTCACTTATCAAAATAATATAAGCAACGAGGTGTGGGCTAATGTCGAAGAGGTTAATACTACAATTGATGGTTTTCGACCATATTTTGATTTCTGGAATATGATTTTATATGACGTCCAATGCACTCCTCCAAGGGCTTATGAAGTATGTTATGATGATTTTGAGGATATTGATTTGAACGATGGAGATGTTCTTCGACTTAAAAACATTGTTTTGCTCCTTTATCTAGCAAGTGATGATTAGGTTTAAATTTTCTTTTTGTTACGTTATTTTTAGGTATTCATTTTAGGTATTATCAGTTCTATGAACAACTAATACAAGAAATTGGCAAATTAACCTTCTCATTATGTAGCTTTTACAAGTTATGAGTACGTTTTCTTTGTGTTGTTATTATGGCTATTATCAATAATAAAAATATATATTTTTTAGTTTAAATCCTTGCTATTATTTAGAACATTTGCGATGATAAATCTAGAATTTAAAACCTTGCTATTATACAATATACATATTATGTTAAGTTTTCATGATTATTGTTTGTTATGCAAATGTTCTTTTTTACACTATATACACTTGCTATGCGAATGTTCTTTCTTCCTCTCAAACTTAAATCATTCAATGCTAACAGAACAAATTATTCTTATTTCCAAATTATTCATTATATTATATAAAATATATATTTTCTAGTTTAAAACCTTGCTAGTATTTAGAACATTCGCGATGATAAATCTAGAATTTACAACATATTTTCTTTCAATGGACCTCACAAGCATTCTACAGATTTTGAGTTCTACAATCCTAATTAAGTATAAATCTACAAACCAAGAGGAGCAACATATTTGTAGTGATATTATGTTTTTTGTTAAAATTCTAATAGGACACCCGAAAGCAACGATTTGCAACTATAGTTTAGTTTAAAATTCTAATAGTTTCATTATATTTCTACAAACCTTGCTGCATGTTACAGGTTCATGGTAAAATTTACAACTATAGTTTAGCTCCTGCCAACACTAATTGACAACGATTATAGTGGCCTTAATTAACTTGAAATGGCTATATGAACCTTAGGCCTCCTAAGTTGGATAATTCCTAATGATGATTACTATCATGCAATTATAGTTGTGTTGTATCTTAGCTTGCTGCACGTTACAATGCTGTTATTTAGCTATAATTTTGTCCATTAGTGTATGAACTTTGTTATTAGTTTTAGTTTTCTTACTTTCAATTTTTTTTGGCTATAAACAAAATTCAATATACTCCAAAAAAACAGGATAATTATAAGCAACTTTAATTCCACATTATCAAAGTATGATCATTTACCATTCTATTGAAGCGCATAAAAAGGAAAAAAAATAAATAGTTTTTATATTCCATAATCCATATTTTTAGGGATAATGTGATATCATGGTTAATGGAAAATATATTAATCTATTATTTTAAGAATTACAAAATTGTTTACAAAATCATCATTTTTATGTCCGATTTTTAAGGAATTACTTTTTTTTAGTATAATAATGTATATGTACTTCTTTTATTTTTATACGCATAAAAAAAACTACATATATGAGTTTTTTTTTCATGTCTTTATTTTCTTTCCTTTTTTGGATACTTAATGAATTTTTTATTGATATTTAGATATCAATTTATTCTTTACCTAAGTTTACCTAATATACCTTACTTAATATATGTATATTACATTCAAACTTTATATTTTTACATTAGGTTATTTTCCATAATATGGTTTATTTGCATTTTTCCTAAAATATAATTATGGCCGATTTTTTTCATAGTGTACATTATGTTATTAGTTTCCTGAATAAATACTTTTGCATTTTTCCTAAAATATAATTATGGCCGATTTTTATACTTACATTACATTAGTTTCCATAATATGGTTTATTTGCATTTTTTTCTAAACTATAATTATGGACGGTTTTACATAGTGTACATTATGTTAGTTTCCATAATATCGTTTATTTGCATTTTCCCTAACCGCTTTCAACTAAATTATAAAACCCAAAATTGTACCCTATGAAATCAAACACATAACTTTTTCCACACAATTACTTTGGGAAAAAAAACCTCAGTCATGGAAACATATCAAGATAGTCCGACCATGAAAATAAAGTGTATACGAAAAAAAATGTCATTTGATCATCTCCCTAATGAGATAACAATGACTATACTCGTCAATGTAGCTTCTCAATCTCCACTTGATTTATTCAACTGCAAACTAAGGTATTTGATAATCACTCACTTTATTAGCTTGCATTCATATGCTTAAATAGATAGGTGTTGTCATAATTAACGTAATTACTATAATGATTATGTATGTTTGCCGATAAATGCATGCATAATGCTTAAATTTGCTTCAACAAATAACTGTAGATTTAAATTTAAAAAACAAGAAATTTAAATTTCTTGTTTTTTAAAGTTAATCTTAGCTAAGAAATGTCTTGTTTTTTAAAGTTATGGTTCTTGAAGCTAAGATTAACTTTAAAAAACAAGAAATTTAAATTTGCTTCAACAAGTAATTTTAGAATCTTAGTGTTTTAGAGAATTTGACTATGAGAAGTTCACCCAGTTTCCCCTGTCAACGTAAGACCTTTTTATCTGCTTTTTTTCCTCTTAATTTTTTTTAAAGTTAAGCTTAAAATTCTCGAAAGATATTAACACTAGGGCTGGCTCAGGTGTCATGATAAGTTTACGTAATGCACGGGTTCTCGAAAGCTATTAAACTAAAACTATGAGTTATTATCTTAATGTGTGTACCGTCGAAAGCTATTAACAACTATTGAACTAAGAATTTCATTGGACTTGCTGACACTGTACTGTAGAGTGTGTACTTTTCATGTCAATTTTCGTTTGATATATAGATTATGGTTCTTAACTTATAAGCAAAGAGATGAGTGTATATAGTGTGTATTATTCAATTAGTCTTGACATATCTTAACCTATCCGATTTGTTTCACTTTTTTTTTTCTGAAGACAAATCATGTTGAACAAAACATTAGTACATATATATTTTACAAATTAAAAAAAGTTATGCCAACAAACATTTAAAAGTTACAGGTACAATATTAATGAAAGCTAAAGCAAAAATACATATAAATTAATTGTCTTACAAGTCTTGATTCACAAAAAATTTGTTGCCTCAAATTTCAAATCAAACTCATCCCATTTATGAATCAGGCTTTTTTTTTATAACTTTGTGCATGAATTATAGACGATATCACAGAATTTCAAATTAAATATATTGGTGTTGTCATAATTAATGTGATTACTATAATGATTATGTATGTTTGCTGATATATGCGTGCTGGATTCTTAAATTTGCTTCAACAAATAATTGTAGAATCTTACTGTAAGTTATGGTTCTTGAAGCTAAGATTTACTTTAAAAAACTACAAGTTTATAATAGGATAGTAACTTACTGAATTTTTTTTACTGTAAAAAACTTACAGGATTTATGAGGCCATAAAAAAAAAAAAGACAAGTTCTTATTATATTGCATCATCAGATTCATATATAGTAGTACTTCTTATAAATTACTTCTAGGATGGTCTAAGCCACTTTCAAGAACCCTAAAAAACATATAGAAGTGAGTTGTAGAATTTTTTTAAAATGCAAGAGATATTTTGTATAAGCAGAAGGTTTAAATCGCATAGTTAAAATCGCATAGTTAAAATCGCATAATTCAAAGTCTAAAAATAGATGTAATTTCTACAAGACAACCATATGCAAGAGATATTTTGGTGGGAAGGTTATGGTATTCGCTGGTGATTTAAGACAAATATTGCCGATTATTCCAAAAGGAACCAGACAAGATATTGTATTCGTTGCGATCAATAGTTCTTATCTGTGGGACTTCTGTCATGTGCTTCGACTTACACAAATTATGCGGCTCACTAAAGGATCTTCTACTTTCAGATTTGGATGAGGTTAGAAAATTTTCTAAATGGATATTGAATATTGGAGATGGCAAACACGGAGAACCAAATGATGGGGAGGCTGTTGTATGTAGAAATTCCAGATGAAACTTTAGTTGAAGGAGGTGATGATCCAATTGTTGCTATTGTTCATAGCACGTATCCTGACCTTGAGGACCATCTATGGGAAGCAGCTTATTTCCAAGAAAGAGCTATTCTTGCACCGACAAATGATTTTGTGGATACAGTAAATGACCATGTCCTGTTGCAATTGCTAGGTGAAGAAAGAACATACTTGAGTTCCGATGCAATTTCAAGTGATGAAGCCAACTTTGGCATCCATGAGCTTTATTCTACTGAATTCTTAAATATCATTACATGCTCTGGATTACCGAACCATAGTATAAGATTAAAAGGTCGGTGCACCGGTTATGCTTCTAAGGAACATTGACCAAACATGCGGTTTGTGCAATGGTACAAGGTTGGTTGTTAAGCACCTAGGCAATCGCATTGTTGAAGTTGTGGTCGTATCTGGAAGTAATGTGGGCCACAAAGTTTTTATTCCGCGGATGACACTCACCCCATTAGATTCAACAAGGTTTCCAATCAAATTCCAAAGAAGGCAATTCCCTTTGGTTGTGTGTTTTGCAATGACAATAAACAAGTCAAGGACAATCTCTCTCTCTCATGTAGGGTTGCATCTGCCTCGATCAGCTTTTAGTCATGGACAATTTTATATGGCAATATCAAGAGTTACAAGTAAAAAGGGATTGAAAATATTAGTTTGTGATAAAGATACAAGAACGTCAAATACAACAACTAATGTAGTATACAAGAAAGTGTTTCAGAATGTGTTATAATTTTGCATGTTGTGATCTATGTTTTGTGTTTTACAATTATTTAATTACGTATAAGAATGTTAGTGTTTAGTAGACTTATAATGAGGGTGTATTGGCATTTTAATTTTATGTATTCGCGTATTTTAAACCTTTATAATTTATATTACTTGATGTATTTGATAAAATTTCTAAAAATTGGAACATTAAAACTTCCTGTGCATTACGCACGGGTGGAAGAACCTAAAACGATAACTGATTTTTTTATAATTATATGTGATTTTTTATTTTTATTTTTTGTTTTATATTTGTCAAATTCATACTATTTAAACTTTTTTTTAAATGAAGTTAAACAATTGACATGGGGTTTTAAACTAGTTGTTCTTATGATCTTATCAACGTAATCCAACTAGACAATACCACGTCTCGTTGATACTGATCCTTAACGTCAACGTTCTCTCTAGTCTCTATCATCATCAAACATTCAAAGTTTCAAACACAAACAAAATTGTTCACCCTCCAATCTCCATATTATTGACCATATCCTCGTTGTCAAAAGTTGTCAACTGCTCCACAAGACACACCCCCAACAAAATCTCAATAATACCCCTTGAAAATCCCTAACTTACCCTCACACAACTCCTCAAACCTTCCTCCCTCCCCCAGTGGCACTTTCGTCAATCCACACCCCAACCTCCCATTTTCTCTCTCTCAGACAAACAATTCTCTGTCCAAACTCCAAACCCTCCCTAGTCCCTACATCTCCGCCCATCTTTTCTAATGCAGTCCACCAAAACACGCCGGAGAATCCCTCCGGGGGACTCCGAGCAGTCCTCGAACGGAGACAAACAAGACCAACTCCTCCTCTCCTCCGCCATCTGCAACGGCGAAGACCTCTCCTCCTTCGTCCGCAAAGCTTTCGTCGCCGGTAAACCCGACGCTCTCCTCCACCTCCTCAAATCCTTCTCTCGCTCTAAAGAATCCGAGATCGAAGAAGTCTGCAAAGCTCACTACCAAGACTTCATCCTCGCTGTCGACGACCTCCGTTCACTTCTCTCCGATGTCGACGACCTCAAATCTTCCCTTTCTCTCTCCAACTCCCACCTCCAGTCCGTCGCCCAACCCCTCCTCTCTTCCCTCGACGCCTTCATTGAAACCCGCAACGTCAACGCTAACTTGAATCAGTGTATGGAGTTGGTTGTCCTTTGTGTCCAGATCGTCGAGCTTTGTGCTCGAGCGAACTCACACTTAAAGAACGACCAGCTTTATTTAGCTTTACGATGTATAGATCAACTTGAGCGGTGTTACTTGAATAAGAACAAGGTTCCGTCTTTGACTCTAGGGAATATGCTTGAGAAGCATATCCCCGCAGTCAGGGTTTATGTGGAGAAGAAGACTAATTTGGAGCTCAGTGATTGGCTCGTTGAGATTCGAGCTGTTAGTAGGAATTTAGGACAGTTTGCTATTGGACAAGCTTCTTCTGCACGGCAGAGGGAGGAGGAGTTGAGGATGAAGCAGAGACAGGCGGAGGAACAATCGAGGCTTAGTTTACGAGATTGCGTTTACGCGTTGGAGGAAGATGATGATGAGGATGATCTGGATCTTGGAATGGTTGGTTCTGGAAATGATGATAGAGGAAATGGGGGGAGTTTAGGGTTTGATCTTACCCCCTTGTACAGAGCTTATCATATTCATCAGTCTTTAGGGATGGAGGATCGGTTTAAGCATTATTATTTTGAGACCAGGAAGCTTCAATTGACTTCGGATTTTCAGGTGTCGTCGATGACTCCGTTTTTGGAGTCGCATCAGACGTTTTTCGCGCAGATTGCAGGTTTTTTTATTGTTGAGGACAGGGTGTTGAGGACGGCTGGGGGGTTGATTTCTAAATGGGAGGTTGAGAATTTGTGGGAAATGGCAATTAGTAAGATGTGTTCTGTGTTAGAGGATCAATTTTCGCGAATGCAGACTGCCAATCATTTGTTGCTTATCAAGGATTATGTGAGTTTGCTCGGTGTTTCGTTGAGGAGATTTGGTTATCCGGTGGATGCTTTGCTTGATGTGTTGAGTAAACATAGGGATAAGTATCACGAATTGTTGTTGTCGGATTGTCGTAAGCAGATTACTGATGCAGTTTCAGCTGATAAGTTTGAGCAAATGTTGATGAAGAAAGAGTACGAGTATTCTATGAATGTGTTGGCTTTTCAGTTGCAGACCTCTGATATAACCCCGGCTTTCCCTTATGTAGCTCCGTTTTCTACTACTGTGCCCGATTGCTGTCGGATTGTGAGATCCTTTGTTGAGGATTCTGTGAGTTTTATGTCATATGGTGGGCAGTTGGATTCTTATGATGTGGTTAAGAAGTACTTAGATAGACTGTTGAGTGAAGTCCTTGATGAGGTATTAGTTAAGTTGATAAGGACTTCTGTGTTTGGTGTTTCACAGGCTATGCAAGTTGCTGCCAATATGGCCGTGTTTGAGCGAGCTTGTGATTTCTTCTTTAAGCATGCTGCTCAGCTCTCGGGCATACCTTTGAGAATGGCAGACAGGGGAAAGAGGCAGTTCCCGTTAAAGAAGGCTCGTGATGCAGCAGAGGAAATGCTTGCTGGGATGATTAAGGCAAAGATTGATGGATTCATGTCACTCATCGAGAATGTAAATTGGATGGGTGATGAACCTCTTCAAGGTGGTAATGAATATGTGAATGAGGTTATCATATTCCTGGAAACTCTTGTTTCCACAGCTCAACAGATATTGCCCCCACATGTTCTTAATAGGGTTTTGCAGGATGTTATGTCTCATATATCTGAAAAGATTGTGGGTGCTTTGGCGGGAGATCTAGTCAAGAGGTTTAATATGAATGCAATCACGGGGCTCGACATTGATATTCAGTTATTAGAGTCATTTGCAGAAAACCAGGGATCGGGTCTCTCCGAAGCTGATGCAAATCAGCTGAAATTAGGTCTAGCTGAGTCGCGACAGTTAGTTAATTTGCTTTTAAGCAACAATCCGGAGAACTTCCTAAATCCTGTTATTAGGGAGAAGACTTACAATGCTTTGGACTACAGGAAAGTTGTGACCATTACTGAGAAATTAAGGGATTCTTCAGATAGGAGCTTCTTTGCTACCAGGGGAGCTAGGCCGAATCCGAAGAGGAAGTCTCTGGATGCATTGATAAAAAGGCTAAGGGAAGTTAGCTGATCTGACATAGAACTGTAAGTAGTCAATTGCCGTATTTTGAGGGTTTTTCTTGGTTCCATTTCTTGATAGTTTCTCATTGCTAACTACATGTGCAAATTCAATATTTATTGGTTGGTTTGTAAAATTATATTTGATATTTTATCCTGTATGTAGTTTTCCAGATTCCTACAATATGGTGCATTTTTCATTGAAAGAATAGAGAGATTTATGTCTGTTTCTCAACTTCCTAAGGCACTACATTATCCTGCAAGAGCTGTTTGTTCTCGTGCTTTTCGCATACTTCCTCTAGGGGTTCTAATTGAGCATGTCTAGTCACAAGCAACTCGAACTCAACTTTGTAATAGCTCGATTTGAGTTGGCCTTGAGCAAGTCTCAACTCAATTCGATTAGCTCACGAGGAGCTTGATTATTATCTTTCTTTTATTATGATACTTGAATTAACACCTCTCTTCTTTATTGATCTTTCCATTTTCCTTTTTGGTGTGTAATTTTTTTTCTCCCCACTTATCCCCTCAAGTTTTTTTCAAGTTTCAATTTCTTCAAATAATAAAATTAAAGATTTTGAATAAAAAAAGTTGGTTGGTACTAACTATTACAGTTTGAGCATTTCTTGAAAAAAGGAACTAGTAAGATACCCTTGTGACTCTATGGGCAATTTGGTTATATAGGAGTAGCGTAGTGTTTCGAAATACAGATGAGAACCCAGAGTCTATTATAACAAGGAAAGAAATCCTCAAGAAAGCAGAGGAAAGGGATGTTCACAGAAAGCGGGTATTGAGTATGGATCGATCAGATACCGTAAATCATACTGAAAAGTCTGTTTCAAGAGGAACGCGTCAAGGTGAAGTTTGCGTTATTTTACTAGATGGAGCATGGAAGTCTCAAAAACAAAAGCAACCCAAAGCAGGGATTGGCTGGGTGGCTTCAATCCATGGATGTAAGGTTTTTGAAGGCAATGACAAGACTATGGCTTCGTCGTCACTTCAAACTGAAGCTCAAGCACTTCTGCGGGGTTTAACCGAAGCTCAAAACAATGGATTCAGATGTGTTCAGATTCTCACTGACTGCGTCGAACTAGTTCAGGCAATTAAAAGTCATCATCAGCCTTATGAGATTTCCAGCTTAGTCCATGATATTAAAACAAACTGTAGTAAGTTTCTTTATTATGAAATTTGCAAGGTAAGTAGACAAGAAGTGCATTCAGCCCATGTCCTAGCTACCATGGCTAGGCAGGGCAACGCACTTCTGTAGGCTCTCCGGTTATGTTTGTACTTGTCGCCAAAAAAAAAAAAAGATACCCTTGTGGGTCATGGGTTCAGTAGTAACAACCCCCTCCTTCGTTGCAGCAGTAAGTTGAGATGGCACTGTTGAGAATTAGATTAAGCAAACCAACTAATTACTTGAAATCACCACTAATCAACAATCAAATGAAAAGTAATGAAACTAAGACCAAATAAGAAAGCAATGAAAAGCACACCGATTAACGTGGGAAAATCCGAGCACCAGGAGAAAAAACCCACCAAGCAAGCACCTTTGATTAATGAAGAAAATGGATGAACAATACAAGCATTAATGGATGATTTAATGCTATTTTCTCTCTCCTCTTTCACTAAACCCTAGGTTTATCTCTCTTTGTGTGAATAGTAACCTAAAACATGAAAGAAGGGGGGTTTATATATTAATAGGGGGTTAATACAAATCAAGGGTCGAGATTAAAGCTTGAAAACGCAAAAAATCCCGACAGATCTGAGTTGTCCGGGCGGGCTCGAAGAAACGCCCGCCCGGGCCGAAAGGAAGCCTGCCCGGTGCTGGGTATTCCTCGCCATTCTGCCTCGAAGGCAGGTGATGCTTCAGGCCTAGAGCCCGCCCGGGCCCCTGGCCCGCCCGAGCCCGTGACTGCCCGCCCGGGCTGGGCCTCCGTGGCTTGATGCTTGTGCGGCTGCTGGGCCGAGGCTTCGCACTGCTAGGCCTTGCTATGATTGTTGGCACAATCTCCACAAAAGCCCAACAATCTCCCACTTGGAGATTTGGGCCAACAAGGTTTCAAACCTCTAATGCAACCCCATATGTAAACCATATACAAACCCAAAATACATCATCCATACCCATTATCACCAAAGATGCTTACTCCCCTCCATCTAGCAGTGGAGACCAATTGAGGTCCTACACAACCTCAATTTCTCACTAGGAACCACCTTAGCGAGCATGTCCGCCGGATTCTTCGAACCGGCGATCTTCCTCAAAACCAAGACACCATCATCCACCAAACTTCTAGTGTAGTGGTAGTGCCTCTTTATGTGCTTGGTTCGGTAGTGAAGCATAGGATTTTTAGCCAATTGAACTGCACTTTGGCTATCACTATGCAACACACATTGTTGTTGCTTCATGCCCATTTCATCAAGAAAGTTCTTCAACTATTCCATCTCCTTTCCCGCCTCCAACATAGCCACATACTCGGACTCCGTAGTAGACATGGAGACACACTTTTGGAGCTTGGACATCCAACTAATGGCCGTGCCACCAATAGTGAAAACATACCCCGAAGTGCTCTTGCTTGAATCAACACATCCTCCAAAATCAGCATCAACAAACCCTTCTAAGATCACTCATTTTCTCCCAAAGCAAAGAGCCATAGAAGAAGTACCTTGTAAGTACCTCATGAGCCATTTCACGGCTTCCCAATGTTGCTCACCCGGATTTGCCATGAACCTACTCACAACTCCCACCGCATGAGCATGTCGAGCCTTGTGCACACCATAGCATACATTATGCTACCAACGGCCGAAGCATAAGGAACAATGGCCATTTGCTCCTTTTCTTCATCCGTTTTGGGTGAATCCTCCTTTGACAACTTGAGGTCAATAGAAAGAGGAGAACTTCGAGGCTTTGCATCAACCATGTTGAACCTCTTTAGCACTTTCTTGACATACTCCTCTTGAGATAACCTCAACAAAGCTGCCGATTTATCTCTCAAGATTCTCATGCCAAGTATTTGCTTCGCCTCACCCAAATCCTTCATCTCAAACTTCTTTGACAAATTTTCTTTCAACTTGTTCACAAGATCCATACTAGAACCCGCAATAAGCATGTCATCAACATAGAGAAGCAAATAAACACAACCATTTGCGTACCTTTGAAAGTAGCAACAATGATCGCCATCCGATCTCACAAATCCATTTCATAGCATGAACATGTCAAACTTCTTGTACCATTGTCTTGGAGCTTGCTTCAACCCATATAAGCTCCTCATGAGCTTGCACGCCAAGTTCTCTTTTCCCGAAACTCGAAACCCTTCCGGTTGCTTCATGTAGAGATCCTCTTCCAAATCCCCATGTAAAAACGCAGTTTTCACATCCATTTGCTCAAGAAAAAGATTTTCGGAAGCCACTATTGCCAACAAGATTCTAATAGTGGTGAGCTTCACAACCGGAGCAAAAATCTCTTGATAATCAACCCCTTCCTTTTGTGAAAACCCTTTTACCACAAGCCTTGCCTTGAAACAGATTGTGCCATCTGGTTCATCCTTCTTACGAAAGATTTACTTGTTCAATAGTGCTCTCTTTCCCTTGGGTAGTTCACACAACACCCAAGTCTTGTTCTTCACCAATGAGTCCATCTCATCTTTCATGGCTTGCTCCCACTTAAACGATTCACTAGACTTCATTGCTTCACCATAGTACTCCGGTTCACCCGCATCGGTTAACAACAAGTAATGCAATGAGGGAGAGTATCGATTCGGTGGCTTGATAGACCTTGAAGATCTCCTCACTTGAGGAGTAGAGCTAGCTTGTGGAGTGCTTGGTTCACCTTGAACCTCATCATCCATGTCATCAAGAGGATCATCCTCTAAATCAATAGATTCATCAACATTGGGAGCTTGAACATCATGTTGAGAAGCTTGAACATCATCTACCTCAACTATTTCTCGCTCTTCTCCAATCCACCCTCTCTCAATTGAATCTCCACCAAAATTATCCTTATACAAGGATTTCTCATCAAAGGTCACATCACAAAGCCTAATCACCACACGGTTCTTAGGATCCCAAATACGATACCTATATTTTTCACAACCATATCCTATGAAGTAGCATTTAATGGCCTTTGGGTCAAGCTTATCACGCTTTTCGGATTGAACATAGACAACACAACCAAAAGTTCTCAAGTGTGAAAGACATACCTCTTTACCACTCCAAACTTCTTCCGGAATCTTGAACTCCAAGGGAACGCTAGGTCCCCGATTGATCAAGTATGCCGCGGTGCTCACGGCATCGGCCCAAAAGCACTTGGGAAGACCCGCGTGGATCCTCATGCTCCTTGCCCTCTCAAGTAGTGTTCTATTCATCCTCTCCGCTATCCCATTTTGGCGAGGTTTCCCTGGAATGGTCCTCACCAAAACAATGTCATGCTCTTGACAAAGCTTCTTGTAAGCTTCCAACTCATACTCACCTCCATTATCGGACTTGATACTCTTTATCTTCTTGCCCGATTGATTCTCAACTTCCGTCTTCCAAACCTTGAAGGTTTCATACACCTCAGACTTGTGCTTCATAAAGTAAATCCATACTTTCCGGCTAAAGTCATCAATAAAGGTCACAAAATACCGTGAGCCACCAAGGGAATTGATGGGGGAAGGTCCCCATACATCCGTGTGCACTAGCTCTAGCTTCTCATCTTTCAAAGACTTCTTGGTTTTTGTGAATGACACTTTCTTTTGCTTCCCAAAGACACAACTCTCACAAAATTCCATGTCGATTGATTTCAAACTCGACAACTTACCCTTTGAAGCTAGAATCTTCATCCCTTTTTCACTCATGTGCCCAAGCCTAGTATGGCATAGCTTGGTGTCACATTCCATGGTTGTAGCAATCATGCTCTTACACCCTATGGCAGTGTAAAGTGTGCCAGTTTTAGAGCCACGAGCCACCACCATAGCTCCCTTGGTTACTTTCCAAACACCGTCACCAAACATGGTTCTATAACCACATGAGTCCAATTGACCCACCGAAATCAAATTCTTTTTCAACTTAGGTATAAACCTAACATCTTGAAGTTTCCATAGGCTCCCACTTGAAGTCTTGATCATAACTTCCCCTTTCCCCATGATATCCAAAGGTTCATCATCGGCTAGATAAACCTTCCCCAACTTCCCACCCTTGAAGTTGCGAAATAGCTCCTTGCATGGAGAGGAATGAAATGAAGCTCCCGAATCAAGGATCCAAGACTCAATTGGGCTATCAACACTCAAGATCAAAGCATCACCAAGTTCATCGGATGCAACACTAACGGATGAACTTGCATCATCCCGATTCTTATGATTCACACCACCCTTCTTCTTGGGATTGGGACACTCTCTTTTAGTGTGCCCCTTCACACCGCAACCCCAACACACAAGATGAGCACCTCCCTTCGACTTACTTCGCCCCTTTGACTTCGATCTCTCATGCTTGGCATTGCCCTTTTGTTGTCTTCCCCTTCCCCTATTACCACTATGATAAGCTCCGCCCAATGATTCACCGGACTCCTTTCTCCGAGTGCTCTCACTCAAGATAAGATCCCTCACATTGTCACATACCAACTTCTCCTTCCCCGAAGAGTTGCTAATAGCGGAAACCACCGTATCCCATGACATAGGCAAAGAAGACATCAAAATCAATGCCCTCACTTCATCTTCAAACTTGATATCAACCGAAGACAATTGGCTAATAATCGAATTGAACTCATTTATGTGTTCGGCGGCCGAACCTCCATCAACCATCTCAAGATTAAACAACCGACGCATCAAATACACCTTGTTAATTGCCGAGGGCTTCTCATACATATTTGATAGAGTTTGCATCAACTCCGCCGTTGTTTTCGTCTCCTTGACATTAAAAGCCACACTCCGGGCCAATGTCAATCTCACCACACCAAGAGCTTGTCGGTCAAGCACTTTCCATTCATCCTCCTTCATACCACTTGGCCTTGTGCCTTCAAGCCAAGTGGTAGGAAGAGATTCTTTTGGTACAAATAGTCCTCTATTTGCATCTTTCAAAAGCCAAAATCTTTCCCATCAAACTTCTCAAGTCTCACCTTTCCATCCTCCATTGTTGAACAACAACCCAAGTTCAAAAATCACAACTTTATATCAACAAAGCAAAAAACTTTGAACTCCAATCACCAAATAACTAGTTTTACACACAAATCTAATTCAAATACTTTTCCCAAGGTAAACCTTAGCTCTTGATACCAATTGTTGAGAATTAGATTAAGCAAACCAACTAATTACTTGAAATCACCACTAATCAACAATCAAATGAAAAGTAATGAAACTAAGAACAAACAAGAAAGCAATGAAAAGCACACCGATTAACGTGGGAAAACCCGAGCACCGGGAGAAAAAACCCACCAAGCAAGCACCTTTGATTAATGAAGAAAATGGATGAACAATACAAGCATTAATGGATGCTTTAATGCTATTTTCTCTCTCCTCTTTCACTAAACCCTAGGTTGATCTCTCTTTGTGTGAATAGTAACCTAAAACATGAAAGAAGGGGGGTTTATATACTAATAGGGGGTTAATACAAATCAAGGGTCGAGATTAAAGCTTGAAAACGCAAAAAATCCCGACAGATCTGAGTTGCCCGGGCGAGCTCGAAGAAACTCCCGCCCGGGCCAAGACCAGCTCGCCCGGGCCCACAGGCCCGCCCGGGCCGAAAGGAAGCCCGCCCGGTGCAGGGTATTCCTCGCCATTCTGCCTCGAAGGCAGTAGATGCTTCAGCCTGTGAGCCCGCCAAGCCGGGTAATCGCGCCCGCCGGCCCCCGGCCCGCCCGAGCCCATGATCGCCCGCCCGGCCCCGGCCCGCCCGAGCCCATGACTGCCCGCCCGGGCTGGGCCTCCGTGGCTTGATGCTTGTGCGGCTGCTGGGCCGAGGCTTCGCACTGCTGGGCCTTGCTATGATTGTTGGCACAATCTCCACAAAAGCCCAACAGGCACATAGTTTAATTCGGATTCCACCTGTCCTAGCAGTAGGTCTGCAGTACTATCCTCCACATCCTCCCCCCCGGGCCTTATGTCTTCATCGTTAGTATTAGAAGGGGACTCTTCCTCGCTAACAACATACAGTATTTAGTAACGACTAAGGCCTTTTGTGTGAACCTTAATTGTTGCACACTTCCTCCACCCCTAACTAACCTCCTGATCCTGAAGTCCATCATTCGAACAATCTTACTCCCTATGCCCCATAACACCAAAGAGAAAGCAAAAGAAAGGGAGCCTTTCATATTGAAAAGAAACTCAGAATTTTTCTTCCATCTTTACCCCAAATACATTGAATCCTTCGAATAGGTTATTTGATGTCCAATAAAACCTTAACTCTATGGTATGATTACCCAAATCATCGGCCTCAAGTTCAATAATCTCACCCACATATGAGCAGATTGCCCTAACATCATCATATGATCGACAATTAAAAGCTAGGTTCTTTATACGGATCCATAACGGTGAATGCAACAATAATACCTCTGCAGGTTGTTCATTACCCGATACTTCATTAAGAATAAGGAGCTTTTGTTCGAAGCATTATGGTCTACCCGAAAGCACTTTCTCTTTGTCCTTCCAATAAAAAAATTGCTTACCTCTGTGGGTTGTTCATTACCCAAAACTTCATTAACAATAAAAGAGTTTTTGTTCGAAACACAATAGTCTACCATAAAGCACTTTCTTTTTGTCCTTCCAATGAAAAAACTGCATAACAAATAAATTGACACCAA
Source organism: Beta corolliflora (assembly GCA_947648045.1). Lineage (NCBI taxonomy): Eukaryota > Viridiplantae > Streptophyta > Magnoliopsida > Caryophyllales > Amaranthaceae > Beta > Beta corolliflora. The sequence continues at coordinate 4,793,401 of CANSZD010002940.1, read as the reverse complement.
TTACCTCAGTGACAACCTTATGTGATAATCCTTATGCCTGGATTATGGTGTGTTTGAATGCTTCTATATTAAATGTCTGTTAGTTAATAAACATCCAACAATCATGAGGGAAACCCTATCATTAGTTTCCTTCAATTCCATGCTTGGCAAATCAACAACCGCATAGTCTTCATCATCAAGTTTTAAATTATGGCAGCGTAACGCAAGATCATCAGCCAGACCTAAGAGGGAGCAAAACCCTGTCTTTCGAGGGAGTTTCGAAACTGCTACACATTTGATTGACCTTATGCAAATAAACAACTAAACAATCGGTTTCAACACCCTAAATAAGCTTAGTCTAGCTTGGTTCATTAAACATATAAAAGGCTACTATTTAGTGACATGTTATTAAGCAATCATATTACTGGGATCCTAAACCAATTGTCCAAATTATCTTATTAGAAGTTAGAATATTTATTTAGGTCTTAAAATTAACAGTACTAAACATGTAATATGATGAAAGCAATAAACATGAAATTATGTACAAGATATAGAGAAGAGTTTAAGGAGAAGAATATACAAAAGACATGAATTTGCTTAGAGATCTATATCATGAAAATTGCGTTAGTAACTTCAAAACAATACTATGAAAGAAATAGATTAAGAACCCAAATGAATATACCGGTGTCACATGGGTCTTAGGGAATAACGGCCTACGTAAGGAGCACTCATGGAGCCTCGCTACGAAAACAATGGAAGATCGAAAGTATGTATGTGATTAAGTGTTTGAGATTATTTGCTTAAAGTACGTGTGAGTATGTGAGAATATATACGTGAGTTTGAAAGCGTAAAACGAGTGAGGTGTGGCCTATTTATAGGAAAAATACAAAAAATAAGATAAGATTCAGCAATGCGATGCGCGCGCAACAATGATGCGTCACGCGCACCTTTGTGCGCTGACGCGTCTGGTTGCGTGTTTCGGGATTTTGCTGACTGCCTCGTAGTTGCGTGCGCGCAAGTGCCAGACGCATCGATATGCGCGAATCGCATCCGTAGATTTGGCGGGATTTTATTTTTTAACTAATCTTTATAAGATTCTTTTTATCTTTATCAAATATTATCATTTAAAAATCGAAAATCAATTATCTAAAGAGATATAATCAGATTTTCTATAAAATCCTTTATCATTGAAAATATTTATTATGAATAATAATAAATACAATGAATTATCATGAATAATTAGTTGGGCTTTTCAAAGAAATTGGCTCAAAATACAATTAATTATCAAAAATAACTAATTGGGCTTTGAATCTTTTAAGGTAATTAAATAGACTTTATGCATTTAAAAACAGTATTGGGCCCAACTCTTCTGATGCTCTCCTTTTGGATCGAACCAATTAAGACGACGATATGATCATTATTGGGTAGTAAAAATGGGTAGACACGAAATGTGTCTACGTGGGGTGGTTTTCAGGTAGGTGATGGTTTTTGACGAGGTGGTGGTGATAGCAGTGGTGGGTGTTTTCAGGTTGACAATAGTTCTAATGTTGGTTGGGGTGGGGTTTTGGTGGCTAGATGGTGGAAGGGGAGGGGGATCGGTGGAGAGAGAAACAAGAGAGAAAAGGGTTATGGAGGAAGGGTTAATTAATTAGGAATTGTAGTTAAAGGTTATTGGGCAAATTAGGTTTAATTAAGGTTTATGGGTTAATTAGAGGCTAATGACTCGCACGAGTCTTACGCTATTAGTCAAAAGGGTATATTGTTTTATTTATGCAAAAGTCGGGGGTATTTGGTTAATTTCCAAAAGTTGGACGGTATATGGTGAATTTCATGAAAACTCGGGGCCATTTAGTGAAAAAACCGTAGAATTTAATTGGAAATGTTATGGAATAAAGTTAGTGGAAAATGAGGTGGAGAAAAGAGAAAATGAGAGGTAGGATGGATTAGGGGTGTGTAAATCCGGAACGGGACTGGAATCTGGATTGGAACCAGACTGGAATGGACTGCAACAGACCGGTGGATTCTGGTACGGTCTCCAATCCACGCAAATCATTAATTATGGGTTTTCGGCCCGGTCCGAACCGAAAACTTGATAATTAATTTTTTTTAAAAAGACCATCCTATTGCCCAGCCTTTTACACAACAATGAAACCCTAAAATTTTTCCTTTCTCTATTTGCCTCCTTTCTTTCTTACCCCCTTCAATCCATCTCCCTTCCCCTTCATCCACGAACACCGTCCAACACCACGTCACCGTGACACTGGTGAGGCGACACCAATATCGTTGGCGCTAGGGTTGAAATAAACTCCTTCATTCTCATTTTTTTCCGAATCCTTTTGAAATCTCAGTTTTTACTATTGTTATTGTTGTTTTGTTAAACAACCATTACTTATCTACTATTAAAATCTTTCTCAATATTGTAATTTTCATATTATTTAAAATTATGAGATTTCATATTATTTAAAAAAATTATTGGAGTTGTGCAAAATTTACTGTTGTTAATTTGTTATCATTGTTTGGTTTTATTGATATGAAAAGCTTATGTTTTTCTTAATTTTAAATTACGAACTTAAAATCTTTCCTACATTTCGTTTTTATTATCAATATCTCATACTTTATTTTCACGGCAAAATATAGACACAAATTCTACTCTTTTTTATGCTGGAATCAAAAAATTAGGTCCATTCCGGTCCAAACTCGGACCGGAATTATCCCTGTCTGGTCCCTAGTCCAAAAATAATTGCGATTCCAGTTCCGGTCCATTACGGTATCGGTTCGGTCCGATCCGATTATGGATCGGTGCACATCTGTAGGATGAAGGAGAGGAGAGAGAAATTATGGGCAACCCCAGCATTACTGGTGCTCTAATGACATGATCATACTTACTGCATAACTTGTTGTTTGTTTCGTCTTGTTTTAATACTGTTCAAAAGAATATAAAACAAGTCATCAGTCCTTGCGCCTTTGACGAATTAATAATCTTTGATAGAAATCAATTACTATAATAAGTATATACTACAAGGAAAATAAAAATAAAGAGTAAGGTTGTAATTTTGACATTATAACTTATATAACTAACTTTGCTATCTCACATGTTTTTAAACCCTTTTACATGCTTTGCTTGAACCTATATTTTTTCATCCAAACTTCATAGTTCTATATAACTTCCCACCAGGCCACCACTAATCATAATTCATAAATTTATATCAAAATTATTATAGGAATTCACTAAGTCACATTTTAATAAGGCCATATTATTACAATTTTCAGGTTACTAAGAAGTAAGTGTCGCATAGAACCAAAATCTAGTATACAAGGCCACTCGAGCTAGCAACAGAGACAAAGTTTCTTTAAAATAGGAAAATGAATAATGGGAGTCTCCACTTTAAAAGTGACTCGTGAAGTTTAATTCCATAAACTCATAATTGCAAACTACAATCTTATTCTTATACCACTAATTTTGAAAAAAAGGGACAAACTTTTACAACTAAGCTACAATACTTGATAGATCTCTTACCATCGCACGCTATTGTTACAAAATAGTAAAAAAGAGAAGATAAAAACTACTCTATTTGTTTTCAAATAAATGTTTTATTTTGACTTTTGCATTATTCTCATACTCTATTTGACCATATTATTCTACATAGGTATGAAACCAATGTTAGTATACAATATGTTGAATTTGTCTCAATGTATCTTTTTCTAAACATATTATTTGTACTTTTTTAGTAATGAATAATTAAAAATTTTAATGATCAAAGTTATACATTGATAAATATATTGTAGAAGTTTTAAGTTTTTTTTTTCGAGTACTCCCTCCGTCCCAAAATATAGTTCATGTTTCCATTTTGGGTGTCCCAAAATATAGTTCTTGGTTTCTATATTTAGTTCCACATTTTTCCGTAATTTGCCTAGAAAAACCGTGTTCCCATCATTTATTTGCTTCTTGAAATTAGTTTTTTGCTTTGATTATTCAACCCAAGGTTACATTTAATGCTTTTTCACCAAATATTCTCCATTCTCTCTCCTAAAATTATCTTTTCTCATACAAAATTTATTTAAATAAACAAAAAATATTTATTATCCCTCTTAGATTCTACTTACCTTAATTCCCGTGAAAAAATAGAATCAAGAACTATATTTTGGAATGGAGGGAGTAATATATTGTAGAAGTTAAAATGAAACAAAACGAAGGGGGAGCAATACTTAGGCTATGTTTAGTTCACCTTATTTTTACTGATCTGAACTTATCTGAGCTGATCTGAACTTATTTTTTCTGATCTAAACTTATTTTTTCTGATCTGATCTGATCTGAACTTATCTGAACTGATCTGATCTGATCTGAACTTATCTGATCTGATCTGAAATTATCTTTTATAAAACATATTATTATTAATATTATTATTACTTTGTTTTTCATTACTAATATTACTAATACTATAATTTTATTACTATGCACAACTTTTAATAATAATAATAATAATAGCATAATTATTTTTTTTGAAAAAGAACACATAGTACATGAACATACAATTAAAAAATAAAAGAACACATATGTTAGGTTAAAAAAATATATTATTTATGGTAAAAAGAACATATTGTTCATGTCTAAGGTCCGTTTATAATAAGAATTTAGGTAGTAATGAAAGAACATATTAATGATAATAAAAAAAAGAACATATATTGAAAGAGCATACAAAATATATTTATAGAACACATTCTAAAAATAAAATATAGATGTCCCCTCAAAAAAAATTTAAAAGATAGATGTTATTTTTATATTGATGACATTTTTGGATTTAACTAACAACATTTTTTTGTTATATCAATCAATTGTTCCTTTTTCATTATAAATAAACCTATAAATATATATAATCATATGATGTTGAATAAAATTGTTAAAAATTCTTCTTATATCGTTCTCATGTTAAAGATAAGTTGAAATCCCCTATAGGGGGAAATTTGAAGGTGATGCCAACACCATTAGGTTATCCCTTGCTACTCATGTTTTATATAAACTAGTAACATATACTTTATATTATTCTGCCAAAATTGTTAAAAAAAAACCTCATATACTATTACCATATTCTTTACATGTGCAACATCAAAAAAACATCGCATATCAAAATTATTAATTAGAACAAATATATAAAAGAACACGTACAAATGCCAAAATAACATTCTTCTTCTTGAGCACAAATAGCTTGAAATAGTAATATCAATTACATTTATAATAATAGCAACGACATTAATAATAATTACCAATATTAATAATTAATAAGTACAACAACGACAATAATAATAATCCTTTTGAACAAATGTACTAGTAAATAGTAGCAGTATTAATAGTAATAGTAATCGTATAAAGTAATACTACTAATAATAATAATAATAATAATAATAATAATAATAATAATAACAATAATAATAATAATAATAATAACAATAACAATAAAATAATAATAGTAATAATAACAACAACAATAATAATAATAATAATAATAATAATAATAATAATAATAATAATAATTGTAATAATAACAATAATAATTATTATAATAATAATAATAATAATAATAGCGGTAGTAATACTAATCATCATAATAATCATGATACCAATAGCAATAATAACAACAATAATAATAACAATAATAATAAGTTTTTAAATATAAGCATGATCTGATCTGATCTGATTTGATCTGATCAGAAATAAATAAAAATAAGGTAAACCGAACATAGCCTTAGAGTCCATAAAAAGTTACTACTAATAACGAGGTAACCGGGTAAGTCAGTCATTAACTCCTGCTTCACTCCCCACGTGGTACTCGCGGACAGAGAAAATCAGTTTGTGCACAATAAACTCTCATTCATCAACCATCATACCCATCAAGGACACGTGTAAAAAATCCATTATTATATCCATCTAGTTCCACGAAACATCAATAGTGAAGTCACCCACAAAAACCCTCCCAAATAATTTCTCAAAACACAAACCTCTTTTCTTGATTACCAAAAACAACCAAAACTTTTCCATTCAGTCAATACCCTCATATCAATACTTGATCCATCCCCAATGTCTTCTTCCACACTCCCTCTCCTCTTCCTCCTCCTCATCTCACTCTCTCTCTTCGTCGCCTCTGCCGCTCCATACACCCCAACCGCATACGAACTCTTGGAAAGCTACGACTTCCCCGTCGGAATCCTCCCAAAAGGCGTAACTGGCTACGAGCTCAACCCCGAAACCGGAGAGTTTAAGCTATATTTGCCTCAAACTTGCAAGTTTAGCATCCAAGGATATGATCTTGAATACAAATCCACTATTTCTGGTGTGATTTCCAAGGACCGAATAACCAAGCTTAAGGGGATCAGCGTCAGGATCTTCATTATTTGGCTTAGTATTAGCGAGGTTGATAATAAAAATGGCGAGCTTCAATTTTCTGTTGGGATTGCCTCTGCTAATTTCCCCCTTGATGGCTTTGAAGAGTCGCCTACTTGTGGGTGTGGCTTTGATTGTAATGGTGCTAATCATCTAATTTCAACTTTGGTTTCTTCTTCTTAGTTTTAGTAAGTTAATTATTTTATGTTTTTGATGATAATACTACTATACTAGTAGTTTAAGGGAATCAAAGATGTATTGCATTGATGATATTGATTAGCTAGTTGTAGCGGTTGAATTATTCAAATCTCTCTGCAACTTGTTGTAATGATCTTTTTAATAATCCTGATTAATTATATCAATAAAAATGATGGTATAATGTTGATTTTCTTAGGGGCAATTACAGGAAATTATAAGTTCATCTATGATAAATGTTTATGGTAAATTAAGTGACATTTTTGTAATTAAAATACTTATGATATTCAGTTGTGAAATTTAAGAGTGTTGTTTCTGCTAAGAAATTAAGGATAGTAATGGGTTGTGAGATTTGATGTGGGCCCCCAAGAACGTTCACCTGAGCTTCGATATCCGTACGCCCGACCTCCGCAAAACAAGGCTGGGACTACCCCGGTGTTTCGGGATCGCCCTCCGACGCCTGCTCAAGTCGATGTGATTGAGGTAGAGAGAGAGTGAAGTCTAGAGAGAGACGCCTCTGTTTGTTAGGCCGAATTCAATACCTGCTCATTGATGAGGCAGTTGGTTTTTATAGTGTTGGGGATTTCCGGACAGAAACATTATTCGATGGGCGCCTTTTGCCATGGGCATGCCGCTTTTTCCGAGAAAGGTCATTTCATCCTTTTAGGGATCTCCCCAACGCTTCGGTGATTAGGTCACCTTTACAAGTGAGACCCATTACGCCACCGCCTAGCTCTAGGAGGCTTCCAGGCTCTTTATTGGTGCCGATCAATCGGTGCCCAAACAATTAGCCCCACGCCATAGATGGGGGATCACGGAGCCCGATCGGTGGATGCCCGTCTCGTGGCGGAATACACACCGTCTTGCTTTCGACCGGAAAAAAATGGGGGAATGCCGACGGTTCCCATCCAGCTTGAATGACGGTGCCGACCCGGCTCCTCTTGGGGAATGAGACGAGGCCGACCGGTCACTCCTCGGTGGCAGGGAGAGTGCCGACCCTGGCCATCTCCCCGCCAATGACGAGAGGCCGACCGGTCACTCCCCGGGTGAAGGGATAATGCCGACCCTGGCCTCCTCATGCTAGATGGAGAGTGGCCGACCGGTCACTCCCGGCAAAGGGAGAGTACCGACCCTGGCCTCCACACGCTACATGAAGAGTGGCCGACCGGTCACTTCCCGGTGAAGGAAGAGTGCCGACCCTGGCCGTCCCTTGCTAGGATGAGGAGTGGCCGACCGGTCACTCCCCGGTGGAGGGATAATGCCGACCCTGGTCTCCTCATGCTAGATGGAGAGTGGTCGACCGGTCATTCCCCGGGCGAAGGGAGAGTACCGACCCTGTCTCCACAAGCTACATGAAGAGTGGCCGACCCAGGTCACTTCCCCGGTGAAGGACGAGCGCCGACCCTGGCCGTCCCTTGCTAGGTGGGGGAGTGGCCGACCGACGGTCACTCCTCGGTGAAGGGGATAATGCCAACCCTGCCTCCTCAGGCTAGATGGAGAGTGGCCGACGGTCACTCCCCGGCGAAGGGAGAGTACCGACCCTGCCTCCACATGCTACATGAAGAGTGGCCGACGGGTCACTTCCCCGGTGAAGGAAGAGTGCCGACCCTGGGCCGTCCCTTGCTAGATGAGGAGTGGCCGACCGGTCACTCCCCGGTGAAGGGATAATGCCGACCCGCCTCCTCATGCTAGATGGAGAGTGACCGACGGTCATTCCCCGGCGAAGGGAGAGTACCGACCCTGGTCTTCACATGCTACATGAAGAGTGGCCGACGGTCACTCCCCGTGAAGGGAGAGTGCCGCCCTGGCCATCCTCTCGCTAGATGAGGAGTGGCCGACGGGTCACTCCCCGGCGTAGGGAGAGTGCCGACTCGGATGAGGGGCTAATGAGCCCCAAGCTGGTCCGAGTGGGTGCTAGCTGATACTTGGCCGTATTTGACCAAGTATAGAAGCGACTCGGCAAAGGAGGGGAGCTCCTGTGTGGCCGAGTAGGGTATAGTGCCACTCGGATGAGGGGCTAATGAGCCCCAAGTTGGTCCGAGTGGGTGCTAGCTGATACTTGGCCATATTTGACCAAGTATAGAAGCGATCCTAAGAAAGGAGGAGAGCTCCCGTTGGCCGAATGGGTTGCTGAGTCATTCGGATGAGAGACTAGTGAGCCCCAAGCTGGTCCGAATGGGTGCTAGCTGATACTCGGCCATATTTGACCAAGTATAGAAGCGATTCGGCAAAGGAGGAGAGCTCCCTGTTGGCCGAATGGGGTTGCCGTGTCATTCTGGATGTGAGACTAGTGAGCCCCAGGCCGGTCCGAATGGGTGCTAGCTGATACTTGGCCATATTTGACCAAGTATAGGGGCGACTCGGCAAAGGAGGGGAGCTCCTGTTTGGCCGAGTAGGGTATAGCGCCACTCGGATGAGGGGCTAATGAGCCCCGAGTTTGTCCGAGAGGGTTCCATATTTTGGATGAAGGAGTTGCGCCTATTCTGCCCGACCGGGTATGTTTCATCCTGAAATGCCACATGGCTACTCTTGATACTTGGGATGCTGGGACCCTTGTTTTAGGCTGAGCTGGAGGAACTTTGACGTTTCGACTTCCTTGGGTCTGAAGTATTTTTGCTTCGAGCTTATTGGACTTTTCACCGAATGGACCGAGTTGGTCCAATGGGCCCTTATCGAAGCCCATTAGAGCGACGCGGGGGTTTGCGTTGCGCATCCCCCGAGGTACCCCTATATATGTATGTGAGGAGAGAGAATTTGAGGATCACTTGCTCATTTCCTCATTCTCTCTCTCAAAATCTCCAAATCCTCTCAATTTGCCCAAGTTCTTCTTCCAGACTTCTTCGTCCGACCGTGTACGCTTTTTGTTCTTTTTAAGTTTTCTCTCTCTTTCCTTTTCTTTAATAATCTCTACCGACTCCCTTGTTTATTAATAATGGGAGATTCGTCCGAGTCGTCGACACTTCCGGCCTCACCTTCCTATAATCTTGCCGAGGAGGTGAGGGGGATTGGAATAACTCCGGTGTCGACGATAATAAACCGTCCCGACCCTCTGGCCGTGCTCCGACGCGGCCGCTTCTCCCGAGTCCGTCTTCTTCCGTGGAGGATGAAGCCGAGGGAGTCATTCCCTACCCTTGGGAGGTTTCATTGGCCTATCCTCCTTCAAGGAGTTACTTAGATAAGTATCTATCTTCCGATGTAGTGAGGGCCATGCCGAGGGGAGCAGGAGAAGCGTCTACATCGGCCTGGGATTGGAATATCCCGACCTCGATCCAAAAGGAGGTCCAGGCTCATTCTTTCCCGAGCCGGGGGTGATTAAATCGCCGACCGAGGACCTCCGGGCACGCCGACAAGGTTTCAAATAAAGGACCCCTTCTACTTGGTCCGACCCGTAGGCACACCATACCGTTATCTCGCTCCTCCCGGCCAAGGCTGCAGCCTACTACAAATCCATGGAGATGGGGCTTCGTTTCCTTTGACCCCTTTCGTGAAGGAGCCGCCGAGCGCCTATAACTCGGCGATCCGCCAAGTCTCCCCGACCTCGGGGCGGACCAGTGCCTTCCAAGTCCCGTGCAACCTTGTTGACGTCCGACCAACCCTCAAATTATGGAGGCACCCGTATAGGTTGGTCGAGGTCATGCGCCACGAACGAACGGACCAGGTTGGTGGAGCTTCCGATCCGACCGTGGTATCGAACCGTCCTCAATCTCCCCACCTCCCGCAAAGGGTTCCGCCGAGAATTCGCCTTTGTGTATTTCGGTGGGGACCGGGGGTTCCTTTTGGTTCCGCCTCGGATGAGCCCCTCATTGCTTTAAATTACCGAGTGGGAGATCTAGATGACGAGGAAGGAGCCGCGGCCCGCTATATGCGTGACCGAGGCGAGGATCGTCGACGGGGGCGAGGTATTCGTACCCGGCAATGCCCGCCCGACCGCAGCTTTTCCGAGACGAGCATTTTCTCTCGTCTATGGGTCTCGAGCTCGACTTTCCCGAAGGGTAATCGCGCGGGAGTTAGGCCGAGGTGGTTGGTATTGTCAATGTTACAGCTTTGTGTTTTGACTAACTTTTTGTTTTGCTTTGCCGCAGAGCCCGCCCGAGCGTACCTCGAAGAAACCGACCCAAAGAATGGCCGAGAAGCCGAATGTTGCAGCCATGAGAGCCGCTTCGGTTGAAGGCCGAAATTGCAGCCAAAACCTCAAGGTTCCCGCTCCTCCGAAGGTGAAAATCTCGGCCCTTTTTATTGTTTATATTTTGGCCCGACCGCTTCTTTTGTTTTCCGATGTTATCCTCCCTTATGCGACCCCGTCAAGCCGAAGAGCAAGAAGAGGAAAGAGCGGTCATCCGACAAGGTGGCTCAAACCGAGAAGGCCGTCGCCGGGCCCAAGGCCGAGCGAGAGAAGGCCGCCGCTCGACTCAAGGCCGAGCGGAAAAGGCCGTTGCTCGTGGCGAGGCCGAGCGGAGCAGTGCCTGGTGGAGGTTCTTAGCCCCGTGGGTCACCCGCATCGACCGACGGGGGATATCTCTCTTCATTCATCCGACTTCAGCCTGGCCTGGGAGCCCCCAAGACACCCCTTGTCCCCCTTCGAGGAGTTGCCCGGTGGTAGCTCGAGGGGTGTGGTAGCGCCGGACGTCCCTTTCACCGGCCGAGCCTAAGGAGAAGGACAAGCGGTGGACAACCGCCATTGATCATATTTATACTCCCGCCGACCGGGAGTATATTCACCTCACTCATGGTCCGAATGAGACCAACGAGCCGTTTCGCTCCCCGGCTCGACGTAAGTGTCTTTGCTTTTTTAGTTTGCTTTCGACTCTTTACTCGATTCGGCTTTCATCTCGCTTTTTGTTCTTTGTTTCGCCTCTCGCTCGGATGGCCAACGTAGCTCAAAATAGGGTGAGCTTGGCCGAGGAAATTGCCGACCTCAAAGAAAAGGCCGAAAACATTTTGATGAAGTTTATCGAGCCAAGGAGGACAAGCGCATCGCCGAGTCCAAACTCGAGGATGCCATGGCCGCCATTAAGAAAGATCAGAGACCTTTGACTCCGAGCGACGAAGTGGGAGAAGGAGAAGGCCGACCTAACGCTCGCCCGCGACTCGCTCGCATCGCCGGGATGACGCCTCGCCAGCAGTGCATCCGCCGAGTCGAAGGTGGCGGAGCTCGAGGCTAAGCCGGCCGAGCTTGAGGGCCAAGTGAAGACCGAGGCGCAATGGTTCTCCGAGTGGGAGAAGACCGAGGCCGCCGAGGCGTATGCCAACGAGGTCGGGCAGCCGTCTCCCATAAAATGGGGGAGGACGAAGCCCTTGACCGTCTCGAAAAATGTCTTGCCAAAACACATCCCGATTTGGTTCGGGCCGAGGTCTGGGTCGGGTTACCGTGAGTCTGGCCGATATTGACAACGCCAAGATTCTCGCCGAGGGGACCAGCTCCGAGGAGGATGAGGAGGACGAGGGTCGCGTGGATGTCAACGTTGTCGATGGCGATGACGTCGACGATGACGTTGATGTGGCCGAGGGAGTTCTGGCCCCGGGAAGGAGCCGGCTCGGCGATAATACCGACGCCAATGCCGAGGGCGTGACTGACCCTCCCCATCCCCCTAGCTCTTAGAGGGCTTTTTGTACTTTAGCTTTCTTTTAAATTTTGCCCTTGTTGTCTTTGTAATTATTTCTTCTATAATCAATGAGAACTTATCTTTTGGCTTCTGTTTTCTTGTTTGTTGATTGAAATACTTCCCGACTGACCATTGCTCTTTCCGACGGACTAACAATGACCTGGTCTGGTTAGGTCTTAATTTATACCGATTGGCTTGGTCGAAGTTCCGATCAGCCATAATTTCGAGAAGAGTCCGAACTGTTTTGACTGGTTACGTCATAAATTAATTCCGACTGACTTGTTCAAAACTCCGACCAGCAGTCATTTCAGGAGTTCGGACTGTTTTGACTGGTTAAGTCTTATAGTTTGGACGAGGTGTACAATATGCCGACTGGCAGTACCGATTCATTACACTTGAAACCGACTACAAAAATGCCGACCGGCTATAAGTAAGCTATTACAATATATGCCCCTATTGCAAGTAACAAACTTTACACATAGTACTTCTTAAGGTTGTCTCGCATTCCAAGGTCGGGCCAAGGGGATGCCCTCACGGATTCTAGCCTGAATGTGCCCGGCTTAATAATTTCTCGTTACTTTGTATGGGCCATCCCGGCTGGGTCCTAGCTTTCCTTTCAGTGTGAGAGCCCAAGTGGCCTCGACCTTTCGAACGACCCAATCGTGGAGTTGGATTGCCGGGACCTCACTCTAGCGATTAAACATCCGAGTAACTCTTTGCTTGCACAGGATAGATTTCAAAGCCGCGTGCCCCTTGTTTCGGGCAAGAAGTCTAAGTTGATCGGTTTTTCTTCCTCATTCTTCTCGAAGTCGTAGAAGGTCATTCGAGGGGAAGGGATGCCGACCTCCACCTGAGGGACCGCCTCACTCCCGTATACCAGGGTGAAAGGCGAGTGCCCCGTTGCTTCCTCGGGGCAGTGGTTCTCGCCGACCGTAGGACTCCAGCAGTCATCGACCCATGCTCCTTTGGCGCCTCCGGAGACTTTTTTGATTCCTTTGAGAACTATTTTATTGGCCGACTCCGCTTGCCCGTTCGTTTGCGGCCTCGAGACTCACGGAGAATTTGGTACATATTCCGAACCGAGCGTAATAATCCCGGTCGGGCCGCCGTTGGATTAAGGCGTCCGTTGTCGGAGATCGAACTCGGGAACTCCGACCGGTGATGATGTTCCTCCAAATGAACGTCAACTTGTTTATCTCGTTATGGAGGAGAGTGGTTCTGCCTCACCATTTGGTGAAGTAGTCAATGGCGACTATCGTGAACTTTCTTTGACTCCGAGGCCGGGGGAAATGGTCCGAGTAGGTCCATGCCCCACTTATCAAATGGCAGGACTGCCAATTGTCGCTGGCAAGGGGGTGGTTGGTGCTCGTGGAATATCCGAATGGATCTCGGCAGACCGGACATCTCTTTACCAGCCTCCCCGAGCGTCTCGTTTTTAGAGTAGAGCCGTAGTATCCGGCCTGAGAGCTTTTCCAGCCTATGGTCCTTCCCCCTTGGTGACTTCCACAAGCCCCTTGGTGGATTTCCCCGAGGATGTAATTTCCTTCCTGGGGTGACACATTTAAGTAAGGGATGGGTGAAGGATTTCTTGTAGAGTTGATCCTCGTGCCACGTAAAACCATCCTGGACTTGTGTTTTACCCAATCGCCCTCCCCGTGATCCTCGGGTAGTTTCCCCGTCTCTCAAATATCTCGACTACCTCATCCATCCATTCTGACGTCCGATTCAATACAAGTAGTTCCTTGACATTGATGCTAGGCTGCCGAAGGACTTCCCACATGATTGTTCGGGAGCCGACCCTTCCGCCGAACCGGCCATTCGGGCTAAAGCGTCGGCTTGCCGATTCTCCGATCGCGGTATGTGGGCGATTTTGAACCGAGATAGCTTTTTGATTATGTCCCGGGCCTTGCCAAATACATTCTCATGTTGTCTTCTTTGGCCTCGTATTCGCCCGATACCCGACCCACTATTAGCCACGAGCCTGGATTAAGGCTGATCACGGCTTGCCTTGGCCAAGATGCATAACTCCAATCCGAGGATCGTGGCTTCATATTCACCTTCATTGTTGGAGCCCAAGAACTCAAATTTGATGGCGTATTCCATCTTTTCTCCGACCGGGGCTTAATGACCACGCTCGGCTCCACAACCCGTCCCGGTAGACGAGCCATCCACTCGCAGCCTCCCACTATCTTGCCCGCCGATTGGGGGCCTGGATGTGCACTCGTTATGAAATCGCCCAAGGCTCGGGCTTTGATCGCCCTTCCGGGGCTCATATTCTAACCCAAAATCGCCTAGCCGATCCGCCCAATCGGCCATCCGACTGGAGTGGTTCCTCGCTTTCGATAAGCTTCCCGAGCGGCCGACTAGTGAGGACCTTAATAGGATGAGCCCGGGAAGTAAGGTTTGAGCTTCCGCTAGCCATTACTAGGGCGAAAGCCATTTTTTCCACTTCGCCGTATTTCCGCCTCTTGCTCCTCGAAAGGCGTGGCTTATGAAGTAGACTCGGGTGTTGTTTTTCTTCTCTTTCGCTATCAAAACAACACAGCGCGTACTCGAAATAGCCAAATAAATGAATAGTGTTTCCCGGCAAGGGGGATATCAATTTTGGGGAGTGTTGATAGATGCGTTTTGAGGAGGTGAAAGCCCGCTTCGCCCTCGTCATCCCAAGCGAATTCTTTTCTTTTCGTAGCTTTGAAGAAGCATAAGCTCTTATCTCGCCGACCGTGACGTAAAGCGACCGAGGGCGCCGCACAATGGATTAGGCGTTGTACTTCCCTTTACGTTCCGCGGAGACTTCATTTCCATTATTGCTTTGATTTTGTCGGGATTAGCTTCGATTCCCCTCTCATCCACCAGAATCCGAGGCACTTCCCTCCTTTCACTCCGAAGACGCATTTCTTGGGGTTCAACATCATACCGAACTTCCTCAAGGTGCCGAGGGTCTCTTTTAAATCTCGAGGGGTGATCATCCCGAATCTTGCTTTTGACGATCATGTCGTCAACGTATACCTCTATATTCCGACCCGATTGGTCGCCGAATATTTTGTTTACCGTTCGCCGATACGTAGCCCCCGCGTTTCGAGCCCGAAGGGCATCATCTTGTAGCAATACACCCCTTGATTGGTGATGAAGGCGGTGTGAACCCGATCATGCTCCGCCATCGGGATTTGGGTGATACCCCGCGTTTGCATCCATGAAGCTTAGGAGAGCATGTCCCGTTGTTGAGTCTACTAATCGTCGATTTTGGGCGAGGGTGGTTGTCTTTCGGGCGTGCCTTGTTCAGGTCCCGTAAAATCCACGCACATTCTCCATGCCCCACTCGACTTCTTGACTAGGACAACGTTGCGCCCATTCCGAGTACCGGCATTCCTCAATGAACCCCGCCTCGAGCAATTTCTTGACCTCTCGCACTGCCGCGGCATTCCTTTCTGGGCCTTGATGCCTCGCCTTTTGTTTGACCTGGCCGAACCCCTCTTTTGATGTTTAGCTCGTGGCACATCACTTTAGGATCGAGCCCGGCATTTCAATGGCTTCGTAGGCAAAGACGTCTCTCGTAACTGTTAGAACTTGAATGATCTCTTTCTTTGTTTGAGAGTCCATGGCCTTGCCTACTCTCGAGTCCGACCATGTTTCTCATCGATGATGACTTCTTCGTCGTCCTCCGCCGGGCCGAGGACGCTCGTATTGCTGGGATTCTCGGAAGGTAAACCCCGAGCTCATTCTGAGGGCCGATCATCTTCTCGCTTTCTTTTCTTCGAGTCCTCTTGGACGTCGACCTTGTTTTTCAGTGCCGTTCACATAACATTCTCTAGCCGCCCGCCGATCCCCTTGGATTTTTCCGACCTTTCCCTCGTCGGTTCAAATTGCATGAGGAGCCGGTAAATCGAAATTGCCGCCTCGACCTTGTTCGTAGCCTGTCTTCCCATTATGATGTTGTATGGTAGAAGGATGTCCACTACTAGGAAGTCAATCGGTAGGCTTCTTCCCTTGCCTTTCTCCCCCAATCCGAGCAGTACAATTTAATGGATCCGACTGGATGTACCGAATTCCCCGAAGCCTATGAGTGGCCGATTGAGCGGGTTACATCCTTCTCACCGTACTTCGCTTCCCGAGGCACTCCAATGTGATTATATCTCGCCGAAGATCCACTATCCACCAAAGACCCGCTTGACTCGGCATTAGCCACTTTGAGTTCGATGACCAAGGGGTCATCGTGGGGCGTGTGCAGGGGCCGACTGGACTCGCCGAATGTCATAATGGGACAGTCCGGGTCGGGATGATGTACATCAAGTACCCGGTGCTTTAGACTTTGGAGGTGGGCCTTGCGCGAGCGGCCTGGTAAGGGCCACCCGACGCGAAGCCACCCGCTATGACCCCGATGAAGCCCTCTCGTGTCCCCGCCGTTGGATGGACCAACCTTTTGTTTGCCCTTTTCTTCCCTAGAGTGCTTGAGGTACCTGCTTCGCCTTCCCCGGTCGCCTAGGTTGTCCAAGGATTTCTTAAGTTCCCCGCAATCCTTGGTGGTGTGACCGCACTCTTTGTGGAATTCGCACCATTGGCTTTTGTCTCGCCGGGCGACCGATGTCCTGATGGGAGGTGGGCGACTCATCATGGACTTGTCCTTGATGTCCAGGTAAATTTCTCTTCGTTCTTGTTGAATCGGGGTCGATGCCATGGTCGTTAAACCTATCTCGACCGACCACCCGTTTTCTCGGCCGCTTTCGACCGGTCCTTGTGATTTCCTTCTTCCTTCCTCTTCTTGCTCCCGTCGTGCCCGAGTGACGACATATGTCCGTTGCTTGGATGAATCTTTGAGCCCGAGTCATTGCTTCGGAGAAGGTTTTCACTTCGTTCTCGCCCAAGGACCATCTCGAGCCGACCAGCCGAAGGCCGACATTAAGGCGGCGAACGCCACAAAGATCTTGTAGATCGGAGATTTTTAATGACTCCTCATTGAACCTTTTGATGTAGTCGGCTAGGCTTTCGTTCTTCTCCTACCCGACTCCCATTAAGTGGAGACTTGTTTTCTTTTGTCTCTTTCCAGCGATATATCGGTGTAGGAATAGGTCCTCGAGCACGAGAAATCACGTTATGATCCCCGCAGGAAGCTCTTGGAACCAATTTAGGGCCGGTCCTTTTAGAGTCGTGGGAAAGAAACGGCACCAAGTGGCCTCGCAGCCCGGCCTGAACGCTCATTTGTGCTTTGTATGTGGCCATGTGATCGTCCGGCCTGGGCCAGCCCGCGAAAGGTTCGATCGAAGGCGTTTTGATTTTTCCAGTGGCCGGGCGCCTCAGTATATCCCGGTCGAACGGGACCATGAACTTGAGCGCCCGCCGTTGATCCGAATGGGCCTCGATTGGGCGGAGTCGCCGCGCCCTCCCCGCCGAGCGGCTTTCTTATTAAGAATGTGCCGAGCATCTAGGCCCTCGAGCCGCTTCGTTCAGAAATGCCGAGCGTCGTGGGTTTTATTCCCGACGTTGCCCCTTGGTGATTTTGACACGTGCGTCTCCTCACCCCGCAAGGTGGATCTTCCCTTAGACCCATCCCGCTCTTCCTCCCCCGTCCGGGTCGGCCGCGATCATGCCGACTATGCTCTCGGCACGACCGCCGCGGCTAGGCCGGCCTTGATTCTCTCGCCCGAAAGGGAAGGGACCAGTGGTCCGGTCTTTAGGGGGGTCAAGAAAACGCCCCCGCCGTAGGTTGGCAGCATATCCTCAAAGCTTTGCTGCAAGGTCCGCTGAGCCGAGCGGCTATCAAATTTATGTCCGCCGTGGATATGGGATGGGGGCTGCGCATCAGTAGCCGGTTCGATGGTCGCGGGTCCATTTTCAATGGATCGCTCTTCTTCCTCATGATCGAGGGTTTGAACGGCTCGGCGTTTTGGGTCGCTCGGACCTCCTTTGTTGAGATGGGGAGGGGTCTCTTTCGGACCTCCGACCCCGTGCCGAGGGATGCCCGGTACGTGTGCTCTTGGGCCGGGGCCATTGCCGAGTGACTCGAGAGGGATTTTGCCGAGTAGCAACAAGGTGAATCTTGGCCGAGTGGTGGCGAAGTAACTTCTTGTACTTTCCCCACGACCGCGCCAAACCAGTTTCTGCTAAGAAATTAAGGATAGTAATGGGTTGTGAGATTTGATGTGGGCCCCCAAGAACGTTCGCCCGAGCTTCGATATCCGTACGCCTGAATCCTGCAAAACAAGGTTAGACTACCCCGGGGGTGTTTCCGGGATCGCCCCTCCGACGCTCAAGTCAGATGTGATTGAGGTAGAGAGAAAGTGAAGTCTAGAGAGAGACGCTCTAGTTTGTTAGGTCGAATTCAATACCTGTTCATTGATGAGATGAGCTTGGTTTTTATAGTGTTGGGGATTTCCGAGACAGAAACATTATTCGGATGGGCCTTTTTGGTAGCCATGGCATGCCGCTTTTCCTAAGAAAGGTCATTTCATCCTTTTAGGGATCTCCCCACGCTGGTGATTAGGTCAGCCTTTACAAGTGGGACCCATTACTGCCACCTGCCTAGGCTCTAGGAGGCTTCCAGGCTCTTTATTGGGCTGCTGATCAATTGAGCCCAAACAAGTGTGTTTGGTACTTGCACATAAGAAGTTAAGTTCCCATGAATTAGTGTTGCTTAGAAGTTAGTAGAATTTAGAAATCATGAAAAAAATTTTGTTTGGTTGAACAATGAAAATAGAATGTCTGAGGTGAAGTTTCACTTACCTAGGGTCCGTAAGCAACTTCTCCTTTTTTTTCTTACAGGATTTACAAGTATAAATGAATCAATGATGCTCAAAAGTATGAGGTTTCTTTTCGTTTATGGAGTAGATTGCGTCTTTCTTATGTACGTGTTTGGCTATCTCCCAATGAAGAAAGATTTCATCTTTCGGATTATTTTTTATATATTTTTATCACATATTTTGCTCAAATGTACAAAATATAAGATGTAGAAAAAATATGAAGATGAGCACCTAATTCTAAATTCCCCTAATACACTCTAAGTCTCTAATGCTTGCAAGTCTAAACCAATTTAAATGGGTTGGACCTAACTCCAGATTATTGGGCTGTGCTTAGGTGTTAGCACACCAACATACAATAGCTCTCAAATAAACACCTCATTGTGCAATATTTCCACCAATATTCTACGCCAATATGCAACCATCTTTTGGCATCTTAGAGAAGCCATGTTTCATCCAATTTCTCACATAAGACAAACCAACACAATTACACAAGAGTAGACTCCCTCAACAAATTCAACATCATATTCATATAAATAACAATTCAGATAGTACTAACAGATACTCCAACAAAAACGACGTTGATCATACACAAATATGGCATCTTCAACAATTCTCCTTTTCTCTCTGCTCACCTTCCTTTCTCTCTCCTCCATTACCACCGCCGATGACAAACTATCCGCATACGATGCCTTACAAACCTTCAATTTTCCAGTGGGAATTCTTCCAAAAGGAGCTTTAGGCTACGATTTAAACGAAAGAAACGGAAATTTCAAGGCTTTTTTAAATGGGAGTTGTAGTTTTTCGTTAGAAGGATCTTATCAACTCAAATACAAATCAACAATTAGTGGTGTAATTTCCAAGAACAAGCTCACAAATCTCAGTGGTGTAACTGTTAAAGTCTTCTTTTTATGGCTTAATATCGTTGAGGTCAGAAGAGTCGGTGATGAACTTGAATTTTCTGTTGGAATTGCTTCTGCGAATTTCCCAATTGATAATTTTTACGAGTGTCCGCAATGTGGGTGTGGGTTGGACTGCGATAATCGCGTTGAAAGTGATCAGGTTTCTTCGATTTGAGAATTTTTAGGGGTTTTCAAGTTATGGGTTTGTGTTTCTGGGGGATTAATTTTAGTGGGTTTTGTTTGGTTTTGTTAATTGTTGAATTTTGTGGATTATTTTGAAGTTAATTAATCCCTTTTCGTATGTAAATTTGGTGGATGAGAAATTAAGAACTGTGACATATCTGTTCTTTTTTTTTTGTTATCTTGGTGTCGAGTAATTGTTGGTTTACTTTATAGTATGTGAAATTTTGTTTGAATGTGCATATTGTTTGTTAATTTTGTAATTGTTGCTGTCAAAGCTTTCATTAGAGGACTGTTTTGTGGTTTTTTGAATTTCTTGTATTACAAAATTGAATATATTTGGTTTGTTGTTGATTGTTGGATTTTTTCTATGCTATTCAATCTGGTGTAGTTGGTAAGCAGGGAACATGGAGAGCCTGTAAGTTCTTGGATGCTTATGATCTCGACTTGGTTTTTACTATGTAGCTTACCTAGTTGTTCTTGGTTTGTACTATACTGCTATAGCTTGTAGGTGTTGGTCCATCCCCTCTAGCATTGGTGACGAATTCAAGTTTTTGTGTTTCATATTTGGTGTTCGAGAGTCGAGAGTCGAGAGTCGAGAGGCTAGAGAGTAGAGATACCTTCACAATTAGTTTGGATAACAATCATGGAGGGAACTGATTCCTCAGATATCCAGGTTTATTGGGCGAGTCAGAGAAGGCTGAATTAAAATAAGAGTTACCGTGTGTTGGGAAACATCTTGGGTCGAACATACCGGGAAAGGTAGGGCAGGGAAGGAGAAGGAAAGAAAGAAATGAGCTTTGCTTTTTTGTTCCAAAATTTTCCAGCATTTGAAGGATTTGTTTTACTAAGAGAGGATTCAGAATCATTCCAATTCTCTTCCCTTCCTTTCCCCCATGTTTTATCCAAATAAGAGAAGAATCCCTACCTTTCCCTTGTGTCCGTTTCCCTCCAAATTCACCTATCTAAACCTTTATTACTCAGGAGCTCATTGGATTCCTTTCATTCATTTGTCCTTTGGAGTGCTTATAATTTGTGGGGTTGGTTAGACTTTCTTTCGTCAAAGATAGGTTGTTTGTGATTGTTGCTTTGTTTTGCTGATATCACGGGCTTCTTCACCTTATCACTTTCTGTAGTGTGTTTTGATAGTGAAATTTGGAGGGAGAGCCAGAGGGCATGGAAGGCCAAGTGAGTGATCCAATACCCCTTATTTGGCCGTAAAATGAGGCAGGGAAGGGGATGGAAATTGAGAAATTCTTTTCCCTACCCAATTTAGTAAACTAAATCTTTTAATAGTTGGAAGAATTAGATGGTAAATGCCAGCGATTGTTAACTTGGGTCTCTTTTAACTTTTGCATCTTCACCTTTCCATCTCTTGATCTATTGAAGGTGTTCTGTAGTTTGTGGTAGGTCTGCTTGCTTGTGGGCGTTTTCTGTTGCTGTGAGTGGCGTTGGTTGGTTTAGTTTCCTCTGGGCGTGGATGTGTGGTTGTTTTGGTTTAGTTTCATTGCTCTTTTAGTTCCTGCATCTCTTTGCTGGGGTGTAAGTGGTCAAGCTAAACCTGGATATTGAAGTCAGGAGGAGGTAGTTCATACAATGGTAAGCGAGAGCTTCAGATTTCAATACATGGTGCTTAAACAATTTGTACCTTGTCTATCGGTTTAGTTCTTGAAGATTGGTGTTTGGATTACCTCTCATAAGGTGCTTCAGGGTTCAGTGCATCGGGTGTTTCGGACTACCGGCAGAGAGGAACCGGTAAAGAAATGTACGGCAGAGATGTACATTTGGCCCTTGTCCTGTCTTTACTGGTTAATCTTTAGTTAATCAAACACATATAGCTCCTGAGTCCTGTCTACATCCTAAGGATTTTGCTGCTAATCAATGCACTTTTTTCCTTCGCCTATCTAGATAAATATAGCACCGTCTTTCGGACCTGGTTTAATCATGTCTTGTAACTTTTGTCAACTGTGTGCAGCTTGCTAGCACATAAGGAATGCTGCTTGTTTCAATCATTCTTTTGATGTTCTGTATGGTTCCTTCATCCATTTCAAATGTTTGATTGCAAGGTGAAGTAGAATGCATATTTTTTTTTGTACAGATTGGCAAATGACATCCAACTTTTTGATTCCCTTTGCATTACTTAGTGGACCATTTGGTGGACGTTATAAATGGTGGTAATATAATTACTTTATAGGTAAATGTTGCTAATGCTAGTTCATTCTCACTTTCCCCCTTTTCTTAAAAAGCTTCAATTTCCATCCTTTACCACTTCAAAGATGGGATGATACAAATTTCATTTGGCTTGAAACTTTGATGACGAAATTACATTTAAACTCATTACCATAACGGCATAACCACTACTTATTGTCGGTTACCAAATGGGCCATAATAGTCAATTTCATTTGATTAAGGGTGCGTTCTCTTCACCTTAAAAAAATTAAGTTTCAGGTTCAATCAGTTTAGATCAGTTTAGTTCAGATAAGTTTCAATCAGGTCCAATCAGGTCAATAAGGTCCAATTAGGTACAATAAGGTCTAATAAGTTCCAATCAGGTGCAATAAGTTCCAATCAGGTTTAATCAGGTCCAATAAATTCCAATAAGTTCCAAATAGTCAATGATCAATAAATTTAAATTAAAATTTTAATTAAAGTACCACTATGATTATATAGTATTATATTTGTATTATTGTCTATTATTTTATTGTTCATATTACTATTAGCTGATTATGTTATTATTAAAAAAATATTATAAACATGGTCAAATAAGGTTAATAATAATAATCATCATAATTATAATATTTTGCGATTCGTCTTTAAATAACTAGAGATTTATAATTACTATTTTTTTCGAAGGGTAAAGTTTAATAATTATTATGTCATAACAATGTTTGAAGGGTAGTATTTATGTTATTACTCATCAAATTTTTTATCGGATAAGGTCAAATAAGTTTCAATCAGGTCCAATAAGGTCTAATAAGTTTCAATCAGGTCCAATAAGGTCTAATAAGTTCCAATCAGGTCAATACGTTCCAATCAGGTCCAATAAGTTCCAATCAGGTTCAATCAGGTCCAATAAGTTGAATCAAGTCCAATCAGGTCCAATAAGTTCAATTCAGTTCAGGGTTTTAAAGGTGAAGAGAACGCACTCTAAATTGCTAGATATTATTTCTAGAGCATATATGGTAAGTTGAAAAGTGTTGCACCAAGTGCTTTGGTGGGACAGAGACCAGAAAATTGACCCAAACCTCAGATTAGTTGGTCCATGTAATGTGCACCTAATGCAGCAAGAACTAGTTGGAAATGGTATTTGCTTATCTAGGGAAAATTGAGATTGCCGACGTTCCATCGCCAGTTTTTCGGAGAGCCCAGAGTTAATGAGGACAACAATTGCGGTCCTCCAAAGTAAACCCCATTAGAATCTTAAAGACTAAGGGCCTGTTTGGTTGGTATTATTTTGGGCTTCGAAACGGATTGAGGTAACAAACTCCTTTTTTCTATGTTTGGTTGGGTTGTCCATCTTTTTCACTCCCTTACTGGCCCATATCTGATTCCTCTATTCTGAAACCCTCCTTCCACTAGAGGAAACAAATTACGTTACCTTCCTCAAACCCTTCACCCCCCTTTCTACCCTCCTCTCTCTCCTCTCTATGCCTATCTTTCTCCTCTATTTTCTTCAAATATGCACGAAATTCTTCAAAGCTGCTGCGAATTTCTCATGCAAAACTCAACACATACACTGCAAGATTTAAGTTGTGCTATGATTGACCCAACAACTTTTCAATTTGCTGCGAAATTCTTCAAGTTGTTGCGGAATTCTTCAATTTATTGCAAAATTCTTCAATTTTGTTGCGAAGCTTTTCAAATTTGTTGCGAAGCTTTTTTTGGTATAATGTAAGTGTATTACCAAAGCATTAAAAAGCCACCAATTATAGCCTAAACTATCGTAAGATAAAGACACCACAAAGAAGAACAAACACACATCCAACAACAGACTACAGAACTACAAGACTAATTTATACAATTACTAATAAGCTGATGAAACCAGCTTATTTCATCATCATAGCATTTTATTTCAACAAAACTCTTAAGCCTCCCACACACATCAAGTTGTATGTTCTTACTAATTACTCCAGGGTGCACAACAACATCATTCCACAAAGAATGATTCCTAGCCCTCTACAAATGGTACACCATAGCAGCAATGACAGTATAGCACACTTTTTGCTTCTTTTTGCTTTAAAACTTCCTACCCCATTTCTTCCAAGCAACATACAAATTCTCCTAATCAGTAGTATTAACACCAAGCCATCCCATGATACTGCAGACTCTAGCACTCCAAGGACAATTAAAAAATAAATGATGACATGACTCTTCCCCTACTTTACACAGCAAACATGCTTTGTATTATGATAGATGTTAGCTTTAGCTAGGATCACTCTTATTCTGAGTTTACCAAGAGCAGCTAACCAGACTATGAAGGAGTGTTTAGGAATATCGGTAGAATTCCATACCCAATAGTGCTTATTGCCAGAAAGCCATTCATTGTTTGTGTAAGCACTTCTAAATATAGTCTTCACTTTACAAATACTTCTCCACACCCAGCTTGCACTAGTTGGGGGGGTTCATACTCCCACCATTCATCCTCCCTGAAGTAGACAATGTGAATCCATTTGATCTATATCAAATCTTGTTTTTGAGCAATCTGCCACAAAAACTTTTCAATAGCAGCTGTATTCCAGATTAACCAATCCTTGATACCTAAACCACCATACTTCTTGGGTTTACAAACCCAATCCCAAGCCACAGGATGAGCTTTCTGCAAAAACAACCTTACCTTCCCAAAGAAAGGCTCTACGCACTTAATGACTCTCTTCAGAAACACACTTAGGCAACAAGAAAATTTGGGCCCAATAGCTGTGCAAACTCATTACGATAACATTGACAAAAGTAGCTTTTGCTACATAAGACACATGTCTTGAGCTCCAGCACATGATTCGTTTAAGCATTCTATCAACAAGAATGTCACAATCAGCTTTATACAATCTCTTTGAGGTGATAGGAACACCTAGGTATATAAAAGGAAAAGTTCCTTTTTTTATACCCTGTAAGTTGAAGAATCCTTTGCTGCTCCGCCTCTTTCACATTACCAAAATAAATGACTATTTTATCTGGGCTAGCCTCTAAACCTGAAGCTGCTGCAAAACCTTTAAGAGTTCTAACAAACAACACAACATAGTGAATATCTCAAATCTACATTTTATAGCACCTTTTGGTTTGTTTATCTTGATTGATAAATTTCTTAGGATTTTTTTTTTAAAGGTGTGTGTTAATGCAGTGTTGGCAACAATCGCACCTCAAATTCAGCTCGATGCAATTAGAGATGATATGCGAAGGTGATGGATTCAATTAGGGGTGGGAATGAGCCAAGCCGAGCCCGAATAGTGTTAGGCTCGGTGATACGCTCAAGTTATACGATGTTTTTATGGTAATTTAGGTGCACGTTGCTAAGGGATTTGTTCGTAATTGTTAAGGTTCGCATATAAATCATCCTTAGCGGAAGTTCGGAGTTTTGCGAGATAATTAGTGTTAATGTCATGTATTCCAAGCTTTCAAGATGAAATGGATTTGAATGATGTTTGATTGAAGTTGTCTTTGGAGAGCTTGGGAAATTTGGCATCGTAGCATAATGGGCAATCATCGGAAGCTCTAAGCACCAAGCATGCGAGTAACTTCGACCACCCACACAGCTCACGTCAACCCAGCGAGCCCAGCGTCATCACCAGCCAAGCAGAGCACAGCAGCGAGGCACATCACCATGCAGCCTAGCCTGCCCAGCAGCAGGTCACGACTCGCGAAGGAGGTCGCGACTCGCGAGCCTTGTCGCGACCCGCGACCTGCTTGTCATGCCAATGCTGCGCAAATTGTGTGCGGAGAGTCAGTCAGCTCGTCGCGACTCGCGATCAGTGTCGCGACTCGCGACGCTTTAGTCGGTTCAGCGGCCACGTTTTGTGCGGGGTTTAAAAGCCTCCCAAAAACCTATTTTTGGGGAAGAACAGAGAGGACGAAGAGGAGAGCCGAAATGTAGGAATTGGAGCAGCAAACTTGAGGAGAGAGATATGATACTCCTCTCTTCATCTTTCCTTCTTCATACTCCTCTTTTCATCTTTTGTTCTTCTTTCCTCTTTGTTTTTCATTTCTTTGTTTTTCATTTCCTAGTTTTAGTTTTCATTTTCTAGTTTAGTTTTATTAGAAATTTCAATGTTGGATTTGGTTTATGCTATCGGATTGTAGCTTGAGCTGTTCTTAAAGAAGATTTACATGAAGCTTCAACCATTATTGTGAGATCTTTCCTCTCTATCTATTTTCCTTGATTATGGTTTAATTTCGATGATTATGTTCTATGATTTTTGCATAATTATGCTAGGAACGTTACTAGTTTGATTGTGTAATTAATCTAATGCTAGATTTAAGAATATAATCAGATTATTTTATTCTTTTATCTACTTGTAGCAAACTAGGGAGTAACTTAGATGCAGATCGTCTTGGTTATTTCTTAGGGAAATTGAATCAACTGTTGAATGTTTATCGCGTGTATGACATTAGCAGGTCTATTGGTTCTCTGTGTTTATTGCTGCAATTGGATTCAACTTAGATGCTGATCGGACTAGGTTATCCTTTAGTTAGGGTTTTATAGTCACGCTGATCGTGCTATTCAACTAAGAATAAGGAGAATACGAGATTAATTCTCAACAATAGATAATTATGGAAATAATTAGAGTTGAGATTCAATGATCGATAATGAATTGAAGTGGATGTTAATCGGATTCAAGATCTTCCCATATTGATTTCTCATTTTATTTATATGCTAGTTAGTTGTAGTTTATTCATTAACTCTTTTGAAACCCCCCTTGTTATTAGGTTTCTCGGCCCTTAGCTTAATCTATGTACTGATTCACGCTAAATATTAAGCTCGTCCCTGTTTCCCTGTGGATACGATCCCTACTTCCATTATACTTGCTTAGTGTGCATGAGAGTAGGAGAAATTTATCTTTGGTTAGGTGTACACGGCAAACACCTACCAAATTTTGGCGCCGTTGCCGGGGAAACGGTGTTACTTGTTTGTATTTAGCGTGATTTTTGGATGGTATTGCTTGTGCTCTTTGTTTTTGGTTGACACTCATAGCACTAACGATGCATTGCAAGAGTTCTTCTCAATCAGTTTTGCAGGTACTTGAAGTGGAGATTGACATGGAACCACCATTGTCACACATGGAGCACAAGTCCAATGATTGAGCCTAAGGTACTAAGTCGAGCTAACGACTTTAAACAACAGCGCTTCTCGGGAGGCAACCCGAGACCCCTCTTATTTTCTTCCTTTTCCTTTATTTCTCATCAAATTTCCACCACCACAACAAATTTTCTTTCACCCACCGCCCACCCACTAAAAAGATCCACAACCAATCTTAATCCACTTGGAACCAAAATCCACAAAAGAAAACCTGTTGGGAGGAGTTCAATAGCTAGGAGTTGGTACAACTAGAGGGTTGAGATTGTTAATGAATCTTTTCGATCTCTTAAGCTAGGTGCAAATCTCAAAAATTTAAAAATTTGAATTTGTCATTTGTTTGAGTGATTCGAGGGAGAGGGTTGTGAGTTGATTTATGAGAATTGAGTTGGTGTTGTTAAGAAATTTGAGTTTGACAGATTGTTTGTCATGAGTTTTGAGCATTCAATCTTCGATTTACCCGATTTTCGATTTTCTCCCCCCATTTTCAGTTTACTTTTTCTTCTAATTTTCATCACATTGAGGACAATGTGTAGTTTAAGTAGGGGGGGAGGGTATTCTCATTCTCATGTATCTATGTTGTATTTATTACTTTCAATTTGAAAAAAAAATGAAAAAAAAAGTGATGAAATGAATCCCGTTGAGTTGAAAACCCGCAAGGGCGGGCGACTCGGGCAAAATTGGAGGCTCGGATAGGTCGAAAACCCGAAAGGGCGGCCTATGCAAAAAAGAGCTAGTTGAGCGGGTAAGATGGTGAGATGAAAAAAATGTGAGAAGCTAGGATGAAAACCCGAAAGGGCTTCTAGGCAAAATGAGAGATTAAGAGAGAATTATGTATTTTGAAAACTCATTTGCAAGAGTAGGTGTCATAAGGTGGAAAGCGTTTTCGGGTAAGGTTGGGAATCCATCCTTGATTTTGTGAAGATTTGTTTTGGCTTTCACATTCTTTTGGTTAATTGTTTGTTTTTGGGAGTAAGCATGGAATTTATCCCTTTTTGTCTTTATTCCATGGCTTGCTATTCTAAGTTAGTTGTAGTAGTAGTAGGTCATCTTTTGAGGTTTGGGAGAGCTGGTAGTTTAGTGTGTCGTGGGCAGACATTTTGATTCTTGTTGGTGTTGCTGGTTAAACTTGTTGGTGTTGCTGGTTATTATTGTTGTCGCGTCTTTGTATTTTTCAGGTGAGCTCGAATCTAAGTGTGGGGGAATCATCGTCCCTTACGTTTAGGTTTTGAGCGGATGTTGTTAAGATGTGATGAGGATGATGTAGTTGATGGAGAGTGTAGGTTGGTGTCGATAGCTTGGGTGATGATTTAATTGGTACTTCTCATTTTTGAGTTTACTCGAGGTCGAGCAAAGTTCAAGTGTGGGGGTATTTGATACGCTCAAGTTATACGATATTTTTATGGTAATTTAGGTGCACGTTGCTAAGGAATTTGTTCGTAATTGTTAAGGTTTGCATATAAATCATCCTTAGCGGAAGTTCGGAGTTTTGCGAGATAATTAGTGTTAATGTCATGTATTCCAAGCTTTCAAGATGAAATGGATTTGAATGATGTTTGATTGAAGTTGTCTTTGGAGAGCTTGGGAAATTTGGCATCGTAGCATAATGGGCAATCATCGGAAGCTCTAAGCATCAAGCATGCGATTAACTTCGACCACCCACACAGCTCACGTCAACCCAGCGAGCCCAGCGTCATCACCAACCAAGCAGAGCACAGCAGCGAGGCACAGCACCATGCAGCCCAGCCTGCCCAGTAGCAGGTCACGACTCGCGAAGGAGGTCACGACTCGCGACCCCTGCCTTCGCGACTCGCGAGCCTTGTCGCGACCCGCGACCTGCTTGTCATGCCAATGCTGCGCAGATTGTGTGCGGAGAGTCAGTCAGCTCGTCGCGACTCGCGATCAGTGTCGCGACTCGCGACGCTTTAGTCAGTTTAGCGGCCACGTTTTGTGCGGGGTTTAAAAGCCTCCCAAAAACCTATTTTTGGGGAAGGACAGAGAGGACGAAGAGGAGAGCCGAAATGTAGGAATTGGAGCAACAAACTTGAGGAGAGAGAGATGATACTCCTTTCTTCATCTTTCCTTCTTCATACTCCTCTTTTCATCTTTTAATCTTCTTTCCTCTTTGTTTTTCATTTCTTTGTTTTTCATTTCCTAGTTTTTGTTTTCATTTTCTAGTTTAGTTTTATTAGAGATTTCAATATTGGATTTGGTTTATGCTATCGGATTGTAGCTTGAGCTGTTCTTGAAGAAGATTTACATGAAGCTTCAACCATTATTGTGAGATCTTTCCTCTCTATCTATTTTCCTTGATTATGGTTTAATTTCTATGATTATGTTCTATGATTTTTGCATAATTATGCTAGGAACGTTACTAGTTTGATTGTGTAATTAATCTAATGCTAGATTTAAGAATAGAATCGGATTGTTTTATTCTTTTATCTACTTGTAGCAAACTAGGGAGTAACCACTAGTGGAAAAATAAGGAAGGGTCATGGTCAAAACGACCCTAAGGGTCGTGTTTTTGCCGCCGGCCCTTTCCATAGCAGCCCTTCAATAGATAAGAAGGGCTGCGGTTTTTAACCTGACCCTTCACAACGAAGGGCTGCGGTTGAGCCAAAAACGCACCCTTCTAAGCTTGAAGGGGCTGCGTTTTCGCTTAAACCGCAACCTTTCTTTAAATGAAGGGTCGCGGTTTTAAGCCTAAACCGCGACCCTTTTTTAAATGAAGGGCCGCGGTTTAGGCTTAAAACCGCAGACCCTTCACATTCAATTTTTTTTAAAAAAAATAAATTAAATCTACCCCCCCCCCACCCCCGCCCCCCCCCACCCCCCCCGCCAACCCCTAGCCCCCACCCCCCGCGCCCCCGCACCCCCACCCCTGCCCACCCCCCGCGCCCCAAAGACACCCCCGCCCACCCCAAAGACCCCCACCCCCGCCCACCCCCGTCGCCCCCGCACACCCCCGCTCCCCCGCGCCCCACCCCCGCCCACCCCAAAGACCCCCCACCCCCGCGCCCCCGCACCCCCACCCCGCCACCCCTTGCACCCCCACTCCCCGCCACCCCCCGCCACCCCTACACCCCCACCCCGCCCCCCACACGCCACCCCCCGCGCCCCCTCACCCCCACCCCCGCTAGCCCCCTCACCCCCACCCCCGCCCACCCCCCGCACTCCCACCCCCAACCCCCCAACCCCTAGCCCACCCCACCCCCCCCCCACCCCCCACACCTTCCCACCCCCCGCACTCCCCCCCCCCTGCCCCCGCCCCTGCCCCCACCCCAACCCACCCCCTTCACTCCCCGCACCCCCACCCCACCCCACCCTCTCGCCACCTCCTCCACCCATTGCTGCCCGACCACCCCAAAGACCCAACCAACCCCATAGCCCGGCCCAAAGACCCACCATGGCAGCCCCCCACCCCACCCCCACCCAAAACCTCCCTTCGACACAAAAAAAACCGATCAAATTGCAATAATATATGACAAGTTTTTGAACGTAATAATTAACTTTAAATATGTATATATTTAATAATGTAAAAAGTGTACATAGAATTGATACAAACTAGTAGATGTATCATAAGCAATCATCACAAATGTGGGACGCCAACGTATCCCGAACTTCATGTAATTCGTCTGTGGTGAAGGCCCTTAAACGTGGTGTGTTATTCATATAAACCTTGCAAAACAACCAAGGAATAAACACATAATATAAGAATTCAATCATTTACCGTAGTTAGTAGTTCTAAAAATGACATATACCTTCCCGAAATTCAATCAAAAACAAATGCAAGCCTAAAACTCTACACACTAGTTATATTATACCTTATATTATCATATTGAAAAAGAAAATGGAGTTAAATGAAGCGATAAGTACGAATTGGACGCGAAAAGGCAAAAATAGGCCTAAAATGCCCTTTTCGTTCCCAAAATTCAACCTACAACAATTGCAAACCTAAAAATCTACACAATAGTTACATTATGCCTCATAT
Source organism: Beta corolliflora (assembly GCA_947648045.1). Lineage (NCBI taxonomy): Eukaryota > Viridiplantae > Streptophyta > Magnoliopsida > Caryophyllales > Amaranthaceae > Beta > Beta corolliflora. Next base: position 4,762,159 of record CANSZD010002940.1, on the reverse strand, counting down.
TATCATGTTAAAAATGAATTTGGGGTTAAATGACTCGATAAATACGATTTGGAAGCGTTAAAGGCAAAAATAGGCCTAAAAATGACATTTTCGTTCCCAAATATATGCATGTGCTACTTTGGTTTCTAAACCAATTAATACCTATTACCAATCGATCTAATCTAAACTAACATATACTAATAAGTTACATACCTTTTGGTGGGACGCGGTCGTACGCGCTACCAAAGATAAAAGTTTATTTTCCTTCTTTCCAATACAAATAAATGTAAGTGGCAAGTAGGGTCGAATCCACAGAGACTTGGGGACTAACTCGTGCTTATAATAGATCAAATGGGGGTTTTGGGATTAAAGAATTGAATAACTAAATATGAAGAACTAAAGAACAATCAAAAAGTAATGTAATCAAGAAGAGAAGAATCTTGAGTTCGGTTAATGGCCACTTCGATTCGTACTATTGATCATTGGTTTCTCAAATGTGTAACTTTACTCTTAATTACTCAAGGTAGGAAATCAAATTCCTTTCCCTCAAAAGTACCGTTAAACAATCACAATCAGATGATCATAAAACTTGAACTAAAGATTAATCTAATCTAATCAGAGATTAAATTCAAATCAATAGAACATCAACGAACTAGGAAACAATGAGCCAATTAACAAATTGCTAGCACAACATATTCAAATTGGAACTTGTGATTTCTCTAGTGATTAATCAAGAATAATCAGATTCATTAATCAAACCCTAGATTGCTACTCATGAAAGAAGAACAGATGAATCGGCATCAATTCTAAATCCTAGCAAATGATTAATCGAATGTATAAACTAGTAGTACTCCTAGCAATACATACCACAATCATAGATTAAAATTAAGAAATCACAATTATAATTAAGAAAAAGTTAACAAAGAGAAACCTCACAATAGTAGACCGAAGCTTGATTAACCGTTCTCAAGACTAGATTTAGGCTACAATTGACATAGCATCCATCGAAGAAATCTTCAAACTCATTAGAAACTCAAAAAGGGAGAAAAAGGGATTAGGGTTCTTCTTTTTCTCCTCTCTAATTCAGTTCAGAAAAATACCAGCTATGCAAAACAAAACGTTTTTTTCTCTTTAATACAACCTAAGGAAAGCTGAAAATTGCCGAAGAGTCGCAGCCGCGTCGAAGTGCGCGAGTCGGGCATGTCCTGCGCGCGAGTCGGGCTTACGCTGCTGCCTCACAACACTCCTCGCTCGCATCGCGCGAGTCGCGTAGGTCTAGCGCGCGAGTCGGGCATGTCTTGCTGCCAAGCATCCAGTCTTCACTCGCAGCGCGCGAGTCGGGCAGGCCTAGCGCGCGGCTCGGGCCTTCGACACTGCCCCGGCGGAGCTCTTCGGCCTACATATGCGCGAGTCGTGCAAGAAGGGCGCGCGAGTCGGGCACCGATCGCCGCACATGAATTTGGTGCTCGATGAGCTCGGGTTGTGCGTGTGTAGTGCCCAGCTCCAACCTTCTCCACCGACGCTCTAGGTGGGCTCTTCAACGTCCATGGTGGACACACAATGCCGTAGAGCCATAAAATGAACTTGGATGCCTCCACCATATAACATTATAACGCTAAACTCCAATGACTTTGTGGTCTTTTTATGTTGAATGGATCGCAACCACGGGATGGGAATCCACCTGTAAATGATCATAAACACATAACCACAAAATATCCTTAAATCTCCTCTAATATCACAAAGTCATCATAACTCCCTCTTCTCCACACTAAGGTTTAGATTAGTAAAACTCTCCTTCTTAAACCTTAGTAAAATGGACTTCTCAACACTCTATAATCGCACATAACTTGGTCCCATCAAATACCCCCACACTTGAACTTTACTCGACCTCGAGTAAACTCAAAATAAAGGTCAATGAGGCACCCCTTCCAAGCCATTGCTCACCTTTCACTACTCCCCTTATCTCTCCATCCTAGTGTATGATAAAAGTTTGCTATTTCCCCCGATTCGCTCAAAGCCAAGTCTAAGGGTGAGAGTCACCCCCACACTTGAACTAAAAGCTCTCCTGAAATAATATAAATCGCACTCTCATACTATGCTCAACACCAAGATAATAAAAACACATGACTTTGAACCCCGAAAGATCTCAAAGGATTCAAAGCCATTCCAATCTGCACAACACCACAACCATCCTCATGTCATGAAATGACAAAAGCAAATTCGAGTCCTGACAAATCTCAAAGGACTCGAACCTGGACCATCTAAACACAATCACAACACCAAACTCCTTATTCCTCCAATGATGAGCGAGCTCTAACCTATTCGCCTCTAACTCCGAACATCAAGATGAAAAACCTACCCGAGACACTCCTTATATCACCAATCCTCCTTATGACACCAACTCCGGCCAATGATTTCAAATTTCTCTCTTTTATCTCTCATTTTGCCTAGGAGCCCTTTCGGGTTTTCATCCTAGCTTCACACACATTTTTTTTTTTTTCATTTATGAGCTCACCATCTCACCCGCTCCAATTAGCCACTTTTTTTGCATAGATTGCGCTTTCGGGTTTTCAACCTATCCGGGCCCCCATTATTGCCTGAGTCGCCCGCCCTTGCGGGTTTTCAACTCAGCGGGTTTCAATTCATCACTTTTGTTCTTTCTTTTTTTTTTTTTTTTTTTTTTGAAAATAAGCATCAAATAGAACAATGAAGCATCAAATAGAACAATGAGAATTTCCTCCCCCCGACTTAATCAAGACATTGTCCTCAATGTGAGAACAAGTACAAGAAAACACAAGAAACGAGAAGGGGAACACTCAAAAATCGACTCTCACAAAAATTCGCACCTCTTCAACAATACCAAACTAAAACACTTCACACCTCAACAACATAAGAGAACACATGGACGACAAACACACACACCATCTCACAACCCGACTCCCTATAACACCCAAGTAAATGACTAATCCAAAATTAAATTCATGAGGAGAATATAATTTCGAACTTTGCACCTTACGGTAGAACCAAATCCAAGATGCAAATGCGCATCATTGCTCGTAAGCATTGCTCATGCACTCCTTCATCAATCTCGACCCTCCAATTTCACCAACGTCTCTCAAATGGACACTTCTCAAAGGTCTTTTGATGTATTTTGGCTTAAGTTGGATTATGATTGACTAAAAGTGTTTTGAATTATAGTTCGGGAAACAAGAGGGGGAATGGTGGGTGAAGGATAATTTGTTGTGGTGGAGTATAAAAATGGCGAGGTTTAAGAGTAAGAATAAAAAGAAAAGGAAGAAAAATAGAAAAGAAAAAGAAAGAAGAAAAGAAAAAGGGGCTCGGGTTGCCTCCCGAGTAGCGCTAGTTTAAAGTCGTTAGCTCGACCTTATACCTCCCAAAATCAGTCCGGGGGTGGTTCAACTCCTTGTTCCAACACTTGTACCTGTAAGCTTGATGAGACATTTTCTTGCACAGCTAGCGTTAGTGATAACGGTGTAAAATTATGCAGTAAATCAGGTGGTCTCTCATGTTTTTGCAACCTCACTACATCCAATGACTCATGTCCCTCACTGGTATCATATGTATCACACACTATGGACTGAATAGTACCCACAAAGCATGAGGGATGTTCAGTCGCTAGGGAATTCTTAGACTCATGAATACCAAATGCTTCTAAATGTCCCCCAAACTCCACAGTTAATGTCCCAGCACCAACATCAAATTTTGTACTGGATGTTTTCAAAAACGGTCTCCCTAAAAGAACAGGAGAAATATGACAATCAGACTCCATGTCCAGTACATAAAAGTCAGTAGGAAACTGAAGTTTACCAACATGAACTAATACATCCTCTACCTTACCCTTGGGAGAAGAGTGGGATCCGTCAGCTAATTGCACTATGACATTTGTTGCATGCAAAGGGCCAAGCGCTAAAGACTTATATATTGAAAATGGAATCACATTAATTGAAGCCCCTAAGTCTAACATAGCTTTAGGAATACCAATGTCATTAATAGTGCAAAGGATGGTAAACATGCCTGGGTCATCATATTTGGGAGGAAGTGCATTATGAGAAATAGCAGAAACATGCTCACTAGTTTTCTCTACTTTTGTTAAAATAGGAGAACTTACCTCACTTTCGCATATGGGCTCGAATATACCTTTGTTGCGTTCATACCTTCTATCGGCCCGCAAAGCTTCTGGAAAAGGTGGGGGAGGTCGATGCTTTGGAAGTAAAGTAACTTCCTTCTTTCTTGCAACCATGCTCTCTCCTCTCGTCACTGTGTGTATCACCACTTATCATGATAGAACTCACATTCTTCTTTGGGTTTACTTCAGTTTGGGAGGGTAATTTTCCCAATTCACGAGCCTCTAGCCTGCTCACTGCACTCGAAACCTGGCTCATCTGTGTTTCCAAATTCCTTATACTAGAGCGGGTTTCCTCTTGAAACTGTACCATATTCCCTTGCATGGTGGTCACATTCTTGGTTAAGGCATTGATCATATCTTCAGTAGACATTGTAGAACTTTGCCTCACATCTGAATTCTGACCCTGATGATGACTCGAACCTGGGAGCTTGGGGTCTCATGAACTGTTGTTCTTTGTTGATGATATTGTGTGGGTTGTTGGTTACCTTGCTCATTCCCATATCTCAACCTCGGATTATCTCTCCAACCAGGATTGTATGTATTGGAGTAAGGATCATATCTCCTTTGATTCCCGGAGCCTTGAAAACCAAGAGCGTTGACTTCCTCACTTGACCCCTCTTGAAGTTGTGGGCAATAATCAGTGGGGTGATCTGAAGCACATATCCCACACGCCTTAACTTGTTGTGGGTGTCCCTTAACAATGAGCTCTCTTACTAGTGAGGTAAGAGCTTGAACCTGTTCTTCAAGTTTGGGATTTTGCGTGTTTGAGCTACTCACATTCACCTTCTTGTGGGTGGATCGCCTACTAAAATGTCTGGAGCCTTCAGAAAGCTCCTCTATCAAAGCTCTAGCGTTTGCTGGACTCTTATTTATGATCGATCCACCACTAGCTGCATTAATCATCCGCACATCATCATCAGAAAGTCCATTGTAGAAGTATAAGATCAAATCTTCCTCACTATATCCATGATACGGACAGCTTGCACATAACCTCTTAAAACGCTCCCAATATTCATACAAAGGTTCATCATATCTCTGCTCTATGTTGCTGATCTCTTTCTTGAGTGTGGATGACTTTGAAGCGGGAAAATATTTATCTAGGAACCGCTTCTTCATCTCAGACCAACTGGAGATACACCCCGGTGGTAGATAATATAGCCAATCTTTGGCCGTATCCTTAAGAGAAAAAGGAAACGCCCTCATCTTAACTTGCTCTTCCGTGGCATTACTCGGTTTCATGCTTGAGCACACAACATGGAACTCGGATAGGAACTTGTTAGGGTCTTCACCACTGAGCCCATGAAAAGATGGTAATAGATGAATGAGCCCTGACTTGAGCTCGAAAGTGGTACCTGCTTCCGGTGTTGGGAAAGTGATACATAATGGTTCAGCGATCAAGATTAGGAGCGGTGAGCTCCCTCGTAGTACGAGTCTCCACCCTAGGTGGCATTTCTTCTTCTAAATTCAATGCAAATGGAAGTTCTTGAAAATTTCTTCTCAATTCCCTTCGCAACCTGAAAAGATTCAATTCTAACTCGGGATCGTAATCCACACAATCTTGGTTAGTAGCACGGGTGCCAACCATGTACTAATCAAAAAGTGAAATTTCAAAACACAATCTACAATAAACACGTTTTAGTAATTGCCAAGTCCCCGGCAACGGCGCCAAAATTTGGTGGGACGCGGTCGTACGCGCTACCAAAGATAAAAGTTTATTTTCCTTCTTTCCAATACAAATAAATGTAAGTGGCAAGTAGGGTCGAATCCACAGAGACTTGGGGACTAACTCGTGCTTATAATAGATCAAATGGGGGTTTTGGGATTAAAGAATTGAATAACTAAATATGAAGAACTAAAGAACAATCAAAAAGTAATGTAATCAAGAAGAGAAGAATCTTGAGTTCGGTTAATGGCCACTTCGATTCGTACTATTGATCATTGGTTTCTCAAATGTGTAACTTTACTCTTAATTACTCAAGGTTGGAAATCAAATTCCTTTCCCTCAAAAGTACCGTTAAACAATCACAATCAGATGATCATAAAACTTGAACTAAAGATTAATCTAATCTAATCAGAGATTAAATTCAAATCAATAGAACATCAACGAACTAGGAAACAATGAGCCAATTAACAAATTGCTAGCACAACATATTCAAATTAGAACTTGTGATTTCTCTAGTGATTAATCAAGAATAATCAGATTCATTAATCAAACCCTAGATTGCTACTCATGAAAGAAGAACAGATGAATCGGCATCAATTCTAAATCCTAGCAAATGATTAATCGAATGTATAAACTAGTAGTACTCCTAGCAATACATACCACAATCATAGATTAAAATCAAGAAATCACAATTATAATTAAGAAAAAGTTAACAAAGAGAAACCTCACAATAGTAGACCGAAGCTTGATTAACCGTTCTCAAGACTAGATTTAGGCTACAATTGACATAGCATCCATCGAAGAAATCTTCAAACTCATTAGAAACTCAAAAAGGGAGAAAAAGGGATTAGGGTTCTTCTTTTTCTCCTCTCTAATTCAGTTCAGAAAAATACCAGCTATGCAAAACAAAACGTTTTTTTCTCTTTAATACAACCTAAGGAAAGCTGAAAATTGCCGAAGAGTCGCAGCCGCGTCGAAGTGCGCGAGTCGGGCATGTCCTGCGCGCGAGTCGGGCTTACGCTGCTGCCTCACAACACTCCTCGCTCGCATCGCGCGAGTCGCGTAGGTCTAGCGCGCGAGTCGGGCATGTCCTGCTGCCAAGCATCCAGTCTTCACTCGCAGCGCGCGAGTCGGGCAGGCCTAGCGCGCGGCTCGGGCCTTCGACACTGTCCAGCAGGCTCTTCAGCTACATATGCGCGAGTCGTGCAGTAAGGGCGCGCGAGTCGGGCACTGGCTGCTGCACATGAATTTGGTGCTCGATGAGCTCGGGTTGTGCGTGTGTAGTGCCCAGCTCCTACCTTCTCCACCGACGCTCTAGGTGGGCTCTTCAACGTCCATGGTGGACACACAATGCCGTAGAGCCATAAAATGAACTTGGATGCCTCCACCATATAACATTATAACGCTAAACTCCAATGACTTTGTGGTCTTTTTATGTTGAATGGATCGCAACCACGGGATGGGAATCCACCTGTAAATGATCATAAACATATAACCACAAAATATCCTTAAATCTCCTCTAATATCACAAATTCATCATAACTCCCTCTTCTCCACACTAAGGTTTAGATTAGTAAAACTCTGCTTCTTAAACCTTAAACCTTAGTAAAATGGACTTCTCAACACTCTATAATCGCACATAACTTGGTCCCATCACCTTTTGAAGATCATCGGCGTTAGTGCAATGGTTGACGATATCGAACATGTACCTCAGCACGTAATAGCCACATGCAAGTCCATCATCTTGTTGCGGACACTAAATGTTCACCAAAGGATGCATCCAATGACATTCATGTTAGATGTGTAGTATGTGGCTAAAAGTGTTTCTATATAAGGACAAATAAATTAGTCATGTTACCTCGACTGATATCCAAACAGGAGCTTTTGGTGCTTGAAGTCCTGTTGCACTAATATGCTTCATCACACTACATCAATACATTATTATAAGATTAGATGTACTAACTGTTTATATATTTAAAGATGATGAATAATGTGTAATATTAATAAGTGCGCATATATTGTGTTTCGATTAGGCTACCTATTTAACAATGATTTGATTAGTAAGGTCCGTGGTGGTTGTCGACGCAAAGAATCAAAGTGGTAGACTTCGTTACGTGACAAACATATCGCAAGCAGTGTCCAATGAGCCTTACAACAAGAAAATATAGTTATTATTAATCGTAGAACAATTAATAGGTCAATTTAAGTATCGAATAATAAAAGTAAAGCGAGTTTAACAAGCATACTTTTCAATATAAGGAACAAGAATGGTCTGATGATATCCAAAACGAGATGATGCTTTGAAACTCATGTCGAGATACTCTTTCACTTCGGCTTTGTTTTGTAAGCAATTGTCATCTCGTATTATGTTTGGACATAACCAACCAAACATTGCACTAGATGTTGCAAGCAATTCATTGTATAATAACCTGAGAAATTATATTGATTAAAAGTAAACTATTACTTATTATGGAATTGAAAACTACTTAAGGCATATGTATATGTATATTTAATTTATATACTTATGTATTACCTCATGAATGTTTGTATCATGGAAACATTCAACTCTAACCCACATAAGAATTCTTTAATGTCAACCTTAGAAATGAATGTCGATGAGTCCTCAAGGTAGTGGAATTGTTGCTCCCCCAAAGCAACCTCAATTGCGCTTTCATCGGGTAAATCGCTAGCGCACTCATGTAACCAAAAGCATGGCGTAGTAAGGCTCCGCACCACCTCTGGATCGATAATAAGTGGATTCTTTGTCCTAGAAACATTTCCCTTCACCACATTTCGTTCACCTTCATCACGTAAACTTGCTTTCTTATAAGGTGAACATGCCTTCTTTCCCTTCCTGTCATGTGAGTCGGCCTTCCCCCAAACCTAGTAATTAGTTAAAAGTAAAGATATTACTGACTATCAAAGGAACTATAAAAGAAAACACGCATATATATATATATATATATGAATGTTAATCATTGTACCTCATCTGAAAACCGCACCAATGCACGTGGCCACAGAACATAACTGCCAAGGGCATCATTTAGTAACTGTAGACCAACTTCTGGCTTCGACAGCGGAAGAGGTAATTCTTCGAAACCTGACATAATTTCATTGAGGGTGACCACATAGTGATTATCATCCACTAACTGGTTATGCAATCGTACTCGGTCACTAGGGGGTTGTGCATGGCCATGAGCTACGAGAATGAAACTATCATAACCATCTCCTCGAGCTAATAGTTCACATGGTGTCTCTTCCTGTAAAAAAAACTCAATTTATAGTTAGTCTATGAAACAACATATATACAGTAAGAATTTCATGCATTTAAGAACAATAGTTGTTTAACAAAGCAAAGGGATTAAGTGATTACCTTCAACTCGGGTACTACAGGTGGATCAGGCTGGCTAGGTGTAATATCACTACCCTTCTTGAATGCAGCAAAAGTCGGTAAACCCATTTGCTCCAAAATGGCGTTGAAGTTATGTGTCATCTCCTCCCTTAGCTCCTCCCGAATTGCAGATTTCATAGCCTCCACATCTACTGACGCTGCCGACTTCACACTACTTACACTTGATTTTGTCGCTGTAGTGTATTGATCACCGTATACCTTTCTCAAACCGAGGCGGACACCTCCTACGCCCCTCACGCGTCCACTGTGGTCCTTTCCTAAAGTTTCGTGCAATGCATCAATGTGTCCTTTAGGAGTGAACTCACCAGTTGCCTCTTTTTCCTTCAAGCCAGTCTACATAAGTATAAGAGAGAAATGCTCGTGAGCGCAAAAGTTATATTATATATACCTTATATAACCATATAATCTGTACTTACAATGGCGTTGGCTATCTGTTGTGTTCCGGGATCAGGCAAGACTCTTTTTCCCTTTGCATCAACCCCATGCATTGAACACCACCAATCGAGGACTCTATCTGGTTGCCGAGGCTGTATAACTGTCGTCGTTGAGCTAGTCCCCTTTGCCGTTGTCGACCCTATTGTTGGGTAATGGCTGAACATCCACTTCTCTCTCGCCTCATTGTACGAATGAGCACCCAAATGATGATAATACTTCCTAGCTTTTGCACTCGCGCTACTTTTCTCCCGACTTGCCTAAAACACACAATTATAAACAAAGGTTAGCTACGGTGTTATACAATAATACTGGATCTAAGTGTATTAAATCTTAATAAAATATTCTTACAATAGCTTGTGGGGTTGTTTTCTTGGCAACAAATGCTTCCCACTCTTCAGGTTTGATAGTTTTCCATACTACTTTCCTCCGCTTAGTGATCCACCCAGACACTAACTTAGCCTTGAAATCTCTGAATCTCTGGGCAACCGCGGATAGAAATACATTCTTCTTGGCTTCATCATCTTCGATATTGAATTGATTCTACAAAAAACGCAGTTCACAAATTAGTTTTCGCAAATGTTGTAATTTATATGCTATAAGTAATATTACACATATATTTAACTAAATAATTAAGAAACTAAACATTATTGTACATGAAGCTTACTGTAAGACCCCATGTGCCCGTGGGCGGGCACGGTGTGTCTCTGGTCGGGGGCACACCTAGTTCTACCTTGGTTGAGTCAAGGTGGAGCTTAGACGACGAGGCAACGTCGTGGAGGCGTAGCGTGGGCTAAGTCAAGCCAGGGCACGTTGAGTGTGGCCCTAGAAATATCCTAAGTGGATGGCCTATGATGGGGGCTGACTGAGTTACAAGGTCTAAGGCATGGCTCATGTGCGCTGGGGGCATGAGACCTTGCCTTAGAGTGTTGTGTGCATGGCGAAGGGCTGCTGGAAGCTTGGTCATGTGCTGGGCACGTGTGCGTGGGATGCACGCGTTCAGTAATCATTAAACAGTAATGTGTGTGGGAAATAAAGGGTGTGTGTACGCCACGCGCCCGTGTCAAGGGCAATGTATCAGGAGCGAAGCGACGCGACGGTTATTGCTTGCGGTTACTGCTGACGGGGCACAAGGGCCGCGTATTGAGGCGCGCTGCTTGGGGATTTCTTACTGCATGCGATGCCACGTGGCTGGCAGTTACTAGGGCAGTTTGCTCAGACAGAGGGGCTTGTCTCTGTCATCATTGCCTATAAATATACACCCTTGGGGTCTGTCCAAGGGGTTAGACGAATTGTATAAAACACTCCTATGAAATAAAGTGCTGCATTTGATTATATACATTGTGTGTTCATTGTTATTATTGTGATTGCTTATACGATTATTCTGTTCGGCTGGTTAGATCGTGATCTAGCGCCCTCACGGCAAAAACGAAAATTATGCTGTGACAATTTGGTATCAGAGCAGGCTCGTAATTATCCATGCCCCGCGGAAAATCGAAGTTCAAAAAAGTTTCGAAGCCTACTGCCCCTTACTTGCGTGAAATTCGAAGAAATCGAAAGGAGAAAAAACGGTTTTACGATAAAGCTGTTTACGGTGCCATTGATACACTCGAAGGTACGTTGAAATATCTTTATCCTGATCATACGGGATATACTGTCCATTTCTCGGACGAATTTCCTCAAAATCAAGGACGGCACAACCAAGTCCCACCAGACTAGCGTTTTTCCGGCGCATTCATCAGTTGCAACAAGAGAATAGTCGGAGAACAGATCTCGGAGAACCGAAACTATGTCTGGACGAAAGTCTAAGGCCCGTCTTGATCGCATTGAGTCATACTTGGGTATTGGAGGCACCGATGAACTTCCCATTAACACGGCAAGGGATTCTATTCAACTTCTGTCCGATCAGTTGTCGGAAATGAATGGGATGCTTCAGGGGTTGGTTGAGAAAGTTACGAGACTCACCCCTACTGGTGGTGATGTACTCCCCATTGTTGATGAATTAAAGGAGGAAATAACGGGTCTGAGGGAGGAGATAATCTTTTTAAAGAAGGCCGTTGGAACCTTCGAAAATAATGGGAGAAACTTTGATCGAACTAAAGTTCCGGAACCAAAGGCTTTTGATGGGAGTCGTGATTCTAAGGCTCTGGAAAATTTCATTTGGGATCTTGAACATTACTTTAAAGTTACGAAGCAGGGGGATGGTCGGAAACTTGATGTTGCCGCCTTGTACCTTAGTGGTGATGCCAAGTTATGGTGGAGATCCCGCCAATCTGGTGGTACTGAGGGTGCCACGGCTGTGACATCTTGGGAGGAAATGAAGGCCGATTTACGCAAACAATTTCTACCCAGCAACGGTTCTTGGGTTGCTCGTGGAAAATTGAAGGAATTGAAGCACACGGGAAATATTAGAGATTATGTGAAGGAATTTATGTCCCTACTCCTTGATATTACGGGGATGTCCGAAGAAGATAAACTTCATAATTTCGTGTCTGGGTTGAAACCGTGGGCTCAAACAGAGTTGCGTAGACAGAGAGTTATTAGTTTGGAGGAAGCGATTGTCTCCGCTGAAGCCCTCGTTGATTGGAAGTACAGTGGAGAAAGTTCCGAAAGGAATAACAATCGTAAGGATGACCGAGATCGGGGAAAGAAGAGAAAGTTCGACAAGAAGAAGGGAAAGCAGACTTATGAGAGAAAGTTTGAGAGGTCGAACCATGGAACCTCTGAAAAGAAGGATGAAGGGTCTTCGAGTAAGAAGACTCGTTTCAGTGATGGCTGCTTTATTTGTAAAGGTCCCCACATAGCAAGAAACTGTCCGAAGCGTCAACAACTTTCTGCATTGTTGGGCGACGCTTCCGAAGATGAAGATCGTGAGAAGGAGCAAACTCCTCCTCGAGTCAGCACTATGAAATTGTTGAATGCCATGAACTCCGAGGATTCTCCTATTGATGGTTTGATGTACTGCAAAGTTCGGGTTAATGGCATAGAAATTATGGCTATGGTGGATACTGGTGCCACACATAACTTCGTCAAAATGGAGACGACAAGGAAAATGGGTTTACAGGCTAGACCCACGACGCATACCATGAAGGCCGTGAATTCGGCCGCTTCGAACTCTGTTGGTCTTATCAAGAATGTCCACATTTCTGTGGGATCTTGGAATGGAAGAATTGACTTGTTGGCGGTAGCCATGGACGATTATGATCTGGTTCTTGGCAACAAGTTTTTCAGGAAGGCAAAGGCTTTTGTAGCGCCGCACCTGGGCGGCATCCTGATTAATGATGAAGCAAGTCCTTGTTTCGTCGTTGGTAAGTCCTCTTCCAGCCCCTTAACTTCTGATGGGGTGTTGTCCGCTATGTAGGTTAAAAAGGGTATGAGAAACTACCTTTTTGGCTGCAATGGTGGAGTTGAAGAAGGATGTGGTGGTGGAAGTGCCCGATGTAATTGCGGCTGTGCTGAAGGAGTACGAGGAGATCATGCCTGAAGATCTTCCTAAAAAGCTTCCACCAAGAAGGGCTGTTGACCATGCAATTGAGTTGGAGCCAGGCGTTAGGCCACCTGCAAAGGCGCCCTACCGAATGGGTCCATCCGAGTTGGCAGAACTTCGAAGACAGTTGGATGGGTTGTTGGATTCTGGTTTTATTCAACCATCCAAGGCCCCTTTGGTGCACCGGTTTTATTCCAGAAGAAGGCAGACGGGTCCCTCCGCATGTGTGTGGATTACAGGGCTTTGAATAAGGTTACGGTGAAGAACAAGTACCCGATTCCGCGGACGGATGATTTATTTGATAGATTGTCGAAGGCTACTTACTTCACCAAACTTGATCTGCGTTCTGGTTATTGGCAAGTTAGGATTGCTGAAGGTGATGAATCAAAAACCACTTGTGTAACTAGATATGGTTCTTTTGAATTTCTTGTAATGCCGTTTGGGCTCACTAATGCCCCGGCTACCTTCTGTAATTTAATGAATGATGTTCTTTACGAGTATCTCGATTGTTTTTGTGTTGTTTATTTGGATGACATTGTTGTGTACTCAAAAACGTTAGATGATCATGTTAGACATCTTAGGCTCGTCTTTGAGAAATTAAGGGAGTATGAGCTATATGTAAAGAAAGAGAAATGTGAATTTGCTCAACCTGAGATTATGTTCCTTGGGCATAAAATTAGTAAGGGCAGCGTGCGGATGGATGAGGCTAAGGTTAGGGCCATTATGGATTGGGAGCAACCTAAATCTGTCCCGGAATTGCGATCCTTTCTAGGTTTAGCCAATTATTATCGGAAGTTCATAAAAGGCTACTCACAGAAAGTATCGTCGCTGACCGATTTGTTAAAGAAAAGTCAGGTGTGGGAGTGGACGGAAAGGTGCCAATCCGCTTTTGAGGATTTAAAATCTGCAATCTCATCCGAGCAGTGCTCAAACTTCCAGAATTTGACAAGCCATTTGAAGTACACACGGATGCCTCCGGCAGAGCTATTGGTGGGGTTCTGGTCCAAGAAGGACATCCTGTAGCATTCGAGGGTCGAAAGCTCAAAGATGCGGAGGAGAGATATTCAACACATGAGAAAGAGATGCTTGCGGTTGTGCATTGCTTGAGGATTTGGCGGCATTACTTGCTGGGTACGAAGTTTATAGTGCTCACCGATAATGTTGCCAACACGTTCTTCCAATCTCAGAAGAACTTGTCACCTAAACAAGCCCGTTGGATGGAATTTCTTGAGGAATATGATTTCACTTGGCAGCATAAGCCTGGTAGACATAACATGGTGCCGGATGCTCTATGTCGTAAAATGCAAGAGGTGTTTGCGGCTGTATCGGCAGTTGAGTCAGACTTTACCAAGCGAGTGCGTGAGGAAAGCCAGAACGATCAAGAGTATGTTCGGTTGTGTGGTCAAGTGAGAGATGGTTCGGTACGAAGATACTGGATTGACAATGGGCTGTTGTTGACAAAAGGGCGTAAGCTGTACGTCCCCTCGGGCAAATTGAGGCACGAATTGTTGCGGTCGGTTCATGATTCTGTTTGGGCCGGCCATCCTGGAAGGGAAAGGACGCAAGCTTTGCTGGAAAGAAGCTATTTCTGGCCGAAGATGCGATGGGAAGTTGAGGCCTATGTGAAGTCTTGCCATGTGTGTCAGTTAGATAAGACTGAGAAGCGCAAGGAGGCGGGTCTGTTGCAGCCTTTATCTATTGCGGAGAAACCGTGGGTGTCGGTTTCTATGGATTTTATATCTGGGTTTCCCGAAGTGAGTGGACAGCGATCGATCATGGTTGTGGTAGATCGATTCTCGAAGTATACTGTGTTTATTCCGGCCCCTAATGCATGTCCAGCCGAGGAGGCAGCGAAGCTTTTCCTTGGTTATGTGGTGAAGTACTTTGGACTTCCGAGCGACATCGTTAGTGATCGAGACACCAGGTTCACCGGAAGGTTTTGGGTGGCGCTGTTCAACTTGATGGGATCCCAACTGAAGTTCTCAACTGCTAACCATCCTCAAACGGATGGTCAGACGGAGCGTATTAATGCCTTGTTGGAAGAGTACTTGCGGCATTATGTAACGGCTTCGCAGAAAAACTGGTTAGAACTCTTAGATACTGCTCAGTTTTGTTATAACTTGCATAAGAGTTCATCTACGGGGTTGAGCCTGTTTGAGTTGGCAATGGGGTGGCAGCCTCTAACCCCACATGAGATCATAAAGCAGAGCAAGGATGTGGGTTGTCCAGCCGCACATCGCTTTGCTAGCAGCCATCAAGAGTTGATGGAAGAGGCAAGGGATAGCCTTGAGAAGGCATCCCACCGCATGAAGAAGTATGCGGACAAAGGCAGGAGACCTTTGGAATTCAATGTTGGGGATAAAGTTTTGTTGAAGCTTACACCCCAAATCTGGAAAAAGATAAGCACCAAGACTGCTCAGAGATCTTTGATTCCGAGATACAATGGTCCCTTTGAGGTGATGCAAAGAGTTGGTGCAGTGGCATACAAGCTGAAGCTGCCGGAGAGATTGAAAGTCCATCCGACGTTTCATGTGAGTTACCTGAAACCATATCATGAGGATGTGGAGGGCCTGCATCCAACATCTAAGCGGAACCCACCGACAATCCGGAAGCAGTTCACTAAGGAAGTGGCAATGATTCTGGATCGTCGTGTGTTGGGACAAAGTAAGAAGAATCGAAGGATTGAGTACTTGGTCAAATGGAAAGATAGTCCCGAATCAGAGGTTTCTTGGGAGAGAGACACTACCCTCTGGCAGTTCGAGGACAAGGTTAAAGAGTACTTGAAGTGGGGGTGGTTTGTAAGACCCCATGTGCCCGTGGGCGGGCACGGTGTGTCTCTGGTAGGGGGGCACACCTAGTTCTACCTTGGTTGAGTCAAGGTGGAGCTTAGACGACGAGGCAACGTCGTGGAGGCGTAGCGTGGGCTAAGTCAAGCCAGGGCACGTTGAGTGTGGCCCTAGAAATATCCTAAGTGGATGGCCTATGATGGGGGCTGACTGAGTTACAAGGTCTAAGGCATGGCTCATGTGCGCTGGGGGCATGAGACCTTGCCTTAGAGTGTTGTGTGCATGGCGAAGGGCTGCTGGAAGCTTGGTCATGTGCTGGGCACGTGTGCGTGGGATGCACGCGCTCAGTAATCATTAAACAGTAATGTGTGTGGGAAATAAAGGGTGTGTGTACGCCACGCGCCCGAGTCAAGGGCAATGTATCAGGAGCGAAGCGACACGACGGTTATTGCTTGCGGTTACTGCTGACGGGGCACAAGGGCCGCGTATTGAGGCGCGCTGCTTGGGGATTTCTTACTGCATGCGATGCCACGTGGCTGGCAGTTACTAGGGCAGTTTGCTCAGACAGAGGGGCTTGTCTCTGTCATCATTGCCTATAAATATACACCCTTGGGGTCTGTCCAAGGGGTTAGACGAATTGTATAAAACACTCCTATGAAATAAAGTGCTGCATTTGATTATATACATTGTGTGTTCATTGTTATTATTGTGATTGCTTATACGATTATTCTGTTCGGCTGGTTAGATCGTGATCTAGCGCCCTCACGGCAAAAACGAAAATTATGCTGTGACACTTACCATGGTATCTTCCCATAGACACCGCTTCAATCCCTCGGGCACCTCTTTCCATGAGTGCAGAATGGAAAGTTTATGCATGCAAATGCCAACTTGCATGCCATACTTTTGACGCCACTTTCCACAAGGTTGACCCATGTTATCGTACTCCAAAGTCATATTTGGGTGTTTCCCTAGTGACTTTGTAGGTCCCCTTCCTTTTCTCTTTTTCGTCGCCAATGACTTCCTAGGCATTTGTGCGTTTATTTCTTCACGGCGAGATCGAGACAATTTACCCCGTTCCTTTCTCGCATCGAAAGACTCATCCTCGGTAGTGCGTTCAGCACCACTTGTGCTGTTATCCGTATGCACCTCCGCCATCTCCCTGAAATTGTACAAATATATGCATTAATATAACAAAAATTTAAAATTAACATTGCCACTAAGGGGGTGGGGTGTGGGGAGGGGGTTACTGTGTGCATGGGCCAGCGGTGGGGGGAGGGGAGGGGCGGCAGGGGAGGGGGCTCTGTGTGCAAGGCGGCGAGTGGGCGAGGGGGCAGCGGGGGGGGGTGTGCGGGGAGGGGAGGGCAGCGGGGGAGGGGGTTACGTGTGCAAGGGGCGAGCAGTGGGGGGGGGGCGACAGGGGAGGGGGGCAGGGGGGGGTGTGCGGGGGGGGGGGGGGGTAGCGGGGAGGGGGGGTTATGTGTGCAAGGGGCAGCGGTGGGGGAGGGGTGTGCGGGGAGGGGAGGGGCGGCGGTGGGGGGAGGGGTTGTGTGTGCAAGGGGCGGCGGTGGGGGAGGGGGGGAGGCAAGGGGGAGGGGGCAGCGGGGGGGGGTGTGTAGTTGAGGGGAGGGCGGGGGGGGGGGGGGGGGGGGGGCAACGGTGGGGGGGGAGGGGCGGCGGTGCGGGGGGGAGGGGGTGTGCGGGGAGGGGGGAGGGGGGGCGGCGGTGGGGGGGGGGGAGGGGGGGCGTGCAAGAGGGGGCATGTGTAGGGGCTTGGGAGGGCTCCGGCGGTGCAGCTAGCCCTCCCAAGCCCCCGCACATGCCCCCCTCCCCCGCACGCCCCCTCCCCCGCCCCCACTACCGCCCCCGCACACCCTCCCCCTCCCTCCACTGCTGCCCTCCCCTCCCCTCCCACCGCCGCCACCCTCCCCCGCACACGAGACCCTCCCCCACTACCGCCACCCTCCCCCCTACACACCCCTCCCTTCCCCTCCCCATCCCCCCCCGCCGCGGACCTCCCCCATGCACACCCCTCCCCTTGCACACAGTTACATACTAATAAGTTAGGAGTTAGATCAACAAAAATAAAATAAAATGACTCGATAAGTACGAATTGTACGGGAAAAGGCAAATTTTGGCCTAAAATGAACTTTTCATTCCCGAAATGCAACCAACAACAAATGCAAGCCTAAAAATCTACACAATAGTTACATTATACCTCATATAATCATGTTCAAAAAGAATTTGGGATTAAATGACTCGATAAGTACGATTTGGAAACGAAAAGGCTAAAATAGGCCTAAAATGCCTTTTCGATCCCGAAATGCAACCAACAACAAATGCAAGCCTAAAACTCTACACAATAGTTACATTATACCTCATATAATCATGTTCAAAAATAATTTGGGGTTAAATGACTCGATAAGTACGATTTGGAAGCGAAAAGGCAAAACTAGGCCTAAAATGACCATTTCGTTCCCGAAATACAACCAACAACAAATGCAAGCCTAAAACTCTACACAATAGTTACATTATACCTCATATAATCATGTTCAAAAAGAATTTGGGGTTAAATGACTCGATAAGTACGATTTGGAAACGAAAAGGCTAAAATAGGCCTAAAATGCCTTTTCGATCCCGAAATGAAACCAACTACAAATGCAAGCCTAAAACTCTACACAATAGTTACATTATACCTCATATAATCATGTTCAAAAAGAATTTGGGGTTAAATGACTCGATAAGTACGATTCGGAAGCGAAAAGACTAAAATAGGCCTAAAATGCCTTTCTCGTTCCCGAAATGCAACCAACAACAAATGCAAGCCTAAAACTCTACACAATAGTTACATTATACCTCATATAATCATGTTCAAAAAGAATTTGGGGTTAAATGACTCGATAAGTACGATTTGGAAGCGAAAAGGCAAAACTAGACCTAACATGACCTTTTCGTTCCCGAAATGCAACAAACAACAAATGGAAGCCTAAAACGCTACACAATAGTTACATTATACCTCATATAATCATGTTCAAAAAGAATTTGGGGTTAAATGACTCGATAAGTACGATTTGGAAGCGAAAAGGCAAAACTAGGCCTAAAATGACCTTTTCGTTCCCGAAATACAACCAACAACAAATGCAAGCCTAAAACTCTACATAATAGTTACATTATACCTCATATAATCATGTTCAATAAGAATTTGGGTTTAAATGACTCGACAAGTACGATTTGGAAGCGAAAAGGCAAAACTAGGCCTAAAATGACCTTTTCGTTCCCGAAATGCAACCAACAACAAATGCAAGCCTAAAACTCTACACAATAGTTACATTATACCTCATATAATCATGTTCAAAAAGAATTTGGGGTTAAATGACTCGATAAGTACGATTTGGAAACGAAAAGGCTAAAATAGGCCTAAAATGCCTTTTCGATCCCGAAATGCAACCAACAACAAATGCAAGCCTAAAACTCTACACAATAGTTACATTATACCTCATATAATCATGTTCAAAAATAATTTGGGGTTAAATGACTCGATAAGTACGATTTGGAAGCGAAAAGGCAAAACTAGGCCTAAAATGACCATTTCGTTCCCGAAATACAACCAACAACAAATGCAAGCCTAAAACTCTACACAATAGTTACATTATACCTCATATAATCATGTTCAAAAAGAATTTGGGGTTAAATGACTCGATAAGTACGATTTGGAAACGAAAAGGCTAAAATAGGCCTAAAATGCCTTTTCGATCCCGAAATGCAACCAACAACAAATGCAAGCCTAAAACTCTACACAATAGTTACATTATACCTCATATAATCATGTTCAAAAATAATTTGGGGTTAAATGACTCGATAAGTACGATTTGGAAGCGAAAAGGCAAAACTAGGCCTAAAATGACCATTTCGTTCCCGAAATACAACCAACAACAAATGCAAGCCTAAAACTCTACACAATAGTTACATTATACCTCATATAATCATGTTCAAAAAGAATTTTGGGTTAAATGACTCGATAAGTACGATTTGGAAACGAAAAGGCTAAAATAGGCCTAAAATGCCTTTTCGATCCCGAAATGCAACCAACAACAAATGCAAGCCTAAAACTCTACACAATAGTTACATTTATACCTCATATAATCATGTTCAAAAAGAATTTGGGGTTAAATGACTCGATAAGTACGATTTGGAAACGAAAAGTCAAAAATAGGCCTAAAATGTCTTTTCGATCCCGAAATGCAACCAACAACAAATGCAAGCCTAAAACTCTACACAATAGTTACATTATACCTCATATAATCATGTTCAAAAAGAATTTGGGGGACTCGATAAGTACGATTCGGAAAGCGAAAAGGCTAAAATAGGCCTAAAATGCCTTTTCGTTCCCGAAATGCAACCAACAACAAATGCAAGCCTAAAACTCTACACAATAGTTACATTATACCTCATATAATCATGTTCAAAAAAAATTTGGGGTTAAATGACTCGATAAGTACGATTCGGAAGCGAAAAGGCTAAAATACGCCTAAAATGACCCGAGAATCAGGTCACATGGCAATGGAATGCCCATCAGCTGGTAGCGGCGGAGATAGTGAGAAGTGTTACAAATGTGGAGAGCATTCCATTGCCATGTGACCTCACTCTCCACATTTGTAACACAGTCCCACCACCACCGCCACTACTGCCCCCCACTGCACTCCCTCATTGCCATGTAGGCGTAAAATGACCTTTAATTTTCGTTTCCAAAATTCAACCAACAACAGATGCAAGCCTAAAACTCTACACAATAGTTACATTATACCTCATATAATCATGTTCAAAAAGAATTTGGGGTTAAATGACTCGATAAGTACGATTTGGGAGCGAAAAGGCTAAAATAGGCCTAAAATGACCCGAGAATCAGGTCACATGGCAATGGAATGCCCATCAGCTGGTAGCGGCGGAGATAGTGAGAAGTGTTACAAATGTGGAGAGCATTCCATTGCCATGTGACCTCACTCTCCACATTTGTAACACAGTCCCACCACCACCGCCACTACTGCCCCCCACTGCACTCCCTCATTGCCAAGTAGGCGTAAAATGACCTTTAATTTTCGTTTCCGAAATTCAACCAGCAACAGATGGAAGCCTAAAAATGTACATAGTTACATTATACCTAAGCCCTCCCCCACCCCCTATCAGCCCACCCCACCCGCCGCCAAACCCTCCCCACCCCCGCCGCCCTCCCTCTCCCCTATCCACCCTTCCCCGACCCTCCCCCATCCCCCCGTCCCAGCATCCCCCTCCCTCCCCCCACCCCATGCCCAACCTCCCCAGCCATCCCCCATCCCCCGCCCAAGACCCTCACCCCCTACCCACCCTCCAAAAGCCCTCCCCCACCCCCCTACAATCACATTTTACAACACAATATAGAAGAGAAATTAAATAAAACAAATTAATTAGAGAAATGAAAAAGAGGAGAGAGTATGAGAGGGGAATTACCGACAATGCAGTAGTTGTGGTGGTGGTGGCGTCAAGGTGCGCTGAGAGAAGAGAAGAAGAAGGAGCTCGGACAACGTTAATAGGCAACGTCAATGAGTGTGCACCGGCGATGGGACGGCGCTCCGGCGATGTGTCGGTGCTCCGGTGATGGCCGTTAGGGCAGTGCGAGTGAGTGTGAGGGAGAGGGGTGAGTGTGCGAGTGAGTGTGAGGGAGAGGGGTGAGTGTGCGAGGGAAATTTGCGAGTGAGTGTCTACTGTGTGTTGCGCGTAAAACTATAGGTTGAATTGGGCGGGATAGGAAGGGCTGCGGTTATCCTAGAAAACGCAGCCCTTCGTGTATGAAGGGTGCGGTTTACGGGCTAACCGCGACCCTACATTAATAGGGTGGTGGTTAGCCTTAAAACCGCGACCCTTCATACGATTTGAAGGGTCAGTGTTTTCTAGGTAACATGACCCTTCACTAAAAGGGCTGCGGTTTTCAAGGAAACCGCAGCCCTTCATACACGAAGGGCTGCGTTTTTCAAAAAACGCAGTCCTTCCGGCGCAGCCCTTCCTTTTTTTCCCCTAGTGAACTTAGATGCAGATCGTCTTGGTTATTTCTTAGGGAAATTGAATCAACTGTTGAATGTTTATCGCGTGTATGACATTAGCAGGTCTATTGGTTCTCTGTGTTTATTGCTGCTATTGGATTGAACTTAGACGCTGATCAGACTAGGTTATCCTTTAGTTAGGGTTTTATAGTCACGCTGATCGTGCTATTCAACTAAGAATAAGGAGAATACGAGATTAATTCTCAACAATAGATAATTATGGAAATAATTAGAGTTGCGATTCAATGATCGATAATGAATTGAAGTGGATGTTAATCAGATTCAAGATCTTCCCATATTGATTTCTCATTTTATTTATATGATAGTTAGTTATAGTTTATTCATTAACTCTTTTGAAACCCCCCTTATTATTAGGTTTCTCCGCCCTTAGCTTAATCTAAGTACTGATTCACGCTAAATATTAAGCTCGTCCCTGTTTCCATGTGGATACGATTCCTACTTCCATTATACTTGCTTAGTGTGCATGAGAGTAGGAGAAATTTATCTTTGGTTAGGTGTACACGGCAAACGCCTACCACTCGGCTCGAGCTCGAGTTTCGAAATCGAGGCTCGGCTCGAGCTCGAGGCTCGTCGAGCCTCAAAAACGGAGCTCGGCTCGGGCTCGTTTCTTGGAATGTGAGGCTCGGCTCGAGCTCGTTTGAGGCTCGGCTCGAGCACGTTTGAGGCTCGTGATCGTTTGAGGCTCGGGCTCGTTTGAGGCTCGAGGCTCATGCTCGTTTGGTTGTATTTTTTTCCCTATTTTAATATATGGTATATTTTTATTGTTATGCCTTTTTTTATTAATGAATAATAATACTATTTTTTATATTTTTCTAAGAAAAAAATAACTCGAGCCGTTCGCGAGCTTTTCGAGCCGAGCTTAGCTTAGCTCGTGGCTCGTATCGTTTGGTCTCGAGCCGATTCCGAGCTCGAGCCGAGCCTTAGCGAGCCGAGTCCTGGCCGAGCTTTCACCGAGCCGAGTTCGAACTGTTCACGGGCAGGCTTGGCTCATTCCCAGCCCTAGATTCAATAGTGGTGGGTCACTGATTTTCTACCTCATGGATTTGAAAAAAAGGGGTGTATCATGCTAAACCCAATTGGATAAGCCATTTTCTTACCCCGTCATCTAACTAAGATTCGAATCCCAAATCTTGGTGGGAAATGGAAACCCTAGTAGACCTTCGATTACAAGAATGCATATAGGTGTATAAAAATCATGTTTTAGTCTACACAATTTTTAATTTATTTTGGTTCGAAGAAGAGTCACCAATTAATTTTCTGGAAAAGCTAATAAACCAGAAATAAGAGTTCAGGGTGAATTTTTTTACTTTATTTAGTGAGATATTTCAATTACATGTACACAATTCCATTAATTGCATATTAAAACAAATATAAAGGTTTTTTTAACACATAAGATCTAATTCTTGGTGATTACTTTATTAAAATCACAAGATAAAATAGGTACCTAGATCGGTTGTCAGTTAAATGCTTAAAGCTAAAGGATAAACTATGAGGAAAGATAAGTACAACCATGAAATCCATTGCACATCTGCCCCATCGTAGGTATAGTTATAAGGACAATTGTTGGTTAGAAACAGCATATCCAGCCTCAGCAAGTTAGCAATAATGAAGCAAAGAGGTCCATAATTCATAATCTTGACAATGCTTAACTTCAATCCCAAGCTGGACTCCAAAACCATAAGAATAGTATTATTTGTCTAACAAAAAATAGAAAATAAATAACAGACAAAAGTAGAATAACAGATGAAGGAGTAGAATAGCATCGCCCCACGCAAGGATAACAATCAAAATCAAATAACAGACAAAAGTATAAAGCTTAGGAAAATTACAGGCATACAAATATACAACGTATAAGCTCTCAGATAACTTCAAAAAAAAGATAATTCAGTTTACAAATTTTTCAGGCTTGCAATTCCACAAACTTGAACACGTGTCATATAAGCATCAAAATCGGTTCCTAATTCTCCATTTCTCTCCTATTTACGAGAAATGTCTAAACCAAAACTGTTTTGAACACAATTTGTTCTCAACAATTTTTTGGTGGTATACTAAGCAAAAACAATAGCATAGATATTACAAATGGTAGTATATTTATACAAGAAAATAGTATACAAAAGCCCATAAGGCCTCATTATAGGTATATTACCACGGTAATGTTTTAAATTTCAATATACTACTTAATTGATTGTATGTACTATTTGTTTTACTACCACTTTTCTTGATGATCACAAAAAAGAATGTATAGAATGGTTCTAAATTGGGCAAAGCTCCTTATTTACTTATAAAATAACATATTACATACATGATACATTACGGTCTCAAAATATTAGATGAAGACTGACCTAAAATGTGACCAAATCAACTTAAAAACGAAATTTGGAGATAGGATGACATACTATGTACTATCAAAAAATTAATCCCAGGACAGCTAACCACCAACATCAAAAACAAACACAAACAATCAAGAAATTCGAGCAAAAAGAGGCAAAATCAAAAAGCCCTAATTCGATTTCTAGGGTTCGAGTTTTCAAACAACATAAATCAGAAATCGAAAAAAAGAAAACAAATTCGAGCCACTTATTTGTTTTAAGGAAGAATGGGGGAAAATGCGAGTGAAAATTGAACTGGGAACCCTAGAAATGGGGGATCAAGTCGAATTCAGAGCTTCCATGAAAACAACGGTGATGATAACGAGAAGGAGACGACGAGAGAAGGAGGGCAAAAATAAGGGCTTGAGACCAATTGAGCAGATGACGGAGGGATGGAGCGAGGGACGGAGGAGTCAGGTTCGCGGGTCGAGAGAGCGGTGGATTTGGGAGGGAGGGAGGGAGGGAGGGAGAACAACGGACTTGTTATGAGAGAGAGAGCCCGGACGAGGGTTTCATGATAAATGTATATGAGAGAGACCAAGTGCTCGGGTTGACTAACCGGAGCACTTATTCACAAGTGCTTGGGTTGATTAATCAACCGGAGCACTAGATATTAAGTGCTCCGGTTGACAAATCAACCCAAGCACTTGTGAATTTTTTAAATTAAAATTTTCACATGTGCTTGGGTTGATTAGTCAATCGGAGCACTTGACAAGTAGCACATGGAGTTTTTTCCACTAGTGTATTTTATTAGGCGTGGTTTAACTAATTTGCACGAATGATCTATAAAAAATATTTGTGATCATAAAATTGCAATTAAAGGCATAAAATAGGCATAAAGCATCCAAAGCATGAGAAAAAGAATAGGAAAGATTATACAAAATATACAAGATGTACACTCGTTTATGAATTTAATTCCTACATCATGAAAAGTAGATCGTTAGTATAAATGGAATTAAATCATAACTGAAAACAAAAATTATACCATTGTTGCGTAGGTCTGCTTGTACGAACGTTGGAGGAATCAGTCATTAGCCTTGAAAAAGGGAATTTAAATGAAGATTGAAAGGAGTATGAGGGATGAAGAATTTTTAGAGAGTTTTGGAGAGTTTTTGAGTGTTGATTTTGTATTGAACATATGTGTAAAGTCCAAGAAAAGTCTGTGTAAAATCGCGTGGAAAAGCTGAGTATGGATTCGGGTTTAAAAAACAACGTCATATGGTGCGCCAAGCGCACGAGGCTTGCGTGTGATGCAAGATTGGTGCATTTGGCGCATCGATTTTACTGAGTGGATTTTTTATTTTGTCGATTTGTTGGTCGTTTTCGATGACTTCTAGCCTAACTTGAGGGGAAGCATGTTGAACAAAACAAACAAGCAATCAATAATGTCATATAGGTAAGAATAGTATGCAATTCCATCATAAACTCAAGATCTATGTTTGATACTATGGTCAGGTTTAGGTTAAGGCTTAAAAGGGTCAATGACTAAGAGATTGATCCCACGTGTACCTTTGCTTAAAACGGGGGCCATGTGTAAGACGCACTCTAGTCTCAAGTCAGGAACAAGAGAATTGTTATTTTACTAGGAACAATACAAGAGGGGGGTGAATTGTATGTGTAGAAATAAACGTAACTTTTTGCGGAATTTTCAACTTGAACAAAGAAACAAGCTAAAGGAACACAAGAGATTTTTACGACGAAAAACTTCTTGGGCCCAACAAGAAGAAACAACCTCGACCACTAGGGATTTTAAACTCAACTCTTTCACTAATTAGGCCAAACAACTTTGTTACAACCTAATTCTACTCACGGGCCACACCTTGAGTTCCTAAACTCAAGTTCCTGAACAACTGTTCCCTTAACAGTTGTTCCTCTCAACTTCACTTGAAGTTTTCTCACTTTAACTCGCTTCACTCAAAGCTTCTCTCTTACAGAACTTCACTCAAAGTCCCCTTACCCCAAAAACCAAAATACAATTGATCAAAATAAACTCAGTGGAATAAGAGTAAGAAGGCAAAGAACAAATGGCTTTTATGAGAGAATGAAGGCACCGACACTTTACTTAGTTAAACTCACTAATTCACTTGGTCAGACACAAATTGGAACTTAATTAGACATTAGTATTTATAGTGGTAATTGTAACAACCCATAATTTTGCTCCTAGTTTTTCGCAAAAGTTTTCCCTAAAACTATTATTTTCTCTAAATTAATGATTTTTATTCTTTATAATTTTGGGAGCCGAATTATTATTTTATTATATGGTGTGTTAATGTGTGCATTATATTTATATTTATAATATAATTTATTAGAATTATTTTCATTATTAAGTATTTTCAAAGTTTAGGCGCGATTTAGGAATTTATCGATTTATCGCGTGACGGACTTTTGATGCGTGGACCTTTGATGACTTGGGCCGAAATCATCTTGGTGTACTTGGGCTTGGACAGCCGGCTATGGGGAGGGAGAAGGAAGAAGTTTCTCTTCTTTTATTTCATTTCTTTTAATTGATGACTCTTGGTAGTTTGTAACCCCCATAACCCCCCTAATCATTTCTCCTAAACCCTTCATTTTTTCCTTGCCATAAAATTCTGATTTTTATTAAAAGAAGTTCAGCATCATTCTCATTTAACCCTCACCGTTTTCAAGAAAAGAAAGAGAGCAAAGGAAGAGGAAAAGAATAGAAAGGTTCAACCCGGTTTTTCCTGTCACACCTTCACGAAAATAACCGTAGCCGGAGATCTAATCGTTGGATCGTCTTCAAATTTGGACAAAACGTTTACAACATCTTGTTCTTAACTTTAACCGGAGCGATTTAGAATCCGAGCTTTTGATCACCGGGAATCATGGTCGGAACAGAGCAGTGCGAAACAAGAGTTTTCAACGTTCAAGAAGAAAATGCCTAGTGACTTATTGCTACAATTTTCGTTCGTGGAGGACTTGGATTGCACATATTTTTCGTATATCTTTAGACTCGCTCTCCTCCCGACGTTCCAGGTAACTAGTAGTTATCTTAGAACCATAGCGATTAGAGTATTATTCGGTATTAGATTATTACGCTAGGAATTATTTAAAATAATTTTTAAATGAAATTATTGACGAAATTTGACATGAATATACTTGATTCATTCTTTGTGAATATTGTATAAAGACAAATAATTTTAGTCTGATTTTTAGTATTTATTTGATTTAATTGGTGTTTTGTGCGTTTTTGGCTTATTTGCATGATAATTATTAAAGGAATGTTAAAATTACTGAAATTATTTTTCGTGGATCATGTTATATGTGTAGTATGTATTCCATGCCTTATAACAATTTTTGCCTACTGTTTACCTGTTTATTTAATTGATATATCTGTTTTTGCATTATCGTTTCTGTCAGTATATCAATCATGAAAATTATTTATGGAAGCCGAAAAATTCATTTCTTTAAATATTATGTATTTTCGTGAGTTTATGCATGTTAGGTAAATTTTTGGTAATTTTTTGGCGTTTATTTTTATTTTTATTTATTATATTGGCTTTATTAAGTAATCTGTAAAGTAACGTTTAAAAATACTTTTAGAGTCCGAAAATTATAAATAAATTTTTTACCATGCCAGTAGAGCCATTAGGGTCGTATGATAATTTTTTCGTGATTTTACTGGTTGAACTTATTAGTTTAATAATTATTATTGGGTTTTTGTTGTGAAATTGAGGATACTCTTTTAAATTATTGGAGAGCTTGTTAGTCAGAAATAATTTGTAATCTATTATGTTCTTGGTTTCTGATGTTCAGTAGATTGCAGTAAGTATTATTGGGTATCATTATGTTTATGTTTGATTTATGAGAAAAATGATTAATTGTTACTACTCTTTTATTGAATAAGCCTTGGAGTTAATTGGTGATGTATTTCTGATTGAACTGTTAGTGCTGTAAAAACTATTTCAATATCATTGTTGATGCTTAGTGATGTTCAAAGTATTGTGGTTGGAGATATTTGTTGTAAGTTTGTAAGTTACTACTTTGAGGATTTTTGAAGAATTACTTTTGATGAATTATGGGTATAAGGCCGGGTGGCATCCCTTTTGACGAATATTTTTGAGCTGAATGATGCTTTGATGATATTTATGAAATATGATTTTATTTTTGAGATAAGAATATCCGGTGGGATAGATGTAGTCCCCGGTGAAGAACATGCCAACCACCTGGTTTGCGAACTAGAAGTACACCTGGGTTAATTGTTGTCGTCCGAGAGGTCAGGGAGTTCTGCGTGTTCTACCCTGCATCGGGAGTTTGGCCATTCTTAGACACAGGCAATGGGGAATGTAAGCCCATAGACTGATCTGGAGATTGCGATCTGACAAACCTTAGGAAGTGAATTGCGATTCACTGGCGTTCGGTTTCTGACTCAATAACTTGTTTTACCTATACTTTTATTTTTATTTTTATAAAAGTACTCTTGAGATGATTTATTTATTTTTATCCAACTCACTTGCTATTTATTATTCACTTGCGTTATTTGTGAGTTATATGGAAGTGGATGCATATCGTAGTTGACTTGACTTTATTATTTCCTTTCTTATTAATCTATGTCTGAATCATGCTTTGATTTCTTTTGTTCTGGGATGCTAGTTACTCCCCACTGATTGTGGATTGTTGT
This sequence comes from Beta corolliflora, assembly GCA_947648045.1. Taxonomy (NCBI): domain Eukaryota; kingdom Viridiplantae; phylum Streptophyta; class Magnoliopsida; order Caryophyllales; family Amaranthaceae; genus Beta; species Beta corolliflora. Next base: position 4,733,153 of record CANSZD010002940.1, on the reverse strand, counting down.
TATATATTTTGCAGGTTATGTTGATGGGAATCTTCTTGGGCTCGGGTTGAGATGTGAGCATTAAAATGTTAGATGTTTTAGGCCTAGACTTTTAGTTAGTTGAAGAGTTAGTTTTATCTTTTGGATATTACTCTAATTAATTTAAATTATTTATACTATTTACTTATGTTGGTTATCACTTAGTTATTTAAACGCATTTCTTGTAGTAGTGACATTCCCAGAAGACGATGTTTCCGCCATCGTCCTATTAATACTATTATTATTTCTTTCTTTTCTGCTTTGAAATTCTGGGGTGTTACAGGTAATAACTTAGAACGTGGGATTAAAACATGTGTTAGTGGTAAAATCATTATCCCATGATGTTCCTTACCCGGAGTAACACGTTCCTCAATCAACCCATGATCTCCATGATCACTGTTACACGTGGGAGAGAATTGAGTTACTGCTCCCTTAATTTTAGCAACCACTTAAAGCATTATTTCGAAAATCTGATTTAATTAAAAAGCATTTTAATTATTAAAACCAAAATAAAATCCTTTTACCAAAAATATTATTTTTAAAATATTTTCCATAAAACCGAAAAGGATATTTATCTTTTATAAAAATAAAATCTTTTCTTTAAAAAAGATTTTCCTTAAAATCATATTTTTCCTTAAATAAAACGGTTACCTAGAATCTAGGCATAAATTACTCAACAGACATAATTAAACCGTTGTAATGCTTCATCCTAAGTCTAGTTCCTTTTAATAGTTAGTTCCTTTAACTTATTAGTTAAGCGTCAGTGCGTCTGTTCCTTACAAAGGAACAAACGCTCATTCTCATTCTAAATTGTCATTGTTCCTTATCATTCTTACTCGTTCCTTAACAATGGAACTAGAAACAAAAAGCCTTGCTTTAGTCTTCTTGCTCCAATGCTGCTCCAGTACCAAATTATGAAGCATCTTCACTTAGTCTTCAAAATCCAAACTTGATTTCTTCCTTGACTTAGTATTCTCTTTGTTCCTTTCATTGATACCTTGAAATTCATTCACTTAAACAACTTGTTAGTCCAATACTTAGTTTGCATCTTTGTTCCTTTGTCATCATCAAAACTAGGGTTCAATAATTTCCCCCTTTTTGATGATGACAACAAAGTTACAAACTAAGGAATACAACAAATAACATAAGAGAATGAAAAAGATAAAATAATAATTTATATATAATTTATATAATTTAATTAATTAATATTTTTTTAGTTTTTTCAAATTTTGCAATTTTTCCAACTTAGTTTGGTTCTTTATCTTTTCCCCCTTTGTCATCGTCAAAAAGATCAAACGCTTGGTGATTTTGGGAAGACTGTAATGCACAAGACTTTGATACCATTAACAAGCACCAAAAATGGTTAAGTTAGGAATTTCAAAGGTTAGACTTGTTCAAACATCAATCACATAATACTAGCCAATTCAAGTAAGAAATTATGCACTCAAATCACAAACGAAGACAAATATAGCAAAAGTCATCTATTTATAACACTTGTTCCATTAAAGTACAAAAGAGAAAAAGAAGAAAAGAAAAGAAACAAAAGCTAAGAATTCTTGTTCCTTTAAGTGAAACAAGAACTAGACATTAGGAAGGGAAGGAGAATGGTGTTCCTCTACGACTTCTTCCTCAACCACTTCTTCCAACTTCTTCATCACCTCTCCATGTTGCTCATCTAGTTGTTGCTTCAAACTGTTAATGGCTTGGGCCATCATCTCCATGTTCTTTTGTTGTTCAATCACGGTATCACTGAGGACTTTCATTAAACCCATCATTTTATCAGCTTTAGCATCTAAAGTCCAGTGAATATGGTTGTAAAACTCAATCATATGTTGAGCAGGGAGACACACTTCATTAACCCAACCGAACTCATCCGAAGGAACTTGTTCCTTTCCCTTAGAACCAGAGGCAGAGGATGGTTTAGGTTGAGGAATTGGGATGTTTTCTTGTGAAAGACCTGTTGTTCCTGGGAGAGAAACAGAAGGTGAGGTGGTGGTGTAAATGGAAGGAAGAAAAGGTGGTTGTGGTGGAAGGTCAGTAGATGTAGAGGAGAAAGGATTTGGTTCTTTCATCTCAACTTTCAACTGTTCATAAGTGGAAGGAACAGAGAAGGATGAGGGAGAGATGGAAGGAATGGTGGTGAGGGTTACTGGTATTTTTGGTGAAGATGGAGGAGTAGGTTCCTTAGGTAAATTATGATCCTATTCCTCTGCATCAGAGAGGACTAAAGGTGAGTCCTTATTTGAAGGAACAGTTTTAGCAATTTTCAACCTAGCTAGTGCTTTGTCTAACACTCTTAGGAACAGGAGGGGAATGCTTTTTGGCAACAGTTTTGCGCCTCTTGGGTTTCTGTTCTTTTGGTTCTGTAGGGGCAGGAACATATTCCTCTAGTATGACTTCCACTGGTTCCTCTTCTACTGCCTTAGGCAGTTTTCTCTTGTGAAAGGAACTAGGAGCAATCCTCCCTTGAGTTAACACTCCCTCTTGGACATAGAGGGCTAAACCATACAAAGTTTTTTCATTGAGAATATTACCTTGTTTTATTCCCAAGGTATGCCAACCAGTAGTCTTCACTTTAAAGTGAGAAAGAAGAGAGGTGATCAATGCACCATAACCAACAACACAATGATTTCCAATGCAATGAGTTAGATGTTGGATAAAGAGAGAATGGAGGTTTATTTGAATGTGGTGGTCAATGCAAAACATATAACACATATCCAAGAGACCCACCTCATTCCTCTTTTCAGTTCGAGGAATGAGTGCTCTCCGAACAAGGTTAAATAGAATTTTGTGGATAGGAGAAAGAAGATTGTGATTTATTTTGTTTTGGCCAGCAGTTCCCCCAAAAAATTCAACAATGTCATCTTGGGAGAAATTGGGAAAGGCAACAGTTCCTTTCCTCTTAAAATACAGATCAGTTCCTTTGCAAGGAACTTCCCATATTTTTGCTAAAGTTTCTTGGGAAAATTTTATTTTCTTCCCCCTAACTTCCGTAGTACATACTCCATCAGTGTTGATGAAGTTTGCACAAAATTCATCCATAGCTAAAGGAACGAGGCCATTGTTAAAAGCGGTTTCAAACAAGTATTTCATACCTTGTTCCTTTAGTATGTCGGTTAATTCATTGAACCTAACTTTCTTGGCCCACTCCAAATCAACACAAAATCCTAAGACATACCTTGAATCACTTCTTTCCACTCGTTTCTTGGAGGAAGAAGCAACAGTTCCTTTGGAAGGAACAGGTGTAGCTTCTTCTTCCCCCTTAACTTGTTCCGGGGATTCTTCTTCATCATCTTCCCCAATCAGTTTTCTTCTTCTCACACTTCTCCTAGGTGACTCCAATTTTTGCTCTTCTATCGCCATTGTTGTTTCTTGAGATTTTTCGATTTCTAGGGTTTTGGATGGAAAAGAGGGGTTTTCCATTTGAGAGGTTTTGGGATTTTTTGTTGTTGGAAAAGGTGAATTGAGTGAGGTTTTTGCCATTTGGTGAAAAGAATTTGAGGTTTTATGACGTGCGAAGAGGTGTGAAGGAGATGAATAATGGTGAAGTTGAAGCGTTTAAGGAACACGGTTTGGGATGGAAGGAAGAAGAAGATGCATGTAACAGTAAATGAAGAGTTACACGCGTGAAAATTAAAGGATAAAATTACAAAATAAAAGATAAAAAGAAAAGAAAAGATGGAAGGGGAATCATGACTTGATTAAATCTGATTCCTATATTTTTGGGATTTTCGGTTTTTTTTATTTTTATAGATTTTTTAATTTATGGAAAGAAAATAAATTCTAAGGAACATCTTATGCTAAATGTCAACATTCTTCATATCATGCATGTTTCATTATCTTAGGAACAATAAGGGGAGTATTATGTGACATTTGTGAGTTGCTTTATTCCTTTGAATCCATGTACATGTTTTTAGCATCTTAATTTGCAATGGTCTTAGGTAATTAATCACAGTCACTTAATATCACATAGAGTAAGACAAATCAATTCAGACATGGGGGATTGGAATAGGAACAATTACTTAAGTTTTATTAAACCTAACTCAAGCCTTAATTTTTCATATCTCTCTCTTTGTAGAGGCTTAGTTAGTATATCAGCAATCTGATTTTCAGTTTGACAAAACTCAAGTTTAATCAAACCTTTTTCCACAATTTCTTTTAAAAAGTGATGTCTGATATGTATATGCTTAACTCTTAAATGATGCACTGTATCTTTTGAAATACTAATGGCACTAGTATTATCACAATAAATAGAAACACAATTAAAGATTATTCCATAGTCACAGAGTTGTTGTTTTATCCAAAGCATTTGAGAACAACATGTAGCAACGCCTACATATTCGCTTCAACAATGGATAAAGCAAGCGTGTTTTGTTTCTTGGTACTCCAAGAAACTAAACTATGACTAAGAAATTGAACCATACCTGAGGTACTTTTCCTATTTACAAGATCCCCGAGCATAATCAGCATCAGCATATCCTCTTAACTCAAATGTATCACTTCTTGGATAGAAAAGTCCAAGATCATCTGTTCCTTTAAGATATCTAAGAATTCTCTTCACGACAGTTAAATGAGACTCCTTGGGATTAGCTTGAAATCTAGCACACCAACCAACACTAAAAGCTATGTCTGGACGACTAGCGATTAGATACAAAAGTGAACCAATCATGCCTCTATATTTTGTTTGATCAATACTTGTTCCTATGGAATCTTCATCTAATCTAGTTGAGGTTCCCATAGGAGTGTGATTTATCTTTGAATTTTCGAGGCCATATTTCTTTAGCAGTTCCTTTATGTATTTTTGTTGGTGAATAATTATTCCTTTTTCAGTTTGCTTAATTTGTAACCCAAGAAAGAAATTTAACTCTCCCATCATACTCATCTCAAATTCATTACTCATAAGTTTTGAGAACTCTTTGCACAATGATTCATTAGTTGCTCCGAAAATAATGTCATCAACATATATTTGAACAAGTAGTATGTCAGTTCCTTTCTATTTTAGAAACAAAGTTTTATCCACTTTTCCTCTTTTAAAGTTGTTTTCTAAAAGGAACTTTGATAATCTCTCATACCATGACACGGGCGCTTGCTTTAACCCATAAAGAGCCTTGTCGAAGCTTGTAGACATGGTTTGGGGAGATCATTGCTTTCAAATCCAGGGGGTTGTTCAACATATACATCTTCATTAAAATAGCCATTTAGAAAAGCACACTTAACATCCATTTGATATAGTTTCCATATAAGCAACAAATGCAATTAGTATTCTAATGGCTTCAAGTCTAGTAACAGGAGCAAAGGTTTCTTCATAGTTAATTCCTTTTTATTGATTATAACCTTTTACTACAAGTCTAGCTTTGTTCCTTACAATTTTTCCATACTCATCTAGTTTATTTCTAAACACCCATTTTAAGCCAATCACTTTTTGTTGTTTAGAAGAGGGAACTAGATGCCATACCTTGTTTCTTTCGAACTCATTTAATTCAGCTTGCATAGCAGTGATCCAATCAGAATCAGTTAGGGATTCTTCATGATTTCTTAGTTCTATTATTGATAAGAACGCATGAAATGCACAAAAATTCCTTAACTGAGATCTAGTTTGCGTACCTTTGGATATGTCACTTATTATGAGTCCCATTGGATGTGATTTTTGATGTCTCCACGGTTTTGGTTGAAACTCCCTTATAGGAACATGTTGTTCCTCTTGAGTTTCATGAGAGGATGAGGAGCTTTGTTCACTTGTTCCTTTTTCAGCAATTGTTGAATCAGTTCCTTCAACATTCTCGTTCTTAGTAGGAACAGGAACAGCTCCACCATCTTGAGGAACAGGAACATCATTGTTATGAATGTTTTCATCTCCTTCGTTCCTTTCCTCTTTTATTTCTTCTTCCTCAATTGAATCTGCATCTTTCTCATTTGGTCGTACCAAGCCAATCTCAAAGTCATCAACCTGTTTGCTTGGATTAAAGTTGTCAGATTCATCAAAGATTATGTGGACACTTTCTTCAACACACATAGTTCTTTTATTGTAAACTCTATAGGCCTTACTATGTGATGCATCAAATTTTCCAAGATTATATTTCCCATTGTTATGAACAAAACATTTGCAACCAAATGTTCTGAAATGAGTAATATTGGGTTTCTTTCCAAAATAAAGCTCATAAGGAGTTTTGTTAATGATAGGTGTCATCATGGCACGATTTATTATGTGACAAGCAGTATTAACAGCCTCTGTCCAAAAGTTCCTTGGAAGTTCACTAGCAATTAGCATGGTCCTAGCCATTTCTTCCAAAGTTCTATTTTTCCTTTCTACAACCCCATTTTGTTGTGGTGTCCTAGGGGCAGAAAAATTATAATCTAGGCCATGGATTCTGCTTAAGTCATCAAATTTATAATTTTCAAATTCTTTACCATGATCGGATCTAATATGCATTAATTTGTGACCACTCAAATTTTGAACTCTTTTAGCAAAGACAAGGAACTCATCATAAGTCTCATCCTTACTAGAGAGAAAAATAACCCAAGTATACCTAGAGTAGTCATCAACAATAACTAACACATACCTCTTTCCACTTCTACTTTGAATTCTCATAGGGCCACACAAATCCATATGAATTAATTCTAAAGGTTTTGTGGTGCTTACAACAGTTTTAGAATTGAAAGAGGATCTAATATGCTTTCCTTTGGCACATGCATCACAAACTTGATCAATATGCAATTTTATAGATGGTAATCCCAAAACAAGATCTTTTGATCGAAGTTTGTCAAGTAATGAAAAGCTAGCATGTCCTAGACGCTTATGCCATAAGAGTGGATCATCTTCAATAACACTAAGCATGTCAAATTGTTTTTAGGAACAAGATCAAGATCCACAATATATGTATTCCCTTTCCTTGTTCCTTCTAAGATGACACTCTTAGAGTTAATGTTAATGATCAAGCATTTTTCACTATTAAATTTAACAACATTTCCCTTGTCACAGAATTGGGAAATACTTAACAGATTATGCTTTAAACCTTCAACTAAAAATACATTATCAATGGAATGTGATGGTAACTTACCAACCTTACCCATGACAACTATGTTACCTTTCTTATTGTCACCAAAAGTCACACTTCCATCTTCATAGGTTGAGAGTGAGAGAAACTTAGATTTGTCTCCTGTCATATGCTTAGAACAACCACTATCAAGATACCAAGTGTTGTTCCCCCTCACTCCAACCTGCAAAAATCAACTAGTTGTTAGTTGTAGGAACCCCTTGTTTCGTGGGTTCCTGTTCTTGACTAGCACTTGTTTTGGCAACCCATTTCATGTTGCACAATTTCACATTTTTGCCAATCATTCCAGTTCTTAGTTGACATTGAGTTATGTAATGACCTAGCTTACCACAGTACATGTATATTTTATCACTAGGTAGGTCAACATATTTCTTAGGCTTGTTCCTCTTCTTGTAGTTTTTAAAACCAAGACCTTCTTTTCTTTTAGTCTGTGGTCTTTCAATCCACTTAGGAACAGCCATCACTTTGCCTCTGTTCCTTGCAACAACCAGTTCCTTCTTGAGATTACAGATTTGTTCCTTTAAAATATCTTTCTCTTTATTCAAATTTTCGATCTCAGATCTGTAACCTTTCAAAGGAGTTGATCTAGTATCAAAGGAACTTTGAACAAGGATAAATTCCTTTAAGTGTGAAATTTCTAAATTGATTAGATAATTTTCATTCTTCACACTCTCATATGATTCCTTGATTTTTAAATTTTTATCAAATAAATCAAAGAACCTAGTTTCAACATCCGTTCTCATTTTCTTAAGCCATTCTATATGTTCTTTACAAACTTTAACAGCTTGTTCAGTTTGCTCACGTTTTTCACGTTCATCTCTACATTCAGAATTGCATCATAAAGAAGATCATAAATTTCAGGCCTAGTTTTGCCATCTAAGTCTGATTCAAGTCCATGTTGGCTTACCTCGACTTTTTCTTCATCTTCTTTTTCGTCAGTGTTTGCCATGAGGCAAAGATTGGCGCTTTCTTCGATTTTTTGTTCTTCTTCCTCTTCAGTCTCTGAATCTCCCCAAGCTGCTATCATAGCCTTTCGAACGTTCGCTTTAGAGAAAGGTGCTTTGGATTCCTTGTTCCTTTCAGCGAAGCGTTCCTTATTTTTTTCTTTGGTCTTATCATTTTCCCAAAGTGGACATTCCTTGATGAAGTGTTCTGTACTACCACATTTATGACAATCAACTTTGTTAGAAAACCTTTTAGTTTTACCTTTTAAGTTCCCATTCTTCATGTTCCTATACATCTTTCGAAATTTTCAAACCATGAGTGCTGCTTCCTCTTCTTCTGAGTCAGAGTCATCTTCATCATCTGCTTTGAGGGCAATAGATTTTGACTTAGAGCTTTCACCATACTCAGTATCAAGGTGAAGCTCATGAGTCATAAGTGATCCAGCAAGCTGTTCCAAGTTGAACTTAGTGAAGTCTTTTGTTTCTTGTAAAGCAGTGACCTTAGCCATCCATCTATCCTTAGGAAGACTCCTAAGAACTTTTCGAACCTGTTCTTCTGATGAAATAAACTTACCAAGAGAAGCTAACTCATTAATAATGTTAGTAAAACAAGTAAACATCTCTTGTATGCTTTCCTTAGTCTTCATGGAGAACAGTTCATATTGATTCATTAGTAAATCAATTTTAGATCTCTTGACTTCATTAGTTCCTTCATGGGTTACTTCTAGTAAATCCCATATCTGCTTTGCGGAATTGCATCCCATGATCCTATTGTGTTCATGGGGTCCATGTGCACAATGCAAGGGTTTAATAGCCATTGCATTTACTTCCACTTTTTCGAAATCAGCTTTGTCATATTCAGAGAAGGGTTTAGGAATTACCTCATTTTTGTCATTAGTAGTTGTGACCTCAAAATCACCAACCTCAATGACTCTCCATACCTGGTAGTTTTCGGCCTTGATGAATATCTCCATCCTGTTCTTCCAGTAGGAATAAAACTTTCCATTGAACATGGGAGGCCTTTGCGTAGAGTAACCTTCCTCAAGTTTCTCGGTGGTATTCATTGTTCCTTGGATCTTTTTCTCAATAGGGTTTCCTATCCTTCGTGAGTTCTGGCTCTTATACCAATTGTTATTTTACTAGGAAAAATACAAGAGGGGGGGTGAATTGTATGTGTAGAAATAAACGTAACTTTTTGCGGAATTTTAAACTTGAACAAAGAATCAAGCTAAAGGAACACAAGGGATTTTACGACGAAAAACTTCTTGGGCCCAACAAGAAGAAACAACCTCGACCACTAGGGATTTTAAACTCAACTCTTTCACTAATTAGGCCAAACAACTTTGTTACAACCTAATTCTACTCACGGGCCACACCTTGAGTTCCTAAACTCAAGTTCCTGAATAATTGTTCCCTTAACAGTTGTTCCTCTCAACTTCACTTGAAGTTTTCTCACTTTAACTCGCTTCACTCAAAGCTTCTCTCTTACAGAACTTCACTCAAAGTCCCCTTACCCCAAAAACCAAAATACAATTGATCAAAATAAACTCAGTGGAATTAGAGTAAGAAGGCAAAGAACAAATGGCTTTTATGAGAGAATGAAGGCACTGACACTTTACTTAGTTAAACTCACTAATTCACTTGATCAGACACAAATTGGAACTTAATTAGACATTAGTATTTATAGTGGTAATAACTTAGAACGTGGGATTAAAACATGTGTTAGTGGTAAAATCATTATCCCATGATGTTCCTTACCCGGAGGAACACGTTCCTCAATCAACCCATGATCTCCATGATCACTGTTAAACGTGGGAGAGAATTGAGAAACTGCTCCCTTAATTTTAGCAACCACTTAAAGCATTATTTCGAAAATCTGATTTAATTAAAAAGCATTTTAATTATTAAAACCAAAATAAAATCCTTTTACCAAAAATATTATTTTTAAAATATTTTCCATAAAACCGAAAAGGATATTTATCTTTTATAAAAATAAAATCTTTTCCTTAAAAAAGATTTTCCTTAAAATCAGATTTTTCCTTAAATAAAACGGTTACCTAGATCTAGGCATAAATTACTCAACAGACATAATTAAATCGTTGTAATGCTTCATCCTAAGTCTAGTTCCTTTTAATAGTTAGTTCCTTTAACTTATTAGTTAAGCGACAGTGCGTCTGTTCCTTACAAAGGAACAAACGCTCATTCTCATTCTAAATTGTCATTGTTCCTTACCATTCTTACTCGTTCCTTAACAATGGAACTAGAAACAAAAAGCCTTGCTTTAGTCTTCTTGCTCCAATGCTGCTCCAGTACCAAATTATGAAACATCTTCACTTAGTCTTCAAAATCCAAACTTGATTTCTTCTTTGACTTAGTATTCTCTTTGTTCCTTTCATTGATACCTTGAAATTCATTCACTTAAACAACTTGTTAGTCCAATACTTAGTTTGCATCTTTGTTCCTTTGTCATCATCAAAACTAGGGTTCAACAAGAATAATGCCATGGTTGGGTAGGTAATGCTTATGACTAAGATCCAACACTGTCGCTCAGGAAGCTTTTTGGAGGGACAAAGTGTAAACCCCACGGGAGTGGCCTCGGGCATTAAACATGCGCTAATGAGGCAGAGACGATTGTTTTTATAGTGGCCCAGATAAATAGCCATGCATATGCGAAACTGTAATGTCATTTAAAAGCTAAAACAAGTATAAATCGTATTTTTCGAGTTTCACCCACTCATTAAAAATTGATTTTTAAATACTCCTCAGTGGAGTCGCCAAATTGTAGGCGTGTTTTCATGGCCTACGCGGGATGAACGTGTATTTGACTACCGCATTGTAAATGTTTAGTTTTCAAATATGTTTTTAAATGAAGAAGTCGCCAATAAGTCTTTAAAGGAAGACTCATAAACTTAATTGGATATTGGGCAATCGTAGGGACAACTTAGGGACTTATCCAATGTAGATTTCCCCGTCATGACTCCAGAGTTGGTCATTGAACCAAAGATTGAGTTTGGGGGTGAGCGTACGGATAAGATCAGGATTCAAATTAACCCATTGATGGCCTCTACTTAATAATGATTCATGTCAAGATTCATGCAATTAAATAACCACATAATATTTTAATGCAATTTAATAATTAGTCTACATTGGTTCATTAAACACATAAAAAACTAATTTTTGGGTGACATGTTATTATCCAATCAAAGTGCTGGGAACCTAATCCAATTGTCCAAATTAACTGAATTTAGCGTTGGAACATTTATTTAGGTATTTGATTAACAATAATAAGCATTTGAGGCGATGAAAGCATTAAATTATTATAGAAAATATAAAAGAAAAGAGAAGAGTATAGATTAGAATATACAAGAAGCGTTAATTCCTTTGAGATCTACATTATGACAAGTAAATTGTTAGTACAAAAAGAATTAAATTGGAAATGACCCTCAGGAATTATACATTTGTCGCTTGGGTCTTGTATAACGGTTTGCAGGATGAGCAATCTTGAAGCTTCAATGCAAATCAATTGAAAACGGACGGAATTCTAGGATTCCCTCTTGGAACAAATACTTTTATGCATACCTCTTCCGGTAGATTAATGGAGTGTTTGATGTGTTTGAGTGTTTAATAATGTGTTTGAATGTATTTGAATGTGATATAGAATGTATGTATATTTATGTGTTGTAAGTGTTGAAGTGTATTATGAAGTGTTGTAATCATAGGGAAAAGGTATATTAAAGCGTTCGAACAAAGCACGCCTATTTTTAGGCAAAAGAAACCGAAAACGACGCGGAAAGATAAAGCAAAACAATGCGCTTGACGCACAACTTATGGCGCTAGGCGCACGACTTGTGCGTCTCGCGCACTGACTTTGCATTTTTCGTTTTTGTGTACGGCATCGACGTTGCCCGCACACAATATGTTGCGTCAAAACCAACGTTGATCTGGCCAGTTTTTGATATTTTGACTAAATTTATCCTTTAAAATTCGAAATCAACTACCTTTAGGAATAAAAATGTGATTTTCGAAATATCCTTTAAAATTTAATTATCGGGAATAATTAATACTTTCCCCCGTATTAAATAAGATGCTACACTTTCTATAATGGGATGTTTCAAATAAGATGCTTGACTTTTTATTCTTTCCTTATTTGGTAAGTTTTGGGCTGTGAAATGACCATATTACCCTTAATTTAAAATTAAAAACTACATTGCCATACCTAATGACATCTGTAAAAACACAGTATCCCACTTTAATGATTCCCACCAAAATTCATTAAACCTCAACAACTTTTCAGTTTCAACCCCCCCCAATTAAAATCATCCCACCCAATTAAATCACCCAACCCCCATCTCTCGAACTTTTTACTCTCTCTCCTCATCTCTCCTCCCTATTCATCCCTCCTAACCCAGAAACCCTAGAAATTGAGTCCCAAACCCAGATCTCCTCCTCTCCTCTTCAACCTAAAACACGAATTTTGAATTATGGCCCATAAATTCATCCCCAATTGAGTCCCTTGACTGATGCGTTGTTGGAGACTAATGATGATGGGGAAACCCTGTTAATCAAGGACATTTGTGACTCGTTTGAACGGAGATCTCCGTGGCCACGACAGTTTTATGAAACCGGAGGTGCAAAAAATCATCTGGGTCCGAGCCCGAAGAAGGCTCTTGACTCTGCTTTAGAGGAGCAGATGGCGGAGATGGAGGCGTTTCATTTGGGGGAAGCTAGGCCGAAATTATCACCCGATTTGACTGCGAAAAACACCAAAGATGATAGCGATTGTCATATCGTGGAAGATTTCATGGATGGGGATGACTCATCATATGAAGGTGACCATGAGATTATAGATCTCGATGATGAGGAGGAGGAACAGGAGAAATTAGGGTTTCTAGAGAAGGTAATTAAGTTAGAAAAAATGGAGGAGGATTTTCCGATGGAGGATGTGGTGGAGGAGAAGAAAAAAGGGCCTTCTATTGTTCGCAGGCCGTATATGTTGAGATCTTGCAATGATATTTGCAAGTTACTGAAAAAGGGTGGTTAAAAAAGGATAAAGGAAAGGTAGTGGTTGAGGATAAAAGAACGGGGGTGGTTGAGGAAAAAGGAAATGGGTTGGTTGTTGATGGTGGGTGTAGGATTTTGGTATGTGGCCTGGCTGCAGGCGAGCAAGTGAAGAAGGTTGTGGGGAAGAAGAAGGTCATATGTTCCCCTGGGATATAAGATGAGGTTTATTGGAGCAGAACCCCTCTTCCTCTTGTCAAACACAGTGATTCCAGGAAGAATAGGGTTGAGCCATGGAAGCAAATTGATGAGGATGTATGGGATCCTCAATTGTTGAAGTTCATGAATGGACATGTCCCTGCATTCAGGAACAACTACATGTGAATGTATCCCTTATCAGACCACATCATTCTTTGGTTATTTCTAACTCCTTTACCTCTTTTAATCAATTTACTTGTTGCTTGCAAGCAATTCAATTTTTTGTCCCTTAAATGTGATGAGTCCCTGAATTGTGATGGACCCCTGTTAGTATGCTGAGGTTGTTTGCTTATGATGTTAATGCGTGATTGATTAAGGTCATGCTTATATGATATGCATTCCATGATTAATGGTTGTCCCTAATTTGGTTACTTCCCTGCATGGTTGGATGGTTTAGTGTTGTAGTTTAGAGTCCCTGATCACCACCTAATCCATATGATGAAAGGACTTATTAACTCTGAAACAAGGTTTGATTCGCTCGAGAGTTAACTCTGTTGAGGTACCAAACCTTGTTTTCAATGAGTTAAAACAAGAAACCCCTGATGGATTCATAGAGGACCACACTTGAGCATAAGAATTGATTGAACACGAACTGAAATTAAACTTCAATGCATTAAACTTGACTGCATCTACAAACCTAAGTTGATATGCATACCATTAATCTATACAAAAGTTCCTTTGATTACCAAAGCTTATATGAATATCAATTAACACTATGAGGATAAGGTTTATGCAGCAGTTAAATCTGTGTTATAGTAGTGAAAACAAAAGCTTGCATCTATCATCTTGTTCTATTCATCAGGACCTCTGAAAACCACTAGTCTACATCCACCTTAAAAAACTCCATTGGATCATCTTCAACTAACTTTAAGTTGTCATCTAAATAGTCCACTGAATCATCAATGAGTCCCTAATCAACTATAACATTTTTTGGTAGGAGTCCCAACCTTTCTAATCTTTTCTTCCCATGGTCAGGGTTCTTGTAGTTGTTTCCCCCTTTGATTGTTAAATTTCAACCATCACATATTGTAGTTGTAACCAAGTATACTTTAAAACATTTGGATCGATCAAAAAATTCATATGATGCTTGCACTTTCTCAATCAAGTCATCAATGTTCTTAGGATATGACCTATACTGCAAAGCTTGTATGGCACTAAAGAAACCTAGGTCTAAAATGTTGAGATCAGGGGATTGGGGGGGTTGACATACCAGTTTGATGTCGAACCTATTCCTTGTTGTTGCTTCCATGAAAACTGGATCATTTGGTTGAATGTGTGGCCTTGCATTATCTTGTTGGATCACAATGTCTTTTCGAAGATGAGCAGGCCATTTTTGCATGATTGCTAGTATGACTTTGTTGCCAATGACATATCTGATGACCTCTTTGGTGATTTTCTCTATTAGTTTGGTCTCAATAGCGCCTGTAACTTTGTTTTTGCTTGTTATCTTTGCTGCAACCCTTTCCACACACTAGTAGAATAATTGCTTATTGCTGCGGCTGAATTGCTACGGTTTTACCTATACGCAGCAATAAACCACGTCAAAATAAAAGGAAAAATCGAAAATCAACCTATTGTTGCGGTTTTGGGTGGAAACCGCAGCAACAGATATCAACGGAATTTTCTCAAAATTCGTTGACTAATTTGACTAGATCTATTGCTGCGGTTCCCACAAAAAACCGCAGCAATAAGTTAAAATATTATTTTTTTTAATAATATTTTAATCTATTGCTGCGATTTCTTCTAGAAACCGCATCATAGGGTCATTAGGGTTTTTTTTCTTTAAGTTTAAAAGGCTTGGGCGCCGTTTCATGTTCATCAATTCCCTCATCAAGTCCTCACTCTTTCTCTCTCACTCCTTCCCTCCTCCTCACTGCTAGATTTTCACGCCATTCATTTCCTCTCACTCTCAGTTTTCACGCCACTCATCTCTCAATTCTTCGCACCTCTCACCATCTCTCAGTTCTTCGCACCTCTCGCCATATCTCAATTCTTTGCATCTCATCTCATCACCGAACATCGCTCATCACAGGACATCAACGAACATTGCTCATCTGCCGTCGTCGGTGTCGTTGTCCGCACCAAGTCCGAGCCGATCTTGTTGAATGAAACACAAAAGCGCTACACGACGTCGTCGTCCTCACCGAACATCAACACCATCAGTTTCTTTGAATGAAACACGGCGCTTGAAGATTAGTTTCGATGAATAATATTGTTATTTCATTTTTTTACAATATTATTTATATATTTTTTTGTTCAGTTTGGCTCGATTTTTTTGTTCAGATTTTTTTCATTTTTGATCGGTGATGATGATGATGGAGTGCTGCAGCGATGGCTCGTTTTTTTTGTTCAGATTTTTTTCATTTTTGATCGGTGATGATGATGATGGAGGATGATGATTTTTTTTGGTGAACTGGAGGATGATGATGATGGTGTGCAGGGCCGGCCCTGGGCCAGGGCAGGCGGGGCACTCGCCCAGGGCCCATAAATCTGGAAAGCCTTTATGTAGCAGCTCACCGCACTAGTTTACAAATTATCTAGTTGGCGTAGATGGTATTTATGTGTAGGAATGTGAAGGTGTTAGAGTTGCTAGTTCGATTCCTACTCATGGCAATCAATTCTACCCTTCTTTTTTTTTACTAGGCAATTCTTTCCTTTCTTTTGTTTACCAAAAAAGAAAAATTCTTTCCTTTCTTTTTTTTTGTGACAGGAAATTCTATAATTTCCTTTTTTAAAAGTTTTCCTTGGTTACTTTTCTATTCTTTTTTATTTTCTTTTTGCAATAAGTTCAACTTGCCTTTTAATTTTCCTTTTTACCACCAGTGTATTAACCTATTAATTTAATTTTATATTTCGATATTCCAATTTTATTCGTCAAGTTACTAGTTTATTTATTAGCACTTTTATTTTTGGCATGATCCCATTATTTATTATGTTAGTTCTCTTAAACCCCTTTGACCCACGTTCTATCTTTAGCAATAAAAAATGCTTAACTTTTTATGTCTTTTTCAATAAAAAAATAATCCACCAACTCCTATCATATCTATTATTTTAATAAAAATAACATTTGATAATTATACTACAACTTATCACATTAAACTACGTGACTCATGTTTAGATTTTTCTGAGACGGAGGGAGTATTAAATATTGATCATATGAAAAAAGAAAAAATTTTCTTTTTTGAAGAAACCGTGGTAAACACGAGTTAGTCAGTTCTCATTTAGTTATCTATAAAAGTGCATATATATTTTATTAAATCTCTTGTGCATTAGGGGCCTTTTCTTTTTTTTGCCCCGGGCCCAATAATATTCAGGAACGGCCCTGATGGTGTGCTGCAGCGAAGACGAAGAAGAGAAATTTAGTCTGTCTTTTTTTTCTTTTTCCTTTAATATTCCTCTCTTATATCCTTTTCTAATTTGTATTCTTTTCCCTTTATTTTCTTTCTTTTCTCCCTGACTTGTCGAGTGTTGTACTAACCTTTTTCATATTTTTCATTTTGTAGTTTCTTTGTATCTTTTGCTCTTTGTTTTTATATTATAGATATAGTATTAATTGTAGATATATTTCGATATTTTCATTTGAAAAATTGTTCTGCAACAATATTCTGGTTATTAGAGTTGATTAAAAATGCCAGAATTTCAAATTTTTTGTTTTTTTTGTTTTTTACCTATATCTATTGCTGCGGTTTTTACCCAAAACCGGAGCAATAGACTTGTTTTCTAATATTAAAAAATAAACCTATTGCTGCGGTTTTGGGTAGAAACCACATCAATAGCTTGACCTATTGTCGCGGTCAAAAACCGCAGCAATAGGTTAATTACTTATTGCTGCGCCCTTAATTGCTGCGCGGCCAAAACCGCCGTAATAGGCCACTTAATGACCGCATCAATAAGCAATTATTCTACTAGTAACAAAAGGGAAAAAACCAAATTTTCCATCATGGATCATGTTCCAATCTGTGTCATACAATGGCCGTGAAGTGACAACCATAAAGTAGAATCTTCTCATGTTTGGGCTTAAATAAAACCATTTTTCATCGATGTGAATAACATTTTTCATACTTTGAAACACTGCTGGTTAATTTTTGTAGCTGGTATGATGTGGGAAAGAACTCATTTCATCCTTTCAAGTTTATGTGCCTTTGTGAGGGATGGGTGGTTGCTAGGGATGTCAATGGATCATGGACCCATGGACCCGAATTCGTTTTTCGGATCTGGATCCAAAAATTTCAGACACGTTGGATCATGGTTGGATCCGGGTCCTGTCCTCAGATGACGGATCCGAGTCCGAATCTGATCCACATACCCGTTTTAAAAGAAAATAGCTGGGCTGGGCTATTTTAATGGTCCAAAGTCCAAACTCTATATCTCAATCACCCATTCACTTCTACTGTTTCACGCCCAGTCCTAACTCCTAACTCCCACACCTCACCCTTTTCTCCCTCTCTCCATACTCCAGCCCACCAGCCAAGACCCACCGCACACCGGCTACCATTCCCTCTCCGAAATCTGAAATCCGAAATCCAACCACCAGCCACCATTCTCTCTCTCGCTATCTTGTTCCCTCTCATTCTCTCTTCGAAATCCGAAATCCAACGACCAGCTATTAGCGAGAAACCGGCCACCACGAAGCCTCCCTCCACCGCGACTTCTCTTCGTCATGACAACCATCCAATACCACAACACCACCAGCCACGACGGCCATTAGGCCCACCACCTCAACTTTCATCTCAGGAATTTGTTGCTGAATATTGTATTTTTGTTCAACATTTTCAAAAGTTCTGAATTTGCTTTTAATCTGATGTTATTTTGTTGCTGAATTTCTCTAATTGAATTTATCTTATTATTGCCGAATTTGGTGGTTAATTTGTTGTTTATTTGCTTAATTTTGTGGCAAATTTGTGGTTTAATTGCTTAAGTTTGTGGCAAATTTGTGGTTTAATTGTTTAATTTTGTGGCAAATTTGTGGTAAAGTAGGCAAAATCATGTAAAACAGTCAGATTCGTTTTGGACCCGGATCCGTGGGATCCGTAGTATTTGGATCTGGGTCCTTGTTTTCCAGACCCGTCGGATCCGGGGTTGTAACATCCACAAATTACTCACTTTAAAATAAATAAATAATATTTGAGTAATTTAGGAGTATTACCGCATGTGACTATCACGCTTTCGGTAACTAACTACTAACTGACCAAAAACTTACAGCGGAAGACTTTAACCAAAATAATAATGCTTCTTTATTATTAAAAATAAATATTGTCTCAAACTTAAAATAAATAAAACATCCTATACTAGGTGAAAATTCCCTCCCTAGTATGCTCACATGCACATCCAAAGTTCACCTGCAAATCTGCTAACCAAAAGGTAAACATGGCAAAGCCAAATAGGAAAAAGGAAATATGCGTCAGTATAAAACTGAGTACGAAATGCACTAGATAAGTAACACATTTGCTAGTTCGTAACAATTTACATTTTGAAAATTCCATCACTAATAATTCAACGATAACTTTTATGAACAAACTTTTTCTAAATAACTTGGATTAAAATAAACATGAAAACGATTTCTCTTCTTATCTGCCCTTCCTTTACCTAAGTGTGCACACCTCCCAAACTAGTCATCCCATCACGGATCTATATCAAGGGTAACCATAATTGCCAACAAGTGGACTTTGAAACATAAACCCTTCTTGACGTTAATCAAGCGGTAATAAAAATAATATGACTTCATAAGTCATGAATAAATCTCCTTTTCTCATAAACAACTTTTTGAACATTCAAAGTTCATAATAACCAATCAAACCATTCCTTGTAATAATACTTTAATTTTCCAAAAAGATAACAAAACTTTCATATAAAATGATCGATAAAATCATTTCTTCTTTTGATTCCAAGAGTGAATAATAAAATATTGTAACTATTTAAAACCATATTTCTAAACCCATTCAACCATTAAATCAATAAACTTTAATACATAAAACCACATTTTTCAAAATATCTAGCTACATAACATACCTTGATCTTGCACAAAGATTATACTAGTATCTTCGCTTAGTCTTATGCTTGAGCGTTCTCCTAACCAACCAATAATATAAAAATCTAATAAGTAACTTATCACATGAACTTAATCATGAATTTAAACATGAATAACCTATCATGAGTAGGGGTGTTAACGAGCCGAACCGAAACCGAACTTAACTAGGCTCGGCTCGGCTCGAAAATATTTTTAATTGGGCTCGGCTCGAGCTCGAAGCTCGTCGAGCTTAAAATATTAGGCTCGACTCGAGCTCGAGTCCCAAAACTACAGATCGGCTCGAGCTCATCAGGCTCGAAAAGCTCGAAATCTAACTTCAACGCCAAAGGTTAGATGGAGGCCCAAACGTTTACAATTGAAAGGCCCAATGTCCAAACTTGTTAATATGCAAGGCCAAACAATAAGCAAGCCAGCTGAAGAGATTTAAGGTGTTAAAGATTTCTTTTATAGAGTTTTTAACTCACACCCTCATGTTATTCCAGCGATGTGGGACGCTCAAGTTGTAAAACACTTCCTCCTTTGTTTCTTCCCCACCCTCTGCTCATCGCCATATGGCGTTGCGCTACCGCTACCAACTTGCCAATGTCTTTTTCTCTCTCTTTGAAATCTTCCCTTTTTTCTGCAGATTTAATGACAAATTCGAAATTAATTGACTGAAATTATTTTTGATGAATACAAAAAGGTAGATTTTTTCGAGGAAGAACAAGAAAACAACAAAAATGGTGGAGCAAACCAAGGGTAAAAAAGAAGAGGTTGTTACTCGTGAATACACTATCAACTTTCAAAAACATCTTCATGGATGGACCTTTAAAATTTGAGAAGAAGGCACCAAAAGCCATTCAGGGCCGTTCCTGAATATTATTGGGCCCGGGGCAAAAAAAAGAAAAGGCCCCTAATGCACAAGAGATTTAATAAAATATATATGCACTTTTATAGATAACTAAATGAGAACTGACTAACTCGTGTTTACCACGGTTTCTTCAAAAAAGAAAACTTTTTCTTTTTTCCATATGATCAATATTTAATACTCCCTCCGTCTCAGAAAAATCTGAACATGAGTCACGTAGTTTAATGTGATAAGTTGTAGTATAATTATCAAATGTTATTTTTATTAAAATAATAGATATGATAGGAGTTGGTGGATTATTTTTTTATTGAAAAAGACATAAAAAGTTGAGCATTTTTTATTGCTAAAGATAGAACGTGGGTCAAAGGGGTTTAAGAGAACTAACATAGTAAATAATGGGATCATGCCAAAAATGAAAGTGCTAATAAATAAACTAGTAACTTGACGAATAAAATTGGAATATCGAAATATAAAATTAAATTAATAGGTTAATACACTGGTGGTAAAAAGGAAAATTAAAAGGCAAGTTGAACTTATTGCAAAAAGAAAATAAAAAAGAATAGAAAAGTAACCAAGGAAAACTTTTAAAAAAGGAAATTATAGAATTTCCTGTCACAAAAAAAAAGAAAGGAAAGAATTTTTCTTTTTTGGTAAACAAAAGAAAGGAAAGAATTGCCCAGTAAAAAAAAAGAAGGGTAGAATTGATTGCCATGAGTAGGAATCGAACTAGCAACTCTAACACCTTCACATTCCTACACATAAATACCATCTACGCCAACTAGATAATTTGTAAACTAGTGCGGTGAGCTGCTACATAAAGGCTTTCCAGATTTATGGGCCCTGGGCGAGTGCCCCGCCTGCCCTGGCCCAGGGTCGGCCCTGAAGCCATTAAGCAAAATCAGGCGAATAGAAGGCAATGGGAACTGACATTTGTGGAGACGTCAAGCTTTACCAACAAACTTAGAGCAGAGGATCCGTGTTTGCATAGGGAGTAAAAATAAATATGATGACGAGAGGATGCCAAGGAAGAGCTCCACTCTCTGGTCAATGTAGCTGATATTTATGCAGAAGGTTTGAAGGGTCAAGGGTATTGGTACTAAAATCAGGTTATTGAAGATGAAAATTATATTAGCAAAAAAAGTTTTGAGTCAAGGGTACTAGGTGGTTTTGCTTTGTTCCTTTTTAATATTTTTCTTAACATTAGTGGAAGTTTCATGTGATTTAAAGCACTAAGATACTGCACTCTACATGAATTTTGATTATGTTTTGTTAGTAACAACTTACAACACTTATCTTCAAATTTAAAACAACAACTCAATATTTGAAAATATTATGATTACTAACATGGTTGCTTTTAACCATAGTTATTAATAAATTTTTTTATCTTATATTAAATATTTTTAGTAATTAAAAAATTATCGAGCCTGTTCGCGAGCTTTCGAGCCGAATTTAAGGTAGCTCAGGTTCGATTCGTTAGAGTCTCGAGCCGATCTCGAACTCGAATCGAGCCCGCTCGAGCCGAGCTTTGACCGAACTTTGACCGAGCCGAACTCGAACAGTTTGCGAGCCACCCTGGCTCATTAACACCCCTAATCATGAGCATAATATTTTAAGTAAGAAACATGAAAATCTTTTACTTAAACCAAATAAAATTGAAACTTGAATAAAGAATACAAAACTAAAATAGATTAAGAAGAGAAGGAAGAACCTTGAAGTAAGAGAATTTGGACTCTTTAAAGTTTTTGGTGTGGAAAATATGGCTTAAGGTATGGGGTATTTATAGGAGTAGAATAGGTAGTACTTTATTTCCAAAATTAAATAGTGTGTAACCTTCACCATAAATTAGGAGATTAAACCAAAATTTGTAACCACCATCATTAAATTGGGAGAATAAAGAAAATCAAAACCCCCCCTTTAAGTATATGTTGGCCGACCATCATGCTTAATATATACTACCTCTGTTTCTTAATAAGTGCAACATTTTCCTTATTTGGAATATTCACAATAAGTGCAACCAAGCTCAAAATGGTAAAAAAAAGTTTAATATTATTACAAATATGCCACTAAAAAGCAAGAGGGGACCACAACTTTTTTATTTGATCACTTGAATTACTCTACTTTATTGTGGTCCCAACTTTCTCTCTCTACATTCCTTGGTATTCCCCCACTTTCTCTATGTTGCACTTATTAAGAAACAGAGGAAGTATTTTTTGTTTTAAAAACTTCATCAATTAAATGTTTTAAAAAAAAACATATTTTAATAAAATTTTGAATAGGCTTTAATTTCAAAAGTTTGATAAATCCAAGTTTGGCGCCATCTCCAGCCAAAATAATTTAAAACCAGTAAAATTACTAAAATACCTTTTGCTTAAAATATATATTTTGGAAAATAAATATTTTAATTACTTGAATAAACACTCAAAAATATGGGGTATTACAGGGGCGGATCTGGATCCAGTCTATATAAACGGCCGGATCTGGATCCTTATGAACCCTGTCCAGATCCGACCCGTTGCCATCCCTAGTGATTGCTGGCAGTGTATGTGACTTCTGAGCTTGCCTTTCTTTAATAGCCTGTATATAGTGCAGTGAGGAACCTTAAGGTATCCTGCAAATGCCCTCACTATTGACCTATAGCTTAATGGACATGACTAAAGCCATTCCTCAGCATACTCTAGGGGATTTCTTCCAACTTTCCCATGTTTCTTTGTGCTGACATCCATTGCAACACTTTCTTCCGTGCATATTTTTAGCAGTTTCCAAATTGTAACACCCCGACTCTTCCGGAGTCGAGTATATCATCACTGATGCGCATCCAGGGCCAACAATTGTCCTCAATAACCAACACAAGTTCTTCCGGCGCATTTTGTCCTCACTCATGCGCACCCTGAGAAACTTCCCAGGAGGTCACCCATCCTTGGGCTACTCCCAGCCAAGCACGCTTAACTGTGGAGTAACTAAGGAAATGAGTTCCCTAAAAGAAAGATGCATCTTGTTGAAATGAGTAGCTTGCTAAATCATTTTAAAGCAATCATGAGGGGTATTACAAACACCCCCACTTGAGAACAGCAACGCCCTCGTTGCGCCTGAGGACTCCACATATTCGGTTACAACGACCTGTGAGTCATCCCAGCCTGGAAACTAATCACATATTTGACCGCAGCCGGTGATATATCCCCAGAATCCTCCCCTACTAGGCGGCCAACCTAGGATTAATTATCCACACGATCAGCACGCGGTCACAGGGTTGCTCTGATACCATTTGTAACACCCGCATAAGTCGACGGCCGATGACGGTCAAACCGATCAAAAATAGATAGCCCACTAGAAGGGGCATCACTATTGCTAGCTAACGATATGATGATATTCTCTATTGCCTGACGCCTACGTCGTGCAGCTTCCTTACGAGCACTCAAACTACGACGGGGAGGCATCCTACAAGGAAGAAAAATTGTTAATTCTTATGATCACACATAAAAAACCACATAGCATGTTAGATTATAACAAAATATTTCCCAAGGCTTTCTTCCTAACCAAGTAACTCTCACTAAGTACTTTTCTTGAAGCATAAGATACTAATGCTCCTATGTACAATAACTACACACTTCTCATGAAATATGTAGCAACTCAATGAGAGTTTTTGAATCATTTGCTCTGATACCTTTTGTAACACCCCGACGCTTCCGGAGTCGAGTATATCGTCACCAATGCGCATCCAGGGCCAACAATTGTCCTCAATAACCAACACAAGATCTCCCAGTGCATTTTGTCCTCACTCATGTGCACCCCGAGAAACTTTCCAGGAGGTCACCCATCCCTGGACTAGCGACTCCCAGCCAAGCACGCTTAACTGTGGAGTAACTAAGGAAATGAGCTCCCTAAAAGAAAGATGCATCTTGTTGGAATGAGTAGCTTGCTAAATCCCTTTAAAGCAATCATGAGGGGTAATACATACACCCCCACTTGAGAATAGCAACACCCTCGTTGCGCCTGAGGACTCCACATATTCGGTCACAGCGACCTGTGAGTCATCCCAGCCTGGAAACTAATCACATATTTGACCGCAGCCCGTGATATATCCCCAGAATCCTCCCTTACTAGGCGGCCAACCTTGGATTAATTATCCACACGATCATCACGCGGTCGCAGGGTTGCTCTGATACCATTTGTAACACCCGCATAAGTCGGCGGCCGATGACGGTCAAACCGATCAAAAATAGATAGCCCACTAGAAGGGGCATCACTATTGCTAGCTAACGATATGATGGCATTCTCTAATGCATGACGCCTACGTCGTACAGCTTCCATACGAGCACTCAAACTACGACGGGGAGACATCCTATAAGGAAGAAAAATTGGTAATTCTTATGATCACACATAAAAAACCACATAGCATGTTAGATTATAACAAAATATTTCCCAAGGCTTTCTTCCTAGCTAAGTAACTCTCACTAAGTATTTTTCTTGAAGCCTAAGATACTAATGCTCCTATATACAACAACTACACACTTCTCAAGAAATATGTAGCAACTCAATGAGAGTTTTTGAATCATTTTCTCTGATACCTTTTGTAACACCCCGACTCTTCAGGAGTCGAGTATATCGTCACCAATGCGCATCCAGGGCCAACAACTGTCCTCAATAACCAACACAAGATCATCCAGCGCATTTTGTCCTCACTCATGCGCACCCCGAGAAACTTCCCAGGAGGTCACCCATCCCTAGACTAGCTACTCCCAGCCAAGCACGCTTAACTGTGGAGTAACTAAGGAAATGAGCTCCCTAAAAGAAAGATGCATCTTGTTGAATTGAGTAGCTTGCTAAATCCCTTTAAAGCAATCATGAGGGGTATTACATAGAGCAAGAGTGAGGACAAAATGCGCCGAAAAAACTTGTGTTGGTTATTGAGGACAGTTGTTGTCCCTGGATGCGCATTGGTGACGATTAACTCGACTCCGGATGGGTCAGGTGTTACAAATGGTATCAGAGCAACCCTGCGACCTCGTGCTAATCGTGTGGATAATTAATACAAGGTTAGCCGCCTAGCGGGGGAGGATTCTAGGGCTATATCAACGGTTGCGTGTCGAATATGTGATTAGTTTCCAGGCTGGGGCAACCCACATGCCGTATGCCGAATATGTGGAGTCCTCCAACGAGGGCATTGCAGTTCTCAAGTGGGGGTGTATGAAATACCCCTCATGATTGCTTTAAGGGGATTTAGCAGGCTACTCATTCCAACAAGATGCATCTTAATTTTAGGGCGCTCATTTCCTAAGTTACTCCACAGTTAAGCGTGCTTGGCTGGGAGTAGTCCAGGGATGGGTGACCTCCTGGGAAGTTTCTCGGGGTGCGCATGAGTGAGAACAAAATGCGCCGGAAGAACTTGTGTTGGTTATTGAGGATTGTTGTTGGCCCTGGATGCGCATTGGTGACGATTAACTCGACTCCGGATGGGTCGAGTGTTACACAAATTATGTCAAGATTGGTTATGTGAATACCAAACTCTCTTGACAGTTTCCTTTTTGTGCCCAAAGGTAACTTATCAGCATGCTCTAATTCAAGAAGCTTCTCAACTATCTTCTTTCTCTTTTGTAGACTTAATTCTGTTTTGAATGTTGGCCCTCTAACTCTTTCCTCTGTTGTTTCTTGTGTTACATCTTCTTGCATACCTGTTGTACATCATCTGGAACGCCTCTTTCACCTGACTCAAAGCTCTCATCAAGCAAAGCATGTCATCCCTCGTCTTCTAACAACTGATCTACATTGAAGAACCCATCATCTTGCTGATTCTGCATTTTGCCCTAAGCAGAGCTGGAAATGAAGAAGATGAATTTTTGTTTTTTTTGAGATGAAAATGAACAAATTAAGTGATGTGTGCTGCTGTGTAATTTTGCTAATTAATGGTTGCTTCTACTAACTCATCTTAAATGTTGCTGATTTTTTGTGGTTAAACATTTATGGTTGTCCCCTTTATTTAGGGTATAACTAGTGGAAAAACAAGGAAGGGCTGCGGTCAAAACAGCCCTAAGGGCTGCGTTTTTGGCCAGCAGCCCTTTCCATAGCAGCCCTTCAATAAATAAGAAGGGCTGCGGTTCAGGCCAAAACGCAGCCCTTCTAAGCTGGAAGGGGCTGCGTTTTGGGCCCGAACCGCAGCCTTCTCTAAATGAAGGGCTGCGGTTTTAAGCCAAAAACGCAACCCTATTTAAGTGAAGGGCTGCGGTTTAGGCTTAAAACCGCAGCCCTTCACATTCAATTTTTTTTTTTTTAAAATAAATTGCACCCCCACCCCCGCCCACCCCCGCCCCCAAGACACCCCCACCCCTGCCCACCCCCGCCC
The DNA here is from genome assembly GCA_947648045.1 of Beta corolliflora. Classification (NCBI taxonomy): domain Eukaryota; kingdom Viridiplantae; phylum Streptophyta; class Magnoliopsida; order Caryophyllales; family Amaranthaceae; genus Beta; species Beta corolliflora. The sequence goes on along the minus strand of CANSZD010002940.1, from coordinate 4,706,668 downwards.
CCCAAAGACACCCCACCCCCGCCCCAAAGACCCCCACCCCCTGCCCACCCCCTGCCCGCCCCAAGACACCCCACCCCCTGCCCGCCCCCCCCCCCCCCCGCCCACCCCAAAGACCCCCACCCCCCGCCCACCCCCTGCCAGCCCCAAAGACACCCCACCCCCCGCCCACCCCCGCCCACCCCAAGTACCCCCACCCCCGCCCACCCCAAAGACTCCCCCACCCCATGCCCACCCCAAGACCCCCCACCCCCGCCCACCCTCTCGCACTCCCACCCCCACCCCCTACCCCCAACCCACACCCGCACACCCCCCGCACTCCCCCGCCCCGCCCCTCACCCCCGCCCACCCCCTTCACTCCCCGCACTCCCATCCCAGCCCCACCCTCTGCCACCTCCTCCACCCATTGCTGCCAGCCACCCCAGCACCCAACCAGCCCCATAGCCCAGCCCAGCAGCCCACCATGGCAGCCCCCCCCCCCCCCCCCCCCACCCAAAACCTCCCTTCGACACAAAAAAAAACCGATCAAATTGCAATAATAATATATGACAAGTTTTTGAACGTAATATAATAATTAACTTTAAATATGTATATATTTAATAATGTAAAAAGTGTACATAGAATTGATACAAACTAGTAGATGTATCATAAGCAATCATCGCAAATGTGGGACGCCAACTTATCCCGAACTTCATGTAATTCGTCTGTGGTGAAGGCCCTCAAACGTGGTGTGTTATTCATATAAACCTTGCAAAACAACCAAGGAATAAACACATAATATAAGAATTCAATCATTTACCGTAGTTAGTAGTTCTAAAAATGACATATACCTTCCCGAAATTCAATCAAAAACAAATGCAAGCCTAAAACTCTACACACTAGTTATATTATACCTTATATTATCATATTGAAAAATAAAATGGAGTTAAATGAAGCGATAAGTACGAATTGGACGCGAAAAGGCAAAAATAGGCCTAAAATGCCCTTTTCGTTCCCAAAATTCAACCTACAACAATTGCAAACCTAAAAATCTACACAATAGTTACATTATGCCTCATATTATGATGTTCAAAATGAATTTGGGGTTAAATGACTCGATAAATACGATTTGGAAGCGTAAAAGGCAAAAATAGGCCTAAAAATGACATTTTCGTTCCCAATTATATGCATGTGCTACTTTGGTTTCTAAACCAATTCATACCTATTACCAATCGATCTAATCTAAACTAACATATACTAATAAGTTACATACCTTTTGAAGATCATCGGCGTTAGTGCACTGGTTGACGATATCGAACATGTACCTCAGCACGTAATAGCCACATGCAAGTCCATCTTCTTGTTGCGGACACTAAATGTTCACCAAAGGATGCATCCAATGACATTCATGTTAATTAGATGTGTAGTATGTGGCTAAAAGTGTTTCTATATAAGGACAAATAAATTAGTCATGTTACCTCGACTGATATCCAAACAGGAGCTTTTGGTGCTCGAAGTCCTGTTGCACTAATATGCTTCATCACACTACATCAACAACATTATTATAAGATTAGATGTACTAACTGTTTATATATTTAAAGATGATGAATAATGTGTAATTATTAATAAGTGCGCATATATTTAGTTTCGATTAGGCTACCTATTTAACAATGATTTGATTTGTAAGGACCGTGGTGGTTGTCGACGCAAAGAATCAAAGTGGTAGACTTCGTTACGTGACAAACATATCGCAAGCAGTGTCCAATGAGCCCTACAACAAGAAAATATAGTTATTATTAATCGTAGAACAATTAATAGGTCAATTTAAGTATCGAATAATAAAAGTAAAGCGAGTTTAACAAGCATACTTTTCAATATAAGGAACAAGAATGATCTGATGATATCCAAAACGAGATGATGCTTTGAAACTCATGTCGAGATACTCTTTCACTTCGGCTTTGTTTTGTAAGAAATTGTCATCTCGTATTATGTTTGGACATAACCAACCAAACATTGCACTAGATGTTGCAAGCAATTCATTGTATAATAACCTGAGAAATTATATTGATTATATTAAAAGTAAACCAACAATTACTTATTATGGATTTGAAAACTACTTAAGGCATATATATGTATATGTATATTTAATTTATATACTTATGTATTACCTCATGAATGTTTGTATCATGGAAACATTCAACTCTACCCCACATAAGAATTCTTTAATATCAACCTTTGAAATGAATGTGCATGAGTCCTCAAGGTAGTGGAATTGTTGCTCCCCCAAAGCAACCTCAATTTTGCTTTCATCGGGTAAATCGCTAGCGCCCTCATGTAACCAAAAGCATGGCGTAGTAAGGCTCCGCACCACCTCTGGATCGATAATAAGTGGATTTTTTGTCTTAGAAACATTTCCCGTCACCACATTTCGTTCACCTTCATCACGTAAACTTGCTTTCTTATAAGGTGAACATGCCTTCTTTCCCTTCCTGGCATGTGAGTCGGCCTTCCCCCAAACCTAGTATTTAGTTAAAAGAAAAGATATTACTGACTATCATAGGAACTATAAAAGAAAACACGCATATATATATGAATGTTAATCATTGTACCTCATCTGAAAATCGCACCAATGCACGCGGCCACAGAACATAACTGCCAAGGGCATCATTTAGTAACTGTAGACCAATTTCTGGCTTCGGCAGCGGAAGAGGTAATTCTTCGAAACCTGACACAATTTCATTGAGGGTGACCACATAGTGATTATGATCCACTAACTGGTTATGCAATCGTACTCGGTCACTAGGGGGTTGTGCATGGCCATGAGCTACGAGGATGAAACTATCATAACCATCTCCTCCAGCTAATAGTTCACATGGTGTCTCTTCCTGTAAAAAAACACTCTATTTATAGTTAGTCTATGAAACAACATATATATAGTAAGAATTTCATGCATTTAAGAACGTAACAATAGTTGTTTAACAAAGCAAAGGGATTAAGTGATTACCTTCAACTCGGGTCCTACGGGTGGATCGGGCGGCTAGGTGTAGTATCACTACCCTTCTTGAATGCGGCAAAAGTCGGTAAACCCATTTGCTCCAAAATGGCGTTGAAGTTATGGGTCATCTCCTCCCTTAGCTCCTCCCGAATTGCAGCTTTCATAGCTTCCACATCTACTGACGTTGCCGAATTCACACTACTTACACTTGATTTTGTCGCTGTAGTGTATTGATCACCATATACCTTTCTCAAACCGAGGCGGACACCTCCTACGCCCCTCACGCGTCCACTGTGGTCCGGTCCTAAAGTTTCGTGCAATGCATCAATGTGTCCTTTAGGAGTGAACTCACCAGTTGCCTCTTTTTCCTTCAAGCCAATCTACATAAGTATAAGAGAGAAATGCTTGTGAGCGCAAAAGTTATATTATATATACCTTATATAACCATATAATCTGTACTTACAATGGCGTTGGCTATCTCGTTGTGTTCCGGGGTCGGCAAGACTCTTTTTCCCTTTGCATCAACCCCATGCATCGAACACCACCAATCGAGGACTCTATCTCGGTTGCCGAGGCCGTGCAACCTGTCGTCATTGAGCCACTCCCCGTTGTCGTTGTCGACCCTATTGTGGGGTAATGGCTGAACATCCACTTCTCTCTCGCCTCATTGTACGAATGAGCACCCAAATGATGATAATACTTCCTAGCTTTTGCACTCGAGCTACTTTTCTCACGACTTGCCTAAAACACACAATTATAAACAAAGGTTAGCTACGTACGGTGCTATACAATAATACTGGATCTAAGTTTATTAAATCTTAATAAAATATTCTTACAATAGCTTGTGGGGTTGTTTTCTTGGCAACAAATGCTTCCCACTCTTCAGGTTTGATAGTTTTCCATATTTGAAATGGTAATTTGGATGGTGCAGATGATGTTTCCGGTGAAGCCTCAGGATCGGCTTGTGTTTCTCCGCCGTAGATGTTCTTCTTCTTTGTACCTACTACTTTCCTCCGCTTAGTGATCCACCCAGACACTAACTTAGCCTTGAAATCTCTGAATCTCTGGGCAACCGCGGATAGAAATACATTCTTCTTGGCTTCATCATCTTCGATATTGAATTGATTCTACAAAAAACGCAGTTCACAAATTAGTTTTCGTAAATGTTGTAATTTATATGCTATAAGTAATATTACACATATATTTAACTAAATAATTAAGAAACTAAACGTTATTGTACTTGAAGCTTACCATGGTATCTTCCCATATACACCGCTTCAATCCCTCGGGCACCTCTTTCCATGAGTGCAAAATGGAGAGTTTATGCATGCAAATGCCAACTTGCATGCCATACTTTTGACGCCACTTTCCGCAAGGTTGACCCATGTTATCGTACTCCAAAGTCATATTTGTGTGTTTTCCTTGTGACTTTGTAGGTCCCCTTCCTTTTCACTTTTTCGTCGCCAATGACTTCCTAGGCATTTGTGCATTTATCTCTTCACGGCGAAATCGAGACAATTTACCCCGTTCCTTTCTCGCATCGAAAGACTCATCCTCGGTAGTGTGTTCAGCGCCACTTGTGGTGTTATCCGTATGCACATCCGCCATCTCCCTAAAATTGTACAAATAATGCATTAATATAACAAAAAATTAAAATTAACATTACCACTAAGGGGGTGGGGTGTGGGGAGGGGGTTACGTGTGTAAGGGGCAACAGTGCGGGGGGGAGGGGAGGGGAGGGACAGCGAGTGCGGGGAGGGGAGGGGAGGGGGTGTGCGGGGAGGGGGGAGGGGAGGGGACTGTGCGGTGGGGGGAGGGGAGGGGTCAGTGCGTAGGGGGGGAGGGAGGGGCAAAGGGGGGGGGGGAGGGTCAGTGCAAGAGGGGGGGGAGGGGAGGGTCAGTGCAAGAGGGGGAGGGGGAGGGGGCAGCGGGGGGAGGAGAGGGGGCGGTGCGGTGGGGGGAAGGGAGGGGCCAGGCGGGGGGAGGGGAGGGCGAGGGGGAGGGGAGGGGGTCATGCAGTGGGGGGGGAGGGGAGGGGAGGGGTCAGGCAGTAGGGGGAGGGGTTGTGCAGGGGGGAGAGGGGAGGGGCGGGGGGAGGGAGCTGTGCGGTGGGGGCGGGGGAGGGGCAGTAGAGGGGAGGAGAGGGGAATGTGCGGTGGGGGGAGGGAGGGGTGTGCGAGTGGGGGAGGGGAGGGGCATGCGGTGCGGGGGGAGGGGTCATGCAGGGGGGGAGGAGGGGCAAAGCGGCAGGGGGGGGGAGGGGGCATGCGGGGAGGGGACTGTGCAGGGGGGGAGGGGAGGGGCGGCAGGGGGGGAGGAGAGGGGGCTGCGGTGGGGGAGGGGAGGAGTGTGCGGTGGGGGGAGGGGAGGGGCAGTGCGGTGGGGGAGGGGGCAGCGGGGGGAGAGGGGAGGGCAAGCGGTGCGGGGAGGGGAGGGGAGGGGCCGTGCGGGGGAGGGGGGAGGGGGAGGGACTGTGCGGTGGGGGGGAGGGGAGGGGTGTGCGGTGGGGGGGGGAGGGTAGGGGCTGTGCAGGGGGGAGGGCGGCAGGGGGGAGGGGAGGGGGTGCGGTGGGGGGGGAGGGGGAGGATTTGGAAGCGAAAAGGCTAAAATAGGCCTAAAATACCCTTTTCGTTCCCAAAATTTAACCTACAACAATTGCAAACCTAAAAATCTACACAATAGTTACATTATACCTCATATAATCATGTTCAAAAAGAATTTGGGGTTAAATGACTCGATAAGTACGAATTGGACGCGAAAAGGCAAAATTTGGCCTAAAATGACCTTTTCGTTCCCGAAATGCAACCAAGAACAAATGCAAACCTAAAAATCTACACAATAGTTACATTATATCTCATATAATCATGTTCAAAAAGAATTTGGGGTTAAATGACTCGATAAGTACGATTTGGAAGCGAAAAGGCTAAAATAGGCCTAAAATGCCCTTTTCGTTCCCAAAATTCAACCTACAACAATTGCAAACCTAAAAATCTACACAATAGTTACATTATACCTCATATAATCATGTTCAAAAGAATTTGGGGTTAAATGACTCGGTAAGTACGATTCGGAAGCGAAAAGGCTAAAATAGGCCTAAAATGCCCTTTTCGTTCCCAAAATTCAACCTACAACAATTGCAAACCTAAAAATCTACACAATAGTTACATTACACCTCATATAATCATGTTCAAAAATAATTTGGGGTTAAATGACTCGATAAGTACGAATTGGACCCGAAAAGGCAAAATGTGGCCTAAAATGACCTTTTCGTTCCCGAAATGCAACCAAGAACAAATGCAAGCCTAAAAATCTACACAATAGTTACATTATATCTCATATAATCATGTTCAAAAAGAATTTGGGGTTAAATGACTCGATAAGTACGATTTGGAAGCGAAAAGGCTAAAATAGGCCTAAAATGCCCTTTTCGTTCCCAAAATTCAACCAAGAACAAATGCAAGCCTAAAACTCTTCACAATAGTTACATTATACCTCATATAATCATGTTCACAAAGAATTTGGGGTTAAATGACTCGATAAGTACGATTCGGAAGTGAAAAGGCAAAATTAGGCCTAAAATGACCCGAGAATCAGGTCACATGGCAATGGAATGCCCATCAGCTGGTAGCGGCGGAGTTGAAACTGTTATAAACTAGTATCTGTTGCACGCGATGCGTGCGTGATATCGTGTGTAAGTGATTTTGTGGAAATTTTAATAAAATTGTCATTCAAATAATATTGTTCTATTTTTGTTTTTACTTGTGCAGATGTAAGATGTAACTGCTTTGTAATAGTAGGGATTTTTTATATGTTTAAAAAATGAGAGAAAACAATTAGTAGTTTTGTTTAGTTATTAGGGGTATTTTGGGTAAAAAGGGTGGACACCAAAAGGTGGGGAGTTCCCATATATAATAAAGATGTGGAGAGCACCAGATGGGCTTTCGATTGCCATGTGACCTGACTCTCCACATTTACAACAGCCCCACCACCACCGCCACTACTGCCCCCCACTGCAATCCCTCATTGCCATGTAGGCGTAAAATGACCTTTAATTTTCGTTTCCGAAGCCTAAAAATCTACATAGTTACATTATAAAACAAAAAAGAAAATGAAAGATAGTAGTGATACCAAACATGTGTTACAACTTACAACAATGCCTTCACAACAATGCCTCACCCACCCCTATCCACCCTCCCCCAGCCCTCCCCCACCCCCTGTCTAGCATCCCCTGCCCTCCCCCACCCCATGCCCAGCCTCCCCAGCCCTCCCCCACCCCCTTTGCAAGCATCCCCCGCCCTCCCCCACCCCATGCCCAGCCTCCCCAGCCTTCCCCCACCCCATGCCCAGCCTCCCCCAACCCATGCCCACCCTCCCCAGCCCATCCCCCACCCCCTTTCCAAAGATCCCCCGCCCTCCCCCACCCCATGCCCAACCTCCCCAGTCCCTCCCCACCCCCTTTCCAAAGATCCCCCGCCTTCCCCCACCCCATGCCCAGCCTCCCCACCCTCCCCCCCCCTTTCCAAAGATCCCCCCGCCCTCCCCCACCCCATGCCCGGCCTCCCCTGCCATCCCCCATCCCTTGCCCAAGACCCCCATCCCCTACCCACCCTCCACAAGCCCTCCCCCCACCCCCCTACAATCACATTTCACAACACAAAATAGAAGAGAAACTAAATAAAACAAAGAGGAGAGAGAGTGAGAGGGGAATTACCGACAATGCAGTAGTGGTGGTGGTGGTGGCGTCAAGGCGCGCTGAGAGAAGAGAAGAAGAAGGAGCTCAGGCAACGCTGAGAGAAGAGAAGAAGAAGTGTCGGTGCTCCGGTGATGGCCGTTAGGGCAGTGCGAGTTAGTGTGAGGGAGAGGAGTGAGTGTGCGAGTGAGTGTGAGGGAGAGGGGTGAGCTGAGTGTGCGAGGGAAATTTGCGAGTGAGTGCTACTGTGTGTTGCGTGCAAAACTCAGGTTGAAATGGGCGGGATAGGAAGGGTTGCGCTTATCCTAGAAAACGCAGCCCTTCGTGTATGAAGGGCTGCGGTTTCTAGGATAAGCGCAACCCTTCACATAAAGGACTGCGGTTAGCCTTAAAACCGCAGCCCTTCATACTGCATGAAGGGCTGCGGTTTAAGTCTAACCGCAGCCCTTCACAAAAAGGGCTGCGGTTTCCTTGGAAACCGCAGCCCTTCATACAAGAAGGGCTGCGTTTTTAATAAAACGCAGCCCTTCTTGCGCAGCCCATCCTTTTTTTTCCCCATGCATGTTGGTTGTCGTCTCTATTGGTTCTTTGTACATTAAAATGAGAATTTGTTTGGCCAATACATGAATACAATAAAAGTTATTACTCATATCTCTTACAAATCATATCTCTTACTTGGATGACAAGGGTATGAATTGTTGGGTCCAAGTGTGGAAACTGATTGGATAACTTAATTTTTGGAGGTAAAAATTCCCTCCCATTTTTTGGCAGAGATCTTGTGTGTTGCTGCTGTTATTAGTTTGTCAAAATTTTAATTTGGGAGGGAAATTTTCCCTTTTATATTTGCCACGTAAAATATGGCCAAGTGTGAAAACTGATTAGATAACTTAATTTTTGCAGGTAAATATTCCCTCCCATTTTTTGGCAGAGATCTTGCTTGTTGCTGCTGTTATTAGTTTGTCAAAATTTTAAATTTGGGAGGGAAACATTCCCTTCCATATTTGCCACGTAAAATATGGCCAAAAGGGGAAGTTGACAAAATTTGGGGTTTTATGTTGTGAGCGAAATCCTCCCTTCCGCTGCTGGCAGAACTTTTTGGAGGCCAAAGCAGCCCAACCACTAGTGGAAAAAAATCCCATCGAATCCGGTCAAAATCGGGCTTACAGATCCGATTTTGGTCCGGATCAGCTGGGACTGGAGCGGCTCTTAGTGATCAACTGATCTGATCCAGAACCGGATCAGTTGATCACTAACTGATCCGGTTTTGGGTGAAAACCGGATCAGTTAACTTGTTGACTCCCAAAAACCAAAAAAAAATTATTTATTTTTTTTGCATTTTTTCACTATAAATCGTTACAAAATCAATAGTATATTATTGATACTCATTTTATTAAGCATAGCTACATGAAACTAAAAATGGTATGTAACGAACGAAAATCAGACTAAAATTACAAGTAACGTGAAACACATCTGAGCCAACAATAACGAAATTAACAAGAGAACGAAAATCAGAATAAAATAACAAATAACGTGAAACAGATTTGAGCAAAAAAAAACTAAAAAAAAAACAATATCAACCAAAAATATAAATTGACGAAACATAAACGAAAATAAAAAATTACAAGAAAACGAAACAAAATTACAAACAACATAAGTTACATAACACAAGAAAAACGAAAATCAACACCATCATCCAATAGCAGCGGCAGCAAAGAAAAACGAAAATATAAACCCGACGGCGAATTGTTTATATCGGTGGTGAATTGTTTTTGCATTGGTGGTAGATCGGTGGCGGCAGTGGCTGCACCATCAACCAATAGCAGGCGGCAACAATGAAAAAACACCCGACGGCTGCACGCGAGAGTGTGCGTTGGTGGCAGATCGGTGGCGGCGGCACGCGAGAGTGTGCGTTGGTGGCAAATCAGTGGCGGCTTGGCAACACACCAGGCGAGAGAGAGGGAGGAGAGAGGAGCAGAGGAAAGAAAGAGGATGAGGAGGGTGGTGACGTTAGTGTCGTTGAGGAGGGTGGTGGGGGTAGTGTCGTTGTGGACAGAGGGTGAAAGAGAAGGAGAGGGTTTAGGGGTTTGTTGAGCAGAGAGAATGAGAGGGGGTTAGGGTTGATAGAAAGAGAGAGTGTGCGTCCAATATAAGGTGTGCGTCCAATATAAGGTGAGAGGAGTAGTGTATTGGGCTGGTGAGAATGTTTGGGCCCGTGACAACGTTTGGGCTGGTGAGAACGCGAATTAATTAATAAAGAACGACCCAACTGATCCGGCCTTGCCTAAAACCGGATCAGTTAACAAAACTGATCTGGTTTTCATGCTGGACCGGATCAGTTGGGTCGTTCTACATTTTATGCGGAAAATTTATGGAACAAATGAATCCGGGTTTAGGTTAACCGGATCTATTGTGTTGTGACATATAAGGTTTTTTCCACTAGTGCACGTGTCCACCCCCCCCCCAAAAAAAAAACATTTCCCCCTAAAAAGTCATATGGTACCAACAAATCTCCCTCCAATTTTTACTCTAATTTTGGTCCCTACCACTATATTAACAATACCCCCAAAACTTCTAATCACTCCTTAAGAAAAATTGCCTTGGAGTCCATGAAACCAAAAGTGTAGCATCTTATTTGATACGGAGGAAGTATTAAAATATTAAAAATACAATTAATTATCAGGAATAATTAATTGGGCCTTTAAAATTGGGTTTGGATTTCATAAATAGACCTTATATTTTCGGAACGCTTTTGAGCCTAGCTTGTTCGATTGCTCTTCCTTTGGATGACCAATTAGGACGACTGTATGTTTCATCATTGGGTATTCAATGGGGAGACACGATTTTATGTCTACACCTATACAATGGGAACCATGCAAAAATTCCAACTAAATCAATCGCAACAATGAAAAGATCATAATTGTGCCAGATTTCAAAATAATTATGCCAAATTCCAAAATAACAAGTGTATCTAATCGAGAGTCGGTTTTTTTGGTTGCTTCTTGGGACTCAAATTGACCTCTCTCAATGCTTTTCATCCTAAATAAGTTCCTTGATATCTTTAAGGACCTCATAATTGTCCCCCTTGATTTTTGGCTCAAACAACACCCAAAAACTGGAAAACACACCGTACATAACCACTCAATTCAACCAACTATAACTCCGCCAAATATTGATAATAATGAATGAAAATCTAATAAAACCAAGATCTATATATTAATAATACCAATACAATTGGAACCATGCAAAAATTCCGAGTAATTCAACCGCAACAATCAAAATAACATAATTGTGCCAGATTCCAACGAAAATAGACCACTTTGCAAAAACAACTTCGAAACTATACCAAACGATCTTCAAATCTAACGAAATTTTGGGAATGTAAAGTAGACTTAGAGTAGTCCGGTTTAGGCAAGAAGCACCATAAATTTTGCTTCCAACTAAGAGAATGAATTAAAACATAACCTACAAAAACCTGGACGAATCTGGAACGAATGAAGTGCACTCTTTCCCTGCTTTCTTTCTTGAACACCTGATACCAATTTAATGTGGAAGTGATTCCGCCTTTAGTAAAGTTTGGTAAACCCACGAACCTTGATACAAATATTAGTTCTTGATAAGATCTTAGATGATTTCTTTAAGTAACAACACTCGAATTTAAGGAAAACTAACTAATTACTCGAATGCTTCTGATCTTGCAATTAGGATCTTGATTCTATTAAGTCGCTCCTAAATTAGGCTATGTTCAGTTGACCTTATTATTATTTATTTCAGATCAGATTAGATCATATGAAAAAAATAAGTTCAGATCATGCTTATATTTAAAAATTTATTATTATATTCATTATTATTGTTATTATTATTGTTGTTATCACTGTCATTGGTATTCTGATTATTATTATTACTAATTTTATTATGCTTATTATAATTATCGTTAATGTTGTTATTATGATTACTACTACTATAATTACTATAATTACTATTATTATTATTATTATTATTATTATTATTATTATTATTATTATTATTATTATTATTATTTATTATTATTATTATTATTATTATTTTTATTTTATTATTATTATTATTATTATAGGTTGTGATAGTAATAAAATGATATATAATAATAATAATACTAGTAATGAAATACAAAGTAATAATAATATTAGTAATAATATGTTTTATAAAAGATAAGTTCAGATTAGATCAGTGGAGAAAATATAAGTTCAGATCAGATCTGATAAAAAAAATAAGTTCAGATTAGATCAGATCAGAAAAAATAAGTTCAGATCAGTTAAGTAAAATTAAGGTGAACTAAACATAGCCTTAGTCAATCTTTCATTCATCTTAACTCACTCCTAAGTTAATCTTAACAGTTTTTAAGCAATAAAACTCACAAAAATAAGTGTATAACTCGACGAATCTGTACTGTGTTAAACTAGCAAAATTACATATATACAGTAAACCTAATTAGACTATAACAAGGACAACTAACAAACTAATCCTTATCCTTATCTACTCTAATTAACCAGCTCTCATCTTTTAACATGATAGAACGTACATAGCTTGGACAACAAGTATTTATCTTACATGCCTCTTTTTTTAAAAAAAAAGGAAAGAAAAAACTAGGGAGGATCCCAACTGATGGGCCACCCTAAAGCATCCTTTCGGATGATCATGAAAAACGCAATATCAGGAGAGTCAAACCAATAAGAAAGATTCGACGTAGAATGACCACGATTAGCCATCCAATCAACAGCAAAATTCGCTTCTCTAAAAACATGCCCAATATGAACATATGCAAGCTTCTTAAGATCCTCACCTGCATCATTAACAAGAGCATTAATAGAACAAGGAATTTTTCAAACTCTTTTAACTGCCTGAATAACCGATAAATTGTTACCTTCGATCATTAGATTGGAAACACCCAAAGAAAGGCCCCTCCTAATCCCTTCTCTTAGGCCCCAAGCCTCAACAACTAAAATAGAGTTATTAGGATCAATAGTGTTAGCTCCACAAAGAATAAGCTTACCCGTCTCATCTCTAATCACAAACCCATAAGTTGTACGACCATCTTGTAATTTAGAACCATTAAAATTGAGTTTTACAAAATTTGTCGGGGGAGGGGTCCACGCAACATTTTTCCCACTAGAAACAGTCAACTAAGTCGAAACTTTAATATCCCCCACAGGCAAATATCTCACATGCCTATTATTAACTACTAACTAATATAACTCCAAATGCTTAAACCAAGTAAAACTTCCAAAAGACCAAACCTTTACCAATAAGTCAAGCCTTGCTTGGTATTTTGCGAATTCTACATAAGTAAACATATAGTCATGTGGGATCTTGTTAGATTAGACTCGACATCTAGTTTCAAAATATCAATTTTTTTATATTTTTTACTTATAGAAAATTAGATATATTAATGGTTAAAGTTACGCAAAGCGTGCCCGGAGTAACATTTCAAGTATTACGAAACAGAAAAAGTATTTACTAGAACCATCAATTATAACTCATAACATGTCTATTATAAAACAAAGGCGTACCTCCACCAAGTTGCTCACTAAAATACCCGTAAAATTATATTGAAAAATTTTAGACGAAAATGGCTCCAAGTCCCCATTGGCTCAATCAAATGAGTCAAATTGGCGGGCTGAGCAATCTGGGTCGTGCGTTGGGTGGTCTGAGAAATCTATGTGGGTGGACTGCAACGGTTTCGTGGGTGGAATAGGTGGAGGGTCAAAGTGGGATGGATTGGAAAAAATCAGCCCGTGACACGACCACCATTTTTCACGTGCGGAATGAGCTGTTTGTTGTGCTTTTCAGGGCTGATCCTAGTTCATCTCACGAGAAATGTAGGTCCGATTGGGTTGGGATGGCCCACCCTAATGGACATCTCTAAAGTAGCTAATAAAATGCATCACTACTCTAAACTAGTACTACTAGTGCATTGAGAATTTATGGTTAAACATATCATGAAAATAATTTTTTGGGGGCTAAAATAGACAAAAAAAAAAAGCATGTAATGGAGGTAATTCATTTTGTTGCATTGATAGCCATGATGGACGATATTGTTGATGAAAGTTGATCCCACGTCTTGAGCACTCCTTAGGTATTAACCAGCAAATCTTATTGACATTTATTTGTATTATTTTTGACGAGATTGTTTTGTGGGTGTTCTATAAAAATTAATACATAATAGTTCTTTTTTTACAAAAAGAAAAATATCATTAATAATAAGCCAAATGACACATACAATGATAATTAAGATCTGAAAAAAATAGATTTAGCAACTTAACTTCTTGAAATAGAATTCATAAGGGCTTCACATACTTAGGCTCCAGGATTGTCTCCGGAAACTCGGCAATCTGCTCGCTTGGATAGAGCTTTATGCAACACTGAATGGAGACTGAGATTCAATCATGCCAAAGTCAAGCACTTACCAGTAATTGCTTCAAACCACTACCCGATTTTCATATCTCCCAATGGATTTGTTCCTATTCAAAGCCTCAATCGTCCATTCCAGTTCAAGCCATGTGGCTCAAACATGAAAATTTATAGGAATTTGTGCAAACTAAGTGGAAGAAGGATGAACCCTTAGTTAATTCTCTTCATTCACTTTCAGATGACCTTCAAGGCTGGAACAAATATATATTTCATAACATATTTCGGCAAAAAAGATCTCTTATGGCTTGAATTGAAGGGGTTCAAAAAGGCCATGACGACTGATTACCATCAAGGTCTCATTAAACTGGAAGCAAAACTTCGTCATGAGTTGGAGGATGTCTTGCAAGAAGATGAGTTGTTTTGGTACCAAAAGGCTAAAGTGGATTGGATTAGGGATGGTGATAGTAACACATCTTTCTTCCATGTAAGTACTATTGTTAGGAGTTGGAGAAATAGAATTACTGCAATAAAAAATGATGATGGAGTGTGGTTAAATGACAAAGAGGACGTCAAAAACCATATTGTGAATTATTTTGCCCATTTATTCACGGAAAAAGGTGATGGTGGTTTATGTGATATACCCCCAGATATTTTCTCAGAATTGTTGCACTTGGATTGGGTTGCTTTATCTCGACCTTACAATCGTGTTGAGGTAGAGGAGGTTGTCAATTCCATGGGATCGTTGAAGGCACCTGGCCCTGATGGCTTCTAAGCCTTATTTTTCCAAAAAATATGGGAGCTAGTTAAAGAGAATGTCTTTAGGACAGTGTTCCAAGTTCTGGAAGGGAAAGGCGTGCCTGAGCAATTAAATGATACATTCATTACACTTTTGCCCAAAGTGGATAATCCAGAGAAGGCTACTCAGTTTGGACCCATAGGGCTGTGTAACGTAGCTTATAAAATCATCACGAAAGTAATTGTCAATAGCATCAAACCCATTCTCCCTAAGTTGATCTCTAATACTCAAGGGAGATTTGTTCCGAGTCGCCAGATAACTGACAATATTGTGATTATTCAAGAAGTGATTCACACTATGAAAAGAAAACAAGGCAACAGAGGTTTTATGGCAATCAAGATTGATTTTGAAAAATCATACGACAAGCTTAGGTGGAGTTTCATAAGAGATACGCTTAACCAAATGCAACTTCCTCTTTTGCTCGTGGATACAATCATGGAATGTGTGAGCACGACATCCCTTCAAGTCCATTGGAATGGAGAACCCTCTGAAAAATTCACTCCAAGCCCTGGCATAAGGCAAGGAAATTTGTTATCTCCTTACCTTTTTGTGATGTGTATGGAAAGGCTTTATTAAACTATAGAGGAAGCCATCATTGCACAATACTGGAAACCGATTAGAGCTAGTCGAGATGGCCCACTTTTGTCGAATTTATTTTTTTGCAAACGACATCATTCTATTTGCGGAAGCGAGTGTAGATCAAGCCAATGTTCTGCAAGATGTTCTTAATCAGGTTTGCCATGCTTCTGGGCAAAAAATCAGTTTGGCTAAGTCACGCGTGTATTTTTCCAAAAATATACAGCATGATCGACAAAATGATTTATGAAGCCTTAGGAATTGCACCAACAGATGATTTGAGAATGTATCTTGGGATGCCGACTTTCACGACTCGTGTTACTCGTGAAATTTCAATCATATTTGTGAGAAGCTAGATAGGAGATTGGCGGGGTGGAAGACTAAATATCTCTCGCTTGCAGGACGAGTGACTCTAGCCAAATCCACTTTCTCCACTCTTGCCTATTACTCTGTGCAAAGTACGAAAATTCCCAAGTCAATTTGCGAGGGCATTGACAAGAAGACTAGACGTTTTATTTGGGGGGTGATGATGAATCAAGGAAGGTGCATCTTATTTCCTGGGAAACTATTCAACGCCCTAAAGCCCAGGGTGGTCTGGGTATCACCTCGGCTAACACAAGCTGATATGGCGTTTCTTGCAAAGCTTGGTTGACACATGCTTACTGAACCAAACTCTTTATGGTCAAGAGTTCTTCGAGCTAAATATTGTAAAGGTCGGTGCGATACAGATGTGTTCGAACCAAAGGTAGGTATGTCCAATGTTTGGAGTGGAATTTCTGAAAATGCAAAACTCTTGTGTGACGATGGAATAAGAGTTGCGGTAGGCAATGGATCAAAAACCTTATTTTGGGACCACAAATGGGTGTCGAATGTCCCACTTATGGAGTATATAACTCAAGCTCCCCCTTTGGAGTTAACTGGGGCCACTATTCAAGAGATGCGAGAGGATGGCGTAGGGTGGATATGGGAGGTTTTTGCTCCTTACTTGATCCCATAAACCCTCAAATCAATCCAAGCACATGATGTACTAACATATTCGGAGGTGGAGGACCTTCTCTACTGGGATGAAGGGCACAAAGGAAAGTTTTCCATCAAATCAGCCATTCGCATTTTAAGGAAGGATAACACTGATTTCGAAGATGATCTATGGACTATAATTTGGTCAGTTCCAGTTCAACAAAGGGTGTGTGCCTTTCTTTGGCTAGTGTGCCATGATCGTTTAATGGGAAATCTTAACAGATACAAAAGAAAGCTTACGAATTCCCCAGCTTGTTTTATCTGTGGAGGGGCAGATGAATCGAGTCTCCATATCTTGCGTGATTGCCCAGCAGCGAAGAGTGTTTGGAAGCGAGTGGGAGGGCCAACTCTTTGCCCTTTGTTCATGCAAGGAGATTTAAAGACATGGCTTTGCAATAATCTTGAACATGTAGAACATGAAACATGGCCTACCTACTTTGTTGTCTCCTTATGGTGGCTTTGGAGATGGTGAAACATGTTTATGTTTGGAAGAGCAAATGAAGTACCTATTGACCTGGGTGTTTTTCTTCGTATAAGGTTTGATGAGATGTGGAGAGCAGTTCATGAAGTGATGAAAGAAGTTGGTCACGCTAAACCCAAAAGAGCGAAACAATTTATAACTTGGACTAAACCTCCATCTGGGTGGTATTCACTTAACACTGATGGAGCAGCGCGTGGAGCTCCGGGTGCTGCAGGGGGTTGGTGCTATTCTTCGCAACAGTTGTGGATCTTTCATATCAGCTATCTCAACAAATTCTGGGTGTTGTACAGCCTTTAGAGCGGAAGTTATGGCCCTGCTAAAGGGTCTTGAGCTAGCCCGAAGTCTACAAATAAGCCAACTGGTAGTCCAACTTGATAATCAAACTTGTGTGCAAGCTATTCACTGGATTCGTTTAGCTGCGGTGGTTGTTCCCACCTCATCCAAAGATGTCAAAATTTAATCAAAAGAGATGATTGGGTCGTGGAGATAGGCAATGTCTTCCGAGAAGGCAACTGTGCTGCAGATTGGTTGGTGAATCAAGGAGTAGTTCAAGATGAAGGGTTAATGGTTCTTAAAGAAGCTCCTTTAGAGCTTCATAGGATTTGATCCAAGTGTAAAAACACCTTCCAAAGGATTGGTTGATGATTATAAACTTAGGGACAATAGAACACTCACTTTGACAAGAAATCACTCGAAACAAGGATAGAAGCCAAAACTCAAGAACACACTCAAAGTTTTGGGGTTCTAGGCCAGAGATAAGACTCACTCAATCTCCCCTAGGCTTATCACTCAAGACTCACTCAAAGTAATAAGGGTTAGCCAATACTTGAGACAAACTCAAAGTAAAAACTATAAACACAAAGGTTTTTTTTTAATCAAACTCAAAACTGTCTATTACTTCGTATTAGCTCCCTATTTATAGTAAATACAAGCTAAGAAAGGAACTTAAAACATCAGCTACAACTCCTAAGAAAACTGTCTAAGAATGTAACAGTTTAGGACACTAATCACTCCATAATTTACTCCTTGTAACGGTTCATTAATGAGCCGTTTTTTAGCAGCAAATCAAGAGCTTAAAACACTCCTATTACATGCCTACCTTAGAGCATAGATAACCCCTAGCTCTAGCTTATTACGACAGAAATTATAACACAATTAAGCAAATAAAAACACGCACAAAAGAAGCTATACACGTCCAACTTCAAGCAGTAGCTCCTTCGGCCTTTAATCAACATCCCATGTAATGCAACACTTAAATTCGGCCTAAAACTTGTCCAAATTAAGTGTTTGACCACTTTTTCCGTAAGTTCAGAATTTGTGAACCTATTGATGGACCTATTAAAGTCCACGAAATGAGCCAAATTGACCGAATTATGGTTGTTATAAATATAAGTATCAACACCGATAATTCTAATTCCTCATATAATGCATTGACTTTTCTTTGGGACCTTCTACTTGCATCATTCTCCGTTTCTTCAAAAAAGTTTGCCCTCAAACTTGATTTTTCAAAGTATGGAAAATGATCTCTTATTGTGAATATTGGACCAGGTTTGAAGAGCTTCCTTTTGCTGTGTACCCTCTCAAGATTCCTTTTGTTCACCTTTTCAATTTCTTCTCTCATTTCTCCCATGAATTTTGAAATACTCCCACTCTATTATTTTCATTTCTTTTATCTTGGTATTCTCCTAACAACACATTTAGAGATGAGTTATCACAAGAAGTACCCCTTTCTTATTTTTTGTTCCCAACCAAACCCTCCCCATTTGATTCCACAAGATTTTCATATGAATTACAAATTAAAAGAGAGGTGTTTTGCTCCTTTTCTTTTGTAGCTACTTTTGCAAGCAACAGTAAAGAAAAAGTAAGTCAGCTTTTCACTTCACTTGGATACATTGAAGCAACCATGATTGAACGTGTGAGACTTTTATCACCATCACTAGAACCTTGCTCGGGAAATTATTATTCAAAGGGATCAAATTTTGTGACATCAAATGAGCTGATAAGAGATCTCTTTTGAAAAAAAGTTCCTTTAAAAGCAAGTTCATGAAGACATTTTTCTTTCGCTTGTTCTTCTTTAAAGTCTTGATTTATTTCTTTCTTTTCAAAAGCAACTTCAAAATTATTTTCTTCTTTCCTAACTTCTTTTTTCATGACTTTAGTTTTAAGTGCATGAACCATTACCCTATTTCTTTCGTCTTCTTTTTCAAAACTTTGATAATAATCTATAGACACATAAAACTTATTAGGACAAGAATGGTATGTATGCCCATAACCATGACATTTTGAACATCTTGCACCATCAACCTTCCAAATTTCAAAGAAAATATCTTCCCACATTCTTTCTTTTTTCCTCTCTTCTTTTTCCACTGATTTTTTCTCCAAGTTCTCCAATTTTTTAGTTATAATCTGAAACATCTTAGCAATATCATCACCAGCCATGTTTTTTTCTCACTATTTTGCTAGACTATTATAGTTACAAATTTACAATGATGAAACTGCCCGTAACTTCAAACAACAGAACGAAAATATAAACGTCCTTGACACTCTAAAAGGATTACATATTATAAAAATTCAGGAAAGTTTAAGCAGAATCCAAAAAAGAAAATCCTTAAAAACTTTCCGGACGAAGGATAAATCTTCGTTTGAAGTTGAGTGCGTTGGATCTGCTTCGTTCTGGCGCAGTTACGAAAAACGTACCCAATTTAATATCTAAAAATTCAAAAAAATCTGAAAATATCTGTGAGTATTCTATACAAAAAAATATGCAGAATCAAAAAAAGAATCACTCAATTTGGACTTCTGAAGGCCAAGAAATCGTCCTCCAAAGTCAGGTGAAAAACTGAATGAATTCTGGCCGTTTTGTTTTACCACCAAAACGTGATTTTTCATCAAGATCTTCACGCTAAAGCTCTGATACCAGATGATCCAAGTGTAAAAATACCTTCAAAAGGATTAGATGATGATTCTAAACTTAGGGACAATAGAACACTCACTTTGACAATAAATCACTCGAAACAAGGATAGAAGCCAAAACTCAAGAACACACTCAAAGTTTTGGGATTCTAGGTCAGAGATAAGACTCACTCAATCTCCCCTAGGCTTATCACTCAAGACTCACTCAAAGTAATAAGGGTTAGCCAATACTTGAGACAAACTCAAAGTAAAAACTATAAACACAAAGGTTTTTTTTAATCAAACTCAAAACTGTCTATTACTTCTTATTAGCTCCCTATTTATAGGAAATACAAGCTAAGAAAGGAACTTAAAACATCAGCTACAACTCCTAAGAAAACTGTCCAAGAATGTAACAGTTTAGGACACTAATCACTCCTTAATTTACTCCTTGTAACGGTTCATTATTGAGCCATTTTTTAGCAGCAAATTAAGAGCTTAAAACACTCCTATTACATGCCTACCTTAGAGCATAGACAAACCCTAGCTCTAGCTTATTACAACTGAAATTAAAACACACTTAAGCAAATAAAAACACGCACAAAAGAAGCTATACACGTCCAACTTCAAGCAGTAGCTCCTTCGACCTTTAATCAACATCCCATGTAATACAACACTTGAATTCGGCCTAAAACTTGTCCAAATTAAGTGTTTGACCACTTTTTCCGTAAGTTCAGAATGTGAACCTATTCATGGACCTATTAAAGTCCACGAAATGAGCCAAATTGACCGAATTAAGGTTGTTATAAATATAAGTATCAACACCGATAATTTTAATTCCTCATATAATGCATGGGCGTTTCTTTTGGACCTTCTACTTGCATCAGGATTTTAGTCGAGGATGCTCGAGGTGTGGCTTTCCCTCGCCTTGTTCCTCAGTAGTTTGTAGTTTGTTTTTTAGTTTCTTTTTTCTTGTTGGCTTTGCCTCTTCCGCAAAAAAAAAAAATACAACAATTTCCACAATGAAATTAATTAATTTTAAATGGTTGCTAAATATTAATTTAATTTTCCTAATTGTAGAATATCTTAATAGGTATTTATTATAGGAAAAATTCCCTAGAATAAGCCAACCTTTGGCCGGTCTTCTACAATTAAGCCAACCATTTGAAAATCCAGAAATAAGCCAACCTTACCATCATTTAAGCCAAATTTAGGTTGGATAACCTGTAACTTATTTTACAGGTTAATATACTCTATTTTTTTTTTCTTCTTAAATTCAATGTATCATTTATACTCTCTCTCCTCCTCTTTTCTCACTCCTCCATCTTTCTCACTCCTTCCAATCTCTGCATTCAACAGCACCACCTACCACTACCGCCGCCTACCGGTGCCGCTGCCACTGCCCTTTCTCTCTCCTCTTTTTTTGTTTTTGTTTTTTGACGACCCCCTGGGTTTGTGGGGTTCGGTTTTTGGGTTTGGGTTAGTGGGAGGTGTTGGGTTTGGTGGTGTTCGGTTGTGGGGGTTTTGGGTTTCGTGGGGCTCGGTTTTGGGGTTGTGGGGAGTGTTGGTTTGGTGGGGTTCGGGGTGTTGGGGGTGTTGGGTTTGGTGGGGTTCAATTGTGGGGGTGTTGGGTTTGGTGGGGTTCGGTTGTGGGGGTGTTTGGTTGGGCTGGGTTTGTGGGTGGGTTTTGGGTGGTGTTGGGTTTGGTGGGGTTCGGTTGTGGGGGTGTTCGGTTGGGGTGGGTTTGTGGGTGGGTTTTGGGTGGTTGTGGGGGTGTTCGGTTGGGCTGGGGTTTGTGGGTGGGTTTTGGGTGGTGGCCGGGTGTGGTCTCGCGCACCGGGTGGGGTTGGTTCGGTGGTGGTTGGGTTAGTGGGTGGGTTTTTGGTGGTGGGGGTGTTGGGTTCGGTTGGGGAGTATTGTGTTTGGTGGGGTGGTTCGGTTATGGGGGTTTGGGTTAGGGTGGGTGTGGTCTGGTGGTGGCTGGGTGTGGATCGGTGGTGGCTGGGTGTGGTTCGGTGGTGGTTGGGTGTTGGGTGGCTGGGGGTATGATTAAATAATCATATTTAATTATAATTATTTATAATTAATCATAATTATTATAATTAATGGTAATTAACCTGTTGTAACCTGTGATAATGGGTAAAAAAAACCACTAACCTAAATTTGGCTTAAATGATGGTAAGGTTGGCTTATTTCTGGATTTTCAAAAGGTTGGCTTAATTGTGGAAGACCGGCCAAAGGTTAGCTTATTCTTGAGAATTTTTCCTTTATTATATCTACCCAATTTAATTTTGGTCCACAATAATAGAGTTAGTCTTGCGTGGACCTAGTCCACAATTATATTATTGTGGACCAAAACCACTTATTTAACATAGTGACCCTTTTTTTTTTACATATAGTAACCTTTTTAAAATCTTAAGTTATATTATACAGTTAATATCTACCACAGTGACTGTTTTTTTAATATAGTCACTCTTTCTCACATTAGTTTATCGTGATGAAATTTTCACTTTGTGACATAGTAACCATTTTTTTTTCACATAGTCAAACTTCACAATTTATATCTACTCATCTTTTATATCTATTTTTTTATATAGTGAACTTTTTTCTCATAAATCATATGAATTAGCATTAGGTCCACATTAATTTAGTGTGGACCAAGTCCATATAAGTTTTTGACCTTGCGTGGACCTGGTTCACAATAATATTATTGTGGATCAAAACCACTTATATAACATAGTGACCCTTATTTTCAATATAGTAACCTTTTAAAATCTTAAGTAACATTGTACATTTACTATCTATTATAGTGACCATTTTTTTAATATAGTCACTCTTTCTTACATTAGTTTATCATGATGAAATTTTCACTTTATGACATATGAACCTTTTTTTTCACATAGTCAAACTTTACTGTCTATATCTACTCATCTTTTATATCTATTTTTTTTTATATAGTGACCTTTTTTTTTCCATAAATCACATAAATTAGCATTAGGTCCACACTAATTTAATGTAGACCAGGTCCATATAATTTTTTTACAACATTTTATGAGAGAAAAGTAGACAACCCCCCACAAATCACGAGTTTAACAAATAGGAAAAGGATAGATAAGAAGAGAAAAGAAAAGAAAAAGAAATATAGCGAAGAAGTTTCTAACCTTTACACAATTTGCGCTAACCCTCGATTACAATTTCCATCTCTCTCAACGTTCATCCATTTCCAGTTTTCTATGTAAAAATCGGCAAATCAACACACTTAATTTCGTATTTCCAGCATCAACTTTGAGGAGCGGATAACAAATTGAGCCAAAACGAATTGAAGATCTTTTTTCGACGATTTCCATCAAATTGAAGGTGTATTTATGACTAATTTTACCATGATAAGTTTTAAGATTTAAATTTTGTAGCTTACACATACACTTCATATTTTAAGTAAGAATTTAGAATTCAGAATTTATTATCATTATTATTATTATTATTATTATTATTATCAATTTTATTTACTGGTAAGCTCAAGATAATCAGATTTTGGTGGTTCATTTGAACCCACTGAATGCACAGGCACTTCACCTCACCGGCGGTTCCACTCGTGTTGCGCCACGAGTCACGGTTCACGTCTGTCTGCATTGCAACCGTTGTCCATTGCCTTATACCATTGTAAGGACAATGGATGGTTGCACTATGTGATTACCATTGTTGGACATAAGATTATTTGTGTAACAATCACCACCATAATAGGATTCTGGTGTTTAGGGGTTGATTTTTTGGCGAGGGAGAAGGTTGTCGTTTGTTATGGTATAGAATGCTTTGTTCTTCTTTGAGGACCCGATTACAGTCCTGGCTTCGTGATTACGATAAGCTTCAATCCGTTGCCATCATCCTCCTATACGTCCAAGTAAGCTTTTATTGCCCCCTGATGCGTTACGTGATTTCTATACTGGATTTCTCTTTTATATTGCTTATGTTGATCTTCATTGCAGTTGCTTTGATTTTGAGATTTTGAACTTTTGCAGATTGGATGTACATTGGTTGGATCTTTAGGACCACTGTATAATGGGGTGCTGCTTATCAACTTGGCGATAGCGTTGTTTGCCCTTGTAGCTATTGAGAGTGGCAGTCAAAGCCTTGGCCGAACTTATGCCTTTTTGCTTGTCTCTGCAATTCTGTTGGACATCATCTGGTTTGTTTTGTTCTCCAATGAGATATGGTGAGAGTGTGTCAGTTCTCTTTTTGATCTTTTACTAGTAGTTGAATTGATTGAATAACTATATAGATTGACTGTTCGTAATGATTGATGATTATACCTGATGTTCATAGCTTGATTTTGCTCAAATTTTTTTATTTTGGTAACTTTTGATGGTTTCATGCCATTTCTTTTGGTAACTTATGATTGAATAACTATTAAGATTGGCGAGGCCTCCCCTGCCTTTGCTCCTGCTCCTGTACAACCTTATCAGTCCCTTTTGCCAATATTTTTTCGCATCAAGCTTTAAAATTTACCTCCGTGTTGGTAATCAGCACCAAAATGAATGAGAAAGAAATACCATGCTTCTTAGGCTCTTTACATGGTAGCAAAGCATGTTTGACATATTTGGGGCACTCACGGCATTGAAGGCTGATTTTATTCCCATCGAAACCATGCTTAGGTATATTTTCCATTTTTGGACGACCTCCCATGCCACTCTCTGCAACAAGTTAACTTTAGGGGGACAGATGCACTTTATATCTTTTTAGATCTTTCGCCATTCCGTTGTTGAAAAAGTATCTAAGGGGTCAACCATTCCCTGTCACTATAAATGATGTGCACTCTTGACAGAGAAGAGACCACTTTTTGACACTTTATTAGCGTTTGGGTTAGTTTACAAAAGAATAACAATCTATCACACTATGACAATCTTTCCTTTATGATTATTGTCCACCTATTGAGGTGGATTATTTTAAGGTTTTGAAATCGGTGAACATGCAAATTAAGGCTATGTTCTCTTCCTCTTATATGATGAACTTTATTGCATATTCTTATTAGATAAAGATCTTTAATTCTTCAAGATTAATGTCGTTCTGCTTTAGAAATTTTCAGACCTTTGCATTATAACCCCTCTGTCCAAGAACAAGCAACAATTTGAGTTTTACACTATACACATACTACTATGTTATGAATTCATAGCACATACTCACTGTCACCATAAATTTTTGGTCAACGCCGGAAAGCGGTCGAAGGTTGTTTCTCACACACAATTTTTTTGTAAAAGTCTTAAGTTGCAGGCAAATTTTGAGAAGTTGTTTCTCGCAAAAAGTGACCTATAAAAGGTCCGATTTGACACATCTTCCTAATTTTCACAAGTACTCTCTCCGTTTTTCAAAATTCTACTAGGTTACTACAGATGCACACTTTAAGGCAAATTGGAGAGAGTGTAAAAAGTGGGTACACTTGGTTTCTTTACTTTTTTTAATGAGGAAAGAGAGAGTGGGTTTATTATATTTTAAGGGAGATAAAGAGCATGGAAGAGAGAGTGTACGGGCCAAGGATGATTAAATTAATGTATGTCTTTCGCCAAATGAGGAATAAAACATACTGAGTAGAACATCAAAAAACGGATGAAAAAGGAAATCGAGTAGAACTTTAAAAACGGAGGGACTAGATAATGAAAGATTCTAATGGTCAAAGTTGTACACTGACAAGTGTGAAAGTTAAATTGTCGCATTTGTTGTGGGGCAGATGGAGATTTTTTGAAGTTGCAAATTTATTTATATTACTCTTTGCTTTCGTATTTGATCTTTACTAATTGAATGTCTCGGTTATAGTACCAGGATAAGTATATGTGGATCCTATTACATTTGTATTGATGTGTATTTTAAAAATATCAACTTTCATATGTTTGCTAATGCATAATGAAAGATATTAATGGACAAATATGAATATTGAAAACTGTAAAAGCAATTGTGTAGAAAAGATGGAACAGAGGGAGTATTAGTATATGTTGAAACTTTTCAACATGGATATGTGTTTTCCACTGCTGAACTGATCTCTCTTTTTTTTTCTTCTTTTTTTTATCTTTATAACCTTTGTCTTCTTCTCGCTCTTCCTTTCATGATAATGTACTAGCCTGTCTTGGAACTTTTATTTTTTGGACTTGATTTTGGCCTTTTCTATGATGGATTGCATATGAGTTGTTGGTGGAAGCTTCTTGTTTATTCTACTGTCTCTTTGTTTAGTCTGAGTATATGGTAGAACTTGATTCTTATCCCAATGATTTAGTGGAGCTCCATTATGAATGTTGTCATGAGTTCATGAACCCTTTAAGCTGTGGAGATCTTCAAATTGGAGTGTTAGGCTGGGTTAGTTAGAAGATAGCCATAACCTGGTCATAGTCTGGCTCTTCCCTGTGTGTGAATTATGAAACATCATCTAAAATTTTCTTTCAACTGTCCTGTTTTTCTGTATATGTGTGCAGGCACCTCTCGTCAGAGCATAATGGACCATCCTTTATTTTTTCCTTGAAACTGACTTTGTTGATGCAAATATTTGGATTATCAATCAGAATATCGTCTGCATTCTTATGGATTCAGATGTATAGATTGGGGATTTCACATGTAGAAAGTGCAGTTTCTCGAGAAGCAGATTTTGATCTAAGAAACAGTTTTCTTAATCCTGTTACCCCTGCAGTGGCTAGACATCAATCCTCAGATTCTGAAGATCAACTAGGTGGATCTATTTATGATCCAGCATACTACTCTTCCCTTTTTGAAGTTAGCCAAGATGACAAATGCTCAAAAAAGGTTGGTGATAATTTATGCATATACTGCTTTTTTTTGGCAATTAAAGATTTATTAATAACCAAAAAGAAAGGATACAACTACCAATAACACCTAATGCCACAGGGGATAGAAAGCATCTACATCCTATCTCACACCAACCCCTACTAACAGACACCATAGAAAAAGCCACCAAAAGCAAAAGAAGGCAAAAGCAGCAATCTAAACAGACCTCACTTGCCCTACACCAAGAACTCAGCTTAACACAGCCTACTGAGCCCTGCTACAACACAAACAACTAAGAACAAGCACACCAGATTACACTAATAACAGCCCACTAAGATCTTCATCACACCTACAAGCAACTATAAACAGAATCTGCTTGCAAAGAACCTCAATTTTAACAGTTTGCCAACAATAGATATCTGATTTCTGTAGATCTAGATCTGGTATATGCTCGCAGCTAACATCATTCCATAGAACTTTGCCTTGTTAGAGCTGCTTCTACATTTGGCTGCTGCAGATTGCACTTCTGCTGCAAACCCCCCTCCTCTGTACTGTAGCCCCAGCTTCTGTAAACAGACAGACCAGACTCCTTGAGCCACATTACATGCAAAGAACAAGTGGTCAATAGTTTCCCTTGCTGTATTACATAGGACACAGGTACTATCATTCAGAATCCCCCCTCTCACACAGCTTACTTTTAGTAGGCAACCTCCCCTAAAGAGCTAAGCAGGTAATAAACAAAGCGTTAGGACTAGTTTTGTTACTGCAAATTACCCTCTTCCAAGGAACTTTGGGATGATCTCCCTGCATAGCAGCATAAAGGTTCTTAATTGAGAACTTAGGAACATCAATAAGGTGTTGGGATGCATCAAACTCATCAATAAGCTGCCTGTTAGTGAGAATTTCTTCAGTGAGGAACCACCATAGTCTTCACATCCTGGCGCTTGATATAATAGGCATGGATCCATTTGATCCATAGCCTATCTTGCATTTTTTGCAACAGCCCAAAAATGGTTGGCCACAACTGCCTTATTTCATGTAACCAGATCATTGATATTCAGACCACCGCAAGGCTTTTTCAGGACAACGAGTGTCCGAAGCTATAGGAGCCTTCTTTGACCTTGCATCCTAACCTATCCAAAGGAAAGTCCTACAAATCCTCTGCACTTCTCTCAAGACCTTCTTGGCAAGACAAAAAAAATTGACACCAATACAATTGGAAGCCATGAAGCACTGAATCGACAAGCTGAACTCTCGCTGCATATGAAAGCTTTCTCACAGCCCAAGACCTAACTCTAGCCACAGTCTTCTCAATCCAAGGTTTGCACTGATTATAATAAAGCTTCCTAGTAGTGAGGGGGTCCCCCAAATACCTGAGAAGGAAAGCTTCCAACTGGAATGTTAACAATGCTATGCAGAGCCTCACACTCTCCTGAGCACAAACCCCAAGAAAGTAAATATTACTTTTATCCAAGTTGGCTTCAAGACCAGAAGCTTAAGAAAATTGAGTGAAAGCATCAAATAAGAGCTGAAGGGAATTTTGATCTGCTGTTGCAAACATCAAAAGATCATCAGCAAACATGAGATGAGTAATGCTTAACCTTTCACACCTAGGTTGAAATTGAAGTCAGGGATGTCTTTCAATCCGCCAAGACATCTAGATAGGTACTCCATCTCAAGAGCAAAGAGGAAATGAGACATGGGATCTCCTTGCCTCAAGCCCTTTCTAGCAGGGAAAGGCTTACTAAGAAGGCCATTCACCAAGATTGAATAAGAAACTGTAGAAACACATTTTCATTACCCAATTCACAAATTGTGTAGGAAAGCCTAGCTCAGCCATGACTCCTTGCAAGAAAGGCCATTCAACACAGACACAGTGTCATAGGCCTTTTTTGAATCAACATTCATCCTACACTTTGGAGAAACTCTCTTAGTGAACTTTGATCAACTTAGTGGCCAACAGTCTATTACAAGAGACGTTCCAAATCTACCACCTCGCCAATCATTTCCTTCATCCTACTAGTAAGAATCTTTGCATATCACCTGTATCAAAGAAGTCAAGAATTGCCCTTTAAACGTCAAGCTTAATGACATGCCATGCTCTTTTAAAGAAGAGACTATTGAACCCATCAATGCTAGGAGCTTTAGAGTCATCAATAGCTGCCAAACGTGCATCAATCTCCAAAGTAGTAACAGACTTGATCAAAGCACTAGCAGCTGCTGTAGTAACCTGGGGCCCAGCTCTCAAATTGGAAATATCCACGCCAGGAAGGTTATTAGCAGCTGAACCTAGAAGTTTCTTGTAAAACCCAACAATCTCATTATGGACCTCAGTGTCCCTGTATGTTTTTCTCCATATCAAAATACGGGATATCGATACTAATTTCCAAATACCTTTCCTTCATAGCTTGGAAGAAGAATTGAGTGTCATCAATTTATCATCACCATGCTTAAGCCAGAGGATCCTGGATTTTTGCTTCATAGCACTTTCCTCAGCCTTCAGAAAATCTGAAGAATGAGAGTACACTCCTTCTCTTGAGCAGCAAGCTCAAAGGAGCGAGGAGAAATACTCAGCTGAGTTTGGACATCATTGAGAACCTGTCTAAGCACAGGAAATTCTGCTGTCAAGATTTGCAAACTCATTCTTATGGAGCAACTTAAGTTGATATTTTACCTGCTTCAACTTACCCAAACCTGCTGCATGATAGAGCCACCACTACTACACTTCCACTGCTCTTCTAAAATAGATAAGAAATTATCATGATCAGCCATATAGTTGAAGAACGTAAAAGGCCTACCTTTTTAGAAGGCACAGGAGCACATTTCAAGAGGAGAGGAGAATTGTCTGCTTTTATGTAGTTTTGAATTGAGACTCTGAAATATGCTGCTTCATTTGGTATTGACTGATGCGATATAGTCCTTGTTTGGTTTTTCATTGCAACTTTCTCTCTGTTTTCATCCTTCTTTCTCCGCTTTGACGTTGAACCTTTTTTTTTTAGGAGTATGTGCCATTTACATATGTAATTCATCATTTGACAATAACATCCAGAATGAAAGGAATGGAAAAGGAGAAAAAAGGGGTATTGAATTTTGTTTCACAAGTTTGTTTCAGTAGTAAAAAGGGAACTTTCAGTAGTGAAAAGCGAACTGGTAATTATGGTTTGAATTATGACATTCCCTTACTTGTTTAAACAACTATCACAAGTTCTATTTCGCCTGTTAGTAAACATGGACCATTTTACTTTACCTTCCCATGATACTTTTTTTTTATGTAAATATGTGATCCATATCTCTCCTGTCCATCGAGTTAGGTTAGATATTTTATTAACTGTTTAATTAATTCTGTAACCAAGGCCATTTGTTTAGATTTTGAATGAACTAGTACCAAGACCTGATTTATTTTCCTGATATCTGTGCCGGAGTAAGTTTCAATTGTCACGGAAACGATTTCTTATGACGATTCATGTTAGCCGACCCCAAATCAATTGTTTTTTGACGGGATATTGGTGGGGCGCGGATGTGTCGTGTGCACCGCACCCGGCCAAAGATAAAATTTCTCCTACTCTCTTTTACAATTAAATGTAGAAGGGAAGTAAGGTTCGTATCCACAGGGAAACAGGGACAAGTTTAATATCTAGCGTGAATCAATACCTAGATGACTCTAAGGGTCGAGTAACCTAATAACAAGGGGGGTTTTCAAATAGAGTTTTAAACAAACTAAAATTAACTAGCAAATAAATAAATGAGAAATCATTATGGAAAGATCTTGAATCCGATTAACATCCACTTCAATTTCATTATCGATCATTGAACCTCAACTCTAATTCTTTCCATGATTATCTATTGTTGAGAATTAATCTCGCATTCTCCTTATTCTTAGTTGAATAGCACGATCATCGTGACTATAAAACCCTAACTACAGGATAACCTAGCCCGATAGCGTCTAAGTTCAATCCAATAGCAGCAATAAACACAGAGAACCAACAGACCTGCTAACGTTATACAAGCGATAAACATTCAACAGTTGATTCAATTTCCCCAAGAAATAACCAAGATGATCAGCATCTAAATTACTCCCTAGTTTGCTACAAATTGATAAAAGAATAAAACAAGCCGATTCTATTCTTAAATCTAGCATTAGATTAATTACACAATCAAACTAGTAACGTTCATAGCATAATTATGCAAAAACCATAGAAAACAATCATAGAAATTAAACCATAAGCAAAGAAACTAAATAGAGAGGAAAGATCTCACAATAATGCTTGAAGTTTCATGTTAATCTCGTTCAAGAACAGTTCAAGCTACAATCGGCATAGCATAAGCCAATTCCATAATTGAAATCTCTAAAAACTAAACTAGAAAATAAAAATTAAAAAGAGAAGATAACAAGAGAAGAAAGGAGTGTTGGAGATTCTCTCTCCTCAAGTGTGTTCCCCCTAGGTCCAAAAATCAAGTTTAGTATTTATACTAAAGCTCAAAAATCAGCCGACAATTACACCGACTTAGGGGTCGCGAGGTGCGAGTCTGGTCGCACCGTGCGAAGAGTACTCTGTCTTCCACACACTTGGCTGGGCAAAGGAGGTCGCGAGGTGCGAAGGAACTCGCGAGTCGCGAGCAAGCAGGTCGCGAGGTGCGACCTAGCTCGCGGTGCGAGCTACTGGGCGACGATGCGAGAGAGCTGGGCGAGCATGCGCGAGAGCTGGGCGACGAGCTGCTGGGCGCGCGCGATGATGGGCGATGAGCGCTGGGCAGGCTTGGCTGCTGAGCGTGCACGCGAGAGCTGGGCGATGATGCCGAGCTTGCGGTGCACGAGAGCTTGGTGATGCTGCTGTGCTGGCTTGGATGCTGGGCTTCGATGATGCTGTGTGCTTGGGCTGCTTCGTTGTTGAGATGGTGCAATGCTATTGAGCTACACCTAGGAACACTTCCAAGTATATAGCTCAAACCCATTTTACCACAAAATCTCGAAACACATGACACTAACACTAATTATCTCATATAACTCCCAACTTCCGCTAAGGGCTAAGTATAAAACAAATGTGAACAATTATGATCAAAACCTCTAGTGGAGTGCACCCAAAATAACGTACATACACCGTATAACATGAGCGTATCAGATATCCAGGAGGTTAGCTTTAGATCAAATCCTTGTCACAAGAGACAAAATAAAGTACATGAGGGGGGCAATCTTCCATCCAAACAAGCAACTCTGCAAAGTGAAGAGCCTCCATAGCCATGGAATGAGCCACTTTATTACATGATATCCTACCAAACGAAAAACATACAAAATTGAAGGACTTAACTAGATCTAAAATGTTATTCACAATTACTCGAGTGGGAGATTTCTCCTTTGACTTTGATTTGAGAAGATCAATAAGAGCAAGACAATCAGTCTCCACCTCAAGCGTTACCTTTTAGACCCCAATTTATTTTGGGACTAAGGTTTTGATGGTGTAGGCAAGAGTAAAGTATTATCTATAAGAAAGATAAATACAGAGCCTTTTATATTAGAAGCAAGTAGCTACTCATGAGATAATGGAAGGAAACCAATGTAAGTGGACTTGCTGAAATTGAGAGGCCTTTAAAATAGGCTTGCACATTAACTAACTAGCTAAACTATAGCAAATCCTAGAGCTTAGGGTGTTTTTGTATAAAACATTCACAAACTACTGTGGTGAAGTAGAGAGAATGCCGGTGGAGCTGATGTAAAGCTGGTGTACTTTGCAATGGTCTACCTGCACAAGTAAACTGGCCTCAAGGGGTGTTGTCCAAGGAAACCCTCTTCAATGCCTAAGTCAGTTGTTTGAGCTTAGAGAGAGTTATGACTTTGTGGATATATGTGTGTTTTTGCATATGAGAACGTCGGAATGCCCCTTGCTGGATTGTTTGGTATTTATAGAACAGCCATGTAGGCTTGGGGAAGTGTGCCCAAACATCATGGCCATAGGAGTAGGCTTAGCCCATTTGTGAGATCCTCCTTTTGGGCTTTGGGCCAATAAGGGGCTGGTAGCACATCTTGCCAAATGTAGAGTGGTTAAATCATGGCTGGTAGCACATCTTGCCAAATGTCGAGTGGTTAAGTCATGGGCCTGATTTATGGTCAGCCCTTTAGGCGCATGGTCAGCCTGAGACCCAAATAGTGGGTAACATGATCCCACGTAATACTCCACCACTAAAAATCAAATAACTGAAACAAAGCACTAATCCCAAATTACTATCATTCAGGAATGTAAGCAGCTACTAAGGCACTAACAACTAACTTAAAATATTTTTTTTCACCAACTTTAGAGCACTAATTAATAGTACATTATGGTTATGCTACTTACTCCTGTATCTCATTTGGATGCTTGTTTTAGTATAAGTTTTTTCTTCTTATTAATATGGTCTATGTATTTCATTATTGTGCCAAAAAGAATTGCTATGAGTTATGACTGTAGTCATTTGACGTAGTCCATTATCAGACTTGAAGTCTCACAGTTGCACCCTTGCAGGGACAAAACGATGTGAAGGATGGTGATCCTTCGTCTCAGGCTGAAAGTTGTATATTGAAGCTGTCAGTGGGGAGTGCTTTTCAGGCTTTAGTGGTAATTTAATTTTGCCCCTGTTCCTGTTTTGTAGTTTTATATCTGAGGCTGTTTGGTTCTATCTATCATTTGATTCGATATATTGCCATGATTTTGTCCGTATATTATTTGATTAACAAGCACATAGCTAGGGATGCATGTTGCTTGTGTTTATGATATTCATAAATCAACAGTTTTTTGTCAAGCCCATCATATTGATATAGGCATATAGCCACTTTCAAAAACCTTGTTGTGGCTCTCTTTATGTGGAGAATCTCACTTTCTATTAATGTTAGATCTTCTAACCCATTGCATCCCTCCACCTGAGGTTGCGATGCGCATCAGATTTGATTAAATCAGGATTTTTGTGGGGCGAAACACTCAGGATATTAGCTGCATCTTTTAGCATTGAAGAAGAAAGATCGTTAGACTAGTTTCAGTGACACAAAAGGTCGAGCATGTGATATAATTGAGGACGTTGAGATCCAGTTAACTAACATTGATTGACGCTTATGAACCAGCAATGGGGCTATTATGCATATTGGTGATCTGTGCGTCAACCAGGCAATGTTAATATGATTGAAAATTAAATTAAATCTATGGAAGTAGATATATTATTCTGAGGTTATTTTAGCCCCTTCAGCTTGAAGTGTTGCTGTAAATGTACCAGCAATTTTCAATGACAATCTTGCTTAGGTTATGCTAAACTGCCTTGACATGTATCTTGTGCTGCTCCTAGTCCTTTTGTGTGTCTTGCATACTACCTATATTCTTAAAGGTTAGTAG
Organism: Beta corolliflora; assembly: GCA_947648045.1. NCBI lineage: Eukaryota > Viridiplantae > Streptophyta > Magnoliopsida > Caryophyllales > Amaranthaceae > Beta > Beta corolliflora. The sequence goes on along the minus strand of CANSZD010002940.1, from coordinate 4,672,744 downwards.
CTTTTTGTCTTTGGAAAAAAAAATCAGCTATCCAAATTATGGCTAAACTTGAATTTGTATTATGTGAAGAAAATGTGTACATTTTTCTAATAGATGCAAGGAGCAACTCTATTTGTTTCACATAGATGTCTTTTTGGATCGATTTTGTTGTTAGATTATTAGCCATTTGATATTATCAATGCAAATGCTTGACAAAGTTCCATGCTACACCGTTTTCCTATGAAGATATTGTGGTTACCATCTTAAATATTGTAGGGCCATATTCTTGCTTTCGAAAAAACTGTATCTGCAGTGGGTAAAATACCGTCTTTAGATAGACATTAGTACTTAGTAAAATCTAACTCAACAATACAAAAGTTTCTTAAAATTGTTTATGTGAATTACGGTGTGGGTAGTGGTTTAGCACTCTCCCCTTGCTTCATTTGTATTTGTGAATTTCAAGAGGACATTTGTCATGAAAAACCTAGGAGGGGAGGGGATTTATATATGATGGAAATGTTAGTGTTGTCTATGCTTAGTTCATAAGGGCTTTGAAGGGACACTTATCATAAAGTACATTAATAGCACTTCGCACATGGCATGTGATCAATTGAGTCATTATTTCAGATTTTAATCTATTAAGATAATTAATTTCAGATTTAATTATTCTAATTTAATTAGTTTTGGGTAAGTCATGTTGGTTGGCAAACAGTTTTGCTTACTGCTAGACTTATTAACAGAACCAGGGTCTGCAAGGCAGTTCTATCTTTTTTTTCTATCATCTTCTTGCTAATTACGCTTACATGTTAAATTCTTCAAGAATGCTGCTTGAAAATTCTGTTCTTGTTGAGGCCACTCCTGGGGGTGATTAGCGATTAATCCCATCAGCATTAGGTAGCAGAAGCTAATAACATTCTGCTGTACATTTTTCTCAACAGGAGACTGAATTTTTCTTGGCCCCTTTTATGTGGCGAGGGATTAATCTTAGCTGAATTTCCAAGTCTTGAAGCTGTTGGTGATTGACTTGCTACTTTATAGTGTAGTTCGACTCAGTCACTATATGATTTTATATTTTTCTTAGATCCTTCTTATACATGTGCAGGACGAGAATGCCGAGACTCGTCATCTGAACAGCTAGTAAGAACATAATCATCTTTGTGAAGAGACTTTTCGGAGTTTGATGAGCACTACTTGTGTTATTTCAGAGATTTAGGGTCGTCGACACTGAGCACTGTACACAGAATTTTGTAGGAAGGGCGTTGTCAACATTGAGCATTGTCCATAAATTTAACGGGATGAGTAGTTAGTTCAGTATTGTTGTAAAAGAGGATACATACTAAAAAGAAAAGGAATGTTTCAGCTTATAAGCCTTGTGAGAAGAGCTTTTCCCATAATCTGGTTAGCTTTTCCCATGGTATACATCATGAAGGTACGACAATTCTGGTTTCACCAGCTATGCCTATTGAGGTTTTTTTTTTCACCTTATTTTCTCAAACTTGTTGAACCTATTTAAACTTACTAGAATTTATTAAGGGTGTGATTATTGAGAGTTTGGTACTTAGTCTTGTGTTGAAACTTTGTGAAGACTCTAGAGTCTTGTGCGGTAAGGAGTATGAAACTTGAGACTACTCTGCAACTGTTCTTCCATACCTAAAACATAAAACAAAACGTCATGAGCCGAGGCTCGGTAACATTCTACCCTAACATCGTAAAAGCATTTCATATCATTTTGTTAGCAAACAGGGAGGAGAGAAATACTGAAACCATTTTATAAACATATCAAATCATTTCATAAACATATCATAAGCTTCATCATTATCTTTTCATCTTACTTAATCATTTTGGTAGCTTGGCAAGTATAACAGTAGGGACATCTCATCCAGAAAGGCGGTCACAACATAGGTGACACTTGCGGTGCCCAAATCGTTAACCAATAGGGTGACCACAACAAAGGTGACACTTGCGGTACCAAAATTATGAACCGGAGACGTCTCCCTAGAACATACAGAAAGGCGGTCACAACATAGGTGACACTTGCGGTGCCCAAATCATTAACCAATAGGGTGGCCACAACAAATGTGACACTTGCGGTATCCAAATATACTGCCAAGAACCATCTTTCACTTAACTTTATCATGTTCCATTCGTTTCTTTTACGTATCATAATTACATTACATCATCGTAATCGTAATCATAAAACGTAATTTTAATCATAACGTAACCATAATTACATTACATCATCGTAATCATAATCATGAAACGTATCTTAATCATAACTTAACAATAATTACATTACATCATCGTAATCATAATCATGGAACATAATTATAATCATTAAACGTAATCATAACCATATTTTCATAACATCAAAATCTTCGTACTTCATAGAATTAAATCATTTAATAAACATTATTTACATAGCAAATATTTCATATCCCGCACACCATAAATAACACCGCTTAAACATCGTATAAGCATCATAAAACATAGTTGGAAGGGGAGTGCGGGTGCTAGCAGTAGACGTTACATGAAATCCTGCTTACCAACTTTGATATCCGGGGGAGGCTTGTAATATTCCCTTCCTTTTAATCTAATCAAGAGTTAAATAAATTAATGCATTTGTCTTTGGCTTTTCGAAGATTATTCTTTCTTTAGGTCGTAATATTTCTTAGGTGATTACTCTTAAGGCCTTTTTAAATTCGCACGTTATACTTAGGCATATTTTGAATTATAATTCAAGTGGTTACCGTTAACATCTTTTAAACTTAAGAGTCATATCTAAGTGGCACTAATAAAGGTTATTGGTTTACAATCCATGCTTAATGACTTGAAGATAAGTTTTTCATATTCTCACTAATCCATTCTCTAAACAAACTATACATACATGTTGCTAAGTGAACGTATTTTAACATAACTCATGTTATACCAACATTATTATTCTAACCTTTAATATGTTTCACAAATCTAGACTAATGAGTGGAGTTTATATTATCGACATCAATTACTCGTTTATGTTCATATACTAATTATGGCATGACCACTACTAAACTAGATTGATCATTATCAATAATCTAATTATCTAAAACATTATTACTAACAGATTATAATAGTTGTCAATAAACTTATGAACTAAATATAGTTATTTTTACAAACTAGAGTTTTCTTAATGTTCAATTACAAAATTCAGATTATAAGGACTAGTAGTTAATTAGTTTAACATAACATTTTTAATTAATCTTTAATATAATATTAGCCCAAACTAGTTAAAGGTTTAAACTAAACTAAGTGGACCTAAATCAGACTAACAAATCAGTCCACTTAAGCCCAATATGTCAAAGCAACTAAATAACTAAGTAGCTTAACTTAACCAAATCAGATTTTAAGCCCACAATTATGTTTAATTGAACTAATTAAACTATCATGGTTTAATGGAATCACTAAATCAGTTTAGTTTAGCCTAACAATTTATTAAGTAGCTTAATCTAACATTATATAAATCTGATTTGAGCCCAACCAAAATCATGCAACAACTAAACTAAATTGGTTTAAGTAAACTGATTTGAGCCCAAATTAACTAACCTAACAATGGTAACCTTGGGCTTAGCTTTTAAATCTCAACATTCAGAATTTAGGAGGGAACTAAGAGGTTGATTTTACCTCTGCTTCAAGAGCAGGGACGAACGAGCAACGGGGAGGAGTGCTCAGCGAGCTCCGGCGAGAGGTGCAGACGGTAGCGGCAGACCAACGTCAGTCATCGGTCCTCAGAGCTCCGGCAGCAGCAAGCACGCCGAAGCAGGGGAGAGTGCGAAGGAAAAAGGGGTGCTGGTGGCGCTGCTGATGTGATTCTTGGTTCAAGAATCAGTAGTTTTAGGCTCGGATGAATGTAGTTTAGCTTTTCTTGAATTAAAGATACGATTTTTATAGAAATTTAGTAACAAGAACCGAATTCTTGGATGAAAATCAACCAAGGAAATCCGAATAATACAAGGATATGGAGAATTTGACTAATCCAAGTCAAGATTCAACTAGGTTTGTGGATTCACTCCTGAAACGATTTGGATTCTCTCCAGAAACTATTAATTCACCAGAATTAAATTCAAAACTCAACTCACTTTTATTAATGGCCGAAAATCATATAAATAATACAAAGAAAGCAAGAAACCAACTAGAACTAGGAAAGTAAAGAAGATGATCATAGAATAACAAACTATTCTATCATCATTCCACACGCCTAACAATTCTTTATCTTCTTAATATCACAAGCCTAACACACTCCTAAAGCCATTAAAGTCCTAATGCAAATAAACTTCTTAACAAACTATGAATTAAAATTCCTAAATTACATAGAATTCTAACAGAACTAGAACTCTACATAACTAATACTTCTATTCCACATCAAACTCCCCTTCTGGAAACAAACTTGTCCTCAAGTTTCGTCATCCGACAAACATGGGACGAGATCGTTTGAAGTTAGAGTGGCGCAAATTCCATCACTCAGCAGCACCTTAAAAGTTTCGTAACCAATCTTATCAATAATCTCAAAAGGACCTTCATCCACCGGTTCATCATACTTGTGATTGATGTGAAGCTTTTGTGCGTTTAATGACAGCCATACATGATCTCCTTTAGCCAAATTTGTTCCTTGTCGTAGCTTAAGAATATTAGCTCGCCGTTCTTGCTTGGTTGTTGCGGTGTCCAGTACTTCGTTGTGGCAGGAGGTGAGGCAAACATGCGAGCCACCATGAGAAGACGAAGGAGGGGGTTCAGCACTAAGGGAGGCAAAGGCATCATGTTGACGCTTATAACGTCGATTGCGGGGAGGCAAGGACTTCAACAACAAGCGTTGTGTACCCATCAACACCGAGTAGTCATTAGTTTTCCCATTATGTAGCACATGACGGTCACTTTGCCAAGGGCGGCCAAGTAACAATGAGCAGGCAGTCATCGGAAGTGTATCACACCAAATTTGGTCCATGTAGTCGCCCACACGGAATCCCACAAGGGCTTGCTTACGAACCCATACACCATCATCATTGAGCCAACTAAGCTTATATGGATTCGGATGTGACCGAGTTTGCAGCTTTAAAGGATCAATCAAGGATAAAGCACAAGCGTTAGTACAAGATCCACTATCAATAATAAAGGAACAAACTTTACCATTGATTAAACAATTGGAATGAAATAGATTAGTGCGCTGTTCATCTTCGTCCTTGTCGTGGTTGGAAGACAACAAGGCACGACGTAAGATCAAGTTATGTTGTTCACGTTCCGGGGCACAAATAGGTTGCTTAGACCAAAACGAATCATCAGCCATGTCGTGGTCAGTTGGTGCCGAAGGAATGGATGTGGAACCGTGCATGTCTTGGGCCAAGAAGGCAAGATACTCCTCGCGTGTGACCATAGTAGTGTTGGGACAATTCTTGGCAATATGGCCGAGACCTTGACAACGAAAACACACCGTTTTCTTGCCTTTAAGATTCACACTTGGAGGGGCAGTAGAGGAGATGCTTGATGCGTCGAGCTCCTTAGGCGTGACCACAGCCAAATCAGTCGAGGTGGGTATTATGCTAGGCGAAGCATCCGACGAGGCAGCAGCGTTTTTAAACCACGAAGGCTTCTTAAAACGAGGGTCGTTTTGGTGCCGTTCAATCTTTGTCGCAAGAATGCAAACGTCATCAAATGTTACGTATGGCTGTAGCTCGACCAGATTTGCAATGGACTTGTTTAATCCCACCAAGAAACGAGCAATCTTTTGTTCGTCGACTTCCTGAATATCACACGCCATGTGTAGGCATTCAAATTCCTTGATATAGTTCTCGACGCGCATGGTTGTTTGGTGCAAGGAATTAAGCCGCACAAATAGTTCTTGTTTGTAGGTACGAGGGACAAAACGTTTACGCATCTTGGCTTTGAGGGACGACCAGCTATCAATGGAGGGTTTATCTTCACGTTCACGCCTTAGACGCAGCGAGTCATACCATAGGGATGCATATTTTGTGAGCTTGAGAATAGCATACGAAAAACGAGAGCCTTCACTCAAATTCTTATGATCAAAGAACCGATCTAGGCGCCTTTCCCAGTCCAAATAGGATTCGGGGTCGAGATCGCCATCAAAAGAAGGCAAATCAGCCAACTTTATTTCCTCCTCACGCCTAGGTTGATTTTGAGGCGGTTTATTAAAGTTTGCATCACGTTCAATGCCAATAACTTTCGTGGACATAGCAGCCATCTGAGCAATGAGGAGCTGCACTTGTTCGTTGGTGACCTTAAGGGCGTCGTGCAAAGATGCGTGATCGTCAGGCATGGTAGGACGTAAGAAGCAGCAAGAAAACGCAATATGGAGGCAGCAGATGGATGCGAGTGCTGCGACTTCGTTACTGGGTCAAATGCGCTCAAATTTTAACACAATACAGATCTCTGTGTCAGCTTTCCAACGAACTAAGAAAATCTGAATTTCGACTTGAAACGAGTCCAAACGAACAGTTTTACCGGACTGACTGCAGAATTGACGCAAAGCAGCAGCCACACCACTTGATGTGATTCTTGGTTCAAGAATCAGTAGTTTTAGGCTCGGATGAATGTAGTTTAGCTTTTCTTGAATTAAAGATACGATTTTTATAGAAATTTAGTAACAAGAACCGAATTCTTGGATGAAAATCAACCAAGGAAATCCGAATAATACAAGGATATGGAGAATTTGACTAATCCAAGTCAAGATTCAACTAGGTTTGTGGATTCACTCCTGAAACGGTTTGGATTCTCTCCAGAAACTATTAATTCACCAGAATTAAATTCAAAACTCAACTCACTTTTATTAATGGCCGAAAATCATATAAATAATACAAAGAAAGCAAGAAACCAACTAGAACTAGGAAAGTAAAGAAGATGATCATAGAATAACAAACTATTCTATCATCATTCCACACGCCTAACAATTCTTTATCTTCTTAATATCACACGCCTAACACACTCCTAAAGCCATTAAAGTCCTAATGCAAATAAACTTCTTAACAAACTATGAATTAAAATTCCTAAATTACATAGAATTCTAACAGAACTAGAACTCTACATAACTAATACTTCTATTCCACATCAGCTGCGGTGAAGGACCGGCGAGGGTTTCTGGTGTTCGGAGGAAGGCGGTGCATCGGAGGTGGTGCGCATAGTGGTGGTGGTGTACCGAGAGGAGAAGAAGAGGTTTTTTGTGGTTTTTTCTTTGTTGTGATCTAAATGCTTAGTTTTACTAGGTACTTATAGATGAAGTTATGGAGACAATATAGAGGTGGGTTGATGGTGAGTGGTGGTTCTTCTCATAGGAAAGCTAGTGTAGGGGACAAAGAGGAGAGAGGGAAAAATAGGGGCGGTGGGTGGTCGGGTGAATTGCCGTGGGAAACTTAGGGAGGTTTTCCTCCTTTCTTTTGTAATTTTATTTATTTCTTTTTTTGTTGTTTTAGCTAATTCTTATCACATATGGTTGTTAATCATACTCTTTCCTCTTTCAATAACTCATAAATTAGCTAGTCCACTTATAAGCCTACTCACAATAGTTTTATACCTCATTAACTTTAGTTTCTTTTTAGCAACCCAAAATTCATAACATGTTTATTTAGCTTATAATTATCATTAATCAAAATTTTAGCCTTCTTAATTACTTAATTAATCATGTTTAAAGTTTCGGGATATTACAATCATCATGGCAGCGTTTCACTCCATATTATGGGGGTCTCAATGTTTCACAGTTGAGACGTGTTGGTCGTCCAGGAGATTGTTCGAGAGAGTACATGGATTGGTATTGTACATATTCTCATCCTACCCTTATCGCTGCAGATATGACGACTGTTCCGTCCCGAACCAACACTACAAACACCCACTACGTATGCAATTTTTATTTTATGTTTAGCATTTCGTTGTTAATTATTGATACAAAACATAACTAACTTACTTTTTGCAGTGGATGGCCCGACAATTTGACTCTACGAGAGCTTTGACGGATGATCGACACAATGACCAGCGACCCAACACTGCTTCGTCATATGAGATGATGGATGCCCTCGCTCGGGATTGGGATCTTGCATTGCGGCTAGATCGGGCTCAGGACCCTGATCATCATGCTGGTGATGATGATATGTTTTGATGTACTAGTTTAGATCGGTGTTTTCAGTTGATGTACTATTTACGCGTGTATTGTATTGTTATGTACTAGAACTAACGTTTTATGCGGATATTATTTTGTTATGTACTAAAACTTTGGTTTTATGATGCAACTTATTATTTCAGTTTAAATCATTATACTAATTTCTACTAAACATTATAATGAATAAATCCAACATTATATATTAATATCATATCATTATACTAATCATTACAAAATATTGACTAAAAGTTACAAATTAGAATACATAAAACATTATAATGAATAGATCCAACAAAATAATATATACTAAGTAGAGAGTAAGTAGTCCCATAAAGCGCGTCTCACAGCATACAACCGATCCCAACCATCAACACTATCTTCATGCATGTTATGCCATAAGTTATGAATTGGTGGTTGATAAGAGGTTTTTAGTGTGTCGTTAAGGCACCAAAAATCGCTTTTCAAACAATATTTATAACTCCTAACAAGCAATTACTAAGAACGTAGTAAAGGCAAGTCAAGGGTCGATCCACATGGAAATTGGGATTAATCAAAGTCTATTAAGTCTAAATTACCTAATTGAAGGGTTTTGGGGGGTTTTGAATGATTTTTGTAACAACTAAAACAAACTATTATCAAAGAACTAGCAAATAGTATGAGATGAAAATATGAATAAGGAAGACACTAGAGTTAAGGTTACTAGTATGGATCAAAGTGGACAACGTTTATTAATGCAATTGTGAATCAAATGTGACAATTAGGCAAGGTTTAGTTTTCCTCTAAAATACCCGAGTCCTCTCTCGAATGGTCCTCGAGAATGATCGCTTAATCAATCAACTAAATCCTCTCTCGAATGGTCTTTAGTCAATTGATTAAGAGATCCAATGAATTTGGAAAACCCCTAATATAGGATCCCCTTAATTTCTACCCAATATCTTGGCCTAGAAATTAAGTTGATTCATGGGGATGATAAAAGAATTCATAATTCAATTAAGAACATTTGAAATCAAAATACCAAAGCACAAATGTGATCAATATCTATCCTAAGGCCTCAAAACACCAAGATCAATGCATAAACGTCTTTAAATCATCACAATCACATTAACAATACATTTAAACCCTAATCCATACTTTCACCCTAGCCCTAGATGGGGAACTACTCACTAATCATGGATTCTAAGCAATAAAACATGAAATCTATGACTAATCTAGGGCTAAACATAATTAAGAGATAATTAATCTAATAAAAATAACAATTATGAAACTACAATAAAGTAGATCTAATAAATGGGAAGAACAAATAATAGCAATGAAAGGAGATAATAAAAATTGAAACTTTGAAACTAATTGAATTAAATATACCTTCAATGTTGTAGAAATCACAAACTATAATCTACGAATCTCAAATCTTGATAAAAAGCTAAGTGTTTTTTCTCTCTAATGTAAGCCCTAATAATCTTCTCTAAAAACTAGAAATAAAAGCCTAAGTTCAAAATAATAACTTCTATTGTTTTTGATAGCCACGAGCATTACAAATTTCTGGCGGAAAAAGGTGGTGCGGGCGCACCAATGAAGTGGTGCGGGCGCACCAAGGCTACTGATTCTTGTGACCAAACTTCGCAGGAATGGTGCGGGCGCACCATGAAATTGGTGCGGGCGCACCAAAATCAGGTGCGGGCGCACCAAAATCAGGTGCGGGCGCACCATTTCTTCTGCTCTGGTCGGACAGTTCAACTTAAAACGTGCATAACTCTTTCATTTTAGATCCAAATTAAGCTTATGACCAGTCGTTGGAAAGCTATTGAAACAAGCTTTCACTTCCAACTGGAATTTCCTTCATCGGATTTGTTGTTTGAAAGTTATATCCATTTTAATTTCTATATTCAAGATTCTATTGCGCAATGTGCTCCTTTGTGCGAGCGAACATGGGGCATGGTGCAAGCGCACTATTTCTCAACGTGTGCTCTATTTTCATTGCTTCCTTTGCCAACTCTACAATGCGTAGCCATCTTAGTAGTTCCACCTATATTAAGAACATGGCAAAACAGTGTGAAAGCAAATGTACTAGAAATTCATTCAAAAATGAATGAAAATCTAGCAAAATGTCACTATGATCAAGAATGATCAAGTGAGTGAAACGGAAGGGGAAAGGGAGAAGAAAAAGGGAATAAAGGGGAGAAAGAGGACCAAAATGAGCTAAAAGGAGTCCATAAAGTGCGTTTGAAACGCACTTATCAAACTCTCCCAAGCTTAGCATTTTACTTGTCCTCAAGTAAACCAAGAATGAGAAAGAAGAAAGATTAGAGAAGAAAAAAAATGAAAAAGAAAAACCATGCAACAAACTAACCTAAATGCTGTATATGCAAAGCTACAAACATGACATGCAAGCTAAATGAGTTCATAACAAGATTTAGGAGACCAACCAAACACAAGAGGGAAGATGATTAGGAAGCACAAGAGTGACTTAAGGGATCTTATCCACCGATCAGCCGAGTCCCCTTGAAAATAGGCTTTCTAAAAGTGATTACTCACTCTTCTCCACTTCCAAGTCCCGAGTTTGACTCCCCCCTAGGGATGCTCAACCATAATAGCTCGCCTCTACCACATTTTGATGACCCTCATCATGAATTGCACAAAATCTCACCCGCCACCACTGAATTGACCAAGACTAATCTAGAAGTCAAAAGGGACTTTATCAAGGTTGTAACGAGGCTAGGTTAGGGGTGAGGATATCAATATGGTGTGGTGCAAAAAGGGTAAAGCGGAGTACAAACTAGGGGAAGAGCCTTCCCCAAGTTAGTCCTAACACCAACTCGAATCGAAAGCTCACACACAATTTTGATTCTCACTTTGACTTTCACTTTTTAAACATATTTTTTTTTTTCATTTTCTCATCAATTTGCTATCTCTTTCTTTTTTTTTCAATAGAAATCCAAATGAAACAATAAGAGCTTTCTTTCTTTCTTTTTATTTCTTTTGCCTTTCCTTTCTCGCAATTTTCTTCAACTTTTGCAATTATACTGCCTATTAAATTACTTTCAGCCAAAGACTTAGTATCAAAACATCTCAACTCAACACAAACTAGACATGTACTCCACTTTGGGGAGAGTTTGGCCATGACTTATTATGAGGGTTAAGCAAAAATAGGATAGAAAGGCACAAATGGGTTGAGAAGCGGATAATTATGCTGGAATAAAAGGCTTTTTGGCTTGTGAACTCCTAATTCTAGCAAAATGAAACACCCTAAATCATCCTTCTATAGGCTCGGTCTTATGCAATCTTGGGGAGCTAAAATGCAAGTCACAAGTTAGGCGATCAATGGTGAGGGATGTAAATGAGTCTTACGAGGTTCGTGGCCCTCCTTCGGGGTTCACCGCACAAGGGACAAGGCAATCCAATCAACCAACTCACCTAGTTTTAAAGAGACTCTACCAAAAGTCACCGATCTCAAAGATCACTTAAAATCACAGCAAGGCTTCCAAAACCATCAAGTCAAATGCAAAGAAGGTCTTCCAATCAAGTTATGAACACTCTTAGCAACATATCATGCATGCAACCAAACAACTCTAAATGCAGAAAAGAAATAAAGAAAAGAAAATATTTTTGTGTTTTTTTTTATGCAAACCTAACATGCAAAAGCACTAAAAAGAACCTAAATACAAAGGGGGTGAAAAATTTATTGAGATGGAGAGAACACATGCTAACTCCCCCAAGCTTAATACAAACTCCGTCCTCGGAGTGTACAAGCAAAGAGAAAGTAAGGGATGAGGTAAGGGCACAAAGTTAAGCAAAAATCCTAACCAAGTAAGATAAGGAGAAGGGTCTCAGAATACCTGCCAAAAAGAGCTATTTTAGGATCATTAGCTAGACCTTACCACTAAATAATTTGACAAAGATCTCAATAGTTTGTCGTAGCATTAGCACACATTTCACAGTGGATCAAATAGCTATGACATAAACAAAGAGCATGCACAAATTTCAATGGGTCTATATGCTTACCAAGTGATGAGTGTCGAAAATAATGAAATTTCCGAGAGAATCCTGGAAAGTATGAAGAACAAACATCAAAATTCAAATAAAAAGAACAAAACAATGAGTTCTCCTTTTGATGGTCCTTGCAACTTTTAAGCTCGATTCCGTCCTCGATGACTTCCATTTGAGTCTTGTGAAGGTTTAAAGAGGACAAAGGCTCTTCCAATGGTGAAACTTTGAGGAGAGGGAATAAGATGGGGAAGGAAGGAACTAAGTCGAGTTTCCTTGAAAAGGGAATATGAAGAGGTCGAGTAGAAACAAAAGTCTCATCAACTACTTCTTCAACATCATTTGACTCTATAGTGTAAGCTTTCTCAACAAATGATTCCTCTACTACGGGGTTCTCATCCATATCCCAATCATCATCATCTTCATTGGTTATAGTCATGCAAGAGTGATTTTGATTATTGATAATTCGACCCAATGTTTCGATTGATTTTTTGCTAGATTCGACAAAGTTTTCTGTAATACTCCGTATTTTTCGTAAGTTATTAATTATAATTTTTAAAAGTATTTTAAATATTAAAGAGGTTTATTATTAATTATAAAGGTTTTAAATAGGCTTTTATGATATATTATGGGATTTTCAAATAAATTCTAGCCCAAATTATATATTGGGCCGAAGTTTACAAATTATAATCCAAGTAGTTAGTTTAGTAGTTGAAGATATTTTAAAAGAAAATTCAAAAAGGATTTCAAAAGATTTACAAAAGATTAAAAAAAAAAGGAAAAAGATTTAAAGAAATTTCAAAAAAAAAAAGATTTATAAAAAGAAAAAGAAAAAAAAAAAGAGAAAAAAAATTATCCGGCGGCAAATTCACGCTGAGCCGCAAGCAAAGTTTTGGTTACTTTTATTTTTTTTTTACTTATCTTTTTAATTATTTAAGCTTATAGAATTTTGTTTTGTTGGATAATTTATATCTTTTTCGAATTTTAGTTGGATGATCGTAAACATTTGTTAGATCTTAGCTAGATTTGTTTATCTTTTCTCTTAAATCCATCTTTTAGTTTCCTAGTCCTATTCCGACTCTACCTATCCAACTAGTATAAATAGGGGTCTCCACCCATCATATTCTTCACACCAAATTTGAGAAATACATCTCTTTTCTCAACTTTAAACTCTCTCTCCCTCTTAGCCTACCTTTTCTCTTTCTCCCTAGTAGTTATTAATTTTTAAGGTGCGTGTATATGTAGCTCTTTAATAATTATTTTTGCAACCTTAGTATCATGTTTTTAGGAAAATATTTTGGATTGAAGTCCATGTTTTTATAAGTTTTATTATGAACTACATGTGTTTTGTATGAACATGTTTGAATGTTTATTAATTTTATTATGCACTTGAATTATGTCTTTAGTTCAATATTATTATAAAGTTTGATCTTTGAATCTGTATTCATATAATTTACAAGGAGTTTGATATTTAGATGCATGTTTAAATATATAAAAAGGAGTGTTTTTGAATTATTATTATTTTTCAAAAGTTACCTCTTAAGCAAGTTATTTTATTTATGCCTTTATATGGCTAAATTTATAAGTAGTACTATTCTTTTTAAAGGAGGATTATTTCAGAAGGATTTTTATTAGATTTATGATCTTTTATGATCACAATTATAAAGAGGCAACGGCTTGTTATCTTAGCAAGAACGGTAGCCATTATATTATTTATCCAGGCAACGGCTTGTTATTTATTAGCAAGAACGGTAGCCACTATATTATTTACCCATGTACTTTTTGTATAAGTCATGTGGATAAGGTAGGAACCCCTCGTAATAGACTCAGTAAGGAATACTAAACTTGGAGGGTGTGCACACTTTAGGAAAGGTACCTAGGCAAGGAAAAAGGATTTTTATTAAAGTTATATACTTTATATTATATAAGTATTAGAATTATCCAAAGAAGGTTTATGAAAGTTAAAGGTTTTGAACGTTTTATTAAATAAAGTGTTTAATAAAATAAAGTGTTTAATTTTCCGCATATACATGTACTCAATATTTTTACTGACACGCGTTTTGTTTGTTTTGTTTTATGGCTTTGTCCCTGTGATGACCCTATTTTGGTGAGCATAATTTACAGGTTGATATGATGCATACTTCATATGGGGGAGCTAGTGAGGAATCATAATTAGTCAAGGAGTTGTTATTTTATTTTCTTTATTTCCATTGTTATAGTTGTACAATAAAGTTTATATCAATAAAGAGAAGTTATTTCAGTTATTCCGCTGCATTAGTTTAAAGTTCCGTTAGTAGTTAGTATTAAAGCCTTTAACGTTATCACGTGGCGGTAATACTCTCAAGTTTCTCAAGGAGTTTTATATTAAAATAAGTTTTCCAAAAAGAGAGAAATTTGGGGGTGTTACATTTTCCATCATAGAAGCACACCTCTTTAACAAGGACATATTTTCTTTGAGTGAATCAAGAATTTTAGAATATATATGTAGTTCACAGCTAGAGACATCTTCTTCTAAATTTGAGATAGTAGTATTTCCATGGTCCCACTCATAAGTGTCTCTAGACAGCCACCCAAATAAAGTCCATGCTTCATCAAAGTGTTGGGATCGAAATTCACCATTAAACATAGACTCCACCATTTCTCTTGTATGCATATTTAAACCCTCATACATCACCTCACACATCTCCCAAATCTCAAGTCTATACTTAGTTAGAAGAGTGTTCTCAAATCTCTGATAATAATTCCAAAATGGTTCATCCTCATATTGAGGAAAAAGAAGTTTGCCATTTTTTTGGAATTCTCATAAAAGAAGAAAAAAAAATTATATACAAATTCCTAGACTCATATAAACAACACTACCACATAAAATAAAATAAAATAAATAAGCCAATAAAAAAAGTAAAAAAAAAATCAATTAAGCGATTTAAAACTTAAAAGAACTTCAATCAATAGCACAATTTTCCCCGGCAACGGCGCCATTTTGATAAGAGGTTTTTAGTGTGTCGTTAAGGCTCCAAAAATCGCTTTTCAAACAATATTTATAACTCCTAACAAGCAATTACTAAGAACGTAGTAAAGGCAAGTCAAGGGTCGATCCACAGGGAAATTGGGATTAATCAAAGTCTATTAAGTCTAAATTACCTAATTGAAGGGTTTTGGGGGGTTTTGAATGATTTTTGTAACAACTAAAACAAACTATTATCAAAGAACTAGCAAATAGTATGAGATGAAAATATAAATAAGGAAGACACTAGAGTTAAGGTTACTAGTATGGATCAAAGTGGACAACGTTTATTAATACAATTGTGAATCAAATGTGACAATTAGGTAAGGTTTAGTTTTCCTCTAAAATACCCGAGTCCTCTCTCGAATGGTCCTCGAGAATGATCGCTTAATCAATCAAATAAATCCTCTCTCGAATGGTCTTTAGTCAATTGATTAAGAGATCCAATGAATTTGGAAAACCCCTAATATAGGATCCCCTTAATTTCTACCCAATATCTTGGCCTAGAAATTAAGTTGATTCATGGGGATGATAAAAGAATTCATAATTCAATTAAGAACATTTGAAATCAAAATACCAAAGCACAAATGTGATCAATATCTATCCTAAGGCCTCAAAACACCAAGATCAATGCATAAACGTCTTTAAATCATCACAATCACATTAACAATACATTTAAACCCTAATCCATACTTTCACCCTAGCCCTAGATGGGGAACTACTCACTAATCATGGATTCTAAGCAATAAAACATGAAATCTATGACTAATCTAGGGCTAAACATAATTAAGAGATAATTAATCTAATAAAAATAACAATTATGAAACTACAATAAAGTAGATCTAATAAATGGGAAGAACAAATAATAGCAATGAAAGGAGATAATAAAAATTGAAACTTTGAAACTAATTGAATTAAATATACCTTCAATGTTGTAGAAATCACAAACTATAATCTACGAATCTCAAATCTTGATAAAAAGCTAAGTGTTTTTTCTCTCTAATGTAAGCCCTAATAATCTTCTCTAAAAACTAGAAATAAAAGCCTAAGTTCAAAATAATAACTTCTATTGTTTTTGATAGCCACGAGCATTACAAATTTCTGGCGGAAAAAGGTGGTGCGGGCGCACCAATGAAGTGGTGCGGGTGCACCAAGGCTACTGATTCTTGTGACCAAACTTCGCAGGAATGGTGCGGGCGCACCATGAAATTGGTGCGGGCGCACCAAAATCAGGTGCGGGCGCACCATTTCTTCTGCTCTGGTCGGACAGTTCAACTTAAAACGTGCATAACTCTTTCATTTTAGATCCAAATTAAGCTTATAACCAGTCGTTGGAAAGCTATTGAAACAAGCTTTCACGTCCAACTGGAATTTCCTGTATCCTATTTGTTGTTTGAAAGTTATATCCATTTTAAGTTCTATGTTCAAGATTCTATTGCGCAATGTGCTCCTTTGTGCGAGTGAACATGGGGCATGGTGCAAGCGACTATTTCTCAACGTGTGCTCTATTTTCATTGCTTCCTTTGCCAACTCTACAATGCGTAGCCATCTTAGTAGTTCCACCTATATTAAGAACATGGCAAAACAGTGTGAAAGCAAATGTACTAGAAATTCATTCAAAAATGAATGAAAATCTAGCAAAATGTCACTATGATCAAGAATGATGAAGTGAGTGAAACGGAAGGGGAAAGGGAGAAGAAAAAGGGAATAAAGGGGAGAAAGAGGATCAAAATGAGCTAAAAGGAGTCCATAAAGTGCGTTTGAAACGCACTTATCAGTGGTACGGGTGATCCGGGAAGTAACTATAGTCTAATATAATGCTCAAAGGTGCCAAGATGTGCTATCACGAGTTCGTTAGTTGGACCGGTTGTGTATTTAGAAGCACGCCAAGGAAGGACAGTGACACACAAATAAAGGGTTCCCTCGGGCCCAGTCCAACCAAAATGACTGCGGCATTGAAGATCTGAGCAATAGAAAACAAGTCTTGCGAAACATGCATCCAATGAGCCTGCGATGCTGGCCCCTCACTCCAAGTAATGCGCCTTATTGCTGCATCAATCCCATCAAAGTAAATATGTGTGTAAACATTCCGATGAGCAGCAATCTCATTTGCCATACTATTGCGGACAAAACCCCAATAGGTTTCACTGCCGAAAAAACAGTCTGCAACAGTTCGAAATCCACAGTTACCGTCTGCCTGGACATTCGTCCATCTAGTAATGAATGGGTTAACAAGCGCAGGAATCCTGCGGTAAAATGGAAATCCATTAGAACCGTTTTCATCCACGCTTTGCCGACCTACAACAATCAAATTATTCACCATTAAAATTATCAGTACATATCTATTAAAGTTATAAATAATCAATGCATACAATTAACAAACATATTACCTGTAGAAGTTGACATGCTCATAACTGAACCTACATATCAGCTACCTCTCTTTGAAGACCCACTGGATGTGTGCTCAAAACCACTCTTGTTTCGTTTTGTACTAGGGTGCGTGATTCTTTCGTGGTCTCCCTTTGGGGTTCTCGACAACGTCGGGCTCAAAAGCTGAATCACCAGGATTACGCAGATGTTCCTCTAGAACTCGGGTAGCGCTCCGCAAGACGGCAGGATCACTACTTTGAACCTGGTCAACTAACTCTAAGAAGTACTGAGAATCCTGTGCTGCCTCAGATACAAAATCAGGGTTGTTAACACCATCACCAAGGATCAAAGTAGTCCAATAAGGATGTAAGTTTGTCAGGTACAGACTCTCCTTCGCCTCCAATCGTCTGCATATGGCGCATGCACAAGGGATGGCATGTGTGGTTCTCAACGAGCAACCGCAATGCTCATAGACCTCATTGGCCAACTCCCGCATACGATTCTTCTCCTGCAGTAAGAGTTCTAAACAGTAATGCGAGACTCAACCATTTAACTTATACAAAGCCTGAGTCTTGTACAAGATCCCATGTCGACTCCGGCTTTCCTCCAAGTCATTCTCCACCTGATTTTCTATCTCACTGTGAGCAATTGAAAAGATGGTGTCTAATGTAGTTGTGCTACTAAAAACACAAGACTTCAGTGCAGAGTGTGCGCTTTCAACTCGGCTAGTGCACGTGTTCCCAAGATGAAGTACATTGTCCGTCCATGCCCGCACAAACTTCTCTTTGTACACAAGCCAAGTTGTTTCCACGTACTGGATGATTTTAGGCCACCTTATGTAAACATCTCTCATATTCTCAACCGCGGCATCATAAGCCCTCTCGGAGGTCGAGTTAACTATTCGATACCAAGTTCGGCTCACGAATCTCGGACCCGCATCGGTATTGCCCATGATGTTATTCACTCTAGCCTGCACATCTTTGTTGATATGCTATCTACATAGCAAATGTGAAGAGTTAGGAAATACTTCTCGGACCGCTTTCATAAGACCCAAATCACGGTCAGTTATGAGTGTAACAGGGACAACATTCACTCCGATAAGCAACCTAAACTTGTCCAACACCCAATTGTAACTATCAGCTGTTTTGTTGGCCATCAGAGCATACCCAACCATAAAATTCTTGTTACAAGGCGTCATCCCAATGAGTTCTAGAAAAGTCATGTTATATTTGTTGGTTTTATATGTTGCATCCATACCAACAACATGCGGATAAGTGCGGAGGATATTTGCCGACCGAGGGTGCACCATGAACGCCGCAGTCATTGTATTTGTCTCCTCGTCTTGCCTAATCCAATGAAGGTAGCGGCTCTCTCGAGCAAGGTGAAGAAAGTGTTGCATCACGTCTCTGTCATCCATTGCTTCCCTTCTATCCTTTTCCTTCAAGTTGTACAAGTGTCTCATATTTGGATGATCATCGGGAAAATTTTCATTAACAACTTTCATGATACTAGCAGGCCTAACGTGCGACTTAGTCATATCGTGAGCGAAAACCTTAGCCGCCAGACAAAGGCAGCTCATGGGTCGGTGGCCCTCACGGTAATGAATGAATTCATGATTGTGCATGCCCCTAATCCCTGGGTCTGTTTTGATCACCTATCCAGTTCGATCAGGGTAATCCAAAAACTCTATTAACTCCCGCTCTACATCCACATGCTTTTGTCTTTGTAGCTACACGTTCTGCTACGCTAAGATCCCTACCTTCACCCCGATATGGCTGACCCGGTTACATTTCATATAAACATATGGTCGACCACTAGGATCATGTTTATGATTTGACGAAATTACCATCACAAACCCGATTTCATGTGCCCTTGTTTTAACCCAATCTTGTAGTTCATTTTTCTCAGCCCAAAGTGTTTCATTATAAAACCCGTGATTATAATCAATATAATCACCCCCAAAATCCGGCAAATAAACCTAAAATGTTTAACATTTTACCATTTAGACGACATATAATCAACATGATCTATACAAATTATGAATTATTTATTGGCATATTGGCCCAACATGCAAAATTTGTAACATTGGTTGCTCATTTTATTAAAAAAGAGTTGTGGAATTATTTATGAAAATTATGCATAAAAATCTCCATGTTTTTTTATTATTGAGTGATGTAATAACTATTTACAAAGAAATTATTATTACAACAAAAATGTACAAATCTATTATCTATACAAATCTTCAATCTTGATCTTCACCATGATGCTACTTAATCTTCATCTCCTTGAATGGGCTTTGGAATTCATGTTTATTTGTAAACTTGTGAAAAATTAGAGATTAATTGACCTCTTTGATTTTGATTTTTTATGACAATTTTTATTAACATGATGAAATAAATCATTTTAAGAGAAACTTAAAATTTCATGATTTTTAATTAACATTTTCATATCAAGAAAACAAATTTTTTTTAGGAAAGTTGAGTTAATCACTTTATTTCATTTTCCAGATTGTACTTTTGTTCTTGCACTGAATTATAAAAATCATAACTTTCTGTATAAAGTGTTAAATTAATAATGTGATACATATATGGATAGTTCAGTGAGTTGTTTATGTTGTGTCAAAATTTCACAAGCTTTTAATGATAACTTGAATTATGGTGAATTTTATGCCAAAACTGGTCAAAACAGGACCTTTATTGAAGTTGTTCTTTGAGATCCAACTTATTGAACTTATTTTGAAGTAAATTTTGGTATAAGCATTCTAGACACTTTGAAAAACTAGACTGGAAAGTTTCACTTAAATTGGACACTTTTAAGACCATTTTTTATTTATTTTCATAACTGAAAAGACAATCAGTTTTCTGGAATTAAGTGATTTACATGAACGGTTTTGTAAAAATGATGTAAAATTGTATAAAATTCATATGAACATGATTTTTATACTTTTGAAAAGCTACTGATGTTTTCTTCAAACTTGATGTTTTTAGTTTTATCTAAATGATTTTATTTTAAACTTTATTGACAGAACAAACTTAGGTGATACTGGACAAAATCAGTTTTGCACAACCAAGTTGTATGATGTTTAATTATTTACACAAAATTCATTTTTTGAAATTCTAAAGCCCAGTTGCTGGAAACATCTTGCACTTCATAGGAAAAATATTAAATCCTACAAACTATTCTGATAATACAGACGAAAAATGAAATGTAGTACGAAATTAAAACTGATTATAATTACAGCATCACATTTTTTTATGGAGATGTTTATGCACAACTTGTCTTATATTTTTTTCTGAAAACATTTTTTGGTGATGAACAATAACTTGATTAAGGAAAATCACATAATCACATTGTTTCCTAAGAGTCACCCCATTATAGGTGACTATTCTAGGTGGGGTGGTTTAAGGTTGGGAACCTATTAAGACTTCCACATACCCAAATCACTCCAAAGATATAAATGATAAGAAGAAACAAGGAGAAAGTTAGTAGATGATTGAGAAGATAATCAAAATAACAAGAGTTTCAACTTTACCTTGCTAGCTCAATGATGCACTTCCTTTTTGCAAAATTTTCTACTTTTTTGTGATTTTCTTAATTTGCAAGTGAGTTTCTAAATCCTCTTAATTACCAACTTAAAGCTCTTTTTTTTGTGTTTTTTCCTTCTTTTGATGAACTTCTTTTCTTACTAATTATCTTACTAACTTTTACTTTCTTTTCTTAAGTGTGATTTTTTTAAAGGAAAGGAGTAGAGAAATTTAGTTGAATTCCTTTCAACATGGTTTTGAAGTGGAAAAAAGAGGGTATTTATAGAGAAATGAGGGAGGTGAACTAGGGTTTCAAAGAGGTAGAAAGTCAGATTTTTCACCTAAAAAATCAGATTTTTCACCTAAAAAATCTGATTTTCTTCATCCTTAATTACCCTAATGACATCAATCTAATGACCTCACCCTAATGACATCATCAAATCTCTTTGGAAACACAAATATTCTTATTCTTTTTTTGGATTTTCTCATAAATGAAGCAAAATCAGATTTTCAGAAAATATTCTTCCCTAAACATCCAAATACGTAAAAAAAATACATCGAAAAACGTGCAAACAAAACTGATTAGGACACTGCGCCAAACGCAGGAGCCTGCGCTAGGCACAGTGCCGTGCGCTAGGCGCAAGGCTCTGCGTCTGGCGCAGAGAATGCTTGTGCGCTAGGCGCACAATCATGCGTCTAGCGCATGATTGTGTGTTTGGCGCACACTCGTTTCTTCCGGAAATAATCCGGATCCTCCCCTCTTACACATGGGATTTGATTCTTATTCTCACATCTTTTCATGATTCTTATTCTCTAACTAATGGATAAAGGATGTGATTAATGGATAAAGAATATATTCTTATTCTTCATCCAATGAACAATGACTTGACCATCAAGAAAATTGATTATTACCGGTTTTGGGATACGACTAAAATCCCGACGCCTAATCGCGACTCGTTTTCCGTTTTTTTCGAAAGACTTACTTAAAACAATTAACGAAAACTCGTCAAATTAATAAAGACGAGCATGATTATACTACGAATCGTTTTATTAAAATGGTGGTTGTAGTTATTGACTACGACTCACGGAAATTATGTTTCTAAGCCGAAACCGCACGACCAATACGGAAAAATGGAAAACCGTACGACGGGATGAAATTCGCGCTCCGGGACGAAACATGAATTTTACGGGGCGTACGTTGCACGATGCATGACAGTTTTCGTTATTTTTATTTCTTTTTAAAATCCTTATTTATCCGAAAAAAATGGGTCCAAAATTTGGTGTCTACACATCTAATCTTATTGGAATCCACTCTCAAACATTCAGCTTGTATAGTTAAATAATTATTGTCAATTGCAGCAACACAAGGGCCGATATGGTCTTTGAAAACACGAGATCCAGAAACTAAGAAATAGGTGAAGGATAAACTTACTTCAGCTGAACCAATGCCAATGATTATTTGGAACCATGAGAATCAGATGTTTAAAACAAGATACATAAGCAGGGAAGGGAAAGACTCAAAGGAATTCGAGCTGACCAGTGAATAGAGACTACATCCAACCAGATTCATGAAATCCACAAACAAAGCGAGGGAAGAATCAACGCTGACTGAGACTACAGCTTAAAAATTGGAGCCATGTGAACTGCTGACCTATTTAAAAAAAATGAAGAGCTCAAAATGCCATTTTTGGGTCCAACAACAACCGATTCCTACCTGAAAATGATAGCACTTAGTATAGCTACAATGGCATTTTCTAATTCCCATTTTCTAATTCACAATGGCATCTACCATTAAGCAAAAGACACCTAATCTACAACTTTATATCTCCAATTTTAGTTCAGCTTTCTAAAGTGAAATAATTAGTTCCTTAAAACATCAAAACAAGGAAATCAGTATCAGAAAATATAACAGCTCAACCACAAACCCACTGTTTTACCTATATTTCTTCCTTTTTTCTTTCTAATTTCCCTTGTATAGCTCAACAATAATTTTTTTTTGAGGGGAAACAATAAGCCATATTATTAGTTAACATCCAACTCCGCCAAGGCTAATACACCTTGCGGAAACAAGTCCACAAAAATCTGTTCCACCCCATTTGAAGGGTGTAAACGGGCAACAAAATGTGCTACTGTATTCCCTCCCCTTTTAACATGAGAAACATGAAAATTAGAAAAATTATCCCCAAGCAAACAAATGTCTTCTATAACTAGATCCAGAGGAGAGCGCCCAAATTTCTTCCTAACAATCGCCTTGGTAATGGTGGTCGCATCACACTCCAGCTTGACCGCGTCAAAACCATGATGCTTAGCCACCTCCATCCCAAAACGGGCTCCCATAGCTTCTGCAAGAGACACTGACCAACGTGCCTGAAATCTCTTCACCGCGACCAGCAACACGGTACCAGCTTCATCCCTCACCACTGCTCCAACACCAACAGTCCCCTCCCCCAACATAGCAACATCTGTGTTGATGCGAACACATCCTGCACGAGGTCCTACCCAACTAGACCGAGAGAGGAAGCCCAGCCCAGCAGGAGCACGGAAAACCGACGCTGCATAGCTCTTATATTCATTCACAAGTTTTAAAAAACCCACGACACTTACTTGCACATTGCTCCATGGTTCATTAAAGGTGACAGAGTTTCGGTACGACCAAGCCGCCCATGCGAGGGCCATGAAAGAGAGCAAATCTTGTTTGTCCAATCTTGATCGAAGCCACGCAAAGAAATCCATGAAAGAAGAACTTGGACCATCTCTCACATAATGTATGAAAGGTGAGTTTTCCCATATAGAAGAGACAAGAGAACATCTAAGAATAGCATGAGTGATAGACTCGTCCTCCATTTCACAGTGAGCGCACCTTCCATCATCAAGGATATGACGATCTTTGAGTCGGCCTTTTGTTGCCAAGGATCCCGTGCACGCTCGCCAAATGAAATGATGGAGCTTCGGTGGCCCCTCCATATTCCAAACCGCTAGCCATACCTCCCCATTATCTCCCCCAAACCGATCCATCCATCCCCGCAAGTGACCAATTCGACCCAACCAATAGCCCGACTTAGTCGAATAAACTCCATCCACCGCAGGCCACCAAAACTGAATATCCGAGGGCTTACGCGCACTAAGAGGAATCTCGCGAACCAATCTAGCATCGTCCTCTGTTAAGTGAGTCACAAGTGCTGCTTCATTCCATCTCCCATCATCACCAATGAGGTCAGACACCCGAAGATCTGCATGACTTTCTAAATTAGGAGTAGGCACAATTGAAGAAGACTCCCCCGGAAGCCAAGCATCATCCCATACCCCAATACTTCGACCATCTCCCACTCTCCACTTCAACCCCTCTAGCAGCAAAGCTTTCGCTCCCCAAATACTTCGCCATACATAACTAGGATCAAAACCCCTCAAAGCACTCAAGAAAGTAGAGCGGGGAAAATACCTAGCCTTTAACACCTGATGAGCTATAGAACTCGTATCACACAACAACCTCCACCCCTGTTTAGCAAGCAAAGCTTGGTTAAACACCTTGAGATCTCTAAACTCCATCCCCCCATGAGACTTCGGCAAACACAACTTCTCCCAACTCACCCAATGCATTTTCCGTTCAGTTCCCCGTGCACCCCACCAAAACCTAGCACACATGGAATTAATTTCATTCAAAATATTATCCGGAATAGCAAACAAACTCATCATATAAGTGGGAATAGATTGTATGACCGCCTTCAATAACACTTCCTTTCCAGCTCTAGACAACAACTTCTCCTTCCAACCCTGCAACTTCTTCCATACTCGCTCCTTAAGGACTGTGAAAACCATCTTTTTCGAACGACCAATCACTGTCGGTAGACCTAAGTATTTTTCATGTCTCTCAACCTCCTTGACACCAAACAACGACCGAATTTCCAATTTCCTGCTATCATTCACATGTTTACTAAAAGACACTTCAGATTTATCAAAGTTAATCTTCTGTCCAGATGCTCTTTCATACGTACTGAGAATATCAGCCACAACAGAGCATTCCTGAAGTGTAGCTCTAGTAAACAATATACTGTCATCAGCAAAAAACAAGTGAGAGATACGAGGTGCAGTACGACATACCCGAGCTCCATGAATCAAACTATTAGTAGCCGCCTTAGACAGCAAGGCTGAGAAAGCCTCAGCACATAGGAGAAAGAGGTAAGGGGACAACGGATCTCCCTACCAAAGCCCCCTAGCTGGTATAATGTTACCCTCCACATGGCCGTTCAGCTTGAAAGAATAAGTGACAGTAGAAAGACACTCCATAACTCTGCGCACCCACCCATCACAAAAACCCATTCTACCAATAACCTTCTCCAGAAAAGGCCATTCTACTCTGTCGTACGCCTTACTCATATCCAGCTTAAAAGCCATCAACCCTTCCTTTCCATCACCTCGCCTCTTCATCCCATGAAAAATCTCAAAAGCAATCATCGCATTATCAGTAATAAGCCTACCGGGAACAAAAGCACTCTGATGCATCGAGATGAGATCGGAGAGAAAAAGCTTGAGTCTGTTAGCCATCATCTTAGAGATTATCTTATACAGAACAGTGCAAAGACTTATAGGCCTGAACTCCCCCATCTGAGTTGGATTTGAGCATTTAGGAATTAAAACAATACAAGTCTTGTTCAGCAAATCAATCTGAGCATCTCCGTTCCACCAATCTTTAATAAATTTCACAATATCATGTCCCACAATGTGCCAAAATTTCTGATAAAATAATGCATGCATACCGTCAATACCAGGAGCCTTGTTCGGGTGCATCTGAAACAAAGCATCTCTAATCTCATCAGCTGTAGGTTCGGCCACTAAGGAATCATTAGCCGGTCCCGTCACCTTGGGCGACAGCCCTGCAAGTGCTGCATCAAAATTCGAAGGCATAGAGGATGAAAAAATGTTGGTAAAATAATCAGAGATGATATTGCTAACATCTTCCATATCCTCTTTCCACACTCCTTGATCATTTTTGAGTTCATAAATCATGTTGCGCTTTTTTCTCTGGCTTGCCTTATGATGAAAATAAGCAGTATTTTTATACCCATCTCGCATTTCATTCGCTCGAGCTCGTGCATGCCAATAAGATTCATGAAGTCTATTCAATTCATCCAATTCACGCACAATTTCCTTACATCGCTCAATCATTAACCCATCAGGAGGTTTACTTTGCCACAATTGCAATTCCTCCTCCTTGAGTTTAATTCTCTTCTTAACGTCGCCAAAGGTGGCAGCAGCCCACCCTTTCAAAGCCACGGCACAATCCTCCACCGATTCAGCAATATTCGATCCTCCGCCATTGTTCCACGCCTGTTGCACCACATTTTGACAATCCGGGTTTGACAACCACAGCGCTTCAAAGTGAAAACATTTCCCCTTATTGCGACGTTGCTGCACCGACTCCATCACAAGCAAAATTGGAGCATGATCAGACTTATATATAGGAAAATTTTTAACCCACGCGTGAGGAAACAAATTCCCCCACCCATCACATGCTAAAAAGCGATCCAACCTCTCCCTAATGAATGTTCGAGGATCATTTCCCCGCTGCCAAGTAAAATCACCACCCCTATACCCCAAATCATTGAGCTCACACAACTCCACAACCTCCCTAAAAGCATCAATCTGTCTTTCCCCCCTCACAGCCCCCCTTCCTTCTCCGAAGCATGAAGAATCTCGTTAAAGTCACCAAAAAAGATCACCGGAAGTGAAGCAGCACCCCTAATCTCCTTCATCAAAGCCCATGTCAAATGTTTATTCGACGCCTCCGGCCATCCATAAATCCCCACAGCCACCCATATTAGAACATCCATCTCATTCCGCACCTCCACAGCTACATGATGTGTCGAGAAAGAGAGAACTTGTATATTTAAATCATTCCACCAAAAGCCAATACCGCCTGACAAACCTACGCTACTCAAACATAATCCATCCGTGAAACCACACTTTTCTTTTACTAACTGGAGTTTTTTTGAATCAACCATAGTTTCCATAACGAAAACTATGTTAGGCCTATCTCTCCAACACCATGATTGAAGAGTTTTAACTGTCCTAGGGTTGCCCAGACCCTGGCAGTTCCAACTATATATTTTCATTGTCCTTCGTGCGGTTGGTACACACCAACCTCCGCTACTGTCAGAGGAAAAATTTCCCCATCAAAATCAGTTGTCACTTTCAAACGTTTCCCCATTACATCCACCTCCTCCATTGCAACATCATCCCCATCCATTCCTGTTCCTGCATCCATCACATTCTTTCTTTTTCCCCCCTTATACCCCTTCACTTCACGCTGCAGCCCCTCCCCTTTTTTTCCATTTCGAAACTTCATGTGTTGAATCTTTTTCAACCCCTTCTTTTCACTACTGGACACAGGCACATAACATCCCATAGAAAAAGACAAATTCTCCTCTTTATGAGTGCACCCCACCTCCTCATTATGATCCTTTATTAACTCCTCTCTCACCTCACACACTCCCTCCACATTTTCTTTTTCAATATTACAGTCACTTTTCCCTTCCATGTTCACACATAAAAATTCACTACTCCCCACGATAATATTGTCATTATTAGTACTAGGGGTATGTTGTAAAACATGAGTAGAATTACAGTCACTTTTCCCTTCCATATTCACACACAATAAATCACTACTCCCCACAATAATATTGTCATTATTAGTACTAGGGGTCTGTTGTAAAGCATGAGTAGAATTACAGTCACTTTTCCTTCCATATTCACACACAATAAAATACTGCTCCGCCCCACAATAATATTGTCATTATTAGTACTAGGGGTATGTTGTAACACATGAGAAATAATGGTACCTTGAGAGGGAGAAACAACAGGTTGTGTATGTTCTTGGTCCTTCAAAACATGATCATTGGTCTCCTTTGAAACATATATGTCTGATGCTGGTACAGCACCCTCACCATCCCCCGTCATCTTAACCAGCACACCTTTACCAGCATCATTACTCCCCATCTTCCACCCATCCTTCCGCAATGGGCTAGCAAAATTCAACTTTCTCGAGCATGACAAAAACCGACGAGCCTCTTCCTGCTTCTTCATACTCCCCCTGCGAGGTGACGCCTTCAACCATGCACCCCACTGCTTCTCCTCACTCCTATGATCCTCCCCGATGTCGTCACAGTCGCGTTCAATATGTCCTATTACACCACATACGTAACAAAACATCGGAAGTCTCTCATATTTGATTTCGACTTGAACCACTATCCCGCAACTGTTTCGAATACGTTGGATGCGTCGCAACGGCTTAGAGATATCCATGATAATTCTTGCCCTAGCAAAAGTATCCCAGAGAATACCATCCGTATCCACCTCCACAACCTCCCCAATGCTGCTACCAACTGTTCGAATGTGGTTCGCAGATCTGGAATCAAGGGGTAGGTTATAAAACCTGACCCAAAACGGGCACCGAGTATGGGCTATATCTGAGGGTTGCACTCCTCCTTCAATCTCATTCAACACAACTAAGTGTTGATCTAAAGTCCAGGGCCTACCCTCCATAATCTTCTTTTTATCCCTCAGAGTAGGAAATTGAACTACAAAAAGTCCATTCTCGATCGAGCGAAACAAAGCATCCTTCGAGATCGCCCAAATTTGATTCATGGTCCTCTTAAAAGCCTCGAAATTATACGGTCTCACAGTCATAATCTTGCCTACAACAGCCAATCCAATACTTGGATCAACAAGTTGTTTATGTGTATCATCAAAATCCACGATATGTTCCTCATCTTCTGTAATTTTTAGACTCGACCAACGAGTCATTATGTCCTCTGCCATCGTCACCCAATAAACAGGCCCTCGACAGGGACAATTGGCTCATCCACAGAGACGAAAACGCTCGCAAACCAAGACTTCACACTCAAACCCTAGCAGGCGGCTAGAGGGAGACTCATCAATTTGCAATTTAATAGCTCAACAATAATTAAATACCAACAAATTTCAGTCAATAACTTAAGAATGTCGGCATACCCAGGGGAAAAAAATCAATCAATTACCATTATGTAGCGTGAAATCCGACAATTAACTAGAAAAAGAAAAATAATAAGAAGAACTACACCTCCATCCTCAACGAAAAAACATACAGTACACCCAAAAAATCACCTCAATCACAAATTATTCTTTGATTTTTAAAATTTTTAGGGATAATGAGAGAGAGGGGGGGTGGGTTAACTCTTAACTGGGTTCAAAACGTTAGATCATAAAATGAAATGGGGGAGCAAACAAAACACAGGAACTGAATCCAATCAATAAACGTGATTCGTAAATTCGTTACAGAGCGTAATAAAAAATAAACCGAAAGAATTAAGTAAACCAAACAATCAAACATAACCTCGAAAATCAAGAATTTCGAGCAAAAAGAGGCAAAATCGAAAATCCCTAATTCGAATTATAGGGTTTAAGTTTTTGAACATAATCAATCAAAAATTTGGGGCTATGGTTTGAAGGAAGCAAACTAAAGAGGGAGAAGAAGGTTTTGACTTACAGCAAACGACAAATCCAAAGAAATGAAACCCTAGCCCACTGGATATTTCGCAAGCGTCGCCGGAAGTTGAGAATTTCGCAGGCTCGCAGGGGGTTGAGGAGAGAGTGAGCGTCGCCGGAGTTTGAGGAGACAGTGAGCGTCGCCGGAGTTTGAGGAGATGGTGTGTAGCGCCGGTTGAGCTTCACCGGGGAAGACTTATTTTCGCACCGGAGTGAGAGAGTGGTGAGAGAGAGGGGTGAGAAATGTAGCAAGTGTGTGGACTGCATAGATTGAAGGGGTGCATATTTAGGCCGCTTAAGGGCTGCGGCTTTAGGGCTAACCGCATTCCTTCACATTAAGGGCTGTGGTTTTCAATAAACCGCAGCCCTTGCATTTTTTTCCACTAGTGCAAGTTGATCAACTATCAACTCAAATTGATTCCTTATCTTCAAAAACTTCTGACCCTCAATCTTCAAAAGAATTTGATGATTTGTCCAATAAATTAAATGAAATTTCTCTCAAACAACGTAGTCCAACTTTTCCAAATGAGATATCCAGACCACTTATTCATGTTCCAAATGTTTTTTCAGTTTCAAAAGGAATTGGAAATAGTAATAAAGCATTATTGAAAAGAATTTCTGAAAAATTAGATAAAAACATCACATGTCTAGAAAAGGACAAAGAAGCAAAGGCTTGGGCAATTGCGAAAACCTTTTCTTCAGGTGATGAGCTTCCAAAACCCAAAACCAAGACATTTACTTCTTCAGTAAAGATTTAGGATATTAAAAGTGAGATAAATCAAATGAAATCTCAAATTAAAGATCTTGAACAAAATGATTTAAATTTTCCAAATAAAGATTTAGAATATTCTGAAACAACAGAGACTTCAGAACCTTCTATTTCAAAAATGTCTATCCCAG
The DNA here is from genome assembly GCA_947648045.1 of Beta corolliflora. Lineage (NCBI taxonomy): Eukaryota > Viridiplantae > Streptophyta > Magnoliopsida > Caryophyllales > Amaranthaceae > Beta > Beta corolliflora. The sequence continues at coordinate 4,642,332 of CANSZD010002940.1, read as the reverse complement.
TTTCTGAAAAACTAACCAACAATACAAAATTTTCTCAAACAATTCAAAGGATTAATTACCAGAGATGGTATTGTCCAATTACTTTAATCATTGATCATAATTTCCAAATTACTAATGTTGCATTATTTGATAGTGGTGCTGATCTCAATTGTATTAAAGAAGGACTAATTCCTTCAAAGTACTATGAGAAAACCACTAAACATTTGTCCAGTGCTGTGCTAATGGGCAAAAACTTCATATTAAATATAAACTTTCCAAAGCTTATGTTTGCAATAATGTTAATAGTTTCAAAACTCAGTTTACTCTTGTTAAGGATATTAATAATAACGGTTTTTTCACCATATACCCCTGACAAATTTTTTTTTGCACCATATACCCTTTTCGACTTTTGAAATTCACCATATACCCCCCACTTTTGAAAAAATACATTCACTTACCCTTAATGACTAACGGCGTTAAACTCCGTTAGTTATTAACCCCTAAACCCCCTCTAACCCTAATTAACTAACCTAAATCTACCCCTAACCCTAACCCTAACCCCTAATGTAATACCTAACACTAACCCTAACTCTTACCACCCCTCCCCCACCCCTTACCCTTTCCCTTTCCCCACCGCACCACCACACCAACACCTTCCCACCACCCCCTTTCCCTCCCTCCCCCCTCCCCATGACCCCCCTCACTCCTCCTTCCCCAGCACCCCACCTCCTCTTCCCCTTCCCCTTCCCCGCAATCCAGTAACCCCCCCTCCCCTTCGAATTTCGAACTTCCCCCAATTCATTCCGACGGATGTTACAGACCCAAAGATCATCCGGGCCGGGTTTCGAACTCGCAGGCGCTCTTTGACCACGACGGTTTTTGGTGTGACAAATCATTCGGAGAATTTCGAACCCAAATTTTTGGTTTCGAACCCAAAATTTTCGGTTTTACGGGTCGGTTTTCGAATTCAAGCATCATCCTGGTTCGGTTTTTGGTTTCGAATTCAACAAGGTTTCGAATTTTTTTTAGGCTTCGGGGGTGCGATTCAGCAGGGGAAGGGGAGGGGAGGGCGGGTTGCGGGGGAGTGGGGGAGGGGGATGGGGGTTAATGGGGAGTGGGGAGGGGAGGGCGGGGTTGCGGGGGGGAGGGGAGGGGGGTGTAGGGGAATGGGGTGGTGGGGTGGTGGGTAGGGGGAGGGGGGGGCCTGGGGTGGTGGGGGCGGGGGGGAAGGGGGCGGTGGTAAGGGGTGGGGGGTGGTTGGGGTTAGGGTTAGGGTTAGGGTTAGGGTTAGTGTTTAGGGTTAGGGTTTGGCTTAGGTTTAGATTAGTTAATTACGGGTATGGGGGGATTAGGGGTTAATGACTAATGGAAGTCTAACACCGTTAGTCAAAAGGGTAGTTTGATGTATTTTTTGAAAAGTGGAGGGTATATGGTGAATTTGGAAACTTGCGAGGGTATACGGTGAAAAAAAAAATTTGCCAGGGGTATAAGGTGAAAAAACCGTAATAATAATATTATCCTTGACACTCCTTTTCTAACACAAATTTATCCATTTTCAGTAAATAAATTTGGTATTCATACTTCCATTCTTGGTAAAACAATTTCTTTCGAATTTTCTACTTCATTACAAAATAAAGATATCCATCTTCTCCAAACTACGTCTGTCTATAAACAACTTAGTTCTAAAAAGAAACAGATTTCCTTTTTAAAGGAAGAAATTTTTTTCCAAAGGATTGAGCAGCAATTGCAAAATCCTAGTAGTCAACAAAAAATAAAGGATTTTCAAGAGACACTTCAAAAGGAAGTTTGTGCAGACATTCCAAATGCTTTTTGGGAAAGAAAGAAACATATAGTTTCTCTTCCTTATGAGAAAGATTTTTTTGAAAAACAAATTCCAACTAAGGCTCGACCCATTCAAATGAAACAAGAATTACTTGAAACTTGTAAAAAAGAAATTCAAGTACTTCTTGATAAAAAATTAATTCGGCCATCCAGATCTCCCTGGTCTTGTGCCGCTTTCTATGTCATGAACCAGGCAGAAAAAGAAAGAGATGTTCTAAGACTAGTTATTAATTATAGACCTCTTAATAAGGTGCTCCAGTGGATTCGATATTCGATTCCCAATAAAAAGGATCTTCTTAATAGGCTCTATAATGCGAAAATATTTTCCAAATTTGATATGAAAAGTGGATTTTGGCAAATCCAAATTGCTGAAAATGATCGTTATAAAACGGCTTTTACAATTCCATTTGGTCATTATGAATGGAATGTAATGCCCTTTGGTTTAAAAATTGCTCTATCAGAATTTCAAAATATTATGAATGATATCTTTAATCCATATACTACATTTACCATAGTTTATATTGATGATGTTCTTGTTTTTTCCAATTCTATTGATCAGCATTTTAAACATTTGCAAATATTTCTCCAAATTATTAAGAAAAATGGTTTAGTGGTCTCTGCTCCAAAAATAAAACTTTTCCAAACAAAAATTAGATTTCTTGGTCATGATATTTATCAGGGAACTATAAAACCAATTGCTAGAGCAATTAAGTTTGCTGATAAATTTCCAGATGAAATTAAGGACAAAACTCAATTACAAAGATTTCTTGGATGTTTAAATTATATCTCTGATTTCTTTCCAAATTTGCGTCAATTTTGTGCTCCTTTATATAAACGATTACAAAATAAACCATGTCCATGGACAGAAGAGCATACTAAGATTGTTCGCATGCTCAAGTCTAGAGTCAAAACACTTCCGTGTTTAGGATTGCCAATTCTAAATGCTTTTATGATTGTGGAAACTGATTCCTCTGATATTGGTTATGGAGGTATTCTCAAACAAAGATTCGAAGCCAAAGTAGAGCAAGTAGTTCGTTTCCATTCTGGTTTATGGTTAGGTGTTCAAAAAGGATATTCTACTGTTAGAAAATAAGTTTTATCCATTGTCCTTTGTATTTCAAAATTCCAAGATGATATTTATTACAAAAAATTTCTTTTACGGGTAGATTGTAAGTCTGCCAAAGAAATTTTTCAAAAGGACGTTCAAAATATTGTTTCCAAACAAAATTTGGCAAGATGGCAAGCCATTTTGTCTGCCTTTGATTTTGACATTGAATTTATATGAGGAGAAAACAATTCTCTCCCTGATTTCCTAACCCGTGAATTTTTGCAGGGACATCAAGAATGAGACGCTCAAATATTTTCAATTTTTGGAAACAACTTCCAAAATACCACCCTCAAAGATTTCCTCATTTTCTCCACAATTTTCCTTCTACCCTAAAACAAAAATCTGAACACCACAGAAAAACTCACCATCTCCATTCCATAAACTACTCCACAATTCCCAAAACTTTTTCCTTCCAACTTATTTACCACATCGACCAACTTCCAGAAGACATTCAACAGATTATTCTCAGTAAAGTAAAAATAGCTAGATTCAACCAGCGATTTGTAGAATTCTTAAAGAAACATGCTATTTTCCGTCGTTATCTTTGGCGGTTATGGGGACAATCCGGAATATTTGATAATGGATTTTTCCTTTATTCTAATGATCTCCAAAAGAATGATCCATATTTCCTTACATGGAGATATGGGTTGGTTCGAAAGTTCTACGACATTCCAAACCCTCAAACAGAATTTTTCCAAGAATTTTCGAAATTCCAGCGATACATTTTTCCACATTATATTCCATTAGAAGTCTCGAATGGATCTATGAAGAAATTATTTGTGCCAACATCGAAATGAAAAATGGCAAAATTAAACCAACCCATTACCAAATCCTTATTAACATTCCACGATATCGTACTCCAAAAAACAATCCTCTTCTCCTTAATCCCTCTCAAGCTAGAGCTCATGGTTTCCTCTCCATTTTTCAAAATATCATACATCTAGTCAAACACAAAAATTATATTACTATCATCCATTATGGCAATACTACTGTTGCTTTTCCTACTAATCTCCATAACTACTTTCTCACAGGAATAAACTATTCAAACTCTTTACCACAATATCTGTCCAGTATTTACCAAGGGAATTACATGTCCCATGACGGTAAATCTTATTTTACTCAAATTTTGCAATCAGCAGAAATAGAATAGCACTATAATAAAAGAAAGAAACTAAAAGATCCCGCTAAGTGTAAATATTTTACACTTAGGCAAAAGTAAGGAACACTATTATAATTTACATATATCCAAAGCTTGTTCCAGCTGTCGAGAACTCATCTTCAACAAAGATAAGGATTCCAGCATCAAATTTCTAAGAAAGTAAAAAAGATGAATAGTGAACAGTAAAAAGTGACCGATGAACAGTACTTTTCGTTGGCGCACTTTCAAAAGTTACGGAAGAAACATTGTCCACCTGTCCAAAGTCTGCAAAGAAAAATAGTTAGATTCCAAAGTGTAATTATTTTGTCTACTCCAATAATTGTAATCAAATTATTGTACCCCTAACTCAGAGCGAATTTAGAGCAAGAAAAATACAGAGCAAAATAGAGAGAGTTTGAGCGAAACACAAACTTTGTAATTTCCAAGTTATCAATACAATTATAAAGTTTCAATCATCCTTTCCTCTACTTCTGTAAGTACTTGCTGCTCTCACTCCAACGTTTAAATTTCCATATTAGTTTTAGTTTTCAATTAGCATTCTCCATTTGAAGGTTCAGTTCTTTAGAGCTAATCTGCTTTGAACTGTCCTAGGTCCCTTCCATATTAGTTTTAATTTTCAATTAGCATTCTCCATTTAAAGGTTGAGTTTTTAGAGCTAATCTGCTTTGAACTGTCCTGGGTCCCTTCCTAATATCAGAGCCATTGTTCAAACTGCTCTAAGGTTACTATTTATCGTTTGCTATTGCTAAGCCAATGTAGTAGTGGTTATATTTGAGTTTGGTCAGAGGTTTGGTCAGCCTGTTAGGCGGTTTGGTCAGCCGTTTTTGGTGGTCCCCGCGTGGTGGTCCCCTTGGTCCCTCAGATATTACTATTGTTATAGTGTTTAACGGTAGAAAATGGTGAAGAGTAAGTTTAGTAAGGTTTTTTCAAAGGTTTTTGATAACAGTAAGAACTCAGTTCAAAAGAAACAGATTACTCAAAAGGATGATCCATTTGTTTGGGAAATGCCAATGCTTTCCAAAACTGATATTTATGATAAACAGTGCAGTTGGGAATTTAATTTTGGTAAAGGTATTCACATAGAGGAATTCACTACTAGTGTCTACCAACATCAAATGTCCATCCAAGTACTTGATAATGAGTCTGTTCAAACACATTTAAGCCAAGGTTTTAGATATATTCACTTTGGTTGTGTCCAAATAGCTGTCAAGCCTATGGTCAGATTAGGTCTTGATTGTCCAGTTATGCTTGCTCTAAGGGATAAATCTCTTAGATCTTTCAAAGATTCTTTATTAGCTTTGGCAAATACTAATATTTGTCAAGGTCCAATTTATTTCAACTGTTTTCCAAATTTGAGTAAAGACCTTAAGGATCCTTGTATCCTTGAATATTTAACTCTCGATATTAGTCTTTCGAAAGATCTCCAATTTGAAGGTGCAGGAAACTTTTCCATTATTTATCGTGTTTATTAAAAACTTTTAAATACTCAAATGAATCCAAGGTGTAGAATACGTTTTGCTCCTGGTTAAACTTTGCTTTTCAAAGTTGAACATGGCAAGCAACTACACACGTTCCAGAAACTCTTGCCTGGGATAAAGTAACCATTCCGGATGAATGGCAACTTCAAACCCCACCAATTCCAAAATCTTTGAAGGAATCAAAGGTTGAACAAATAATTGAAGAACCAGATGGCAGAGTTCTTATTCGATTTAATTCGAGTAGGGAGTTTCCATCTTCTTCTTCCAATTATGATTTTCGGAATCCCTATACCTAACATCTCTAAACAATAATTTACTTTTGAAATCTCTATCCTCAAACTTTTCATGACAATTTTTTCACCATATACCCCTGACAATTTTTTTCTCCACCATATAACCTTGCGAGTTTTCAAATTCACCATATACCAACGACATTTTAAAAAATACATCAACCTACCCTTATGACTAACGGAAGTCTAGCACCGTTAGTCATTAAGCCCTAATCCCCCCTCTAACCCTAATTAAATAATTTAAACCTAAAAATGTTAATTTGAGTTATGTGATAAATTCAATCCTCGAAGTTTTATGACAAATATAGTTTGAGTTTATTAAAGCACTTAAGTATTGTATTATTCTAAACAACATCTGATTTTCAGATGTAAAAATTTAAATTACCCTCTTGCCCTTAGGTTAAAAAAAGGGAGAGAAGACGTACAACTCATTATTCCTCAAAATGTTTCCAAAAGAGAGTGTATTATTAAACTCAATTTAACTAATAAAGTATAATTAACTTTTTAATTGAAAGATGCTTAGGATTTGGGCTATTACAAATGGTGGTGAAGAATCTTCTTCCTGTCTATCAGAAGCATATGGCATACCACTATTTCCCGACCTCCAAAGCTTTGATTGCTACGTGAGCACTAGTTGAGGATGCTGTGAAAAGAGGAGACATCAAAAAGGATGAGGCTACTTGCGACACTTCTTATAATGCAAAGTTTAGGAATAAGAAATGATCCCCAAACAATGATTCAGCAGCTCCTAAAACAACTAATGCGATCCATGCCATTGGTGCATCTTCCGCATTCCAGTTACGACCACAAAGGAACTTCACTCCCTTGAACATGACTTATGTCCAAGCTAAAAAGGGCCAATGTCATTCTAGACTGATGTCAAGAAGTTGAAGCTGGTTACTTTACGTCCAAGCGCCGTAGAAACTTTCTCGCACTTTTTATTCGAGATGCACTCACATCTGTGAACAGCTTCGTTTTCCTATTATTGATCGAGAGTTCATGCTTATATTACTGCAGAATCTGAACGATTTCTATTATCGCCACATGTTTACCATCAAGTACACCTGCCCCAGCCACATGGAGCAGCATGGCTTCGATAATCGATGCTCTCAAATGGGAAGAAAAGCGACCCAGGAAAATCCTGAAACTTCCAATGCAAATACAAGGGTTTTTGCTAAAATTAATGAACCATTGAGTGTGGTGTGTGATTGTCTTCGGAGCCAAGGTATAATCCAAGCCCTATCATATGTGCACTGCTTATCTCTTCCCGGAACATACATGAGCAAACTGCACTTATTGTCGTCAATTTGAGCACGATTGTAACACTCCGTCCTTTTATAAACATAATATAAACAAACTAGAACATTTTATTAAAGAAATGGCGATAGCGGAAATATCGCCTGACGGAAATGTCACTCTAATCAAAGGTTAAATATAAACAAAAGAAAATAAATCCCAAATACATTATCTTAAAATAACCATAAAGAAGCAAAACAACCTCATAAATCTAATATATAAAGTAAATATAAAATGAGATGTCTCAAAAAAAAAAATCCTAAATAACCTTTTTCTCATTTGCCATAACACGAAATAATCACCTGCAAAATATATCAACAAACATCCACAATCAGTGAGGAGTAACTAATAGCTCTCCCAGCTCAATTAGGATCCATATAAGAGTTATAAAAGTCTTAATAATTAAGTCACACAGAAGCATCTCAATAGTAAACTTCAGATAATCAAATAAAACACTTAAACAAAGATAATACAACATGCTTAATATAAATAGAGTAAAGATAACAAAATAAACAAGAAGGATAAATAACTTATATATATAAACTCAAGTATCAACAACATAAACCATCAAAGTTTAAAATAATAAAATAATATAATTCGTTTGAGAGAGAGAGCTGAACGCTAGTGAACAACCCAGTTCCTATGGTAATGTCAGATCGCAATCTCCAGACAGCCTATGGGTTACGTTCCCTACTGCCTGTGTCTAAGAATGGCCATACTCCCGATGCGGTGTAGGATTCCATCCCCACCGACCTCTCGGACGACAATAAAACCAAGGTATACATAGGATTCCGTCCTATGGTTTGCATGTTCTTCACCTTGGGATTCCGTCCCTCCGGATATCTTACTCTCAAACAAAATAGTAATAACAAAATAATACTCAATCATCAAATTACATTGATGCCCTTAAGGCCTTACAGCAAATCAGCCGAAATCTAGGACCGCAACCCAAGAATTCAAATTCACAAAAACTCTCTAGCTTCTTAAAAGAATAATAATAATAACAATAATAATAATAATAATAGTAATAATAATAATAATAGTAATAATAATAATAATAATAATAATAATAATAATTAGAATAATAATAATAATAATAATTATTATAATAATAATAATAATAATAATAATAATAATAATAATAATATTTATAATAATAACTAATATCATTATCTCCAAGAATACCAATAATCTGAACATATTAAACTGTCACTCATACTATAGATATTCATAAAGATATACCCATAACAAAAGCTCACCAACATGCTAAAACCAATAAATTAATCAAATGATGAAAGTAAAACATAACTTAAATAACAAGGTCTGACATAGTGAGATATAGAAAACAAACGAAAATACTAACTTAATAAAATAAAACAAAAAGTAAAACAAGACCACAAGAGTGCGGCAACTATATATAAGACGCAACAACGTTATATAACTTTGCATAAGAACATCAAATGCTCTCAGGTCAGCAACCAAGCCACCATACTAATCTGCTATTAACGGAACCACACAAGCCATCAAAGACATGGCAGTAACACTACAACCATATATCATGTGATCAGTAATGTAACAACGCACAGCAAGAAACTTCATGAAATCAAACCAGCAGCTACTATAGCACAACAGTAGGAAAAAACAGTGGATAATAGCACCACAAGGCAGTGAGTAGAGACATGCATCCAATAACGTAATGCGAGACACGACGCAACCCGAAACTCATCCATTTACAGCCACAAAAGAAAAAAAAATGCATTATGTGTTACAAACTCACGCCCTGATAATAGGACAATATTAACAACAATACTAACATGATTACTAATATTAAACACAATATTAAGATCACCAAAACATGCATAACATACCACAACATAGATGTATTCTTAACCCTTACCATGATAAACTAATTATACTCAACCTATCATGATACTATAACTCAAATAATCCAACAATTCAAGTTTACAAGTTACAATAATCATATAACTCAACATATATATAATCCCGTCCAAATTCCTAAGATAATACTAACCCAACTTATGTACTGATGAGTTTAAAATATATACCGCAAGTGCACGATGTCTGTTTAGCAGAAACTGGTAAATACGGGTTGATCCACAGGGAGAGGAGTTCTATAGATTTGTGCTCAATTATTTAACTACTTCAAAAGAGGAATTTGATTGAAGAATTAATAACTAAACTAGAATAAACTAGAACACAAAAAGATGGAAGTTTATCAAATAATTAAAAACCTAGGGCAATCGATCGGTCCACCATGCTTATACCAATTTAATCACTACAATATAATTCAACAATACTTGGATTGAGGTTCGAATAATTAGAGTATTTCGTTCATCCTACGGTCGGGTCTTAACAACTCTTAGATCAACATATGCTAGTACGGTCGCTCAACATAATCAGACCTACCTATTGTAACAAGCCTCTAATGAGTATGATCTTTCGATTCTAACTCCTACTAGCTAAACATAACTCATGATATTGTGCAATTACATGAATTAAACAAGCATAACAAATCAATAGGAATTACTCTAATTCAATCCAAATATCGAAGAACTTTAAACCACAATCAAATAGGTATAAACATGGCTTCCCTCTCTAAGCCCTAGAAAAAGACTACTCACTCATGATAATAATAAACACAATAGACATAATGCAAATATAAGAATTCATCAAAGTAAACAAAGTAAAGAAGAATACCGAATGATTGAAGAACAATGAAAAACAAAATCAACGATCTTTAAAATCTTCAAAGTAAAGAGTTAATACCAAAGTAGAGAGAGACTAAGTGTTTTAAACCTAAAAAAAACGCAGAATAAAAGATGGTCCAATCGAATTTACTAAAACCCTATTTATAATTATTACAAAACCGGCTAAAAAAGGCAAAAATAAGGCTCCCAAAAAACCGCCCGTTTGACCGGGCGACGGTGTTAAACTTTTACGAGCTCAGCAAGCATTTCGCCCGGTCAACCGGGCAAGGCCGCCCGGTCGGGCGCGCAAGCACTGTTGGCCTATATCTCGCCCGGTCAACCGGGCGAACATGCCTTGGTATGTGATGAAGTTTTTGGTTCGCCCGGTCCGGCCAAACCGCCCGGTCGACCGGGCGAGAGCAGTTCCTTGGCTTTTCCCGTGCTTTCTTCGTTCAAAACTCTTATGCAACTTCTTGGATCTTCTATGGGGCACATGTGATCATTGGACGTTCGTTCCGCAACTCAAATTAAGGCCCTAGATGCCTAGTCTGCACAAAAACATCTAACACACGGAAACAAATCCAAACATATCAAATCACACAAGAAACGAGCTCAAAAGAGCTCAAATCGGTACTCAAAGCTAAGGGAATTGGGCTAGATAATCTATATAAAATAGACACATTAAGTACTAAAACTAATATAAACCCCATACGAATTCTAATCGATCTAGGGTCGCCATTAGTTACCTTGATTTTCGGTGGAAAATAATACTAGAATGGCAGAGAAAGAAGAGAATAACATAGCTCCCAAAAACTCCAGGAAAAACTGGTTGACTCGTCTAATTAAAACGAAAATGCAGTCACGTCTTTCACTTTATTTAAAAACAAATTACACCACAAGCAAGATCTTTCCGAGTAGATGGATTTTGACTACTTACACGTCCAATTCCGATAAGAAACCAAGGAGATATGATGCAAACAAAATAGGGGTAATGCAAAACAGAGAAGAAGAAGATGGAAACTTTAGCCTTCCTTTCCTCAAATGTCACGGCAACAAGAGAGAGTAAAGAGCATCATTTTTGGAGGAAAGAAAATGCATCCCAAAAGGTGGCTAATAATAAGGAGGGAAATGGGGGTTACAAAGAATGAGTTAATAGGCAATTATGGGAGATTCAATTTGGGTGTTACATGGAAGTTACAAGGAGACCAAAAGCTACTCTTCCCACTTCATAAAATCTGATTTTTGGACAGCAACTTAGGAACTTAAACCTCAAGGCTAAAAAGTCGCTACAACGGTCCAAACGCGCTAAAAAAAAATTGATAAAATATTATAAACGTAGCTGAAACGCACAAATTTAAATACTATAAAATATATAATTTGTAATCAAATAAATTTTATAAATATAACATTTTAAAAGTTGAAGAACAAAAATAATATAAGATATAATATTTTTAAGAAGGAAAATATTATAATTTTAACGGAAAATATTAATTAAGGGAAAACAAGTCGAAGAAATTATGAGCGAAAATCCGTGGTGTTACAATCACTCCCCCTTAAGAAAGAGTTTCATCCTCGAAACTTGAAACGACACGAAGATAGGCTATACGACGACTACGTACAATGCAACTTTCTTTCAGGCATCTAAGTCACACCTTGGAGGTACTCTGCAAAAACATAAACGTTAGTCCTTGCTAAACCTTACCAACTAACACATAAGGTAAACATAGAGCACATCGGTTAACAAAAATAACTCCCAGGGATTTCTTCGTACCCAAGTAACTCTCACTAAGTACTTTTCTTGAAGCCTAAGATACTAATAATCCTAGAACTACACATTTCCCATGGAATATGTAGCAACACTCCATCCTTTTATAAACATAATATAAACAAACTAGAACATTTTATTAAAGAAATGACGATAGCGGAAATATCGCCTGACGGAAATGTCACTCTAATCAAAGGTTAAATACTTCCTCCGTTTTTTAATAAGTGACACAGAGAGAAAGGGCACACTTCTTAAGAAATCTAGAGAGAGAAAGTTGGGGACCACAATTAAGAGATAAAAGCAAGTAAATTAAATAACTTAATCACTACACTAAACTAATTTGCCTCACCAAAACTGCCACCGGACCCAAGTACCTCAGCCACCTCAAGCTAAGCACCACCGCAACCGCAACCCGGCCAACCACGACCGCTACCTCAACCCAACCACCACCGCCACCTCAACCCAACCACCACCCCTGCCGCCTCCAACCAAACCACCACCACTGCCACCTCAACCCAACCACCACCGCCACCTCAACCCAAATGCTAATTTCCACCGTCGGTTGCCGTTGCATTCATCATCCTCTACTTCCAACTTGATCTAAAAATTGCTACCACAAACACCACCCAGAGGCCACCACAAAATTACCCAGAAATCTCTCTCCTTAAAACCCCACAAATCTCATTTTCTTCTCTTCCATCTTCCACCACAACACCGACGCTAGCCACTTTTCGTGGCTTTAATCTTGAAATTTTTCATTTGAAATTAAAAGAGAACAAAAATAAACAAGATTCAAACTGTAGATCGACAAAAATTCGAAGCATACAAAACAATTTTACCAATTTTAAGAAGAAATTACTATGTTTTGCTCAACCACCATTTTCATTTCTGGGTTTATGAGGAGAGAGAAAATGGGTGGTTGTTGAGTTTTTGGGGGGAGACGAGTGAGAGAGCGCGCTAAAGAACGGTGGTCGAACGGTGGTAGCGAGGATGGTTATGAGAGAGAGAGATGAGGTCTTGGTTGAGGAGAAAGAGCGTGTGTGCGTGGTTGAACGGCGGTGAGCCGGAAAAAGTGGTGGTGGGTTGAGGTGAGAGAAGATAAGGGGGTGAGAGAGGAGGAAGATGGTGGTTGAAGGGTGGTGGTTTAGTTCATAAAATGGTGGTGGGGTTGAGGTGAGAGAAAAAGAGGGGTTGTGGTTGAGGAGAAGAGCAGCTATGGATGACATAGGGAGGGTGGGTGGTGATTAAATTTGTTTTGGGTTAGGTGTGTAGTTAGGTGATTAAGGAGTTTGGTTTATGAAAAGTAGTAATGGCAATTTTGTAATAAAAGCAACAAAAATTTTCCATTTTGAGCTATGTGTCACTTATTGTGACATTTCCATAAAAGGAATACATGTCACTTATTAAAAAACGGAGAAGTATAAACTAAAGAAAATAAAACCTAAATAAATTATCTCAAAATAACCATAAAGAGGCAAAACAACCACATAAACCCAATATATAAAGTAAATATAAAATAAGATGTCTAAAAAAAATCCTAAATAACCTTTTTCTCATTTCCTATAATACGAAATAATCACCTGCAAAATATACCAACAAACATCCACAATCAGTGGGGAGTAACTAACAGCTCTCCCAGCTCAATTACGATCCATATAAGAGTTATAAAAGTCTTAATAATTAAGTCACACAAAAGCATCTCAATAGTAAACTTCAGATAATCAAATAAAACACTTAAACAAAGATAATACATAATGCTTAATATAAATAGAGTAAAGATAACAAAATAAACAAGATGGACAAATAACTTATATATATAAACTCAAGTATCAACAACATAAACCATCAAAGTTTAAAATAATAAAATAATATAATTAGTTTGAGAGAGAGAGAGCTGAACGCTAGTGGACAACCCACTTCCTATGGTAATGCCAGATCGCAATCTCCAGACAGCTTATGGGTTATGTTCCCTACTGCATGTGTCTATGAATGGCCATACTCCCGATGCGGTGTAGGATTCCGTCCCCACCGACCTCTCGGACGACAACAAAACCAAGGTATACCTAGGATTTCGTCCTATGGTTTGCATGTTCTTCACCTTGGGATTCCGTTCCTCCGGATATCTTGCTCTCAAACAAAATAGTAATAACAAAATAATACTCAATCATCAAATTACATGGATGCCCTTAAGGCCTTACACCAAATCAGCAGAAATTTAGGATCGCAACCCAAGAATTTCAATTCACAAAAACTCTCTAGCTTCTTAAAATAATAATAATAATAATAATAATAATAATAATAATAATAATAATAATAATAATAATAATAATAATAATAATAATAATAATAATAATAATAATAATAATAATAATAATAATAATAATAATAATAATAATAATAATAATAATAATAATAATAATAATAATAATAATAATAATAATATTTATAATAACAACTAATATCATTATCTCCAAGAATACCAATAATCTGAACACGCTAAACCGTCACTCATACTATACATATTCATAAAGATATACCCATAGCAAAAGCTCACCAACATGCTAAAACCAATAAATTAAACAAATGATGAAAGTAAAACATAACTTAAATAACAAGGTCTGACATATATAAACAGCCAAACGAAAATACTAACTTAATAAAATAAAACAAAAAAGTAAAACAAGACCACAAGAGTGTAGCAACTATATATAAGACGCAACAACCACTAGTACAAAAATGACAATTTGCGTCGGACCTGGGACCCCCATTTGCGTCGGACCCTGGTCCGACGGCACAGGTCTCGTCGCAGATGGGAAGACAGCCATCTGCGTCGGATACGACACGACGCAATTAATCAAATATTTGCGTCGGACATAACAAGCATGCGACGCACATTCCCTTCCCCTCCATGCATCAACAGCAGCCAGGCAGCGTCATCTGCGTCGCATGCAGTGCCATATGCGACGCAAATGGTGCTTCATCTGCGTCGCATATGGCACCGCATGCGACGCAGGTGAGGCTGCCTGGCTGCCTGGGCTGCTTGCGCACACATCCATCTGCGTCGCATGCAGTACCATATGCGACGCAGATGAAGCATCATTTGCGTCGCATATGGCACTGCATGTGACGCAGAAGGTATATTTTTTTGTTTTTTTTTCAGCTTTTTTTTTGTTTTTGTTTTAAGCTTTTTTTTTATTTTCAAAACTAAGCAAACATTATGTTAATAATTATGAGCAGAAAATTCGGCAGAGTCTCCTTTATAATTTGGACAACCCAAGAAATCGTTGGGAAATTTTTGCATATATATAACCAAAACCTGTTTCAATACATCTCAATCAAGCAACCAATGTTGCAATCAATCAACCAACAAGGTTCAAGCAACCAATGTTGCAATCAATCAACCAACAAGGTTCAAGTAACAAAATATTATTCTAACCTACAAATACATACACTAACCATCAAACTTAGTACGCCCGATGACGACCCGTACAAAGTATTCCGCAAAAAGTTCTTTGAGGTCGTTGATCTCATATATGGAGTATAGCTCAAGACTTGACGAAAAAGCCTAGAAATATATTAAACTAGTTAATATACTTTAAAATTCTATAAGTATAAATAATGAATTTACAACATACATATACCTCATACAAATTCTCTGCTTCATAGTATAAGCGGATGATTAGAAACATGTATCTCATCACGAAATAGCCGCATTCCACTCCTCCCGATTGTTGAGCATACTACGCCAAATTTAAGATATATATTAGAATCGGAAAAAAAATCCTAAATAAAATTATAAAGTATCAAATACAAAACCATAAGAGTTTTACCCGCATATATGTCCAAGACAATTTATTTTGTATATGCACTAAATATAGAGATTTTGTAACAATTAATTACTATAAACATTTATAAATTATTTAAAATATCATAAAATGCATGTAAACTTATTAACATATATAACAACTATGAACTTACGTATTCAACGGTATCTTGATAGCTAAGGATCTATCTTTCTTCATCGAATCCAATATATATACCGTTCTCTTAGATAGACAAATGACAAGAAGAATCCAATGATCCCTAAGGCATGAAGCAAAATGTGATGTTATATATATATAACCACAAGTTCATAAATATAAAACAAAGTAAAGATTAGTTTAACAAACATACTTTTCAAAATACGGACATAGGATGTAACGCATATATTGATTCGCTTTCATTGAACTTGCCATGTAGTTGATCACGGCATCTAAGTGATTGCGTATCATGGTCGCTGAAATCATACTTGGACACATGAAACCAATATTATTATCTCCATGCTCCTCAGACTGCTCTGCCAAGTACCTAAGATCCAAACACTTATAGTTAGGAGAAACAATAAAAATAAATAGCAATGTTAATTAGTTTAGAGTTTGAGAAATCTCACATCATAAATACTTGCAAAATGGATACATTAATCCATGCTCCCGTGAGAAGTTGAAAAACATCTTGTCGTGAGAGAATGATCATATGATCTCTATCAAAGTTGAAGACGGTACCCTTCTGAACTTGCAATTGAAAAGGCTCATCTGAGGGTTTGTCGCAAAATATTCGGTGCATCTCCTTGATATCATCATTCATATCATCCAGTGTCAAGTCAATAAAAGGATCTACGTGCCTATGTGCAGACTCATCGGTGCAAGGATCACTACCAACTATTTTTTTCTTCTTCTTCTTCTTCTTCATCGCACCTTCTTTAGGTATATGTTCCTAATTCAATTCGACTTCTTTTTAATTCATATTATATATGTAAATAGATTATTTCATATATAAATCAAGATTAATTAGTATACAAAATTAAGATTACTTAGCATATATAAATCAAAATTTCTTAGTATATATATTTACATTTCTTAGTATATAAATCAAAATATTAAACATAAGTTACCTGATTATCTGAGACCAAAAATACCAACTCTTTCGGCCATTCTATGAATGAACCCTCGGCTTCACTGAGTTTCACGATGTATGGAGTAGGTAGTGGAACTAGAGCTTCTGCGTAGTCCGAATAAAAATCATCAACACTCACTTTCACGGCCGTAGGATGTGATGATGACTCCGATTGTGGTTGTACAGTACCCTCAGCTACAATGATCGGTCCCGAGTTATCCGCTATTGCCAAACGACATGGAACCGGACTCTTAACATCCATTGAGAACACAATGTCATTAATTAAGTGTTTTAGAAACATAATATCATAATCGTAGAAGATATAAAATAACTATATACTCGCAAGTTCGCAAATGGATCATTGCCCCCCGAGTGACAACCTACTAGGATCAACTGCAAGGTGTGAGGACTTGTTTGATTTGGTGCTTGAAGACCAAATTGCGCTGCAAAAGCCTTTAACTTTTCTTGAAGTATTGCATCTATCTTCGAGTTCATCTCCTCCATCGTCTGTTCTCTAACTCTTTGGCTCACTCTAGCCTCGAACTCCTTCATCTCCTCATCATCCATGCCCCTACCCTTTCGAGCAAGTACTACTCCGATCGGGATCTCCCCCAAACCGATGTAATCCCAATGCTACGCCCACTGTTAACATACGCCCGGGACGGTCTTTCCTCTGCAGAGCACGTGATAGAGCATCATCCATCCGACTCGGAACAAACTCTCCTTCCTTTTCTTGCCTTTTCCAATCATCCTGCATGCGTCAAATTCAAAAAATTCATATGATTAGTAGAATTCGAGTAATTAGACAAGAAAATATCATAAAATTTGAAGAATGCTTACAATGGACTCTTTTATCTTTTGTGTTTCTTCATTAGGGAAGAAAAGATTTCCTTCCTTATCTTCTTTCGATCTCGCGAGAAGCCATGGCAAAGTTCGGTCCCAAGAAGGAGGAAATATATGATGATGTGGATGAGTCAACGAGATGATGCTTGTAGAGGATTTAGGGATATACCCTTTGTCTTTCCAAACGGGAATCATCTCCACATATGACTTTTGACCCAAAAAATGAGGATGAATGTTGGCAGCCTGAGACTTTCTTGCTCTTTCACTTTTAGCCTAATATAAAAACAAGTAATTAGTTAATATTCACAAAAAAAAATTGATTATAACTTATTATGTGATTGTAACGTATATATTATATACCTTAAACTCCTTAGAGCTACACTTTTTCACAAATTCGTCCCAAATCTCTTCCGTGATGAAAGGATAGAGCACGTACGGTTGCATATCATTGTTAGGCCCCGACCTCGTTTTTGTGATCCATCGACTCACTAATCTTGACTTGAAATCTCTCCACCGCTTATCACAAGTAGTCAACACATCTCGTTTCTTCCTCTCATCCTCTTGTATTCCAAACTCTTTCTGCAATATATAAAATTAACCAATAATACACGATTAGTATAATAAACATGATTCAAATTAAATTAAAAGAATTGATTTTAAAAATACATAGGTTTACTTACTTTAGCATCTTCCCATAAACTATTTTTTAGGCCTTGTGGAACATCATCCCAACTATCGTACAAGATAGACACTTTGCTTCTACTGATTTCGCCGCAATGTGTCTTGTACGCACCAACATGATCCCCAATCGGACGCATCCAATCATCCCAATGAAGTACTCTTTGGACCCCGGGTTTGGAACGTATCCCTTTTGTAGGACCTCGAGGCTTGCTCACTCTTTTCTTCCTGCTACCTCCATCAGTTATCTCGGCCTCAGAACGTGGGTGCCGATCATCATCGGATGCATCATGCATTATGTGATCTTCCATCACTACACCTGAAACCATAAAGCATAAAGACATGTTAGATTCATCAATGAAATACTACAAAATTATTTTAACGAAGCATAAAATATATAATTGAAGATTATAAACAATAGTAGTTGCAATAATATTACATTAGTTACCTATTAATCAGTTTTTTCGTTGACAACGTAAAATCCCTCATTATGGTCTCGGCGAATGTAATTCGGGTCCAAATCTTCCCCTAATGTAACCGGCCAAGTGCTATGTTGAGTACCTAGTGTGCCAAAAGGGTTCATCCCATCTGTACAAAGTCCAAGCCTAAGATTTCGAGGTTCTTTACCAAAACCTGCGAACTTTCGGTCGATATTTCTCCATTGCGGAGAATCGGCCGGACGTCTAAGCATCCCATCTTTCTTCCTCTTGTCCGCATGCCACCTTAATAATTTAGCATTATTTTCATCCGAAAATAAACGCCTAAATCTTGGAATAATTGGAAGATACCAAAGAACCTTCACCGGAGTTTCTTTCTTTCTCACTCCCTCATCATCCTGTTTTATCTTGTACCGAGATACTCCACACCTTGGACACTCACCCAAATCCTTGTACTCATTTCGATATAGCCACAATCATTTCGACATGCATGTATCTTCTCATATTCCATACCTAATGGACACAACAATTTCTTTGCCTCATAGGTAAAGTTAGGAATTTCATTCCCTTCAGGTAGCAATTCTTGTAAAAAAGTGAACAACTCACTGAGACTTTTATCTGTCCAACTATACTTCGATTTCATATTGAACAATGTGAGGATGCCAGAAAGTTTAGTGAAATTCTTACACCCCGGATACATAGGTTTGTCTGCTGCACTTAGAATACTATTATACATATGCGGACGATCGGTTCCTTCATCCTCCAAATTGTGCAACATCTCATCTACCCTATCATTCTCATCAACTACCCTATCATTCTCATTATCATCCTCTCCTTTTTCAATATCAACCTCAACCTCATCATCAATGTGATCAACATGCAAATCATCACACAAGCTAGTGGAGCTCATACCCTGATCATAAAACTCTCCATGCCATGTCCACCTAGTATAGTTACTCTTAAACCCACGACGAATCAAATGATCCTTAATTTGATCCACATCACGATACCCCCTAGAGTTATTGCAATCACAACAAGGACACAAGACTAACTTTGACCCATTCTGCGATTGATGTTCTAACGCAACCCTGATAAATTCATCAACTCCTCGTAGAAATGTCGCCGAAATTCGATTACCATACATCCAGGTTCGATCCATATTCATACACTAGAGACACCAAACAAGAACACAATCGATCACATCATTCAAAGTGTCTTATCAAATGCAGTCATGAACATTTAGGTCCTTATCACTCCAACCTAACCCATCCTTGAGTTTCTCATCTCACTAGTGAATGAATATTTAGTTTTCAATTCTAAGAAAAATCCGACAACACTTCCCTACAGTTCTCCAAGTACACGATGAAGATAGTAGGTAAACTATCAACATATGTACCCAGAGAACGCTTAGGGAAATGAGCTAGATCTTTCTTAGAATCGAAAACCAAACATTCATTCACATCCTAAGTGAGATAAGAAACCCAAAGACAGTCCCAAACCGGGGACTATTCAAGACTTACTCCTAATGAGTAAGCCTCGAACGGGTATCTAGGCCAATGATGCACACATTGCAATTAAACAGCAAAAACCAATCCATTCCTTAGATTTCCCTCCCCACCGCATTAAGGTATGTCCATATAAGTTTGGTCATAATTCATTTCCCAATCACATAACCAAACAATTCATATATACTTTCTCAATCACATAATTCAACATTATAGGGACAAATAAAACAAATAAACATAAAGCAAAAGCTATAATATATATACCTCTGCTCTCAAGGAGCAGCGAAGACAACCACAACGAGGTGAGCTTGGAGCACCAGCCGACAAGTAGAAGATGGAGTGTGGCAACTGCATTAGGGCATTAATGTTACCACAAATTAAATAGTGATTAAGTCATAACTCATAAACATCAACTATCTAATATTAAGACATTAACAAATTAGAAATTAAGAAACAACATTAAGATTACAGTAGCATTATTAAGATCAATGGTAAAAAACAAGAATGACTTGTGAATATAATTATATAGTAGAAAGGAAGTATTTTAGAGCACTACAATATAAATTCATGAGCACTACAAACTATAAACATCCTAAATATAATCTTAAAATCTTAAACTACAGACTACAAATTAAACTACAAACATCCTAAATTCAATATTAAAATTCAATCTTAAACTACAAACAACAATCACTTTACTAATACAATCACAAACTCTTTGATTAAGATCTAGCAAAAATAAGGAAAAAATTCCAAAAAAAAAGACAGAAATTGGTAAAAAAAAAAAAAGACATAAATTGAGACAGAAAATTGAAAAAAATAAAAAAAATGACTTACATTGCCGGAGACGGGGAGACGGAAAGCAACTCAGACGCGACAGCGAGCGACGGCGAGCAGCGGGGGAGCGCGGCGCGACGGGGGAGCGCGGTGCGACGTGAGAGTGAGTGCGTGAGAGAAAGAGGAGTGCAAGAGAGAGAGAGAGTGAGTAAGAGAAAGAGGAGGAGGAGCGCCGGCGAGAGGTGATGCCGGAGCAGCGGCGGCGCGACGGGGAGATGTCCTTCAGTAGCGCCGGCGAGTGTTTATGGGAATTCGCATGAGAGAGAGAAGTGCGAGTAGTGTTTGTGAATATGGCAACTGATGGGCGGGATACGAAAAATAAAACACGAAATAAGAGTCATCTGCGTCGGATGGTACTATGGTCCGACGCAGATGACTAAATAATGGGCGGGATACAAGTCATCTGCGTCGTACGGGCCAATGGTCCGACACAGATGACTAAGCAAGGCTGGGATTTTGGGCTTGTATACGAAACGTCATCTGCGTTGGATGGGCCTATGGTCCGACGCAGATGACTAAGCAAGGCTGGGATTTTTGGGCTTGTATACGAAACGTCATCTGCGTCGTACGGGCCAATGGTCCGACGCAGATGACTAAGCAAGGCTGGGATTTTGGGCTTGTATACGAAACGTCATCTGCGTCGGATGGGCCTATGGTCCGACGCAGATGACTAAGCAAGGCTGGGATTTTTGGGCTTGTATACGAAACGTCATCTGCGTCGGACCATAGGCCCATCCGACGCAGATGACTAAATAATAAAATATTGGGCGGGATACAAAACATCTGCGTCGGATGGGCCTATGGTCCGACGCAGATGACTAAGTACAGGCCGGGAACTTTGGGCTGTATACGAAACGTCATCTGCGTCGGACCATAGGCCCATCCGACGCAGATGACTAAATAATAAAATATTGGGCGGGATACAAAACATCTGCGTCGGATGGGCCTATGGTCCGACGCAGATGAGTTATTTGCGTCACATGAAATATTAATGCGACGCACACAATGACGCAAAACAGGCCTGTATAATCCCTGCTAGGCTATTTGCGTCGGATTTTCTGTAGGATCCGACGCACATATATCATTTTTGCGTCAGTTGCTCTTTCGTGCGACGCAAATAGTCAGACGCAAATCGTGAATTCTGTAGTAGTGAACGTTATATAACTTTGCATAAGAACATCAAATGCTCTCAGGTCAGCAACCAAGCCGCCATAATATTAATCTGCTATTAACAGAACCACACCAGCCATCAAAGACATGGCAATAACACTACAACCATATATCATGTGATCAGTAATGTAACAACGCACAACAAGAAACTTCATGAAATCAAACAAGCAGCTACTATAGCACGACAGTAGGAAAAAACAGTGGATAATAGCACCATAAGGCAGTGAGTAGAGACATGCATCCAATAACGTAATGCGAGACACGACGCAACCCGAAACTCATCCATTATAGCCACAAAAGAAAAAAAATGCTTTTATGTGTTACAAACTCACGCCAAGATAATAGGACAATATTAACAACAATACTAACATGATTACTAATATTAAACACAATACTAAGATCACCAAAATATGCATAACATACCGCAACATAGATGTATTCTTAACCCTTACCATGATAAACTAACTTTACTCAACCTATCATGATACTAAAACCCAAATAACCCAACAATTCATGTTTACAAGTTACAATAATCATATAACTCAACATATAGATAATCCCACCAAAATTCCTAAGATAATACTAACCCAACTTAAGTACTAAAACTAATATAAACCCCATACGAATTCTAATCGATCTAGGGTCGCCATTAGTTACCTTGATTTTTGGCGGAAAATAATATTAGAATGGCAGAGAAAGAAGAGAATAACATCGCTCCCGAAAACTCTAGGAAATTCCGGTTGACTCGTCTAATTGAAACGGAAACTGCAGTCACATCTTTCACTTTCTTCAATAAAAAATTACACTACGAGCAAGATCTTTCGAGTAGATGGATTTTGACTACTCACACGTCCGATTCCGATAAGAAACGAAGGAGATATGATGCAAACAAAATAGAGGTGGAGAAATGGCCGAAAATGCGAAAGAGAGAAGAAGAAGATGGAAACTTTAGCCTTCCTTTCCTCAAATGTCATGGCAACAAGAGAGAGTAAAGAGCAGCATTTTTGGAGGAAAGAAAATGCATCCTAAAAGGTGGCTGATAATAAGGAGGGAAATGGGGGTTACAAAGAATGAATAAATAGGCAATTATGGGAGATTCAATTTGGGTGTTACATGGAAGTTACAAGGAGACCAAAAGCTACTCTTCCCACTTCATAAAATCTGATTTTTGGACAGCAACTTAGGAACTTAAACCTCAAGGCTAAAAAGTCGCTACAACAGTCCAAACGTGCTAAAAAAAATTGATAAAATAAAATAAACGTCGCTGAAACGCGCAAATTTAAATACTATAAAATATATAATTTGTAATCAGATAAATTTTATAAATATAACATTTTAAAAGTTGAAGAACAAAAATAATATAAGATATAATATTTTTAAGAAGTAAAATATTATAATTTTAACGGAAAATAATAATTAAGGGAAAACAAGTCGAAGAAATTATGAGCGAAAATCCGTGGTGTTACAATGATACTGACCGATGCTATGACCTTTACTAGAAATTTCAAAACCTGATTGATCGAGGCATCATTAATCCATCCCGCAAAGTAGTACCCGCGAGGAAAGTGTCGTTACACCCTCAACCACAATCCCAAGTGGATATTTTCTGCAAGCTGGTTGAACAAGGTCAAATTCACCCACTTCCTCGACGCCTAGGAACAAGTCCTGTAGGACCAAATCTCCACAAGTACTGCCATTATCATGAGTTGTATGGTCACGACACAAACCAATGTCATGCTCTCAGCTATCGCATCAAGCAGATCACCAACATTGCTCTCGTCTACCGCAAAGCTGCTTAATTGTTTCATTCCTACCTAATGCCAGAAGGGGAGTATCTTCAGCAAGCATCCTATAAGGGGCTAGCCCATCATAATAAAAAGATTAAAAAAAAAGAGAAAAATCTTTCAGCTCATTAGTATCAGAGAACTGCGTGCAACTTGAATCCCCATTATCACGTACACTTGCACAATGAGATCACTCCACCTATGTAACACTTGGGGTACGTATGTAGCTTAATATGAGTGTAGCTGTTTTATTAAATAAAAAACTTTAGTTCCTTACAGAATGACGGACTACGATGAGTTTGATTCCCCATAAAATGCACTTGGAGCAATGGGGTTATGTAGGCAGCCTTTGGGTTGGACTCAAATGTACTACCCTTGTATTTCAGACAATGTGATTGCAAAAAGGTGCAGTTATCATGGGAACAATTTCGGAATGCTGAATATAGACATCAATGCGGATACATAACCTAATTCCTAAATCTTCCATCTTTGTTCAATATTAAAGCAAGGAATGGAATAATGACGAGCAAAAAATAAAGACATTTTTCATCAACCCCAATGACGGTAAAATTATTCAAAAGAGTCAAAATTAAAAACAAAAAGGAAAAAATAACAAAACTGTAAAGGTGGACCATTTCCAATCAAAATATTGCAAAATCGTTTTAGAAATTTTTCCTTATTTTGCAATGCATTCTGCAAAAACTGTAAAGCATTATGCATAAAAAATTCCTCAAACATTTTTTTAAACAAATCAAAATTTTGTCATATGATGGTTGGTCCACCATAATTGGTCTGGAGGGTAATAACCTTTGGTCAACTCTTCAAGGTGACATGACCTGACAATGCCTTATTTTAAGGTGACATGATGGCATATGGAGTCATAAAAATGATGATGATTTGACAATTTGTTTGTCATCAAGGCCATAAAGAAATGTGATAAAAAACTAAAGTTAATTTGTCAATTGTCGGAGTCTTTCGCGTTAACAAAAGACTAATTCATACGACAAAATTATCTGAGATAAGAAAGTCGCATTTTCAAATTTTGAAAATTAATTGGGATTTTCTATCTAAGACGACAATAAGGTCGCATTTTCAATTTTAGAAGATTAACTGAGATTTTCTATCTAAGACGACAATAAAGTGGCATTTTCAAATTTTAGAAATTTAATTGGAATTTTCTATCTAAGACGACAATAAAGTAGCATTTTTAAATTTTAGAAAATTAATTGGAACTCTCTATCTAAGACGACTATAAAGTTGCATTTTCAAATTTTGGCAAATTAATTGGGATTTTCTATTTAAGACGATGATAAATCGCGTTTTCAAGTTCAGATAATTAATTGGGAATTTCTATTCAAGACGATGATAAAGTCGCATTTTTAATTTCAGAAAATTAATTGGAATTTTCTATCAAAGACGACAATAAAGTCGCGTTTTCATTTCTAGAAAATTAATTGGGATTTTCTACTTAAGACGTCATCTGAAGTCGCGAATCATGGTTTCAAAAGATTACCACTGCTAACTATTTTCTATGGAGAATATGTTATCTCAAAAGAAAATTTTCTGTTAAAACTTTTGTCTTTTCAAAAATTGATCATCATTTCATCCAATATTCGACCAATGTGGGGCATTTTGTTGACACCAAATTTTGAACCCTTATTGTGGATAAAAAATTAAAAAGAAATAAAAATAACGAAGATGTCATGTATCTTGGAGCGCGCACCCCGCAAAAGGCACGTTCCGCCTCGGAGCACGATTTTCCGTTTTGTGCTTTAATCATACGATTTTTTCGAAAGTTGTAGTCAATAACTGCAGTCACCGATTTTGATAGTATGATTTGTTCTACAATCGCGCTCGTTTTTACTAATTGGATGAGGTTTTGTTAATTGATTTTAATTAGTTTTTTCAAAAAACGAAAAAACGAGTCACGTTTAGATGCCGAAATATTATTCGCCTCTCAAAACCGCTATGAATCAGTTTTCTCGGTGATCAAGTTATTATCCACCAATCACTTTCGGTTGCCTTAAGATAAAGAATAAGAATATATTCTTTAACCACCAATCACATCCTTTTATCCATTGGTTAAGGAATAAAAATAAGGAAAAGGAATAAGAATAAGAATCTAAATCTAATTTGTGTAAAAGCTAAAGATCCGATTCTTTTCGGCCAAAACAGATCGTGCGCTCAACGCACTCCCGTGCGTGGGATACACAGGTGATGCGTGGGACGCACAGGTCGTGCGTCCAGCGCACCATGCGTGCGTCCCCCGCAATCCTGCGCGCTCCTCGTACATGCCCAATCAGCTTTCCTTTCACGTTTTTCGATGTATTTTCACGTTTTAGGTTGTATTTAGGAAGAGAGTATTGACTGAATATCTGATTTTGCTTCATTAGTGTAAAAATAAAAATCAAATCTAAAGAAAATAAGAATATTTGGATTTTCAATAAATTTGATGATGTAGGAAGATTGATGATGTAAGTGGGATGATGTAAGATGGTAAAAATCAGATTTTTTTGGGTGAAAATTCTAATTCTCTGCCTCTTTCAAACCGTAATTCCCCACTTCATTTTTCCTATAAATATCTCCCTTTATTTTAATTTCAAAACACAACTTGAATTCGACACAAAACACTTCATTCTCCATACTTCCTCCCACTAAAAAACTTCATTCAAGAGAGACACAAAAAAGGGTTTTAGTTAGTAATTAAGTGAATTTAGAAACTCCTTAGAAATTAAGAAAAATAAACAAAGTAGAAGCCTTTGCAATGGAAGTGCATCATTGAGTTAGCAAGGATTATCTTCTTAATCACATACTAACTTTCTCTTTGTTTTCTCTTATCAAATTTTTAATTTTTGGAGTGACTTGGTTACGTGGAAGTTCCAATGGGTTCCCAACCTTAAATCATCTCACCTGGAATAGTCAACTCTAATGGCGAGACTCTAAGGAAATATGTGCTTATGTAATTTTTCTTAACTAAGTTGTTGTTAATCACAAAAAAAACATTTTTTTCATATAAAATTTTATGTAATATTGTGCTTAAATATCTTCATAAAAAAAATGTGATGTTGTAATTATAGTCAGTTTTAATTTCGTACTTAATTTTATTTTTCGTCTGCACTATGCAGATAGTTTATAGGATGTAGTATTCTTATTATGAAGTTCAAGATGTATGCAGCAACTGGGCTTTGGAATTTCTATAAAAGGAATTTTGTACAATTAATAAACATCCATACAAAATGATTGTGAAAAACTGATTTTGTCCAGTACCATATAAGCTTGTTTTTTCAATAAAGTTCAAACTAAACTTATTTAGCTAAAACTAAAAAAAGAAACATTGAAGTGGACACCAATAGCTTTCCTACCACATAACAATAGTGTTCATATTAATTTTGTATAATTTTATCGTATTTTTACAAAAAAACGTTCATGAAAGTCACCAAATTCCAGAACACTGATTTCTTATTCAGTTAAAGAAATAAATAAAAAAGGGTCTTAAATATATCT
This sequence comes from Beta corolliflora, assembly GCA_947648045.1. Lineage (NCBI taxonomy): Eukaryota > Viridiplantae > Streptophyta > Magnoliopsida > Caryophyllales > Amaranthaceae > Beta > Beta corolliflora. Next base: position 4,615,017 of record CANSZD010002940.1, on the reverse strand, counting down.
AATTCATGTGAAAATTTCCAGTATAGTTCTTCAATGTATCTAGAATACTCTTACCAAAATTCACATCAAACTTAGTTCATTAAGTTGGGAATCAAAGAACATGTTGGATAAACGTCATGTTTTAACCAGTTTTAGAATAGATTTCACTATAATTCGAGATATCAATAAAAGTATGTGAAATTTTGACACAAAATAAAAAAACTCAGAGACTTATCCATAGGAATATCACATATGTAATTTCAAGTTTTGTATAGAAAGTTATGAATTTCGAAATTCGGTAAAAGAAAAAAAGTGTAATCTTGAAAGTTGAAATAAAGTGATTAACTCAATTTTCATTAAAAAAAATTATTTCCATACACAAAAGATAATTAAAAGTCATTAAAATTTAAGTTCCTATTAAAATGACTCATTTTTATTATGTAAATAGAAATCGATAAAAATTATCATAAAAAATCAAATTAAAGAGGCTAATTAATCTTTAATTTTCACAAGTTTTCAAATAAACATGAATTTCAAAGCCCATTCAAGAAGATGAAGATCAATGAGTATCATGGTGAAGATCAAGGTTGAAGACTTGTATATACCACATAATTTGTACATGATAATAGTTTCTTTGTAAATAGTTATTACATCACTCAATTAATTAAAAAATATGGAGATGTTCATGCATGATTTTCATGAATAATTCAACAATTCTTTTTGAATAAAATGAGCAACCAATGTTATAAATATTGCATGTTGGGCCCAATATAATATGAAATAAAGGACTCAATCTCAATTAAGAAGAAAAATTACACATTTAACTAAGTTAAATTGTATGATGATCCAGGTTACATTTTAAAATTGTTCTCCATAATCTTCAAATGAATCCATTATATACTTTGACATAATTAGATAAGTAATTACCATCTCCAAATTGATTTTAGGCCGTCTCACGTGTCTCTTTAAATGGCCAAATTCCGTTAAGCCAAACATAATCTCCAATCTCCATCTCAAATTGATCATTTTTCTCAAAATGGCTTAATAATCTTCAAATAAGATTATTTCTCATCCATCCAAAAGCCTTCATTTAGGAAGCGTATCTCCTTTTCTAAGACCTCTTGAAAAATGCTAAATTTAATCACTAATTTAAAGTGATTATTTCAATCCTCAAATTTGATCAGTAATTAAGGTGATTACTTTCATCCTATTTAATCGCTAATTACAATGATTATCTTAAACATTGGTTATACGCTAATTAGGGTGATTACCTTAACCTCCTATTTAATCACTAATTGAGGTGATTATTTTTTCTTCACTTTGAATCACTAATTAAGGTGATTATCTAACCTTCCTTTTTAATCACTAATTAAGGTGATTATAAACCATCATTTTAGTCAGTAATTAAGGTGATTATCTTAATCCTAAGTTTAATCACTAATTAAGGTGATTATCTTAATCCTAAGTTTAATCACTAATTAAGGTGATTATCTTAACCTTCATGCTTAATCTCTAATTATGGTGATTATCTTAACCTTCCTTTTTAATCACTAATTAAGGTGATTATTTTGACCTTCCTTTTTAATCACTAATTAAGGTGATTATAAACCTTCATTTTAGTCACTAATTAGAATGATTATCTTAACCCTTATTTTAATCACTACTTAGGGTGATTATTTTGACCTTTTTATTTAAATCCCTAATTAGGGTGATTATTTTAATCTTATTTCAATCACTAACTAGAGTGATTACTTCATTTCTAATAGATTTGTCTAATTCTAAAGGTGAGTTATTCATAATCTATTTTCCTTTCTTTCCTTTTCATTCCCAATGGAATTGGCCATTTAGGGTAAGACATAAGATCGAACTGCGATAGTTTTGATCCATGAGTGGATTCCAATCCCGCAATGATTGGTACGTTACGCAACTTCAGCGCTCAAACCAACCATGCATGTACAAATAAAATGATATGTTATCCCTCTTAAATAAATAAAAATAATTGATGTGTTTAATTATGTGCAAATTATGTGATTTTCTTTCTTTAGAATAGCCATGAATACTTTAAAATGGAAAATAACGCATTTAGTAAGAGCTCGTTCTGTAAAACGGTACACGAGATGAGTTCCAGAGCACCTCTTAACCTAAACCCCGAACCCTATCTCATGGTATGAAAGACTAATTTTTTAAAAGTCTTAGCCATATGAAGTCATCATTGTTTAAATCATATTTCGTTAAATTTATTTTAAAACGATTTATTAAATAAATTTGTCCCTATTCAGATATTAATTGGGTGGCGACTTCAAGTTTCAATAAAAATCATAATCCAATGAGAGACTTTTGTGGGATTCAGACCGTTAATTAAGACAATAAAAAATCGGGTACCACAACTTGCAGTATGAATTTGGATTCTACTTTTTGGACTTCTTTTTAAGATGTGGTTCTGGTGTAGGCCCTATAGGAAAAATCGCGGCTCTGGAGTGAAGGCGATCAAAATTGCGCCTCATCTCTAGCGATGTATACTTTTTTTTCAGGCTTCTTTTGAGGCTTGATGGTATTAAATGTAGGTCCATGTGAGACAACGACATGAAGGTGCTTAGAAAGTATTTTGGCTAGAGTAACAGCTTTCCTTGCTTAATTGGGTGTTTGAAAGTTGGGTGAATTATTAATAACCCTTTTTCCTCTGCAGGAAAGAAGCATACTTTCTTGTAAATGAGATTGCTTGAAGTCGGACTTAATTGAAGGTCTTAGAAGTGAGCTATGTGGTATGATGTCGTGAAGTTCATTAATCCCTTGTTGGTCAGCTACCATTGCATCGAAATGTTATAATGCTTTAATATTTTGACAGTGGTTCTCTTGAAGAATGTGCTGATTTTTCTGAAGCCTATTCCCGCGAGCTATAAGATCTACTAGCATGTTCTTAATTTCTTCAATTTATTCTTGAAGGGTGCTTAACCTTTTGTGTATTCTCTACAGTAGATCATCATGTGGGACATTAGAAATTGAGTGATGATGGAGAGAGAGAAATGAAAAAGAAGGAATGTACATTTAAAAAGAATTTCTATTTAAAAGGTCGAGCTTCTAAGAACAAATTAGCATATATATCTTAAATGAATAAATATTTTTGGATGCAACAAATGACTAAACTACCCCTAGGATGCATGAATTATTTTTTTATGCACTTAGACCTGATGCATGTACGCATGACTCGATCGAAGCGCTTGAACCTATAAAGGCTTCCTACATATCCCAAAGAGGGAATTATATCGCTTGTTGTTTGGGACTATTAAATGCACAATGCTACGAAATGGAGAGTTTGTATGCAATAATACTCCTAAATGCTTATGAACTCTAGTTATGCATGAAGTGTATGAACGATGGACTATGCAATACGAAAGGGATTCTAGTATGAATTTAATTCTATAGGACACGGAATTTTGTGGGCTTTATAATCCTAGACTTGATACACTTCTAATGACTTTAGAAGTCTAGGCTTAACGGACTTTTAAGGATGCTAGACTTCTAGTGGACCTAGATTTCTAAAATGGATGGAATCTAATGGTAGTAGACTCCTAACATGATAAGAACTTTAATGACCTTAGACTCCTTATATGGATGAACTTAGATGGGGTTAGGACTCCTAACATAAATGGGGTTACACAAGCTTAAGAATTCTAGATGAAGTGAAATTAGATGAACCTAGACATTTGGATTAGACGGACTTCTAATGGAGTTAGAATTCCTAAATGGATGAGACTGTTATAACAAGATGGACACTAAAAGGAATCCTAAATGATGTACATGAAAAGATGAGATGATATACATGGAAAGATAGGATAAAGAATAAAGGATAAAGGATGAATTTTCGAAAAAAGATAGGTGATAAGAGATGGGATGACATGTATGATGACTCGAACTCTATCATGATCCCTTATCAAGATGTACTTGTTAGGATAGACTCAACCTTAAATAATATGTATGAAAATATCGATTTTTATATTTGAATTAGGTGAGTTTTATTTGAAAAAGATGACCTAAAAGTGATCATGAACGACTATACGAGGATTGATCGAAATCTGACAAATAAACCGACAAAACTGAACTGCGGTAAAGCTGGACATCTTGTGCCACACGCAACAAACTTGCGTGCCACGCAAGCTATTGCGTTTGATGCACGTTGCTTGCGTGCCACACAAGCATTTGCATCAGACGCAAGTTACTTGCGTGAGATGCGGTTTTATGTTTCGACGATGTGTTGGTCGTTTTTCGATGAATCTAGCCTAATTCGAGGGAAAAAACATGTTGAACACAGTAAACAAGCAATCAATAATGTCATAGATGCAAGAATAGTATGCAGTTCCAACTTGAAGTCTATATCTATTTTGGGATATTATCTCAGATAACCCTGACTTATAAGCCTTTTTCCAATATAACCCTGACTTTGGCAGGCCTGTCTCCGATAACCCTGGACTTGATTTTTGTCATTAAACTGGACATAATTTGTCACGGCGTTAACTTGGTTTCACTTTTGCTAAATTCATCTTCTTTTCTCTCTCTTGTTGTTCATCTCTTCTCTCTCTTGTTCTTCATCCCATCATTATTTCTTCTCAATAGAGCAGATTTTTTTTCCCACTTCAAAAACTCTGAGATTTTTCTTCTTGTCGCTTCTGGGAAATCGAATTGCCCCCAATTTCGCCCATCTGAGAATTTTTTTATTTCTGGGTTTGGCTAATTAAACTCTCAATCCTGTAGAAATAGTGTGAAAAATTGGTAAATTTTTGTACGAGAGATTGAGAGATTTCTGGGTTTCTTTTTAAATTTGATAATTTTTTGTGGGTTGAGATTAATTGGAAAAATCTACAACTCTTTTGTGATGTCGACAAAATTGAATATTGCGCAAGATTTAGCAGAGAAAATGTTGGTGATGGCTGAACAAGGAGCGCATTATTGCTCTAAGAAAACGGATAATTTGTGCAAAGATTGTTGTTGTCAGGTACTTTCTCTTTCGTTGAATCTCAGATTTTGGGGCTTTTTTTGTGATATGGGTTCTTATTTCTTTTCACATTATTGACATTATGCTATTGAAATCTTAAATTTTGTTAGATTTATTAGATTGATATAATCTGATTGTTTGTTTTTTATGATTTTGTTAGATTTTTGTTTTTTCTGTTTGTTTGTAAAATTTCTGAATTTTTTCTACAAATCTATGAATTTAAATTTTCTGCTGGCAATGCTAACTGACTGAAATTAATGAATCTATGTGCCTCTAAATGTAGACTTCTATTTGGATCTATTTTCTCTTGGGTTTTCCTTTGAATGATTGATTTTTGAGTAGTTTTCAAATTTCCTAGTAATAATGTTTTGTGTTCAGATGTTCAAATTTTCAATTTTTTGAAGAACCCATATGCTGATTCAGAAGAATGAACATAGTTTTGATTGATTAGACAATAAGCTTTAATCTTGCACTTTTAAAGTTAGTTTGTTATATATTGTTGGATACTCAGTTACTTATGGATGAAGAACAAGAGAGGGAAGAGATGAAGAACAAGTGAGAATGAATTTAGCAAAAAGTCAAACCAAGTTAACGCCGTGACAAATTCCGTCCAGTTTAATGACAAAAATCAAGTTCAGGGTTATCGGAGACAGGCCTGTCAAAGTCAGGGTTATATTGGAAAAAGGCCTATAAGTCAGGGTTATCTGAGATAATATCCCATCTATTTTTGATACTATAGTCAGATTTAGGTTAAGGTTGAAATTAGTCCATGACTAAGAGATTAATCCCACGCTTCGTACCTTAAAGAGGTGGCCACGTGTAAGACGCACTCCAGTCTCAAGTTAGGATCAAGAGAACAATGCCATGGTTGGGTAGGTTTTCTTATAACTAAGATCCAACATTATCGCTCTAGAAGTTTTTTGGAAGGACAAAGCACAAATCCCCTGGCGGTGGCCTCACACATAGAACTTGCGCTAATGAGGAGAGCACAAATACCTTATGGTGGCCCGGATAATAGCCATGCATATGAAAAACTGTATGTTATTCAAAAGCATAAAAAAAGAATGAATCGTATTTTTCAAGTTACACCCACTCATGAAAAATTAATTTTAAATCCACCCTAGTGAAGTTGTCAAATTGTAGGCATGTTTTTATTCGCCTACGCGGTGTGAGCTCGTATTTAACTACCTCATTGAAGAGTTTTATTAAAAAAAACATTTCAATATTCGCCACCAAGTCTTTAAAGGAAGACTCATAAACGTAATTGGATATTGGGGAATCTTAGGGACAACTTTGGGAGTTATCCAATGTAGATTTCCCCTTCATAACTTCAATAATGATCATAAACAAAAAATTGAGTTCGGGTGTGATGGTACGAACATGATAAGGAATCACATTTGGTCTACTTAATATGATTCACGGAAAGTTTTATACAATTAAACAACCAAATAATATTTTCAACACCCTAAAAAAGAGATTGTCTAGGTCGATTCATTAAAAACATAAAGACTACTTTTTGGGTGGTATGTTGTTAGCAATTAAATTATTGGTTTGTTAGTAGGTTGTCCATATTATCTGATTTAAGTGTTAGAATATTTATTTAGGTCTTGATTAACAATAATATACAAGGTGAGAAATATTGCAATCAAGTGTAAAAAATTATATTCATGAAAAGAATAAGAAAATAAAATATTTCATGCAGTTTGTTGTAACACATAACTATTTATAGTCGCAAGATCACGTTAACAATCTACATCATGAATAGAAAGTTAGTAACTTCAAGAAAAATAATAAGAAAGAAAAGAAAATTGGTCGTTTTTTTGCACGGATCTTGAATCGAATAATGAAACAAGCATGGAAGAGATTGGTCTTCTTGTAAAATATGTCTTGTAGCTTTTTGTGTTTTTATTTGTTTGGTTTTGTGAAAATAGTGTAGCTAAGAAGGAAATAAGGTGATGATGTTGGGTATTTGATAAGACTAAATTTTTTAGTGTAGATGTTGGAGATGAATGGTGTCGAATGGCGGTGTTAACGAGCCGAACCGAGATCGAACCTGGGCAGGCTCGGCTCGGCTCGGCTCGAAATTGGGCAAAGCCCGACTTACTGATAGTTGGAATCTTCCTTATCTTCAGCTAAAAGCTGGATCTTAATGCTGTTTTTGCAGCTCTGCCAAGGGTTTTTTCTTTATGCTGAGATAATGATCGCGAGCTCGAAAATCTTGGCTCGGCTTGAGCTCGAGAAATTTGAATACGATCTCGGCTCGAGGCTCAACTTGAGCTCGAGATCACCAAACACAAGCTCGGTTCGACTCGAGCTCGAGCCACTCCATATACCTTGAGTTAGGTATTTGGAGTAGTTTTCATAGAGAATAAAAACTTTATGTTTCGTTCTCCACCAATGTGGGACTTTATGAATTAGCTTTTAACACTATATAAAACAAAGGTTTACATTTTGTTTTCCGTCCAATGAGGGAACTTATAAAACATATTATGTACTTTTTGCAAAGATCATAGGTTTAAACTTTTGTTTTGCAACCAATGTGGGACAAGATCAAACCATAAGTATAACTACAGTAGTAACGTTTTTTGAAGAAAAAAGGCTATTGTTTACACTATAAACCGATGTAGGACACTTAATATTTTACATAAATATTCTAATATAAAGAATTTTCGAGCCTATTCATGAGCTTTCGAGCTGAGCCAAGGCTAGCTCAGGCTTGGCTCGTTAGCATACTGAGCCGAACTCGAGCTCGACTCGAATTCCCTCGAGCCGAGCTTCGACTGAGCGGAGCTCAAATAGCTCACGAGCAGGCTTGGCTCGTTAACACCCCAAGTGTCTAATGGTGATGGTTTATGATCACTTGATGATATGCGAGGGTAGCAGGAGTATGGTCAGGAGTATTAGGCGTAACAAGTGACATTAGGCGTGAATGGGTTTGATGATTTGTGCAATTAGGCGTGAATCATAGGAGTAGCAGTATAGGATTTGAGATTTGGTGCGGTGGTGATTGTGCAAGCGTGATGAATGTAGGTGAGTATATGTAGTGCGAGAGAGAATTATGTTGTTCGTAAGATTTTAGAGGGTTAGGCGGTATCAGGATTTTATTTAGGGGGTAGATTTAGGAGGTTAGGGTTAGGAAGTATTATATAGGTGCAGGTAAAGGTAACCGAAAATAACTAGGTTTCTATTAAAAGATTTTTTATTGAAATTTTTTTAGAAAAGATTTTAAATTAAGATAGATATTTAGAAAATACTTTAGGCAAAGATGAATTTTATAGAAATATTGTTTTGAAAATATATTAGATAATTAATAAAACTAATGAATATAATTAATTAACTCTATTATTCACATTAGGCTAGAAAAAGGATTTTGTAAAATCAGGCTTTTATAAAACTATTTTTAAAATACTTTCGAAGATGGATTAGGCTTAAAATATTTAATTTACAAAAAAGGTTTCGAAATTGGGTTATTAAAACGGGTTAAAATATGGATTAGTCTTAGAATATTTTATTTTAGGCTCGCTCTTTATTCTTTTTTTGATACGGGCCAATTAGAGCGGGGTAATAGTCATCATAAGGTACTCAAATAGGGAGACACGATTATGGCCCAGTTGTTTTGGACTGGGAGAAACTGAACTGAATTGAACTGCGAGAAACTAAACTGAATTGAACTGAGAGAAAACTTAACATAAGAGATTGTCTGAAATAAACTGAACATGAGAGATTGTCTGAACTGAACCGAACTGCGAGAAACTTAACTGAACTGAAAATAAGTCTAAAAGGAAGAGGCCATAAGTGTCTAAAATTAAAGCTCGACATATTCTGAGGTTACTGATTTGTTAGCATTTTTTTTGGAGGAGTTACTGATTAGTTTAGTGTTTTCTGGGGATTTGGAGTTTGTGGTACCCGATTTTTTATTGTCTTAATAAACAGTCTGAATCCTACAAAAGTCTCTCATTGGACTATGATTTTTAGAAAACTCTGAAGTCGCCACCCTATTAATATATGAATAGGGACAGATTTATTTAATATATTTTTTCAAAATCAATTTGAAATAAATATCATTTAAAACGATAATGACTTCATATACATAAAACTTTTTTGAAAATTGGTCTTTCATAAAATTCACTACTACATTTTTTATTAAAGGCAACGAGTTATAATTAGCTAATGCAACGGACTACTGAATGTCGTTGCAATATAGTTGTCAAATGCAACGGCTCATGTCCATATAGGTTAATGGATTATGCTATTGCAACGGTTAAATTGATGTTGTTGTAGTAGATGGATCTATGGCGACGGTTAAATTATTGTTGTTGCAATAGATGAATCTGTAGCAACGATAGCCTGAGATTAAGCTATGGCGATGGTTAATTTTAAATGAAAAGTGCGGCAAAACCAAAATTATATTTATCAACTTGTTTTCACGACATTTCAAAAGATTTGCCAAAATCTCTTTTTCCCTCATCACACCATTCAATTCCACGGCACACCCACAAGACACAACGAACGCAATTCTTCTCAAGATTTTTTTCCCTCATCATACCTACAATCATTCTATACACCCACTTCGATTCTCCCACCATTCCCTCAAAACCTCTACTTTCTCTCTTCTAAACCCCAATTTCGTGCTTCTGTGCTTGTATTTCAAAGAGGGATTTTTTCTATTGGAGTTGGACTAAAAAGGTTGCCTAACAAGGTGTGTTAAAATGTCTCTACTTTTGTGAAATCAAGGCTCATTAACCATTTTAATTGTTAAAAATATTAAATAGTTCCGGAAATTCTATGAATTCTGTTAAATACTCTAATTGCAGTGTACATTTTATATTTATTTTTTAGTAAGTTCATCTGTATTCTCAGACAAAGATGATTTCTTCAAATTAGACTATGAGGAGAACAATGATTTGAGAAGGAAACCGATAATAATAATGCCAGACAAGCTACTATTGATAATATGGTTCATCTTAGAGACAAGAGATTGTTGTTAAGAATTCATATGAGATACTTGACTCACATTTTATTACAAACTTCTCATAGCTTTTGGTATAATATGTCCAACACACAAGCATACAAAAAGAATAATTAATAATATGTCAATTATATGTTATGGTCGCCACTGTCATGATGATGAGCATGCTCTATAAATCGTTTGGGCTATTTTACTTATATATGATGTATCATATATGTGTTGAGATTTATAATGTGGAATCGATTCACGAGCTTTGAGGTTTTATAGATAATTTGACAACCGCCAATTGGTACATCCGATTTGGCGGACCATAAATTGATTTTGCTTTAACAAATCAATTGTTAGTAGACTAGTTGATGCTCCAATATATGTGAGATTTTTTTATAACAGTTCACTTAAGACCCATATAATGCAAAGTGCAAACCACATTGCTTGGTTTCTATGGGAAGCACTTGTTGCAAATTGCTGCTGTCAAAACATGATCACCATATGGAATTAATCATAGGAGTAAGAATAATGGACTTATTTATGTAGAAGCATCTTAGACTGCCTTCCCAGTGCACTATAGAAAAGACATGGTCTAATGGTCCACATAAAGTAACCACATATTAGACGTGTAACTTGTGAATCAGTCATTCAATCTAACAATATGTTGGGATTCTTGAACTTGGCGCTTCAAACCACCTAACACGTGGTCTCGCTGCCCAGTTAGTGCAAAAAAAGAACAATTGAATTAGCAATTTGTTCAAATACATATCTGGCCATGCGATCATCACACAGAGAAGCACTCTAACACATCATAGAGATGACGACGTGCACAGAACAAACAGAAGAATTAAGAGTTAGATATGACTGTATTGGTTAATATAAGAGTCTCTCTCGTGGATATTCTGAGGTTACTGATTTGTTAGCATTTTTTTTGGAGGAGTTACTGATTAGTTTAGTGTTTTCTGGGGATTTGGAGTTTGTGGTACCCGATTTTTTATTGTCTTAATAAACAGTCTGAATCCTACAAAAGTCTCTCATTGGACTATGATTTTTAGAAAACTCTGAAGTCGCCACCCTATTAATATATGAATAGGGACAGATTTATTTAATATATTTTTTCAAAATCAATTTGAAATAAATATCATTTAAAACGATAATGACTTCATATACATAAAACTTTTTTGAAAATTGGTCTTTCATAAAATTCACTACTACATTTTTTATTAAAGGCAACGAGTTATAATTAGCTAATGCAACGGACTACTGAATGTCGTTGCAATATAGTTGTCAAATGCAACGGCTCATGTCCATATAGGTTAATGGATTATGCTATTGCAACGGTTAAATTGATGTTGTTGTAGTAGATGGATCTATGGCGACGGTTAAATTATTGCTGTTGCAATAGATGAATCTGTAGCAACGATAGCCTGAGATTAAGCTATGGCGATGGTTAATTTTAAATGAAAAGTGCGGCAAAACCAAAATTATATTTATCAACTTGTTTTCACGACATTTCAAAAGATTTGCCAAAATCTCTTTTTCCCTCATCACACCATTCAATTCCACGGCACACCCACAAGACACAACGAACGCAATTCTTCTCAAGATTTTTTTCCCTCATCATACCTACAATCATTCTATACACCCACTTCGATTCTCCCACCATTCCCTCAAAACCTCTACTTTCTCTCTTCTAAACCCCAATTTCGTGCTTCTGTGCTTGTATTTCAAAGAGGGATTTTTTCTATTGGAGTTGGACTAAAAAGGTTGCCTAACAAGGTGTGTTAAAATGTCTCTACTTTTGTGAAATCAAGGCTCATTAACCATTTTAATTGTTAAAAATATTAAATAGTTCCGGAAATTCTATGAATTCTGTTAAATACTCTAATTGCAGTGTACATTTTATATTTATTTTTTAGTAAGTTCATCTGTATTCTCAGACAAAGATGATTTCTTCAAATTAGACTATGAGGAGAACAATGATTTGAGAAGGAAACCGATAATAATAATGCCAGACAAGCTACTATTGATAATATGGTTCATCTTAGAGACAAGAGATTGTTGTTAAGAATTCATATGAGATACTTGACTCACATTTTATTACAAACTTCTCATAGCTTTTGGTATAATATGTCCAACACACAAGCATACAAAAAGAATAATTAATAATATGTCAATTATATGTTATGGTCGCCACTGTCATGATGATGAGCATGCTCTATAAATCGTTTGGGCTATTTTACTTATATATGATGTATCATATATGTGTTGAGATTTATAATGTGGAATCAGTTACGAGCTTTGAGGTTTTATAGATAATTTGACAACTGCCAATTGGTACATCTGATTTGGCAGACCATAAATTGATTTTGCTTTAACAAATCAATTGTTAGTAGACTAGTTGATGCTCCAATATATGTGAGATTTTTTTATAACAGTTCACTTAAGACCCATATAATGCAAAGTGCAAACCACATTGCTTGGTTTCTATGGGAAGCACTTGTTGCAAATTCTTCTTTGTCAAAACATGATCACCATATGGAATTAATCATAGGAGTAAGAATAATGGACTTATTTATGTAGAAGCATCTTAGACTTGCCTTCCCAAAGGCACTATAGAAAAGACATGGTCTAATGGTCCACATAAAGTAACCACATATTAGACGTGTAACTTGTGAATCAGTCATTCAATCTAACAATATGTTGGGATTCTTGAACTTGGCGCTTCAAACCACCTAACACGTGGTCTCGCTGCCCAGTTAGTGCAAAAAAAGAACAATTGAATTAGCAATTTGTTCAAATACATATCTGGCCATGCGATCATCACACAGAGAAGCACTCTAACACATCATAGAGATGACGACGTGCACAGAACAAACAGAAGAATTAAGAGTTAGATATGACGTGCACTTTGGATGTAGAGTGATTTATTAGAGCCTTTTATGTATGTAGAAGCTTAATTGCGAATTTTGTTTAGTTTATTAGTTAATAGACGTATAATAATATATTTTGTAAGTTTGCCCATTGGCATGAATAATGTATATATGCATAAATTTTCTCCTGGATATAAAATTTCAAATTAATATATAGTTTTTTATATATTAATCTACTACTACTATTAGGCTATTACGGTATTAGAGTTGCATTGGCTATGGAGGTGTTGCAATAGGTGTTCAAATGAGGCATAATATTCATGATAAGGTCGTTGCAATAGCTATATGATAGTGTTGCAATATATAAGGAGGCGTTGCAGTAGAAGCCAAAATGGGACACAATATGAGTAGTAGGTGTGGTATCCGATTTTTTACTGTCTTAATTAACGGTCTGAATCCCACAAAAATCTCTCATTGGACTATGCGTTTTAGAAAACTTTGAAGTCGCCACCCTATTAATATCTGAATAGGGACAGATTTATTTAATAAATCATTTTAAAATCAATTTCAAGAAATATCATTTACAACGATGATGACTTCATATGGATAAGGTTTTTTGAAAATTGGTCTTTCATACCATGCGATAGGGTTCGGGGTTTAGGTTAAGAGGTGTGAACGTCTGGAACTCGTCTCCTCTTCCGTTATAAAGAACGGGCTCTTACTAAATGCGTTATTTTCCATTTTAAAGTAATAATGGCTATTAAAAAGAAAGAAAATCACATAGTTTGCACATATACACATCAACCATTTTTATTTAGGACCAATATATCATTTGTACATGGTAGGTTTGAGCACTGAAGTTGCACTACGTACCAATCATTGCGGGATTGTAATCCACTCATGGATCAAAACCATCGTACTTCGATCTTATGTCTCACCCTAAATGGCCAATTCCATTGGGGAAAAAAAGAAAACAGATTATGAATAACTCACCTTTAGAATTAAAAAAATCTATTATGAATAAGGTAATCACTCCAATTAGTGATTGAAATGGGGTTAAGATAATCACCTTAATTTGCAATTAAATATGATGGAGGATCAAGATAATCACCTTAATTAGTGATTAAGAATGGATGTTAAGATAATTACTTTAATTAGTGACTAAACTTAAGAGGAAAGATAATCACCTTGATTAGTGATTAAGAATGAAGGTTAAAAAGCAATCACCCTAATTAGTGATTATTCAAGGTTTAATATAATCACCCTAACTAGTGATTAAATGAAGAAAAATAATCGCCCTAATTAACGATTATTAAGGTTTAAGATAATCACTCTAATTAGTGATTAAATATGAAAGGTTAAATTAATCACCTTAATTAGCGATTAAAAGGAAGGTTAGTATAATTGCCTTAATTAGTGATTAAACATGATGAAAGGTTAAGCTAATCACCCTAATTAATGATTAACTATGGTTAAAGATAATCACCCTAATTAGTGATTAAATGAAAAGTTTGAGTTAACCGTTCTAATTAACGATTAATCAAGGATTGAAATAACCACCTTAATTAGTGATCACGTTTATGATTTTCAAGAGGTCTTAGAAGAAGAGGTTTGCTTCCTAATTGAAGGCTTTTGAGAAATAATCTTAATTGAAGATTATTAAGTCATTTAGAGAGAAATGATCAATTTAAGATCAAATTTGGAGATTGTGTTTGGCTAATTGGAATTTGGCCATTTAAAGTGAGACACGTGAAACGACCTAAAATCAATTCGGAGATCATAATTACCAATCTAATTATGTCAAATTATATGATTAATCTATTTGAAGATGGAGAACAAATTTTAAAATGTAGGATGGATCATCATACAATTTAACTTAGTTAGATTTGCAATTTTTCCTCTTAATTGAGATTGGGTCATTTGATTTATATACTATGATATATTGGCCCAACATGCAATATTTGTAACATTGGTTGCTCATTTTATTTAAAAGGATTGTGGAATTATTTATGAAAATTATGCATAAACATCTCCATGTTTTTCATTAATTGAGTGATGTAATAACTATTTACAAAAAACTATTATTACAACGATATGTACAAACTCTATGATCTATACAAAGTCTTCAATATTGATCTTCACCATGATGCTCCTTGATCTCCAACTCCTTGAATGGGCTTTGTAATTCATGTTTATTTGTAAACTTGTGAAAATTAGAGATTAATTAACCTCTTTGACTTTGATTTTTTATGACGGTTTTTATTGATTTTTATTCACATGATAAAATGAGTCATTTTAAGAGAAACTTAAAAATTTCATGATTTTTAATTAACATTTTCGTGTGGAAAGAAAACAATTTTTTTTTATGAAACTTGAGTTAATCACTTTATTCCATTTTTCAGATTGCACTTTTGTTCTTATACTGAATTGCAAAAATCATAACTTTCTGTACAAAGTGTTAAACTGAGGATGTGATACATCTATGGATAGGTCTATGAGTTCTTATGTTGTGTTAAAATTTCACAAGCTTCTAGTAACAACTCGAATAATGGTGAAGTTTATTCCAAAACTGGTCAAAACATGACCTTTATTCAATTTGTTCTTTGAAATCCAACTTACTGAACTTAGTTTGAAGTGAATTTTGGTATGAACATTATAGACACTTTGAAAGACTAGACTGGAAATTTTCACTTGATTTGGACATTATTAAGACTATTTTTTATTTATTTTCTTAACTGAAGAGAAAATAAGTGTTATGGAATTTAGCGATTTACATGAGCGTTTTTGTAAAAATAATATAAAATTGTATAAAATTCATATGAATATGATTTTTATATTTCAAACTTTTTTGGCAAAACAAGCTTAGGTGGTACTGGACAAAATCAGTTTTGCACAACAAAGTTGTATGATTTTTAATTATTTGTACAATTTTTTTTTAGAAATTCCAAGACCCAGCTGCTGAAAACATCTTGCAGTTCATAGGAAAAATATTAAATCCTACAAACTATACACATAATATCGACGAAAAATGAAATGAAGTACGAAATTAAAACTGACCATAATTACAGCATCACATTTTTTTATGGAGATGTTTATGCACAACTTTTCTTGAATTTTTTTATGAAAATATTTTTTGGTGATGAACAACAACTTGCTTAAGGAAAATCACATAATCACATTGTTTCCTAAGAGTCTCCCCATTAGAGTTGACTATTCTAGGTGGGGTGATTTAAGGTTGGGAACCTATTAGGACTTCCACATACCCAAATCACTCCAAAGATTAAAAAAATGATAAGAAGAAAACAAGGAGAAAGTTAGTAAGTGATTAAGAAGATAATCAAGAAAATAACACAAGCTCCAACTTTACCTTGCTAGCTCAATAATGCACTTCCTTTTTGCAAATTTTTCTACCTTTTTTGTGATTTTCATAATTTCTAAGTGAGTTTCTAAATCCACTTAATTACTAACTTAAACCCTTTTTTGTGTTTTTCTTTTGATGAACTTCTTTACTTACTAATTACTTTCCTAACTTTTACTTTCTTTTTCTTGAATGTGATTTTTAGTGGAAGGAAGTAGAGAAGATGAGAGTAGTATTGAGAAGTAGTGAAATTAATTTGATTTAGCTCAACTTGGTTTTGAAGTAAAAAAAAGCAGGGTATTTATAGGGAAATGAGGGAGATGAACTAGGGTTTCAAAGAAGTAGAAAATCAGATTTTTTAACCCAAAAAATATGATTTTTCTCATCCTTAATCACCCTAATGACATCACTCTAATGACCTCACCCTAATGACATCATCAAATCTCTTTGGAAACACAAATATTCTTATTCATTTTGGATTTTCTCATCAATGAGGCAAAATCAGATTTTCATTAAATATTCTTCCCTAAATACACCCCAATACGTAAAAAGTGCATCGAAAAACGTAAAAAAAAAACTGATTAAATCCCTGCGCCACACGTAGGAGCCTGCACTAGGCACAGCTCCGTGCGCTAGGCGCAGGGCTTTGCGTCTGGCGCAGGACGCCGTTGTGCGCTAGGCGCACAATCATGAGTCTAGCACATGATCGTGTGCCTGGCGCACACTCGAATCTTCCGGGGAAAAATCCGGATTACTTTTACACATGGGATTTGATTCTTATTCCCACTTCTTTTCATGATTCTTATTCCCTAACTAATGGATAAAGGATGTGATTAGTGGATAAAGAAAACTAATTACTACCGGTTTTGGGATACGATTAAAATCCCGACTCCTAATTGCGACTCGTATTTTTTCGTTTTTCGAAAGACTAACTTAAGACAATTAACGAAAACTCGTCAAATTAGTAAAGACGAGCATGATTATACTACGAATCATTTCATTAAACCGGTGGTTGTAGTTATTGACTACGACTTACGGAAAATTACATTTCTAAGCCGAAACTGCATGACTAACACGCGAAAAAACGAAAAACCATACGACGAAATGAAACTCGCGCTCCGGGGCGAAACATGCATTTGACGGGGCGCGTGCTCCACGATGCATGACGATTTTCGTTATTTTTATTTCTTTTCAAAATCTTTATTTATCTGAAAAAGGGATTCAAAATTTGGTGTCTACAGAATGCCCCCATTGGTCGAATTTTGGAGGAAATGATACCCAGTGTTTGAAAAGACACAAAATTGTGACAGAAAATTTCTTTTGAGATAACATATTATCCATAGAAAATAGTTATCATCAGTGCTATAATTTGCATTGCTTTATGTAGAAAATCCCAATTAATTTTCTAAAATTGAAAATGCGACTTTATCGTTGCCTTAGATAGAAAATCCCAATTAATTTTCTAAACATTTGAAAATGCGACTTTATTGTTGTCTTAAATAGAAAATCCCAATTAATTTTCTAAAATTGAAAATGCGACTTTATCGTTGTATTTTTTTTTAGTCTTATGAATTTGTCTTTTGTTAATGTGAGAAATTCTAACACTTAACAGGTTAACTCCAGTTTTTTTTCTTTTTTTTTTTTTACAGTTTTTCATGGCCTTGATGACAAGCAAATTGTCAAATCACCATCACTTACTTTTTATGACTCCATGTGTTATCATGTCATCTTAAATTAAGACATTCTCAGGTCATGTCACCTAAAAGGGTTTACCTAAGGTTATTACCCTCTAGATGAACTATGGTGGACCAATCATCATATAGCAAAAATTTATATCTGTTTTTCCGAAATCTTTCAGAAAATTTTTATGCGTAATGCTTATTTGCTTTATCGGAGAATGACGATCACTATAAAAAATAGATTGATCAAGGTCATTATTTTGGGTGATCATTAGGAAAAGGGATTGTATCAATGTTCTTGATTCATCATTGACACATTTTTTTTTATGTTCGGCTTCAACAAAAAAAAAAAAGGCCATACCACAAATGCTTGGTCATTAGCCATGGTGAAGGATGCTCCTTATAATCCTATGGACAATACTCAAACTTATTATCCATGGCATGAATCATGGATGATCATCCTTTCCATCTATAAAAGGGGCATGGTTCTTCATTTCCAAATGCACCATCTTCACTACTCCAATTTTTTCTCTAATTTTTCTTCTTTCAAAAATGGCTCCTAACTATGAAGAAGCTAATGAAATGGGGAGTCGTGAGAAAAAACAACTCTCGGTGGTCACAAAGAATTTGGAGCAACCAAGGCAATCTTCTTCTTCTTCCCGCTTCACTAAGGCTTTTATGCCTTTGCTTTCACTTTCTATCTGTTACGAAATGATTCATGCTGCTTCCCAATTTTGGGACGAAACTCGCCATGTCTTCCGCTTTGGAGACCGGGAGATTGTTCCTCTTGTTGAAGAGGTCGAGGGTTTGCTAGGCTTACCATCTAATGGTCCAGTTATTACACCTAGATCTCCTACAAGGATCTCAGGAGATTTATCAATAATTTTATATCTTCCTAAAAATCTTCATGGCAACTACCTACAATATGGTGAGGTACTTCTTCTTAACTTATTGTTGACTTTCCAATTTGGCACTTGGCAATTATCTAATAATGCCAACTATAGGATTGCTAGAGAAAATGCTTGCATTCTTATGATTTTGGGAAGTACCCTCACTAAATGGTCTTTAAACACATGTCATGTTCGGTGTCTTTCACTTATTCCTCAAATTATTAGTTGGGGTCGTCTTGGACCACTTATTTTGGGGAAAAGGTTTCTTGGCTTAGATGAACTCAAATGAAAACCTCAAAGTTTTATGAAGGGATGTCCATTGGCCCTTCATTTATGGTTATTGAAAAAAATTTCTCTCATGAAACCCCAAAAGAGTCTTACTTACAAAACTAATCATGTCCGGGAGATAGGTCTTCTTCCTTCCTTCTATCAACTTAGCAAACATGGTGGGTGGGAGGATTTTTTTCTTGTAGCAAGACATAAAGTGGGTCACAAGCCACCTTGGCATTAGTGCAATTGTATATTGTAATTCTGGTCGTAGAGGTGTACAACTACCGGGGCTTTGCCAAGTCACTTTCTACCTTCCATGGAGGTGTCTAACGCAAATTGGTTGGAGGCAACATCATATTCCTGCCCTTCAGGTTCTTCCATCTTGTACAACTTATGAGACTGATATGAGTAGTATTCAGAGAATGCCTACTATATGGCAGGGAGCTAAAATTATATCAGCGCTACCTGAACCTCACTTTCCACAGATTGATGAAGATTACCTTCAATGGCTTCTGGCGGATATTGGTCAAGACAATGATTCAGACGGGCCTACCATAAAGAGGAGAAGGGTTTGAGAGAAATTTCATGTTTTTTCCATTTTTTTTTTAGTTTTTTTTTTGAGTTTGTAGGAAATGAAGGCTTTATGTCTTTTTTATATATGAAATGAAGTACCCCATTTGGGATGAATAAAAAGATCTGTTTGTGAGAAATTCAATGTGAACAAAATTCTAAACACGTGCACACTTTAACATTAAATATGACATGCAAATCATTATTAATCAATCATATGACACATAAAAGCATTACACGTAAACCTTAAAAAAAACAAAAACATCCTTGCATGTTTCATCATTTTTCTTTTTCTCTTTTTTCCTTTTTTTCGTTTTTTTTTCGTTTTTTTTCCGTCTCTTTTTTTTTGTCTCTTTTTTTGTTTTTTTTTTTTGCATACATTATATGAATATCTAGAAACACATGGCATGGTTATTAAGAATAACCAGATATGATACAAAATCCACAAACTGCTTGGTTACTTGACCATGACAATTACAATTACTTTGATGCCTAAGCGTAATATTTCTTCAATTGATCAAGATTAGTGAAATGGGTGAATTCATTTCCATCAAAATCCATTAGCTTTATTGCTCCAGCCGTAGTGACATGCTTGACTAGGAATGACCCTGACCAGTTAGGCTTGAATTTTCCCCGAGAATCATGCAACGGAGCTCTATATTCCTTTAGGACTAGATCACTTTCTTCAATGTCTCTATCTCGAACATTTTTGTTAAATGCACGAGCAATTCTCCATTGATAGAGTTGAATGTTATGCAATGCTTGTAGTCGGCACTCATCTGCAAATGCAAGCTCATCATAACTAGTTTTATACAATTGGTCTTCTGAGATTTCACTTTCTGTTATGACCCTGAGAGATTGTATATATCTCCACCTCAACCGGTAGGACTGGCTCCATCCCATAAACAAAAGAATACGAGGTCGTTCCTGTTGGAGTCCTAATTGATATCCTATATCCCCAAAGGGCATATGGGAGTTTATCATGCCATTTTTCTAGTCTTTTCAGTCATCTTGGGAACAATAGTCTTGATTGTCTTATTGGCTGCTTCCACCGCTCCATTTATTTGGGGACGATAAGGTGAGGATTGATGATGCTTAATTGCATATTTTGCGAGAGTGGTCTTCAGATGACCCTCAAATTGTGATTCATTATCAGAGATGATTTCAAAAGGTATGCCATACCGACAGATAATGTTGTTAATCACAAATTTCGAGACTTGCTTTGCCCCTAGCTTTGAAAATGATGCAGCTTCAACCCACTTAGAAAAGAAATAAATTGCTACAAGAATATATTCATGCCCATTTGAAGCCTTTGGATGAATTTGTCCGATTATGTCTATGCCCCAACTTGAAAATGGCCAAAAAGAAGTCATATTGTATAGTGACACAGGTGGCATATGATTGAGGTTAGCAAATATCGACATTGCTTGCGAGGACGGACAAAGCCGATGTAATCACCTTCTAGAGTGCTCCAATAAAAACACGCACGCAAAATTTTACGAGCCATCATCCTTCCATTCATATGGGATCCACATTCTCCTTCATGAACTTCTTCCATGATGGCTTGCTTTTATTGTCATTCACCCAGAGTTGCAGAGTACCATCAAACCCTTTGTGATATAGTCTGCCTTTTAGTATGAGAAAATGAGTAGCTAGCCTTCTGATGGCTATGCGGTCCTTCTTGCCACTTCCCTGTGGATATTGCATTGTTTCCAGAAAATTCTTGATATCCTTATACCAGATATCATCGTCATCTTGTTGAGCTAGTGTGGAGACAATTTGTGCTACCGTCACTGTAGGTCCCTTCCATTCTTCAATTAAAACTGACTGGATCTTTGTACCATTTTCCCATGTTAAATTAACAGCGAGATTCGCTAAAGCATCAGTGAAACTATTTGTTCCTGAGGAAGATGTTTGAAGTTGATATCATCGAAATAAGGGATCAATTCTTGAAGATACTTTGTGTAGAGCTGAAGTCTTTCATCTCTAACCCTCTAAATTCCTATTGTTTGAGATATGATGAGATTAGAATCTCCATACACAGTGAGATGTCTTGCCCCTGCTACCAAGGCGGCTTTTACTCCATATATACATGCTTCATATCACTAGTGGAAAAAAACGGAAGGGCTGCGGTCAAAACATCCCTAAGGGCTGCGTTTTTAGCCAGCAGCCCTTTCCGTAATAGCCCTTCACTAGAAGTGAAGGGCTGCAGTTTTAGACCGCATCCCTTCACAACGAAGGGTTGCGGTCTAGGCCAAAAACGCAGCCCTTCCAAGCTGGAAGGGCTGCGTTTTTGGCCTAAACCGCAGCCCTTCTATATGTGAAGGGCTGCGGTCTAGACCCAAAACCGCAGCCCTTCGTATTAGGAATTTTTTTTAAAAATAAAATCCTGCTAGCCCAGCACCCCCACCCCAGCCCCCGCACTCCCCGCACCCCTACCCCCCCGCCCCCCGCACCTCCACCCCACCCCACCCCCTACACCCCTACCCCCACCCCCCCGCCACCCCGCACCCCCACCCCACCACCGCCCGCACCCCCACCCTAGCCCACCCCCCGCACTCCCCTGCACCCCCACCCCCCCCGAACCCCCACCCTAGCCCACCCCCGTACTCCCTTGCAACCCCCGCACTCCCCACCCAAGCCCACCCTCTCGCCATCCCCAACCCCCCCTCGCTAGCCCCTCCACCCACCGCTTTGCCACCCCCAAAGACCCCACCGACCCCCTAGCCCGGCCCGGACACCCAACCTTGCACCCCACCGGAATGTATTGTTTGTTGTTGGGAAATCCAGCATGACAATAAATGGAATATGAACTCCATCAGGATCTACTAACAAACCCTCTGCTCCATTACCTCTTCTATTAGAAGCTCCATCAAAATACATGCACCATTGTGGATTGTCAATGAATAATAAGTACTCATCAGGAAATACATCATCATACTCATCTCCTGACACTGGTCCTTCTGCTAGGGCTTCAGATATAGCTCTTCCTTTAACAGATTTCTGGCTGACACATTGAATATCAAACTCAGAAAGCATAGCATGCCATCTCACCAATCTTTCACTAAGAATGGGTTTCTCAAACAGATACTTAATTGGATCAAGTCTTGAGATCAGATAGGTGGTATGAGCTTGAAGGTGATGCCTCAACTTCATCGTGGCATAGACCAAGGAAACACATGCTTTTTCCAATGGGGTATATCTTGTCTCATACTCCAGGAATTTTTGCTGAGATAGTATATGACAACTTCCTTCTTTGTTTTCTCTTGATATTGGGCTAAGAGAGCACCCATAGCCGTTTCACTGATAGTGAGGTACAAAATCAAGGGTTCTCCTGATCTAGGCGGCATTAGAATAGGTGGATTTGAAAGATATTCTTTCATGGAATCAAAAGCTTTCTGACATTCCTCATTCCACTCATGGGATGCCCCTTTTCTAAGCAACTTAAATATAGGTTCACATCTCATAGTGAGTTGTGAGATGAACCTGCTGATATATTGAATTCTACCGAGAAATCCTCTTACTTCTTTTTCTGTTTTTGGAGGAGGCAATTCTTAAATGGCCTTCACCTTTTCAGAGTCCACTTTGATGCCGTCTTGACCGACAATGAATCTGAGCAACTTCCCCGAAGTGACGCCAAACACACACTTTTGAGGGTTTAGCCTTAGATTGTACTTCCTGATTCTTTCAAAGAAGGATCTTAGTGTAGGAATATGCCCCTCACGATCTTCACTTTTCACAATCATGTCATCTACATAGACCTCCATAATGTCGTGGATGAGGTCATGAAAAATAGTGGTTGGAGCCCTTTGATATGTGGCTCCGGCATTCTTGAGACCAAAAGGCATAACTCGGTAATAGAAGGTGCCCGACGAAGTGATGAAAGATGTCTTTGTCATATCTTCTTGAGCCATGAGTATTTGATTATACCCTGAAAATCAATCCATGAAGGAAAACATTACATGACCGGCCATACTATCCACAAGGACATCTATATGGGGTAGAGGAAAGCAATCTTTTTGTGATGCAGCATTCAAATCACGAAAATCAATGCATACCCTAACTCTTCCATCCTTTTTAGGTACAACCACTATATTGGAGAGCCAACTCGGATGCTTTACAGCTTGGATGAATTTGGCATCAAGCTGTTTCTGGATTTCTTTTTTCACTTTCATACTAATCTCTGGTTTCATTCGGCGGAGCTTTTGCTGCTTAGGCTTGCTTTCAGGATGTAACGGAATGCGATCTTCCGCAATTTCTCTATTAACACCAGGCATATCAGTATAAGACCATGCAAACACATCTACATACTTTTTTAACAATGCAATAAACACAGACTGTTCAGTTGGGGAGAGGGATGAACCTATTTTTGACTTCTTTTACAGCATTTTATGTACCAATATTAATTATAATAGACTCTTCCACGGGTTTTATATATGTTTCTGTTGTATCAAGTGATTCTTCATTATTAAATTCACTGTCAGGAATAACATTTTGCATGCAAATGTATTTAGATAAAGGTTCACATTCAATTTCCTCAATGTCAGAGTCTTCTGACTGGGTATGCAATGTAGATTGGTGGAAAATGAGCTATCAATATGATATCCATCTGAAAGGGGTGAAAAGGTAGTTTCATGAGATGGATGTGGACGATGGTTTCCTAAAAACATTCTTAATTCTATAGGCCCGTCTTTTGCCTGACACTCAATACTCCACTTATGTTCAATGCTTCCGCCAGAAGGTATCATCAAAGACACCGGGTCAAAATCTCCCTCCTTAGAAGACTCAGAGGTGAAAAACTTCTTAAGGACTCCATGTTCCAGATTATCTACCCAATCATTTTCTTTTTTCTTTTTTGTTTTTGGACAAACCAACTTTTGATTAAGTCCAAATTTCTTGCCTCATTGAAGAATATCTCCAATCCCGATAAAATCTTCTGTTCCTTCCTACTGAGCTAAGGTTCTCGAAACTCATAGTACAACTCATTATCTCCTTGCAGGATGAACTGACCGTTAATGGTAAAAGAAGATTCTTTGATGTTGCAAGAAGTGTTGTTTGGATCATATCCTAATCCATGCCGATTTTGCTTTTCTAATTATCAGGATTGGGTGCTTTATTTCCCTACCATCACGCCCTAATCCGGTTCCTTGAGTATAACCCATCTTCATCATGATTTGAAATCCTTTGGACAGAGGTTGCACGACAAATCCTACAGGCTCTTTGACTGCATTTGTGGATATGGCTGAAGTTTTTTATTCTGATGGTAATTGGTCATCCTTAGAGAAGGGACAAATTTCTTCTTTTTGGACCTAAAGGTAGAGAAAAGAATTACAAAAAGAGAGAAAAAAGCTACATATTGCAGAATGCATTGCTAAAAGGAAATTTTTGAAAACAATTTTGCAATACTTTGATTGGAATGGTCCACCTTTAGAATTTTGGTTTTTTTTTTTATTTTTTTATTTTGACTCTCTTGAATGATTTTACTGTCATTGGGGTTGAAAACAAATGTTTTTGTTTCATTCTTCCATTCCCTGCTTTAATATTGAATAAAGACAGAAAATATAGAGATTAGGGTCTGTATCCCCATTGATGTGTCAATTCAGCATTCTGAAATTGCTCCTATGATGACTGACATCTCGAACTCTGATCACATTGCCTGAAATACAATGGTTAATACATTTGAGTTCTTTATGTTGTGTTAAAATTTCACAAGCTTCTAGTAACAACTCGAATAATGGTGAAGTTTATTCCAAAACTGGTCAAAACATGACCTTTATTCAATTTGCTCTTTGAAATCCAACTTACTGAACTTAGTTTGAAGTGAATTTTGGTATGAACATTATAGACACTTTGAAAGACTAGACTGGAAATTTTCACTTGATTTGGACATTATTAAGACTATTTTTTATTTATTTTCTTAACTGACGAGAATATAAGTGTTATGGAATTTAGCGATTTACATGAGCGTTTTTGTAAAAATAATATAAA
This sequence comes from Beta corolliflora, assembly GCA_947648045.1. Classification (NCBI taxonomy): domain Eukaryota; kingdom Viridiplantae; phylum Streptophyta; class Magnoliopsida; order Caryophyllales; family Amaranthaceae; genus Beta; species Beta corolliflora. The sequence goes on along the minus strand of CANSZD010002940.1, from coordinate 4,589,463 downwards.
ATTGTATAAAATTCATATGAATATGATTTTTATATTTCAAACTTTTTTGGCAAAACAAGCTTAGGTGGTACTGGACAAAATCAGTTTTGCACAACAAAGTTGTATGATTTTTAATTATTTGTATAATTTTTTTTTAGAAATTCCAAGACCCAGCTGCTGAAAACATCTTGCAGTTCATAGGAAAAATATTAAATCCTGCAAACTATACACATAATATCGACGAAAAATGAAATGAAGTACGAAATTAAAACTGACCATAATTACAGCATCACATTTTTTTATGGAGATGTTTATGCACAACTTTTCTTGAATTTTTTTATGAAAATATTTTTTGGTGATGAACAACAACTTGCTTAAGGAAAATCACATAATCACATTGTTTCCTAAGAGTCTCCCCATTAGAGTTGACTATTCTAGGTGGGGTGATTTAAGGTTGGGAACCTATTAGGACTTCCACATACCCAAATCACTCCAAAGATTAAAAAAATGATAAGAAGAAAACAAGGAGAAAGTTAGTAAGTGATTAAGAAGATAATCAAGAAAATAACACAAGCTCCAACTTTACCTTGCTAGCTCAATAATGCACTTCCTTTTTGCAAATTTTTCTACCTTTTTTGTGATTTTCATAATTTCTAAGTGAGTTTCTAAATCCACTTAATTACTAACTTAAACCCTTTTTTGTGTTTTTCTTTTGATGAACTTCTTTACTTACTAATTACTTTCCTAACTTTTACTTTCTTTTTCTTGAATGTGATTTTTAGTGGAAGGAAGTAGAGAAGATGAGAGTAGTATTGAGAAGTAGTGAAATTAATTTGATTTAGCTCAACTTGGTTTTGAAGTAAAAAAAAGCAGGGTATTTATAGGGAAATGAGGGAGATGAACTAGGGTTTCAAAGAAGTAGAAAATCAGATTTTTTAACCCAAAAAATATGATTTTTCTCATCCTTAATCACCCTAATGACATCACTCTAATGACCTCACCCTAATGACATCATCAAATCTCTTTGGAAACACAAATATTCTTATTCATTTTGGATTTTCTCATCAATGAGGCAAAATCAGATTTTCATTTAATATTCTTCCCTAAATACACCCCAATACGTAAAAAGTGCATCGAAAAACGTAAAAAAAAAACTGATTAAATCCCTGCGCCACACGTAGGAGCCTGCACTAGGCACAGCTCCGTGCGCTAGGCGCAGGGCTTTGCGTCTGGCGCAGGACGCCGTTGTGCGCTAGGCGCACAATCATGAGTCTAGCACATGATCGTGTGCCTGGCGCACACTCGAATCTTCCGGGGAAAAATCCGGATTCTTCCCTTTTACACATGGGATTTGATTCTTATTCCCACTTCTTTTCATGATTCTTATTCCCTAACTAATGGATAAAGGATGTGATTAGTGGATAAAGAAAACTAATTACTACCGGTTTTGGGATACGATTAAAATCCCGACTCCTAATTGCGACTCGTATTTTTTCGTTTTTCGAAAGACTAACTTAAGACAATTAACGAAAACTCGTCAAATTAGTAAAGACGAGCATGATTATACTACGAATCATTTCATTAAACCGGTGGTTGTAGTTATTGACTACGACTTACGGAAAATTACATTTCTAAGCCGAAACTGCATGACTAACACGCGAAAAAACGAAAAACCATACGACGAAATGAAACTCGCGCTCCGGGGCGAAACATGCATTTGACGGGGCGCGTGCTCCACGATGCATGACGATTTTCGTTATTTTTATTTCTTTTCAAAATCTTTATTTATCTGAAAAAGGGATTCAAAATTTGGTGTCTACAGAATGCCCCCATTGGTTGAATTTTGGAGGAAATGATAACCAATGTTTGAAAAGACACAAAATTGTGACAGAAAATTTCTTTTGAGATAACATATTATCCATAGAAAATAGTTATCATCAGTGCTATAATTTGCATTGCTTTATGTAGAAAATCCCAATTAATTTTCTAAAACTGAAAATGCGACTTTATCGTTGCCTTAGATAGAAGATCCCAATTAATTTTCTAAACATTTGAAAATGCGACTTTATCGTCGTCTTAAATAGAAATCCCAATTAATTTTCTAAAACTTTAAATGCGACTTTATTGTTGTCTTAAATAGAAAATCCAAATTAATTTTCTAAAATTGAAAATGCGACTTTATCGTTGTAGTTTTTTTAGTCTTATGAATTTGTCTTTTGTTAATGTGAGAAATTCTAACACTTAACAGGTTAACTCCAGTTTTTTTTTTTTTTTTTTTTTTTTTTTTTTTTTTACAGTTTTTCATGGCCTTGATGACAAGCAAATTGTCAAATCACCATCACTTACTTTTTATGACTTCATGTGTTATCATGTCACCTTAAATTAAGACATTCTCAGGTCATGTCACCTAAAAGGGTTTACCTAAGGTTATTACCCTCTAGATGAACTATTGTGGACCAATCATCATATGGCAAAAATTTATATCTGTTTTTCCGAAATCTTTCAGAAATTTTTTATGCGTAATGCTTATTTGCTTTATCGGAGAATGACGATCACTATAAAAAATAGATTGATCAAGGTCATTATTTTGGGTCATCATTAGGATAAGGGATTGTATCAATGTTCTTGATTCATCATTGACACATTTTTTTTTATGTTCGGCTTCAACAAAAAAAAAAGGCCATACCACAAATGCTTGGTCATTAGCCATGGTGAAGGATGCTCCTTATAATCCTATGGACAATACTCAAACTTATTATCCATGGCATGAATCATGGATGATCATCCTTTCCATCTATAAAAGGGGCATGGTTCTTCATTTCCAAATGCACCATCTTCACTACTCCAATCTTTTCTCTAATTTTTCTTCTTTCAAAAATGGCTCCTAACTATGAAGAAGCTAATGAAATGGGGAGTCGTGAGAAAAAACACTCTCGGTGGTCACAAAGAATTTGGAGCAACCAAGGCAATCTTCTTCTTCTTCCCGCTTCACTAAGGCTTTTATGCCTTTGCTTTCACTTTCTATCTGTTACGAAATGATTCATGCTGCTTCCCAATTTTGGGACGAAACTCGCCATGTCTTCCGCTTTGGAGACCGGGAGATTGTTCCTCTTATTGAAGAGGTCGAGGGTTTGCTAGGCTTACCATCTAATGGTCCAGTTATTACACCTAGATCTCCTACAAGGATCTCAGGAGATTTATCAATAATTTTATATCTTCCTAAAAATCTTCATGGCAACTACCTACAATATGGTGAGGTACTTCTTCTTAACTTATTGTTGACTTTCCAATTTGGCACTTGGCAATTATCTAATAATGCCAACTATAGGATTGCTAGAGAAAATGCTTGCATTCTTATGATTTTGGGAAGTACCCTCACTAAATGGTCTTTAAACACATGTCATGTTCGGTGTCTTTCACTTATTCCTCAAATTATTAGTTGGGGTCGTCTTGGACCACTTATTTTGGGGAAAAGGTTTCTTGGCTTAGATGAACTCAAATGAAAACCTCAAAGTTTTATGAAGGGATGTCCATTGGCCCTTCATTTATGGTTATTGAAAAAAAATTCTCTCATGAAACCCCAAAAGAGTCTTACTTACAAAACTAATCATGTCCGGGAGATAGGTCTTCTTCCTTCCTTCTATCAACTTAGCAAACATGGTGGGTGGGAGGATTTTTTTTCTGTAGCAAGACATAAAGTGGGTCACAAGCCACCTTGGCATTAGTGCAATTGTATATTGTAATTCTGGTCGTAGAGGTGTACAACTACCGGGGCTTTGCCAAGTCACTTTCTACCTTCCATGGAGGTGTCTAACGCAAATTGGTTGGAGGCAACATCATATTCCTGCCCTTCAGGTTCTTCCATCTTGTACTACTTATGAGACTGATATGAGTAGTATTCAGAGAATGCCTACTATATGGCAGGGAGCTAAAATTATATCAGCGCTACCTGAACCTCACTTTCCACAGATTGATGAAGATTACCTTCAATGGCTTCTGGCGGATATTGGTCAAGACAATGATTCAGACGGGCCTACCATAAAGAGGAGAAGAGTTTGAGAGAAATTTCATGTTTTTTCCATTTTTTTTTAGTTTTTTTTTTGAGTTTGTAGGAAATGAAGGCTTTATGTCTTTTTTATATATGAAATGAAGTACCCCATTTGGGATGAATAAAAAGATCTGTTTGTGAGAAATTCAATGTGAACAAAATTCTAAACACGTGCACACTTAAACAATAAATATGACATGCAAATCATTATTAATCAATCATATGACACATAAAAGCATTACACGTAAACCTTAAAAAAAACAAAAACATCCTTGCATGTTTCATCATTTTTCTTTTTCTCTTTTTTCCTTTTTTTCGTTTTTTTTTCGTTTTTTTTCCTTTTTTTCCGTCTCTTTTTTTTTGTCTCTTTTTTTGTTTTTTTTTTTTTTTGCATACATTATATGAATATCTAGAAACACATGACATGTTTATTAAGAATAACCAGATATGATACAAAATCCACAAACTGCTTGGTTACTTGACCATGACAATTACAATTACTTTGATGCCTAAACGTAATATTTCTTCAATTGATCAAGATTAGTGAAATGGGTGAATTCATTTCCATCAAAATCCATTAGCTTTATTGCTCCAGCCGTAGTGACATGCTTGACTAGGAATGACCCTGACCAGTTAGGCTTGAATTTTCCCCGAGAATCATGCAACGGAGCTCTATATTCCTTTAGGACTAGATCACTTTCTTCAATGTCTCTATCTCGAACATTTTTGTTAAATGCACGAGCAATTCTCCATTGATAGAGTTGAATGTTATGCAATGCTTGTAGTCGGCACTCATCTGCAAATGCAAGCTCATCATAACTAGTTTTATACAATTGGTCTTCTGAGATTTCACTTTCTGTTATGACCCTGAGAGATTGTATATATCTCCACCTCAACCGGTAGGACTGGCTCCATCCCATAAACAAAAGAATACGAGGTCGTTCCTGTTGGAGTCCTAATTGATATCCTATATCCCCAAAGGGCATATGGGAGTTTGTCATGCCATTTTTCTAGTCTTTTCAGTCATCTTGGGAACAATAGTCTTGATTGTCTTATTGGCTGCTTCCACCGCTCCATTTATTTGGGGACGATAAGGTGAGGATTGATGATGCTTAATTGCATATTTTGCGAGAGTGGTCTTCAGATGACCCTCAAATTGTGATTCATTATCAGAGATGATTTCAAAAGGTATGCCATACCGACAGATAATGTTGTTAATCACAAATTTCGAGACTTGCTTTGCCCCTAGCTTTGAAAATGATGCAGCTTCAACCCACTTCGAAAAGTAATAAATTGCTACAAGAATATATTCATGCCCATTTGAAGCCTTTGGATGAATTTGTCCGATTATGTCTATGCCCCAACTTGAAAATGGCCAAAAAGAAGTCATATTATATAGTGACACGGGTGGCATATGATTGAGGTTAGCAAATATCCGACATTGCTTGCGGGGACGGACAAAGCCGATGTAATCACCTTCTAGAGTGCTCCAATAAAAACTCCGCACGCAAAATTTTACGAGCCATCATCCTTCCATTCATATGGGATCCACATTCTCCTTCATGAACTTCTTCCATGATGGCTTGCTTTTCGCTGTCATTCACCCAGAGTTGCAGAGTACCATCAAACCCTTTGTGATATAGTCTGCCTTTTAGTATGAGAAAATGAGTAGCTAGCCTTCTGATGGCTATGCGGTCCTTCTTGCCACTTCCCTGTGGATATTGCATTGTTTCCAGAAAATTCTTGATATCCTTATACTAGATATCATCGTCATCTTGTTGAGCTAGTGTGGAGACAATTTGTGCTACCGTCACTGTAGGTCCCTTCCATTCTTCAATTAAAACTGACTGGATCTTTGTACCATTTTCCCATGTTAAATTAACAGCGAGATTCGCTAAAGCATCAGTGAAACTATTTTGTTCCCGAGGAAGATGTTTGAAGTTGATATCATCGAAATAAGGGATCAATTCTTGAAGATACTTTGTGTAGAGCTGAAGTCTTTCATCTCTAACCCTCTAAATTCCTATTGTTTGAGATATTATGAGATTAGAATCTCCATACACAGTGAGATGTCTTGCCCCTGCTACCAAGGCGGCTTTTACTCCATATATACATGCTTCATATCACTAGTGGAAAAAAACGGAAGGGCTGCGGTCAAAACATCCCTAAGGGCTGCGTTTTTAGCCAGCAGCCCTTTCCGTAATAGCCCTTCACTAGAAGTGAAGGGCTGCAGTTTTAGACCGCATCCCTTCACAACGAAGGGTTGCGGTCTAGGCCAAAAACGCAGCCCTTCCAAGCTGGAAGGGCTGCGTTTTTGGCCTAAACCGCAGCCCTTCTATATGTGAAGGGCTGCGGTCTAGACCCAAAACCGCAGCCCTTCGTATTAGGAATTTCTTTTAAAAATAAAATCCTGCTAGCCCAGCACCCCCACCCCAGCCCCTGCACTCCCCTGCACCCCTACCCCACCCCGCGCCACGCACCTCCACCCCACCCCACCCCCCCTACACCCCTACCCCCACCCCACCCACCCCCCCACCCCCACCCGGCCCGCCCCGCACCCCCACCCTAGCCCACCCCCGCACTCCCCGCACCCCCACCCCACCCCCGAACCCCCACCCCAGCCCACCCCCGTACTCCCTTGCAACCCCCGCACTCCCCACCCAAGCCCACCCTCTGCCATCCCCAACCCCCCGTGCTAGCCCCTCCACCCACCGCCGCTACCACCCCAAAGACCCCACCAGCCCCCTAGCCCGGCCCGAGACCCCGGCCTTTGCACCCCACCGGAATGTATTGTTTGTTGTTGGGAAATCCAGCATGACAATAAACGGAATATGAACTCCATCAGGATCTACTAACAAACCCTCTGCTCCATTACCTCTTCTATTAGAAGCTCCATCAAAATACATGCACCATTGTGGATTGTCAATGAATAATAAGTACTCATCAGGAAATACATCATCATACTCATCTCCTGACACTGGTCCTTCTGCTAGGGCTTCAGATATAGCTCTTCCTTTAACAGATTTCTGGCTGACACATTGAATATCAAACTCAGAAAGCATAGCATGCCATCTCACCAATCTTTCACTAAGAATGGGTTTCTCAAACAGATACTTAATTGGATCAAGTCTTGAGATTAGATAGGTGGTATGAGCTTGAAGGTGATGCCTCAACTTCATCGTGGCATAGACCAAGGAAACACATGCTTTTTCCAATGGGGTATATCTTGTCTCATACTCCAGGAATTTTTGCTGAGATAGTATATGACAACTTCCTTCTTTGTTTTCTCTTGATATTGGGCTAAGAGAGCACCCATAGCCGTTTCACTGATAGTGACGTACAAAATCAAGGGTTCTCCTGATCTAGGCGGCATTAGAATAGGTGGATCTGAAAGATATTCTTTCATGGAATCAAAAGCTTTCTGACATTCCTCATTCCACTCATGGGATGCCCCTTTTCTAAGCAACTTAAATATAGGTTCACATCTCATAGTGAGTTGTGAGATGAACCTGCTGATATATTGAATTCTACCGAGAAATCCTCTTACTTCTTTTTCTGTTTTTGGAGGAGGCAATTCTTAAATGGCCTTCACCTTTTCAGAGTCCACTTTGATGCCGTCTTGACCGACAATGAATCTGAGCAACTTCCCCGAAGTGACGCCAAACACACACTTTTGAGGGTTTAGCCTTAGATTGTACTTCCTGATTCTTTCAAAGAAGGATCTTAGTGTAGGAATATGCCCCTCACGATCTTCACTTTTCACAATCATGTCATCTACATAGACCTCCATAATGTCGTGGATGAGGTCATGAAGAATAGTGGTTGGAGCCCTTTGATATGTGGCTCCGGCATTCTTGAGACCAAAAGGCATAACTCGGTAATAGAAGGTGCCCGACGAAGTGATGAAAGATGTCTTTGTCATATCTTCTTGAGCCATGAGTATTTGATTATACCCTGAAAATCTATCCATGAAGGAAAACATTACATGACCGGCCGTACTATCCACAAGGACATCTATATGGGGTAGAGGAAAGCAATCTTTTTGTGATGCAGCATTCAAATCACGAAAATCAATGCATACCCTAACTCTTCCATCCTTTTTAGGTACAACCACTATATTGGAGAGCCAACTCGGATGCTTTACAGCTTAGATGAATTTGGCATCAAGTTGTTTCTGGATTTCTTTTTTCACTTTCATACTAATCTCTGGTTTCATTCGGCGGAGCTTTTGCTGCTTAGGCTTGCTTTCAGGATGTAACGGAATGCGATCTTCCGCAATTTCTCTATTAACACCAGGCATATCAGTATAAGACCATGCAAACACATCTACATACTTTTTTAACAATGCAATAAACACAGACTGTTCAGTTGGGGAGAGGGATGAACCTATTTTTGACTTCTTTTACAGCATTTTATGTACCAATATTAATTATAATAGACTCTTCCACGGGTTTTATATATGTTTCTGTTGTATCAAGTGATTCTTCATTATTAAATTCACTGTCAGGAATAACATTTTGCATGCAAATGTATTTAGATAAAGGTTCACATTCAATTTCCTCAATGTTAGAGTCTTCTGACTGGGTATGCAATGTAGATTGGTGGAAAATGAGCTATCAATATGATATCCATCTGAAAGGGGTGAAAAGGTAGTTTCATGAGATGGATGTGGAGGATGGTTTCCTAAAAACATTCTTAATTCTATAGGCCCGTCTTTTGCCTGACACTCAATACTCCACTTATGTTCAATGCTTCCGCCAGAAGGTATCATCAAAGACACCGGGTCAAAATCTCCCTCCTTAGAAGACTCAGAGGTGAAAAGCTTCTTAAGGACTCCATGTTCCAGATTATCTACCCAGTCATTTTCTTTTTTCTTTTTTTGTTTTTGGACAAACCAACTTTTGATTAAATCCAAATTTCTAGCCTCATTGAAGAATATCTCCAATCCCGATAAAATCTTCTGTTCCTTCCTACTGAGCTAAGGTTCTCGAAACTCATAGTACAACTCATTATCTCCTTGCAGGATGAACTGACCGTTAATGGTAAAAGAAGATTCTTTGATGTTGCAAGAAGTGTTGTTTGGATCATATCCTAATCCATGCCGATTTTGCTTTTCTAATTATCGGGATTGGGTGCTTTATTTCCCTACCATCACGCCCTAATCCGGTTCCTTGAGTATAACCCATCTTCATCATGATTTGAAATCCTTTGGACAGAGGTTGCACGACAAATCCTACAGGCTCTTTGACTGCATTTGTGGATATGGCTGAAGTTTTTTATTCTGATGGTAATTGGTCATCCTTAGAGAAGGGACAAATTTCTTCTTTTTGGACCTAAAGGTAGAGAAAAGAATTACAAAAAGAGAGAAAAAAGCTACATATTGCAGAATGCATTGCTAAAAGGAAATTTTTGAAAACAATTTTGCAATACTTTGATTGGAATGGTCCACCTTTACAATTTTGGTTTTTTTTTTTTTTATTTTGACTCTCTTGAATGATTTTACTGTCATTGGGGTTGAAAACAAATGTTTTTGTTTCATTCTTCCATTCCCTGCTTTAATATTGAATAAAGACAGAAAATATAGAGATTAGGGTCTGTATCCCCATTGATGTGTCAATTCAGCATTCTGAAATTGCTCCTATGATGACTGACATCTCGAACTCTGATCACATTGCCTGAAATACAATGGTTAATACATTTGAGTTCTTTATGTTGTGTTAAAATTTCACAAGCTTCTAGTAACAACTCGAATAATGGTGAAGTTTATTCCAAAACTGGTCAAAACATGACCTTTATTCAATTTGCTCTTTGAAATCCAACTTACTGAACTTAGTTTGAAGTGAATTTTGGTATGAACATTATAGACACTTTGAAAGACTAGACTGGAAATTTTCACTTGATTTGGACATTATTAAGACTATTTTTTATTTATTTTCTTAACTGAAGAGAATATAAGTGTTATGGAATTTAGCGATTTACATGAGCGTTTTTGTAAAAATAATATAAAATTATATAAAATTCATATGAATATGATTTTTATATTTCAAACTTTTTTGGCAAAACAAGCTTAGGTGGTACTGGACAAAATCAGTTTTGCACAACAAAGTTGTATGATTTTTAATTATTTGTACAATTTTTTTTTAGAAATTCCAAGACCCAGCTGCTGAAAACATCTTGCAGTTCATAGGAAAAATATTAAATCCTACAAACTATACACATAATATCGACGAAAAATGAAATGAAGTACGAAATTAAAACTGACCATAATTACAGCATCACATTTTTTTATGGAGATGTTTATGCACAACTTTTCTTGAATTTTTTTATGAAAATATTTTTTGGTGATGAACAACAACTTGCTTAAGGAAAATCACATAATCACATTGTTTCCTAAGAGTCTCCCCATTAGAGTTGACTATTCTAGGTGGGGTGATTTAAGGTTGGGAACCTATTAGGACTTCCACATACCCAAATCACTCCAAAGATTAAAAAAATGATAAGAAGAAAACAAGGAGAAAGTTAGTAAGTGATTAAGAAGATAATCAAGAAAATAACACAAGCTCCAACTTTACCTTGCTAGCTCAATAATGCACTTCCTTTTTGCAAATTTTTCTACCTTTTTTGTGATTTTCATAATTTCTAAGTGAGTTTCTAAATCCACTTAATTACTAACTTAAACCCCTTTTTGTGTTTTTCTTTTGATGAACTTCTTTACTTACTAATTACTTTCCTAACTTTTACTTTCTTTTTCTTGAATGTGATTTTTAGTGGAAGGAAGTAGAGAAGATGAGAGTAGTATTGAGAAGTAGTGAAATTAATTTGATTTAGCTCAACTTGGTTTTGAAGTAAAAAAAAGCAGGGTATTTATAGGGAAATGAGGGAGATGAACTAGGGTTTCAAAGAAGTAGAAAATCAGATTTTTTAACCCAAAAAATATGATTTTTCTCATCCTTAATCATCCTAATGACATCACTCTAATGACCTCACCCTAATGACATCATCAAATCTCTTTGGAAACACAAATATTCTTATTCATTTTGGATTTTCTCATCAATGAGGCAAAATCAGATTTTCATTTAATATTCTTCCCTAAATACACCCTAATACGTAAAAAGTGCATCGAAAAACGTAAAAAAAAAACTGATTAAATCCCTGCGCCACACGTAGGAGCCTGCACTAGGCACAGCTCCGTGCGCTAGGTGCAGGGCTTTGCGTCTGGCGCAGGACGCCGTTGTGCGCTAGGGGCACAATCATGAGTCTAGCACATGATCGTGTGCCTGGCGCACACTCGAATCTTCCGGGGAAAAATCCGGATTCTTCCCTTTTACACATGGGATTTGATTCTTATTCCCACTTCTTTTCATGATTCTTATTCCCTAACTAATGGATAAAGGATGTGATTATTGGATAAAGAAAATTAATTACTACCGGTTTTGGGATACGATTAAAATCCCGACTCCTAATTGCGACTCGTATTTTTTCGTTTTTCGAAAGACTAACTTAAGACAATTAACGAAAACTCGTCAAATTAGTAAAGACGAGCATGATTATACTACGAATCATTTCATTAAACCGGTGGTTGTAGTTATTGATTACGACTTACGGAAAATTACATTTCTAAGCCGAAACTGCATGACTAACACGCGAAAAAACGAAAAACCATACGACGAAATGAAACTCGCGCTCCGGGGCGAAACATGCATTTGACGGGGCGCGTGCTCCACGATGCATGACGATTTTCGTTATTTTTATTTCTTTTCAAAATCTTTATTTATCTGAAAAAGGGATTCAAAATTTGGTGTCTACAGAATGCCCCCATTGGTCGAATTTTGGAGGAAATGATACCCAGTGTTTGAAAAGACACAAAATTGTGACAGAAAATTTCTTTTGAGATAACATATTATCCATAGAAAATAGTTATCATCAGTGCTATGATTTGCATTGCTTTATGTAGAAAATCCCAATTAATTTTCTAAAACTGAAAATGCGACTTTATCGTTGCCTTAGATAGAAAATCCCAATTAATTTTCTAAACATTTGAAAATGCGACTTTATCGTCGTCTTAAATAGAAATCCCAATTAATTTTCTAAAACTTTAAATGCGACTTTATTGTTGTCTTAAATAAAAAATCCCAATTAATTTTCTAAAATTGAAAATGCGACTTTATCGTTGTATTTTTTTTTAGTCTTATGAATTTGTCTTTTGTTAATGTGAGAAATTCTAACACTTAACAGGTTAACTCCAGTTTTTTTTTTTTTTTTTTTTTTTACAGTTTTTCATGGCCTTGATGACAAGCAAATTGTCAAATCACCATCACTTACTTTTTATGACTCCATGTGTTATCATGTCACCTTAAATTAAGACATTCTCAGGTCATGTCACCTAAAAGGGTTTACCTAAGGTTATTACCCTCTAGATGAACTATGGTTGACCAATCATCATATGGCAAAAATTTATATCTGTTTTTCCGAAATATTTCAGAAAATTTTTATGCGTAATGCTTATTTGCTTTATCGGAGAATGACGATCACTATAAAAAATAGATTGATCAAGGTCATTATTTTGGGTGATCATTAGGAAAAGGGATTGTATCAATGTTCTTGATTCATCATTGACACATTTTTTTTTATGTTCGGCTTCAACAAAAAAAAAAGGCCATACCACAAATGCTTGGTCATTAGCCATGGTGAAGGATGCTCCTTATAATCCTATGGACAATACTCAAACTTATTATCCATGGCATGAATCATGGATGATCATCTTTTCCATCTATAAAAGGGGCATGGTTCTTCATTTCCAAATGCACCATCTTCACTACTCCAATCTTTTCTCTAATTTTTCTTCTTTCAAAAATGGCTCCTAACTATGAAGAAGCTAATGAAATGGGGAGTCGTGAGAAAAAACAACTCTCGGTGGTCACAAAGAATTTGGAGCAACCAAGGCAATCTTCTTCTTCTTCCCGCTTCACTAAGGCTCTTATGCCTTTGCTTTCACTTTCAATCTGTTACAAAATGATTCATGCTGCTTCCCAATTTTGGGACGAAACTCGCCATATCATCCGCTTTGGAGACCGGGAGATTGTTCCTCTTGTTGAAGAGGTCGAGGGTTTGCTAGGCTTACCATCTAATGGTCCAGTTATTACACCTAGATCTCCTACAAGGATCTCAGGAGATTTATCAATAATTTTATATCTTCCTAAAAATCTTCATGGCAACTACCTACAATATGGTGAGGTACTTCTTCTTAACTTATTGTTGACTTTCCAATTTGGCACTTGTCAATTATCTAATAATGCCAACTATAGGATTGCTAGAGAAAATGCTTGCATTCTTATGATTTTGGGAAGTACCCTCACTAAATGGTCTTTAAACACATGTCATGTTCGGTGTCTTTCACTTATTCCTCAAATTATTAGTTGGGGTCGTCTTGGACCACTTATTTTGGGGAAAAGGTTTCTTGGCTTAGATGAACTCAAATGAAAACCTCAAAGTTTTATGAAGGGATGTCCATTGGCCCTTCATTTATGGTTATTGAAAAAAAATTCTCTCATGAAACCCCAAAAGAGTCTTACTTACAAAACTAATCATGTCCGGGAGATAGGTCTTCTTCCTTCCTTCTATCAACTTAGCAAACATGGTGGGTGGGAGGATTTTTTTTCTGTAGCAAGACATAAAGTGGGTCACAAGCCACCTTGGCATTAGTGCAATTGTATATTGTAATTCTGGTCGTAGAGGTGTACAACTACCGGGGCTTTGCCAAGTCACTTTCTACCTTCCATGGAGGTGTCTAACGCAAATTGGTTGGAGGCAACATCATATTCCTGCCCTTCAGGTTCTTCCATCTTGTACTACTTATGAGACTGATATGAGTAGTATTCAGAGAATGCCTACTATATGGCAGGGAGCTAAAATTATATCAGCGCTACCTGAACCTCACTTTCCACAGATTGATGAAGATTACCTTCAATGGCTTCTAGCGGATATTGGTCAAGACAATGATTCAGACGGGCATACCATAAAGAGGAGAAGGGTTTGAGAGAAATTTCATGTTTTTTCCATTTTTTTTTAGTTTTTTTTTTGAGTTTGTAGGAAATGAAGGCTTTATGTCTTTTTTATATATGAAATGAAGTACCCCATTTGGGATGAATAAAAAAATCTGTTTGTGAGAAATTCAATGTGAACAAAATTCTAAACACGTGCACACTTTAACATTAAATATGACATGCAAATCATTATTAATCAATCATATGACACATAAAAGCATTACACGTAAACCTTAAAAAAAACAAAAACATCCTTGCATGTTTCATCATTTTTCTTTTTCTCTTTTTTCCTTTTTTTCGTTTTTTTTTCGTTTTTTTTCCTTTTTTCCGTCTCTTTTTTTTTTGTCTCTTTTTTTGTTTTTTTTTTTTTTTTGCATACATTATATGAATATCTAGAAACACATGGCATGTTTATTAAGAATAACCAGATATGATACAAAATCCACAAACTGCTTGGTTACTTGACCATGACAATTACAATTACTTTGATGCCTAAGCGTAATATTTCTTCAATTGATCAAGATTAGTGAAATGGGTGAATTCATTTCCATCAAAATCCATGAGCTTTATTGCTCGAGCCGTAGTGACATGCTTGACTAGGAATGACCCTGACCAGTTAGGCTTGAATTTTCCCCGAGAATCATGCAACGGAGCTCTATATTCCTTTAGGACTAGATCACTTTCTTCAATGTCTCTATCTCGAACATTTTTGTTAAATGCACGAGCAATTCTCCATTGATAGAGTTGAATGTTATGCAATGCTTGTAGTCGGCACTCATCTGCAAATGCAAGCTCATCATAACTAGTTTTATACAATTGGTCTTCTGAGATTTCACTTTCTGTTGTGACCCTGAGAGATTGTATATATCTCCACCTCAACCGGTAGGACTGGCTCCATCCCATAAACAAAAGAATACGAGGTCGTTCCTGTTGGAGTCCTAATTGATATCCTATATCCCCAAAGGGCATATGGGAGTTTGTCATGCCATTTTTCTAGTCTTTTTAGTCATCTTGGGAACAATAGTCTTGATTGTCTTATTGGCTGCTTCCACCGCTCCATTTATTTGGGGACGATAAGGTGAGGATTGATGATGCTTAATTGCATATTTTGCGAGAGTGGTCTTCAGATGACCCTCAAATTGTGATTCATTATCAGAGATGATTTCAAAAGGTATGCCATACCGACAGATAATGTTGTTAATCACAAATTTCGAGACTTGCTTTGCCCCTAGCTTTGAAAATGATGCAGCTTCAACCCACTTCGAAAAGTAATAAATTGCTACAAGAATATATTCATGCCCATTTGAAGCCTTTGGATGAATTTGTCCGATTATGTCTATGCCCCAACTTGAAAATGGCCAAAAAGAAGTCATATTATATAGTGACACAGGTGGCATATGATTGAGGTTAGCAAATATCTGACATTGCTTGCAGGGACGGACAAAGCTGATGTAATCACCTTCTAGAGTGCTCCAATAAAAACCTGCACGCAAAATTTTACGAGCCATCATCCTTCCATTCATATGGGATCCACATTCTCCTTCATGAACTTCTTCCATGATGGCTTGCTTTTCGCTGTCATTCACCCAGAGTTGCAGAGTACCATCAAACCCTTTGTGATATAGTCTGCCTTTTAGTATGAGAAAATGAGTAGCTAGCCTTCTGATGGCTATGCGGTCCTTCTTGCCACTTCCCTGTGGATATTGCATTGTTTCCAGAAAATTCTTGATATCCTTATACCAGATATCATCGTCATCTTGTTGAGCTAGTGTGGAGACAATTTGTGCTACCGTCACTGTAGGTCCCTTCCATTCTTCAATTAAAACTGACTGGATCTTTGTACCATTTTCCCATGTTAAATTAACAGCGAGATTCGCTAAAGCATCAGTGAAACTATTTTGTTCCCGAGGAAGATGTTTGAAGTTGATATCATCGAAATAAGGGATCAATTCTTGAAGATACTTTGTGTAGAGCTGAAGTCTTTCATCTCTAACCCTCTAAATTCCTATTGTTTGAGATATGATGAGATTAGAATCTCCATACACAGTGAGATGTCTTGCCCCTGCTACCAAGGCGGCTTTTACTCCATATATACATGCTTCATATCACTAGTGGAAAAAAACGGAAGGGCTGCGACAAAACATCCCTAAGGGCTGCGTTTTTAGCCAGCAGCCCTTTCCGCAATAGCCCTTCACTAGAAGTGAAGGGCTGCAGTTTTAAACCGCATCCCTTCACAACGAAGGGTTGCGGTCTAGGCCAAAAACGCAGCCCTTCCAAGCTGGAAGGGCTGCGTTTTTGGCCTAAACCGCAGCCCTTCTATATGTGAAGGGCTGCGGTCTAGACCCAAAACCGCAGCCCTTCGTATTAGGAATTTTTTTTTAAAATAAAATCCTGCTAGCCCAAAGACCCCCCCCACCCCACCCTACACTCCCCCGCACCCCCACCCCACCCCCGCCACCCGCACCTCCACCCCCCCACCCCCACCCCTACACCCCCACCCCCACCCCGCCACCCCGCACCCCCACCCCCCGGCCCCGCACCCCCACCCTAGCCCACCCCCGCACTCCCCGCACCCCCACCCCACCCCCGAACCCCCACCCCACCCCACCCCCCGCACTCCCTTGCAACCCCCGCACTCCCCACCCAAGCCCACCCTCTCGCCATCCCCAACCCCCCGTCGCTAGCCCCTCCACCCACTGCCGCGCCACCACCCCCAAAGACCCCACCAGCCCCCTAGCCCAACCCGAAGACCCCAGACCTTGCACCCCACCGGAATGTATTGTTTGTTGTTGGGAAATCCAGCATGACAATAAACGGAATATGAACTCCATCAGGATCTACTAACAAAACCTCTGCTCCATTACCTCTTCTATTAGAAGCTCCATCAAAATACATGCACCATTGTGGATTGTCAATGAATAATAAGTACTCATCAGGAAATACATCATCATACTCATCTCCTGACACTGGTCCTTCTGCTAGGGCTTCAGATATAGCTCTTCCTTTAACAGATTTCTGGCTGACACATTGAATATCAAACTCAGAAAGCATAGCATGCCATCTCACCAATCTTTCACTAAGAATGGGTTTCTCAAACAGATACTTAATTGGATCAAGTCTTGAGATCAGATAGGTGGTATGAGCTTGAAGGTGATGCCTCAACTTCATCGTGGCATAGACCAAGGAAACACATGCTTTTTCCAATGGGGTATATCTTGTCTCATACTCCAGGAATTTTTGCTGAGATAGTATATGACAACTTCCTTCTTTGTTTTCTCTTGATATTGGGCTAAGAGAGCACCCATAGCCGTTTCACTGATAGTGAGGTACAAAATCAAGGGTTCTCCTAATCTAGGCGGCATTAGAATAGGTGGATTTGAAAGATATTCTTTCATGGAATCAAAAGCTTCCTGACATTCCTCATTCCACTCATGGGATGCCCCTTTTCTTAAATGGCCTTCACCTTTTCAGAGTCCACTTTGATGCCGTCTTGACCGACAATGAATCTGAGCAACTTCCCCGAAGTGACGCCAAACACACACTTTTGAGGGTTTAGCCTTAGATTGTACTTCCTGATTCTTTCAAAGAAGGATCTTAGTGCAGGAATATGCCCCTCACGATCTTCACTTTTCACAATCATGTCATCTACATAGACCTCCATAATGTCGTGGATGAGGTCATGAAGAATAGTGGTTGGAGCCCTTTGATATGTGGCTCCGGCATTCTTGAGACCAAAAGGCATAACTCGGTAATAGAAGGTGCCCGACGAAGTGATGAAAGATGTCTTTGTCATATCTTCTTGAGCCATGAGTATTTGATTATACCCCGAAAATCTATCCATGGAGGAAAACATTACATGACCGGCCGTACTATCCACAAGGACATCTATATGGGGTAGAGGAAAGCAATCTTTTGGTGATGCATCATTCAAATCACGAAAATCAATGCATACCCGAACTCTTCCATCCTTTTTAGGTACAACCACTATATTGGAGAGCCAACTCGGATGCTTTACAGCTTGGATGAATTTGGCATCAAGTCAAGTTTCGGATTTCTTTTTTCACTTTCATACTAATCTCTGGTTTCATTCGGCGGAGCTTTTGCTGCTTAGGCTTGCTTTCAGGATGTAACGGAATGCGATCTTCCGCAATTTCTCTATTAACACCAGGCATATCAGCATAAGACCATGCAAACACATCTACATACTTTTTTAACAATGCAATAAACACAGACTTTTCAGTTGGGGAGAGGGATGAACCTATTTTTGACTTCTTTTACAGCATTTTATGTACCAATATTAATTATAATAGACTCTTCCACGAGTTTTATATATGTTTCTGTTGTATCAAGTGATTCTTCATTATTAAATTCACTGTCAGGAATAACATTTTGCATGCAAATGTATTTAGATAAAGGTTCACATTCAATTTCCTCAATGTCAGAGTCTTCTGACTGGGTATGCAATGTAGATTGGTGGAAAATGAGCTATCAATATGATATCCATCTGAAAGGGGTGAAAAGGTAGTTTCATGAGATGGATGTGGAGGATGGTTTCCTAAAAACATTCTTAATTCTATAGGCCCGTCTTTTGCCTGACACTCAATACTCCACTTATGTTCAATGCTTCCGCCAGAAGGTATCATCAAAGACACCGGGTCAAAATCTTCCTCCTTAGAAGACTCAGAGGTGAAAAGCTTCTTAAGGACTCCATGTTCCAGATTATCTACCCAGTCATTTTCTTTTTTCTTTTTTTGTTTTTGGACAAACCAACTTTTTATTAAGTCCAAATTTCTAGCCTCATTGAAGAATATCTCCAATCCCGATAAAAGCTTCTGTTCCTTCCTACTGAGCTAAGGTTCTCGAAACTCATAGTACAACTCATTATCTCCTTGCAGGATGAACTGACCGTTAATGGTAAAAGAAGATTCTTTGATGTTGCAAGAAGTGTTGTTTGGATCATATCCTAATCCATGCCGATTTTGCTTTTCTAATTATCGGGATTGGGTGCTTTATTTCCCTACCATCACGCCCTAATCCGGTTCCTTGAGTATAACCCATCTTCATCATGATTTGAAATCCTTTGGACAGAGGTTGCACGACAAATCCTATAGGCTCTTTGACTGCATTTGTGGATATGGCTGAAGTTTTTTATTCTGATGGTAATTGGTCATCCTTAGAGAAGGGACAAATTTCTTCTTTTTGGACCTAAAGGTAGAGAAAAGAATTAAAAAAAAAAGAGAAAAAAGCTACATATTGCAGAATGCATTGCTAAAAGGAAATTTTTGAAAACAATTTTGCAATACTTTGATTGGAATGGTCCACCTTTACAATTTTGGTTTTTTTTTTATTTTGACTCTCTTGAATGATTTTACTGTCATTGGGGTTGAAAACAAATGTTTTTGTTTCATTCTTCCATTCCCTGCTTTAATATTGAATAAAGACAGAAAATATAGAGATTAGGGTCTGTATCCCCATTGATGTGTCAATTCAGCATTCTGAAATTGCTCCTATGATGACTGACATCTCGAACTCTGATCACATTGCCTGAAATACAATGGTTAATACATTTGAGTCGAACCCGAAGGCTGCCTACATATCCCCATTGCTCCAGGTGCATTTTATGGGGAATCAGATTCAGCGTAGTTCGTTATTTTAAAAATAACAAAAGGTTTTTATTTAATAAAGCAGCTGCACTCATATTGAGCTACCTACGTACCCCAAGTGTTACATAGGTGGAGTGATCTCACAGTGCAAGTGTACGTGATAATGGGGATTCAAGCTGCACGTAGTTCTCTGGTACTAACGAACTGAAAGATTTTTTTTATGGGCTAACCCCCTACAGGACTTTTACCGAAGATTTTTTCCCTTCTGTGAGATGATCAAGTAGCTTTGCGGTAGACAAGAGCTATGTTGGTGATTTGCTTGATGCGATAGCTGAGAGCATGACATTGGTTTGTGCCGTGACCATGCAACTGATGATATTGGCAGCACTTGTGGAGATCACAACCATTTGCAATTGTTCTTCTTCATTAGGCCTACTCGTCATTTTGAAGGCTTTGTTTCTCCACCGAGTGATGAATGAAGAAAATGCCTCATTAAGGTTTTGAGAAGTGGTCTCCAGATCCCTTCTAGTAACATCAATTTCTTCATTATATTTGTACTGGTTTGAGAAATCTCTGACTATATCAGCCCAAGTGGATTTCTTTGTGTTTTCAAGGTTGTGAAACCAATGTGCTGCGGCACCATCCAAATACTGTTGGAAGAGTTGGGCCATCAAAGATTCTTCCACTCCCAAGGGACTCATTGCCCCCACATACATCTTCAGGAAATTGGTGGGGCTACCGGTCCCATCAAACTTTATCAGATTAGGCATCTTGAAACCATGAGGTAACCGTGCCTTTGGGAAAAGTGTTAACCCATGAATGTCCATCCATGGTTCAACCTTCGTCATGCCTATTAAGACTTCCTTGAGCTTGACTACTTCCTCGAGCTTAGTGGGAATTTCTCTCTCATTGTTCATAGGCTCAAGGCCGGTGAAAAGGTGAAGCTACTTCCGACTCCGGAAGAGGATGAGGAGGTATCTAGGCGCTTTGGCGCATTATGCCCAACACAGTTTGTTCACTATTATCCTGTCGGTCAAGCATGGCCTGGACAAGTCATCGGAGCTCAGTCATTGGATCAGGTGGAGGAGTAGAGTTTTGTGGGTGCTCATTGTTCGGAATTTCAGACATGTTGCTGAGTCGTGTAGCAGAGAATACAGCTAGTGTAAACAAGGATGACAGTATCACTGAAAGAGAACGTTCACTATGGTCAAAACTTCGGCGAATCAGCCTAGATCCTGAGCGGGCCCAGGCACAATTCCTGTGAAATAAGATGGAAAGGTTAGCACAAAAATTTGTCCAAACTTTGTTTCTTCTTTTCTTTTTCTTTTTATTTTTTTTTTGGTGCAGGGAATGAATGAAATGATATCTTTGAAAATTATTTTTTTCTTTTAACCCCAATTTCAGTTATCATTTATTAAAAGGTACGAAACCTCGACTCTATCATTTGTTTTGGATTTTTCATTAGATTTCTTTGACTGACTTATTTTTTTTTTTTTAAAACATGGACCTTTTTATTTTCTATTTCCATCTTTTAGACTCATTTTTTTGGGATAATACACAAACATTTTTTTTCTAAATTCAATTTGGTGATATCCTTCCATTTCCTGCTGTTACAGTATTAAGAGAAAAGAGGGATAACGAGGCCTGTGTCCTCATTTTGACAAATTATAATGCCCCAGACATCGTTCTTCTTGGTGATCTGCATGTATTTATTGCTTTTAAGCGCTGAAACCATATAGGAAAATATCAAATGCAAAAGGGCCGCACCCGAAGGTTGCCTACGTATCTCCATAAGTGCATTTGGATTTAGGGAAGAAATTTTTCTTGTGATGTTTTTTTTTTCAAATGGAAAATCAGACCCAACGTAGTTCTAATATACGAAAAATGAAATTTTACATAATTTTTTGTTTTTTTGCAGCTGCACTCAGAAAATGAGTTGTCTACGTACCCCCTTTTAGTACATTACATATTAGAGACTCTAAGATATATGCATTACAACATTGTAATTTCTTTTAGGGGATCAAGCCGCACGTAGCTCTAATTACAAAATATAATATAAAAACAATTATGATTCAGGTACTTCTCAAAAAAATTCAAATTTCATGTTGAGTCATGTAATGTTTTGATGATTGTAAACAAATGATGATATCACATCATGAAGGACTTCCAACAAGTGAAGTTCCTAAAAGAGTTCCTATAAAGAACACAAACAGAGCGGTTCCTAGGTACATCCTAAGAGGAACATTGAATATGAAGTTCCTGAGCAGGAACTATGAGTGCGAAGTTTCTTAAAGGAACTAGCACACCGAAGTTCTAGTGGAGGAGCTATCAACATGCGGTTCTTGAGTTGGAGTAGCATGGTGCATGAAGATAGAAAATATGAGTTTATTTTCTGGGATTCATGTAAGTATGTGGAAACATGAAAGGTAATGGAACAAGGTCAAAAAGAACTCGTAAGGTCAAAGGAACTCATGGAACTTAGAGTCAAAAGTAATAGTTTGTTTGTTCCTTCGTAAGGAACAAACGTACTGTAACTATTAATCTAAGTTAAAGGAACGAAGTAGCAGTTAAAGGAACTAGGCGTGTAAAAAATATTGTGCAACGCTTAAAAGGAATTTGTTGAGTTTTTGAAGGCTATATTTTAGGAAAATAATTTTATCTAATATTAAAGGAAAGATCTTTTATGGAAAAGATTTTATCTTTATTCTAAAATAAAATCATTTTTCGGATTTAAAAGAAAGTCCTTTAAAGATATTATTTGATAAAAAGATTAAAGTTTGGTGTTATTAATTAAAATAGTTTTTAATTAAAAACCAAATTTAAAATACTGTTGCATAAGTAAATGCTAGATTTTAGGAAACATTATTAATTTGTTACACACGTTCAAAATGAACGTGGTGTTAGTGGGAGATCATGGAGCTTGTTCCTCAAGCTAAGGAACAACATGGGTTAATGCTTTAAACCACTAACACATTATCAATCCCACGTTCATCCTAAATGACTGCTATAAATGTACAAGTTCAATTAAGTTTCAAATTTTCTGACTTGTGTCATTCCATAAGAGTCAAACTTAATTAATCTAAGTGGGGAGTTTAATGTCATATTCTAAGTACACATATTGAGTCAGTTCCATGTGTTTCAAAGTTCCATTGTGAGTTGCTTTATCATCTACGAGTGCCATGTTCCATTACAGTTCTTCGGTTTCTATATACTAGAGTTCAACTATATTATCAAATGTCTGTATTTAAGTTTGGGGTTAAAGGGTTTGAGTGAACTCTTGTAATGGGGACTTGGTTAAGAGTTTGAGTGAATTCTTGTATCAAGTTCAAGTTAGGAACTTGAGTAAGTTCTTGTTGTATATGTGTAGACTAAGGGTGAAGTCTATCTAGGGGTGAAGGGTTTGAGTAAACCATTTGTAAAGAGTTATGGGAACTCTTGAAAGACTTAGAGTTAAGTCAAGAGTATAGAGTGGAGATTGTGAGAGAGTTTGAATTCCGAGGGGAACTTGCGTATGTAATAGGTTGAAACATAGGAGGTTTCCTATTATAGTGAAGAGTTTAAATCCCGAGGAGGTCGTGGTCTTTCTTCTTGTATTGAGACAAGAAGTTTCCACGTAAAAATCTCTCTTGCACTTTCTGTTCCTTATTGCTTATGTTTTAAATTCCGCATTATTTGGGCAATAATTTCCACACTACAATCCCCCCCTCTTGTAGTGTTCTTATAGAAATAACAATTGGTATCAGAGCCGGATCTCAGTGATAAGCAGGAAACCCTGCTGAGTTAAGTTCCTGCAAGAAGAAGGAACCCGTACGAGAAAGGAACTCCACCCTAAGTCATTCAAAGGAACAAGTGGATGCTGACTTTTTATCATCACTCAAGGATTATCAACGACCCCTTTGATGTAAGTATCTCTTCCTTGAGATATTTTTTTAAGCATACATTAAATTAAAACTTGTTCCTTATACTGTTTCTAGTAAAATTGTTCTATTCGGCTTTGATGTTTTTTTTTCAATTTTGGATAACTTTAAAAAAAATTTAAAGACAAAATTCAAATTTCCAAATTGTTTTGAAATTTCAAAGAATCAGTATACTAGAAATGGTTCAAGGAACAAGTCATATGGAACAATGCACATTGACACTCTTGGAACTTGGTTTCTATACAAAAGGAAACGTTATTCTTTAGGCAGTGCAAGATATGACTATTTTATTTATTGGCCAAAGAATTGTTTCTTCATGCATATTGAGTATACTGGATTTTTACTGTATGAATGCATGATTGTTCTTGTTAGTAGTAGATGATATGTGAATCTTATTTGATCATGGATACTCGATGTTACTCTTACTAACAAGAAAGGACCCAACATATATTTGGGTACCAAAAACCAAAAACTTGCTTATATTGCAGGTCATGTGAAAGGAACCTACATCTCTTGATGTAGAGGTTGTTTCTAGAAAGTAAGTTATAGACATGAGTTCCTCTCATTAGAAAAGCTGGAAAAAGAACGAACACATTAGGAACAAGTTCTTGATCATGAAAAAGGGAGTTCCAGAAATTATATTTCCAGATGAAGATATCAAAATGATGGAACTAGCAGTTCAGGAACTCAAAAGTAAGTCATCAAAATCAGTCCAGTGCTTGAGGTAATTTTATGGTGAAATGTGACTTAAGGTATGATGTTCCTATTCATATTGTATCATGATTAATAAATTACATTGTTAAATTATTAATATGAATGCATAACCTTTATAAGTCTTGCTTTACATTATGTGAATATATGTTCTTTATAATTTCACCTATTCATGGACAGTTTAGAGGAGCAAGACTTGATGAAGTATGACTTGAGTGTAAACATGTTCTTTTCCAAAAGTTTTGTCGAATTGGGCTCTTACACATGTTAAAAATTGAAGTGATTATATGCACAATAGAGTAAATATGTTACACTTAATTTTTGTGTCGTAAAGGCATACTCACTTGCCTAAGAGTGTTATAGGACTCATAATAGAACTATGGATGCAATCAAACATGAAAATCCTAAGTTGCCAAAGGTATAATGAAAGAAACCTTGATGGAACAAGACTGGTAAATTCCCATAATATATTTCTTTAACTTTTAGAGGGAACAAACTTATTCATAGCCAACTATCATCAGTACACACCATATTTCTTCAAATATCCTTTGATTGTTGAATTCATAATTCCATTCATATCATGTCGTCACTTCAAATCTCCTAATTCCCATGTGCTCTAATGTAAAATGACTTTTTATGGTTCAATGATTCATAAAGAGTGATAAATGGTAAATGCATTTTGAGGGGGAAGTTATGGAAGAAGTGAGAAGCAAGTATTTTGTAATTTATCAATTGATGCCCAAAAGAATATATTATGGAACTAATCATATAAGTTCCTAATGATGAAGGAATGGTAAGGAACTCTGGAGGAATAAGGAAGAAATAGATATAAATGTGACATTCTAAGAAAAAATGCAACAACTTGTAATGACACTCTTGTTTAAGTCAGTTCCACGTGTTTCAAAGTTCCATTGTGAGTTGCTTTGTCATCTACGAGTGCCATGTTCCATTACAGTTCTTCAGTTTCTATATACTAGAGTTCAACTATATTATCAAATGCCTGTATTTAAGTTTGGGGTTAAAGGGTTTGAGTGAACTCTTGTAATGGGGACTTGGTTAAGAGTTTGAGTGAATTCTTGTATCAAGTTCAAGTTAGGAACTTGAGTAAGTTCTTGTTGTGTATGTGTAGACTAATGGTGAAGTCTATCTAGGGGTGAAGGGTTTGAGTAAACCATTTGTAAAGAGTTATGGGAACTCTTGAAAGACTTAGAGTTAAGTCAAGAGTATAGAGTGGAGATTGTGAGAGAGTTTGAGTTTCGAGGGGAACTTGCGTATGTAATAGGTTGAAACAGAGGAGGTTTCCTATTCTAGTGAAGAGTTTAAATCCCAATGAGGTCGTGGTTTTTCTTCTTGTATTGAGACAAGAAGTTTCCGCGTAAAAATCTCTCTTGCACTTTATGTTCCTTATTGCTTATGTTTTAAATTCCGCATTATTTGGGCAATAAGTTCCACACTACAATTCCCCTCCCCCCTCTTGTAGTGTTCCTATACAAAGAACATTTCAGTTTGCTGGGCGCCAAGCCATGCATTATCCTGTTTTAATACGTCTGTTCCACCTCTTAGGATTAGACTAATGTGAAGTACCCGGGTTCTTCTCAACCTTTTTCTGAATTCAGTTTGCTAGGCGTCAGGCCATGTATTCTCCTATTTGAATACGTCTGTTCCACCTCTTAGGATTAGACTAATTTGAAGTACCTGAAATGTACACACTAACAATGTTAGTCAATGACTGATGAATTTTTCTTTGTATGTGTTTTTAGCAGGAAATGGAAGAATTTTCCTTTTTTTTCGAAAATGATTAACCCTTTTGATTTTATCTTTTTGACACAGTTTTTTTTTAGTCAATTTTTTTTTAGACTAGACTTTTCGTGTTTTAAACCATACAGTCTTAATTACATTCTAATTCCTAAACATGATACGTTTTGAGCTCGTGATTACGACTCTTTTTAATTTTTTTTTCAATTTTTTTTGTTTTATTTTGGGATTATATTTTCGAAACAGGATTTTTTTTTTAAAAAAAAGAAGTTTTTTTTTTTTTTTTTGGAAAAACCATTTTGAATGAAAAAAATTATGAAGTAAATGTGAATTTTTTTGAAAATGGGTGAGAACACATCTTTTTTACATGACACTTATGATAAATAAACAAGAATACTCTTAATATTTCAATAATCATTTCGGCAGCAATTCAGCTACAGTTAATGATTACTGAAATATTGACCGACTGAAAACGGACTAAAGAATTTTTGAAAATTTTTCACATTATTCAATAAATGAAATAAATAAAGGACAATTGTTCATTGATCCTTGTGTCCTAAAAGTCAACTAAAAGGTGATTCATTTAGGGAGAGATTATGTTAAAGTGGCCTCGAGTCACTTCCATTGTGTCCATCGAGGGTGGACGCTCCTGACAGAGCCGGTCGCAATAGCTCGCGCATGCAGGTTTTACTAGGGGTGTTCAAAAAAACCCGACCTGAACTACCCGACCCGAAAACCCGCTGACCCGCCCCAAAAAAGCCGGGGCAAATTCAGTTTTTTTGGATTTTATCGGGCCGGGTACCCGACCCGGTAAAAACAAGGAAATCCGGGTTGGGTAATGGGCCGGAGATAAAATGCAAGCGGGTACCTGGTACCCGGCTCGAGTTAAATTTGATCTTTCAAGTTTGGATGCTGACCGGTATTTTTGAGCTTTGGGCCATACTACCAGTCTAGTAGCCCAAGTACACTCCACAGTTCTAGGCACCACAACATTCACGCACGTCTGAGTGTCTGATCAAGCCGAAAACTTTTGAGTTTGTGGGGCATGCAGTGGTTTGCAATTTGCATTTCGCAACTAAATATCAATGAACATGATGCATGAAAATAAATTATTGAGCTGGCAGTTGTAAACTTGGAAGTAATACTGTAATAATATGGCAGATTTGCAGCTTGCATAATGTCATCAAGTTGAACTATTTATTTTATAAAAATAAATTAAAACGAGCCGGGTACCCTATGACCCGACCCGGCAAATGCGGGTACCCTATGACCCGACCCGGCAAATGCGGGTACCCGGTTTGCTGGTACCCGGTTTTAGCGGGTCGGGTCACGGGCCGCACTTTCAAGTACCCGCAAAAGCGGGTTCCCGCATAGCCGGGTACCCGGTTATGAACACCCCTTGGTTTTACGCCTCTAATTCATTAATTTGTCATTCTAAAATTCTTACCCTTACCAATAGACAGAGGTATCAGACCTAATAAGAAAATGGTTAAAAAGAGTGCACGTGTATGGATCGATAAACTACCAAGCACACGGAATTTTCACATAAGCATGCTATACACAAAAATTAAATTGTGAATAGCCATGATTAACTTTTTTTATTATATATACATATGGAAAATAACGCATTGTTCAGGTTTAAACCCCATATACTTCAAGTGGAAGTTAGTGGTGTCAATCTGGGTCACTAGGTGGGTTTGGGTTGACCCAACCTGGGTCGGAATGCTATGGGTGAGAGTGTGCCATGAGTCGGAACTGGGTGGGTCGGGTGGACTTGGGTGAGGTCGGAACTGGGTCGGCTGGGATTTGGTCGGCCGATATCTGGGTTGGGTGAATTTGGGTCGGAATGGAATAAGGTGAAGTCGGCTCAAATCGGCTTTCAGAATAACTTGGGTCGGAATAAATCGGCTTTCGGAATAACATGGGTCGGAAGAAATCGGCTTTCGAAATGACTTAGGTCGGAAGAAATCGACTTTCGGAATGACTTGGGTCGGAAGAAATCGGTATCGGAATGACTTGGGTCGGAATAAATCGGCTTTCGAAATGACTTGGGTCGGAAATAATCAGTATCGGAATGACTTGGGTCAGAATAAATCGGCTTTCGGAATGACTTGGGTCGGAAGAAATCGGCTTTCGGAATGACTTGGGTCGGAAGAAATCGGCTCTCGATAGGACTTGGGTCGGCTGAAGCCTCAAACCGGCCGCGCGTATTGACTTGGGTCGGAACAAATCGGCTCTCAGAATGACTTAGGTCGGAATGAATCGTCTCTCGGATCAAGGCGACATCGGGTGCGATTGGGTCGGCTTAGAATAACTTAGGTGGAGTTTGTTTGGTTGTAGCCGTCTTTCGGGCGGACTTGGACTCTTGGAGAGCCTAATTTTACAATTGCCGTTTTGGCGTTTTCATATATTATATTATATATATATTAAGTTACGAAGTCGAAAGTTATAACAATTAACATGTGATATAGTGATATACTTATATTATGAATTGTGATTGAGTCATTGTGAATTTTGTGATAATACATTGATACTTATATTACTAATTTATAAAGTTACTAAACTAAGACTTATAATTTATATAGTTATATTATTGGCTATTGCCCATCGGGTTATTCTTATTCATGATTGCATATTTGCATAATTGCATTATTACATACACATTAAAGATTTAAAGTTATTGAATTTAATCATTAAAGAATAATGATAAAAATATCAAATATTCAAATATCAATCATCAAATGAATGAATGATCAAATGATTAATACTTAGAGTTGGTACTTTGTCATTTGTGACAACTAACATGTCTAACAAGTATTCAAGTAACAACCATAAGGGCTAAGGCATAAGTCCATACCGATTATTGATTAGAGCCAGTAAACTATTAAACTTAAACATTTAGTTAGTTAGTGACTTACTCACTCTAATCAAGATGAAGATGATAATTGTGATCAACGTTAATCGAATATGAAGATGATAACTGTGATCAAGATGATACATAATCATATCAGTAGAAGATGAAACATTGAAACTATGAAAGTAGATCATAGTTAATACCAATCATATCAGTGGAGGATCAAGATCGTTGATGTTTCGGTTGTTGATCTTAAAAGATATTAACATAGGAGGCGATCTTATTAAATGGTCCATATTTGAAAAACCACGTTACGGTTATTTATCTTACAAAATAGGGCTCGATGTTATTACATGATTCACAATAACTGAAGCATCATTAGATTAGATTGATCGACTTTCGTTAAGTTAAGGTTCACATAAATCAAATGATCATAAGATTGATTGTCTTTGACATTAATCAAAACCATCAAAAGATTGATCGTCTTTCATCCTTCGTGTTACGGGGTTCTTTATAAATGTTAGTAAAATTGCTCTTTCAATTGACGAAGACATAGATTTTCATACCCTCTCCTACATGGCAATTATATGTCAACAAGCATTAGTTAGATTCAACAAAATATGTTAAAGTTCAACAGAAAGAAGATACTATATAATAGAAAAAAAAGGTTAAATAAGCAATATACATATTAAGTTCAGCATAAAGGCAATAAGAAATAAAATAGCCTAAATTATGTTGTTAATGGAGTTTTATAGGACATTTATTAAATTTTGACTTGTGCTATAGATGTACATCCTTCGTTCTTTATCTATATCAACAATTGAGTTTTCACGCTTGCTAATACACAACTCTAACTATTAATATCTTTAATTACTTTTTAGCTAAAATTATAAAAATTTGATATTTTGAAAACATATATCGAGGCGAATCTAACAATTCCCCACATGACTATATTTTTCCTTACCTAAAAATCATAATAGATAGTGAAAGAGTAATGAGTCATGTGTAAATAGTGTAAATGTCCAATTGTTGCAATAGAAAAAGAACGACAGAAGTAAATAATATTAGTTCATTAAATTAATTAATGTGGGTAAAATCAATAATTAATATTTTGTTAAGCCACCACTAGTAGAAAAATGACGATTTGCGTCTCACCATCTGCGTCGCATAACAGGACAAACGTCGCACAATAGTCATTTGCGTCGCATGCAACAGGGAATCGACGCAAAAGACGACTTATGTGCGTCGTATTTAACTAGTGTGCGACGCAGATAGTCATCTGCGTCGGATGTTAGTTAGGGTGCGACGCAGATGATTCCTCTCAAATTCCTCTTCCACAAGCTAAGCCAGCCCTCAAAAAAAGATTTGGCTTATCTGCGTCGGACCACGTGGCCCATCCGACGCAGATAGCCCATTAAAAAATCAGTTCCTACCTCTTCAAACCCTACCACCATTATTCACAACCAGCCGTTTTTCCCCACTTCTCCTTTTATTTTCAAACCCCCCTCTCTCTCTCTTACCCTACCACCACTTCTCCTCTTTCTTCTCTCACAACTGACGGATTCATCTTCTCCCTATTCCTAAATCAGTTCCTCTATATCAATTTCTCCGAATTTGAAACCCTAACTCTAATTTCATCGCAATCGATCCAAATGCTTGTTTGAATCGTTAAAAAAGGGAGAAATCTACACTTTTCGATCGATTTTTGTCGAGGATTTATCGATTTCCAGAAGTTTTAGATCGAAAAAATGTCGTCGCACGCGGATCTAGATCGACAAATCGAGCAGCTGATGGTGGAAGTATGCGTTCAAGTGAGGGCGATTTTGGTGGAAGAACGAGATCCGAATTTACATAAATCCAAGAAGAACGAGAATTCAAGAAAAATCGAGAATTGAAGAAGAACGATAAGTTAGATCTGATTTTTTTAGTTTCTTAATTAATTTCATTTTTTAATTTTGTATATATTATGGTTCAATTTTTTTCGGTTATCTCTTGGTGTTTTCAGATCTGATTTTTTAGTTTCATAATTAATTTCGTTTTTTAATTTTGTATATATTATGGTTCAATTTTTTTCGGTTATCCCTTGGTGTTTTCATATCTGATTTTTTTAGTTTCTTAATTAATTTCGTTTTTTAATTTTGTATATATTCTGGTTCAATTTTTTTTTCGGTTATCCCTTGGTGTTTTCAATTGTAAATTTGTGGTGTTGGTTAATTCAGCGTTATAGTTTCGTTTTTCGTCTTGATTTTAGCGTTTAATTGATTGAATTTGTTGTTGTTGTGTGGTTGATGATTTTTTTGTGGTGTGGTGTCATGAATTTTTTGTTGTTGTTGTGTGGTTGATGAATTTTTGTGGTGTGATTTTAGCCTTATCCCTTGTTGTTTTTTTTATACATCTTTGTTAATCGAAAAAAAAAAGTATATTTCATTCTTTAATTTTGTATCACACGAATTCTGGGCAGTATCTCATTCAGAAATTTCATTCTAGGTTTAATTTTGTATAAATTCAGACTTTGTATTCTTTATACGTGAATTTATTTTTTTTAACAAAAATTACCATTTGCGTCGGATGTATGACTAAGTCCGACGCAAATGGACTTTTTTTAAAATAAAAAAATGGTTAATCTGCGTCGCATGCTGATTAATGTGCGACGCAGATGGTAGACCATTTGCGTCGCAGGTTGGTAGGGTCCGACACAGATAAACAATCAACTGCGTCGCGTCATTGTCCGACGCAGATCCTGTATCCTCATCTGCGTCGAGACCTGTGTCGTCGGACCCATGTCCGACGCAAATGGGCGCCTCACATCCGACGCAAATCGTCGATTCTGTACTAGTGCACCCACAATGGCGCGGTATCCTTTGAAATACTTTACCAAAATTCACTATTCAAATTCGGTTGAAAATTTTCACTATCCGCTGTGTTTTCCCACAACCCCGCCACATCCAAAGTTAAAAAAACACACCTCACATCACACAATCCGCACCACTCCTCCAAACACAATCTCCACCGTCTCTCAAAACTAATCAACGATCCAAAACACACCTCTCCCTCACACACGGATCGATATCCACAACCGTCCGATTAAAACCAATCTTCACACCAAAAAAAACTCCTCAACACCCAAAAACCCGCACCTATAGATACCCCCCACACTCCACATTACACTTCCATCAAACACCTTCACATCTCACTTTCTCTCTCTTAAAAAAAACTCACTTTCTCTCTCTTAAGAACCAAAAATGTCCGGGCGTGGTAAGGGAGGTAAGGATTTGGGAAAGGGAGGTGTAAAGCGTCACAGGAAAGTTTTAAGAGATAACATTCAAGGAATCACAAAACCTGCAATTCGTCGTCTTGCAAGAAGAGGTGGTGTGAAGCGGATCAATGGTCTGATCTATGAAGAGACACGTGGCGTCCTTAAGATCTTCTTGGAGAATGTGATCCGTGATGCTGTTACCTACACTGAGCATGCAAGGAGGAAGACGGTTACCGCCATGGATGTTGTTTATGCTCTTAAGAGGCAAGGAAGAACTTTGTATGGTTTTGGAGGTTAATTTGATTTTTTCTAGGGTTTCTACACTAGTGGAAAAAACATCAAGTGCTCCGGTTAAAATCCGTACAAGTGCTCCGTATTTGACCCGTAGCAGATACCATACGAGCACTTGAATATTTATCAATTGCTCCGGTTGAAAAAGGAGCACTTAGATTTACAAGTGCTCCGGTTGTCTTAAAAACCGGAGCACTTGTGAATTTTTTATGTCCAAAGTTCATCCAGTGCTCCGGTTGATAGGGGAAAACCGGAGCACTTGTGAATCAAGTGCTCCGGTTTTGTCCTAACAACCGAAGCACTTGACATATTATTTTTTTTAAAAAAAAAGCACTGCTGTAGATGTACAACAGCAAGCATACAACAACAACAACTGAGTCATAGTTGGGATAATTTCTTCAAATAGCTGGTAATGCAGCAATGCCAAGCGAAAATATTATACTAAATATTGAATACATACTTGACATCAGGCAAGGACTAAAAGAAACCAGTACAATATTTACAATATAAACAGTTACAATATAATCTATCATTTTCTCGTATTAAGGTGCAGTTATTACATTACAGCTCTACTATTTTATCACAGCTCATTTCTCTGGAAGCCCCTGTTTACAATTATCATATCATAGAACCAGCTCAGTTGGCTTGCCATATTGAACTCAAACACAACAAACTAAGAAGGTGACACCACAGAGCACCGTAATAATAGATGCCTTCCAATCTCCTTATTCACTTACATGTTTATGAATTTAAGAGGAACCCATCCAATATAAGCCTAGACAATGATCAAACAATTCAAGACATAATACTGTAAATAGTCACCTTCCAAATAAATTCCCCGCAAAGAATTGTACTCCCTTGAACATAATAGTCAACACTTTCATAACTTCTCCAAGAAGATCGGCGAGTTTCAAGGACCTAATAAGATAGGAAAATAGGCGATGAAAAAGAGAATTTAAAAGAATATCAATGTGGTAATACGAAAAAAAAGGTTTGAGACACTCCATGTGTACATTTCAAAACTAGGAAATTCGATTTGATTTCAAAAGGTACGGAATGTCTCGGATTTATCAAAGAATCTCCAAAAAATTAACACCACTCGGCCGGGGATGAAGGTTACTGTCAACTTCAGAATAGGAATCTAAAAATTCAAATATTTCGCTTTTCGACAAGAGTCCCTACCAAGCCGACACCACTCGGCCCGGGGATGAAGGTTACCGTCAACTTCGAATGGGAATCTACAAATTCAAATATTTCTCTTTTCGGACAAGAGTCTCTACCAAGCCGATAGTCATGCTACATGACTTGTCGGTCCTCCCAAAGAACACCGTATATTTTGGTCATACGGATTATACTATTAAAATGAGCAGGAGGCACGGAAAGTGAAAATTAGAAAGAGAAATAGTTCAAAGGATAGTCAAATAAAAGATTAAATGTGATGGTAACTATCGACATTAAGCTCCCCATAAAAACACATAATGCCTGTTTGACCCTGGAACCCTGCCCAAAGTCTAGGTGTGCTGCTCTACGGCCAAATTGTTCAACTCTTGAAAGTTGAAACAAACCCGAAATCAAAATTAGAAAGAGAACTCAAGAAGCACAAATTCAGCTAAAGAATATTGTAATTTGCAACTGCATCTCGAAACATGAATAAAAGTTCAAAAGCCACAAGAATGGGAACCCCATGACCACAGTAGAGATTTGAACTACAGCAAGCATGATGTTGTGACCAATCAAAGGAGCGGATGCAAGACAAAATTATTTCCACAAAACTTTGCTATATGCATTTTTTCCAAAGGGGTTAAAATCATATACCCAAATTAGGAAGCTTATGCTCTCAATTCACAAGCC
Source organism: Beta corolliflora (assembly GCA_947648045.1). NCBI lineage: Eukaryota > Viridiplantae > Streptophyta > Magnoliopsida > Caryophyllales > Amaranthaceae > Beta > Beta corolliflora. The sequence goes on along the minus strand of CANSZD010002940.1, from coordinate 4,555,155 downwards.
AAACTATTCATGGACAAAAGAAAGCAAGAGGAAGAAAGATTCATACTACTGCAACAATGTTGATGAGTTGGTAAGCAAAAAGAGTAGAAATCACCTTACCATTGTTCGTGCCTCAAAACTTATGATCAAATATGCATGATATTCATCCTCCTCGGAAGCTATCTTGGATGCATCAGAATTGTGACTGCGAGAACTCTTGTGATAGACAGTCCATATACCTTTAACTCCAGGCAATTCGACCTTTAATCATCCAAATAGAGGAAAAGGCACCAATTACTCACAACATGCTATCTTGCAAATGTGGAGAGAATTGGAGGATGAGCACGTGTTAAACCATGCTAGAGAGCGGGTGAGGGAGAGGCTGAGGCATGAGAGGAGCGTCGATAGTAATACTGATGTCTCAACCATAACAACGTCAGAAAGCGTAGGGGGTGAAAATCAGGGTAGTGTGGAGGATGCAAGTGAGAGTGAGCATGTCCTTGATAAATTCAGTTTTCAGCTTCTCATTGTTTGTGAAAAGATATGCTGCTAATGGCTTTGGTTTGGACTTCATCACTTCAAAACTATCTTCAATTTTTTCAACCTTAAAGTTGATAGCAAAAAATCAATAATTGACACATTTTAGAGAAACTTGCAATTTGCATCAGATATAAATTAGGAAATTTCAGCTAGAAAATGCAATAGTGAAATGGAAATCTGAATATACCAACTTAGGCTATGTTCTTTTCACCTTAAGAAAATAAGTTTCAGGAAAATATAAGTCAATAAGCAACAATATATTGAGATGAGGGCTTCCTAAGTTCAAATATGGGTCAATAAGTTTAAATAGGATATCAAGTTAAAAGAACGAAGCCTCAGCCCTCAGCTACACTGGACAAGTACCTTTGAAAACTGAGTTCTAAATATACAACACTACTGATCATACTCACAGTAACAATAGGAAGCAAGGGTCCGAAAATCTCCTCTGTCATCAAAAGAGAGTCTTCTGGAGCGTCTAGCAAGATGGTAGGCGCTATCTTCATATATTGTAAAAACAATAATATTTTCACACATATATTTAGACCACTGAGATTCATTTAAGAAACTAAGAATCAGATTATGGAAACTTACAGTTGCAGTGCATTTGTTTTACCACCTAAGATGATCTTATCAGATACTCCATCTTCCTCCATTAGTTTCATTAACCGTGTGAAATGATACGAGTTGACAACTCTAGACATGTCTTTCGATTCCATATGAACCTTCCCGAAAAACTTATCCAACTCTGATCTTAGAGCAACAATCTACCAATAAATAAGACATCAAAATATCATATTATATATGAACACAATTTGTTACCAGTAATAACCTTAGTTGGCACATCAGCAGATATCAGCAAGAACAGTTGTTACCAGCTGTGGAGCGAAATCTTTGGTAGTAATAACATAATCTGCAGAAGCGGTGTGCTCCGCCCACTATTGCAGGACCATTTTCCTGCTATAATTCTTCTTGCCGCAACCTTTAATCAAATAAAAGATTAGATATATGTATTTCTTTTAAAAAGGAGAAGCTACATTACAAGTAAAGGATTTGTACTTGCAAATTGACATTTGAATCAACAACTACAGGGCATTTCCCTCCAAGCTCTAGTACAACCGGTGTAAGGTGCTTGGCAGCCGTAGCCATGATTATTCGGCCAACTCTGCCACTACCTAAAAAAAGGTTTTAAAAAAAAAAAAAAAGTAAAATAACTATGCATTTACTGAAAAATGTTGTATCTAGGATCAGGAAAAAAAAGAAGATAAAAACCTATATAGAAAATTGGGTTTCTCTATGATATATCCCTGTGTTTTTTAAAATTTTATAATGTACCCCTAATGTTTTTTTATTCTACACTATACCCTTGTGTTTTTTAAGTTTTCTACATAGTACCCTTACGTTAAATGAACGTAACGTTTACCGTTATCTCTTTGCATTTCTGGGCTTCTCTCTCAACCCTCCCACCTGCCAGCCCCCCAGCCCAGCCCCCACCCCCTCCCCTCCTCCTCCGCAACCACCATGACCGCCGCCAGTCTAGTCCTCCACCCCCGTAACCACCATGACCGCCGCAACCACCAATGTTTTTATAAAAATCAACCCAGATTCAACGGGGGGAGGGGGTGGGGGCAATGGGAAATCGAAGGGGAGGGGGTGGGGCAACGGGAAATCGAAGGGGAGGGGGGAGGGCTGCGAGAAATCGAAGGGGAGAGGGTTGGGGCAACGGAAAATCGAAGGGGAGGGGTGGGGGGCTGCGGGAAATCGAAGGGGAGGGGGGGGGGCTACTTGAAATCGAAGGGGAAGGGTCAATGGGCGGGGGACGAGGTGGGGGCCGGGCGGGGAATGGGATGGGGGGCCGCAGTGGAGGAAAGGGGGAGAGGGTCCTGGGCGGCAAGGGGGGGGTTGGGAGCTGCGGCGGTGGAAGGGGAGGGAGGGGGGGGGGAGGGGGTGGGGTGGAGGGGATGGGGAGGTTTGGATGGGAATTCAAAAATATTTAACGTCTGTTTTCATTAATACACACTAGGGGTACTATGTAGAAAACTTAAAAAATACAGCGGTACAGTGTAGAATAAAAAAACATTATGGGTATATTATAGAATTTTAAAAAACACAACGGTATATCATAGAAAAACCCTAGAAAATTTTATCCCATTTTTGCATATAAAGTTAAGAAAGCACAAGAATACCTGACTATGATACTGTGTGGTTCGATAGGAGGCATTCATGAAGAAATCAGCGCCTGATTAGTCAATAAGATTAGAGCATCATTGAACTCTTCCCGTGATACAGAGGCTAATACAGGTTATAAATAAAGAGCAAAAGCTACAATTTGACAGAGGATATGTCATCTGATCATCAAAGAGCAAAGCAGAAAACCCTAATTCTCATTCAATTACATACTTCAATCAAGTAAAACTAATCGCAAATCAGAATAAAAATTAAAATTAGATAAAGTAAGAGAGAGCATACTAATCTTCATTCATGGTTGCGAGTAGTGAAAGATGATCGAAACCCTAGATTTTAAGTTTCACCAGAAAATTTCAAGTTGAACGAATTGCATTAATTAGATCTATGAAGAGTTGGATTCACGTGCAATGCGACAGGATAAGGGAACCCTAGATTTTGGGAAAATCGCCAAATTGAGCATAAACACCATAAAAATTTAATAACAATGAAGAACAACAATAATCTGTAAAAGTGTGAATAGAGTAATAATTTGTGATTCATTTGAACAATTTATCCTATAATTATGAATTCGAAGGAAAAAGAGAGAGAAAGAGAAAGCAAGGAATAAACTTACTGTATTTTGGGAGATTGGAGTCAAGGCGTGTCGCCGTCGATTGAGTAACCAGGGATGCCTGACTTCGACGACCTTTGAGTTCTCATCCATGGTGGTAGTGTGAGTCACGAACAAGAACTAGAGTGTTTCGATTTTTCGATGAGAGAAGGAAGACGAAGGAAGAGCTAGAGAGAGGGGGAAACCACTGTACTATGTACGGGAACTTTCGGGTTTTTATGAATCCCAAACAATCAAGGGCTTCGGTTAATAAATTCCACCGGAGCACATTGTAATATTTTTTTCTTTTTTTTAAGAAAAGTTGGACCAAGTGCTCCGTTTTTAAATACCGGAGCACTTGGTAAGTAGCACAAGCATTTTTTTTCCACTAGTGCTAATTAACAAATTGGGGTATTTTGGTGGTAGTTATGGTTTGTTTTGTTGCGAATTAGGGTTTAGAAGTTGTAGATCTTTGTTCGGGGATTAGTGTTTTGATTTTGATGGTTTTTAGGTTTTTATGTAATTGAATCGTAATGATTTCATAAACCTTAATTAGTGGTTAAACATGATGAAAGGTTTGCATTCATTCTCATTTGATTCAATTAGCTTTGCATTCCCTTTGCAGCCTTCCACCAGAGGTCTGCTTGGCCTTTCAGATAGAATACTGCGAAATTCACCTTCCATTTCTCAGGGCACTGAGTGACGTCAAATAATTTCTCCATATGATTTATCCATTCCTCGAACTCGGTAGGATTCGGCTTGCCATCATAGGTTGGTGGTTTGTGAGCAGCAAATCGCTTAAACATGTTAGAGCACTCTTCTTGCTCTGATTTGGGCTTTTGTCGATTTCCTTGTAAGAGTTCCATCATTACCAATCTTAATAAGTCCGTTCTATTATCGTTAGCAACGTCTCCGGTGGCTTCTCCGATAATCGGATCACTTCGCAAAGCATCGAGTCTTGTCCTAATTTCTTCCAATGACACATCCGACACGTGATTTCCATTTCCTCCTTCAACGTGACCGCTCTCACTTGTTGCCATTTTCTAACATATTGAATGTTTCACATTCATATCACATTTAATGCAAATAAGACATAGTGCACTCAAAAAGGTAGAGAAAATTTTATCCCATTTCCCGATCCTAACGCTCACGCTCATCGCTATTATAGTTTAATATATTGTTTACCAATTTAAAGAAGTTAAATCTCCATTGACTTTTCAAAAAGAAGTTAAAGAAGTTTAATATATTTTTAAGACTATTTTTTATTTATTTTCTTAACTGAAGATAAAATCAGTGTTCTGAAATTTAGCGATTTACATGAGCGTTTTTGTAAAAATGATATAAAATTATATAAAATTCATATGAACATGATTGTTATATTTTTGAAAAGCTACTGATGTCTACTTTGAATTTGATATTTTTAGTTTTATCTAAATGATTTTATTGTAAACTTTATTGGCAGAACAAGCATAGGTGGTACTGGACAAAATCAGTTTTACACAACAAAGTTGTATGATTTTTAATTATTTCTACAAAATTTGTTTTTTAGAAATTCCTAATCCCAGTTGCTGGAAACATCTTGCACTTTATAGGAAAAATATTAAATCCTACAAACTATTGACATAATACAGAAGAAAAATAAAATAAAGTACGAAATTAAAACTGACCATAATTACAGCATCACATTTTTTTATGGAGATCTTTATGCACAACTTTTCTTGAATTTGTTTTATGAAAACATTTTTTGGTGATGAACAACAACTTGATTAAGGAAAATCACATAATCACATTGTTTCCTAAGAGTCTCCCCATTAGAGTTGACTATTTTAGGTGGAGTGATTTAAGGTTGGGATCCTAGCAGGACTTCCACATACCCAAATCACTCCAAAGATTAAAAAAAATGATAAGAAGAAAACAAGGAGAAAGTTAGTAAGTGATTAATAAAATAATCAAGAAAATAACAAAAGCTCCAACTTTACCTTGCTAGCTCAATGATGCACTTCCTTTTTTGCAAATTTTTCTACCTTTTTTTATTTTCTTAATTTCTAAGTGAGTTTCTAAATCCACTTAATTACTAACTTAAACCCTTTTTTTGTGTTTTTCTTTTGATGAACTTCTTTACTTACTAATTACTTTCCTAACTTTTACTTTCTTTTTTTTTTTAATGTGATTTTTAGAGGAAGGAATTAGAGACGATGAGAGTAGTATTGAGAAATAGTGAAATTAAGTTGATTTTAGCTCAACTTGGTTTTGAAGTGAAAAAGCAGGGTATTTATAGGGAAATGAGGGAGATGAACTAGGGATTCAAGGAAGTAGAGAATCAGATTTTATAACCCAAAAAATCTGATTTTTCTCATCCTTAATCACCCTAATGACATCACTCTAATGACCTCACCCTAATGACATCATCAAATCTCTTTGGAAACACAAATATTCTTATTCTTTTTGGATTTTCATCAATGAGGCAAAATCAGATTTTCAGAAAATATTCTTCTCTAAATACACCCTAATACGTAAAAAATGCATCGAAAAATGTGAAAAAAAAACTGATTAAATCCGTGCGCCACACGCAGGAGCCTGCGCTAGGCGCAGGGCTCTGCGTCTGGCGCAGGACGCCGTTGTGCGCTAGGCGCACAATCATGCGTCTAGCGCATGATCGTGTGCCTGACGCACTCTCGAATCTACCGGAAAAAAATCCGGATTCTTCCCTCTTACACATGGGATTTGATTCTTATTCTCACTTCTTTTCATGATTCTTATTCCCTAACTAATGGATAAAGGATGTGATTAGTGGATAAAGAATATATTATTATTCTTTATTCAATAAACAATGACTTGACCATCAAGAAAACAGATTACTACCGGTTTTGGGATGCGACGCCAAATTGCGAGTCATGTTTTTTTCGTTTTTCGAAAGACTAACTTAAGACAATTAACGAAAACTCGTCAAATTAGTAATGACGAGCATGATTATACTACGAATCATTTTATTAAATCGGTGGTCGTAGTTATTGACTACGACTTACGAAAAATTACATTTCTAAGCCGAAACTGCATGACTAACACGAGAAAAAACGAAAAAACATACGACGAAATTAAACTCGCGCTCCGGGGCGAAACATGCATTTGACGGGGTGCGCGCTCCACGATGCATGACGGTTTTCGTTATTTTTATTTATTTTCAAAATCTTTATTTATCCGAAAAAGGGGTTCAAAATTTGGTGTCTACAGTAGGGTCGTTGCAATAGCAATCGTATGGCGTTGCAATATTTATAGAGGCGTTGCAATAGACCTTATAGATGACGTAACGACTCTTTACACCTATTGCAACGACTTTGTGGTAGCCGTTGCAATAGGTCCAAAAGCTCGTTGGATTAGACCTATAGCGACGCCTTCAAATGCAACGGTTGAGAGTCGTTGCATTAGGTCAACTGCAACGGTTTTGGCCCTAATGCAACAGATTTTAGGCATTGCATTAGGCTTTAAATGTAGGGTTCGGGGTTTTGATTAAGAGGTGCGAACTTCTGAAACTCGTCTCCTCTTCTGTTCTACAGAATGGGCTCTTACTAAATGAGTTATTCTCCATTTCAAGTAATCATGGCTATTCGAAAGAAATAAAACCACATAATTTGCACATATGCACATCAATCATTTTTAAGAGGACCAATATATCATTTGTACATGGTACGTTTGAGCACTGAAATTGCACTACTTACCAATCGTTGCGGGAATGGAATCCACTCATTGATCAATACCATCGTAGCTCGATCTTATGTCTCACCCTAAATGGCCAATTCCATTGGGGATGAAAAGGAAAGATAGGAAAATAGACTATGAATAACTCACCATTAGAATTATACAAATCTATTAGAAATGAGGTAATCACTCCAATTAGTTGATTGAAATTGGGGTTAAGATAATCACCCTAATTAGTAATTAGATATAATGAAGATCGATATAATCACCTTAATTAGTGATTAAAATGAAGTTTAAAATAATCACCTTAATTAGTGATGAAACTTGAAGGTTAAGATAATGACCTTAATTAGTGATTAAACTTTAAGGTTAAGATAATCACTTTAATTAGCGATTACAAATAAAGGTTAAGATAATCACCCTAATTAGTGACTAAATGAAGGTTAAGATAATCATCTTAATTAGTGATTAAACTTGAAGGTTAAAATGATCACCTGAATTAGTGATTAAAAAGGAAGGTCAAGATAATCATCTCAATCAGTGATTAAATATGATGAAAGTAATCACCTTAATTAGTGATCAAATTTTAGGATTGAAATAATCACTTTAATTAGTGATTAAATTTTTGATTTTTCAAGAGATCTTAGAAAAAAGAAATTTGCTTCCTAATTGAAGGCTTTTGGATGGATGACAAATAATCTTATTTGAAGATTATTAATTCATTTTTAGCAAAGAGCTCAATTTGACATGGAATTTGGAGATTGTGTTTGGTTTAACGGAATTTGGTCATTTAAAGTGAGACACGTGAAACAGCCTAAAATCAATTAGGAGATCATAATTACCTATCTAATTATGTAAAATTATATAATTGATCCATTTGAAGATGGGGAACAATTTTTAAATGTAAGATGGATCATCATACAATTTGAACTTAGTTAGATTTGTAATTTTTCCTCTTAATTGAGATTGGGTCACTTAATTCATATACTAGAATAGATTGGGCCCAACGTGCAATATTTATAATATTGGTTGCTCATTTGATGCAAAAAGAATTGTGGAATTATTTATGAAAATCATGCATAATCATCTCCATATTTTTCATTAATTGAGTGATGTAATAACTATTTACAAAGAAACTATTATTACAACAAAAATGTACAAATTCTATGATCTATACAAGTCTTCAATATTGATCTTCACCATCATGCTCCTTGATCTTCATCTTTTTGAATGAGCTTTGGAATTCATGTTTATTTGAAAACTTTTGAAAATTAGAGATTAATTAACCTCTTTAATTTGATTTTTTATGATGATTTTAATTGATTTTATTTACATAATAAAAAATGAGCCATTTTAAGAACAACTTAAAATTTAATGACTTTTAATTATCATTTTCTGATGAAAAGAAATTTTGTTTTTCATGAAAATTGAGTTAATCACTTTATTTCAGTTTTTCAGATTACATTTTTGTTCTTTTACTTACTTCCAAAATTCATAACATTCTGTACAAAGCGTGAAATTGTGTATGTGATATGTCTATGGATAGGTTAGTGATTTCTGTATGTTATGTCCAAATTTGATATGCAATTAATGATAGCTCAAATTATGGTGCATTTTATACTAAAACCGGTCAAAACAGAACCTTTATCCAATTTGTTCTTTGAAATCCAACTAAATGAACTTAGTTTGAAGTGAATTTTGGTATGAGCATTCTAGACACTTGGAAGGACTAGACTGAAAATTTTACTTGAAATGAACATCTTTAAGACCCTTGTTTATTTATTTCCATAACCAAAGAGAAAATCAGTGTTCTGGAATTTGGTGATTTGCATGAACGTTTTTGTGAAAATGAGATAAAATTATACAAAATTAATATGAACAGTATTTTCATGTTATTGGAAAGCTACTGATGTCTACTTCAATGTTTCTGTTTTTAGTTTTTGCTAAATGAGTTTAGTCTGAACTTTATTGCAAGAACAATCACATATGGTACTGGATAAGATCAGTTTTTGACAACAATTTTGTATGAATTTTAATTAAATGTATAAAAATTTTTTTTTTCGAAATTTTAAAGCGCAGTTGTTGTAAACGTCTTGAACTTCATAGGGAAAATATTACATCTTATAAACTATTTACATATTACAGACAAAAAATGAGATTAAGTACGAAATTGAAATGATTGTAATTACAGCATCACATTTTCTTTTTTATGGAGATGTTTTAGCACAATTCTACTCAAACTTTTAATGAACAAATATTTTTTTGGTGATTAATGTTGGAACATTTATTGTTAAATATGTCCGTTGATGATATCTGATGATATTACAATTTCGAAGTTGTGGCGTTTGATGAAATGTAGTGAGAAAGAAGAAAACGAAAAAGATTTTGCAGGGCACTTGGTGCGCCCGCACCAAATACAATGGTGCGCCCGCACCTCACATAACGGTGCGCCCGAACCATCGAGTCTGGAACACGAAATTCTTGTCAGGAACCCTGGTGCGCCCGCGCCAGGTTATATGGTGGGCCCGCACCATATTGTTGTGACACGATTCTTCGCGAAGTGGTAATATTCCTACATCATCAAATATTCCTACATCATCAAATTTATTGTAAATCTAAAGATTCTTATTCTTTTTAAATTTCATTTTGATTTTTACACTAATGAAGTAAAATCAGATTTTCAGTCAATATTCTCTTCCTAAATACATCCTAAAACGTGAAAGTGCATCAAAAAACGTGAAAGTGAAGCTGATTGGGCAACTGCGAGGAACGCAGAAGCTTGAGCTGGACGCAGGCATGGAGTGCTGGCCGCACGGTCGTGCGCTGGATTTGCCGAAGAAAATCGGATCTTTTGGCTCTTACACCTTGGATTTGATTCCGATTCTTATTCCTTTTCATGATTCTTATTCCTTAACCAATGGATAAAAGGATGTGATTGGTGGTTAAAGAATATATTCTTATTCTTTATCCAATGGACAAACAAAAGTGACTAGTGGGCAATTACTTGATCACCAAGAAAATTGATTCCCACCAGTTTTGAGAGACGAGTAAAATTTCGGCGCCTAATCGTTTTTTCGTTTTTCGAAAAACTAACTAAAAACAATTAATGAAAACTTGTCAAATTACTAAAGACGAGCACAATCCTACAACAAATTATTTTATTAAAACCGGTGGCTGTAGTTATTGACTACGACTTACGGAAAAATTACGTTATTTAAATCGAAATCGTATGATTAAAGCGCAAAACAGAAACCATATGACGGAATGAAACTCACGCTCCAAGGTGGAACGTGCCTTTAGCGGGGAGCGCGCTCCACGATATATGACGGCTTCGTTATTATTTTCTAAAATCTTTATTTTATATTTTTTTATCCACAACAGTGGTTCAAAATTTGGTGTTTACAGAGTTGTTTTTTAGCAAGAAAAGAGTGGTGCGGTATAAACAAGGTACATTAAAGGGCCACAGTGGGTCGCGTTCGCCAGATTGACTTTTTTGAAACGTGCGTTCCAGCGCGTGTTTCACACGCATGGCCACACGCATAATTATAGGTGTGATTGGCCGTCTGCACGACGCGCTGATGGATTTTGGGGGTTGCCTGTACTCTTTCATTTAGTAGTACTAGCAAATTATGCAAGCGGTGCGTGCCTAATTTTTTTTTATTTTTTAAAACATGAATTCTAGCCTTTTTGGGCATAAACAAGGGTAAAATTTTAAACATTAGACTTTTTTTTGGTTAAATTTTGTAGCTTAACCCTCTATCACTTAACCCTTCTTTTATTAATTTTTTTTACTTATTATTTCTTTTAGATTCTTAAATTAAACTGGATGAACGATAAAAGAATGTTAAGTGAATTTATTTAGGATTTCTTATGTTGGATTAATATAGTCTTTTGTGTTAACTAAATCATTTCACTTTGTTAATTAATTGAACTTTCCATTTTGATGTAATTCTTGACTTTGTTTGTGAATTGGTTGATGTAATATTCTTTTTTACCTTTTTAGCATAAATGTGCTAAATCTTGTAGTCAATGTTTCTTTTTTGGTGGCTCAATTATAACTTGATTGCCTTAAACATTTAAGTAAATTTTTTAATGTTATATTTGTGTTTGAATTTGTTTTTCCCTTTTTTTAATAGTAGTTGATTTACTAATGGGCAGTTAAGTAAATTTATAGGGAGGACACCATAGCTCCCCCTTCCCTTATATAATAGAGATTAGAAGAGTATATATAAGGAAAAATATGTAGTCATCTAAAATCTTGTTTGTTTTTTTCCAATGTATATTCTCCAATATATCAAACCTTACTAATATGTATTAAAATAAATTACTGGCCAATTATGTGTAAAAACTAGTGTAAAGGATTAGGAAAGCAGAAGAAAAACTTAAAGAGCATTGTACATCTATATATATTTATTTGAGCTCCTTAAATAGACTTTTAATTGCTTATATATATGATGAATTATCTTAAATTGGTTTCTTTCTAGAAGAGCACATTAATCATATCAAATTTTACATAATGACTCCATGTAATAAATCAAACTAATGGTGGCTGCAAGAGAAAACAATAATAGACAATACTAATAATATATTTCGATATTTACGCAAATTTTAGCTGTAAGATCATCATTCATTCAAAGAATCTAGCAACCCCCTAAATTCTCTAAGAAAAGATTTTTTTTAAAAATAGAAAATAATTTTTTTTTGTTATTGCATTAGTTTCACAACCCTGAGGCAAATTGTTGCAAGGTCACAATGACGATAATTGTTCTTCTATTATGCCTAATAACCTCATCTGTATACAAAGGAGAAGGAAGACCTAGCGGAAAGCGTGGCCCTGCAACTGGCCCAAGTGCGCCAGGAGTTTTTGATATTAACAGATTTGGTGCTGTGGGTGATGGCTCCGATGATACTTCTGAAGAAGGAGAATCTACCAATTCTATGGTATAATTTTAGCATTTTATCCTTTGCATGCAATACTTTGTTTTCCATCATTGCTCGCAAGCTAATTTGTCGCCCAGTTATAATAATGTGATATTACAACGTAAACAGGCCCGTCCCTGACATTTTGAAGCCCTTGGGCGAACTAAGAAAAATGGGCCCTTGCCAATGTCAACTACTATTCTTGACATATATTGACATATTAATGGTCAAAGTTCGGTTGAATATGGGCTTCCTAACTCATGAAATCTGGATTTATTTTAGCTTACATTTTATATAAGATACCCACTGGATTAATGGTTAATTGATTATATTTTTATGATATGTCTTCCTAAATTAAGTCATATATTGCTTCTTAAATTTATCATGTCATCCTCAACATTGAATTGTCAATTGGAGTCTCGGTTTTGGATTACGAAATTGCGTAATCACTTTGGCGCCTTTTTACTTTTTTAATATTTTTCTGTGGTTGAATTATGAAAAAAGAAAAAGTAAACAATAGAACCCCTCACTTTTTTAACAATTCCATTGTGAAATTCAGGTTTTTTTTATTTATATTTAATATATCTGACTATCTTATTACTTTATTAATTCATACAATATTTGTAAAATATAATGTAATTTACATTGAGATAAATTCAATAGCATTTCATATTAATATTTGTTCTTATATATTAGTAACTTTATAGTCGAACTAGAGTCAAAGAACAATGTAAACATAAAAATTGACAATTATATAAAATCGAAGGGGGTGAGAAATAGCAAATGCGACATAGTTACTCTATATGAAAAGGGGAAAAAACCACTTACTAAAAATTAAGTAGCTATAGAAAATCACTAGAAACAAAAGAAAGCCAAAAAATAGGAAATTGAAGCTATTTTAAAATCATAAAAGAAAACCAAAAAGAAAGAAAAGGAAAGCAATGAGATTAGAACCTGCGTGGATAGATTACAATGGATTCATTATGTCAAGTAGTAAACCAAGAAGGCAAGGAGCTAACACGCTACACTTGGTAAATGTTATACATGCAGTTTATTTATTTGAAATAGCAAATTGTAAAACAGCAATTTGGCCCTTTCCTCCCTGAGCCCTGGGCGGGCGCCCCTCCTGCCCAGGCTCAGGGACGGGCCTGAACGTAAAATAGTCATATGAATGACATTCATGGCACTAAATTTATATTCTTAATGAGAAACTTCCAATCATCAATTTTTGTCAATATATTAGTTGTAAAGCTTCTGTTCAACTCCAATTAATGTAGTATCTCAATTGTTAAAAAAAAATCATAGAATTTTATCTATTTTTATTGATGGATATTCTATAGTGGAACCTACATGTGATATTAAAGGCTCGAAATAAGTTTAATGTTCAAATTTTGAAGAAAAACAAAACAAAACTCTCAATATATTTTGAGCTAATGAGGTAAAAAAAAAACTCTTATAGAAAGAAAAATAAAAACTATATTTTATCAAATTTTCTCAAAAGGGAAAGAAGTAAACATAGTTCAAAAATATTTCAAAATTGACCACTTCTAATGTAGAGAGATAATCTTCAATGATAAAAGGTTGAGGTTGTTCTTCATTTTAATTATTTAAATTGCAGGCATTTATCCTGGCATGGAGAAAAGCATGCGATGCCACCGGCGTAACAAGAGTAGTGATACCAAACGGGAGGTATGTGACAGGGCCAGTGCTATTTAGTGGTCCATGCAAAGCACAAGTTACTGTAGATATTCAAGGTATTGTGTTAGCCAACACTGATCTTAGTCTCTATCCTGAACCTTACTTGATCATGTTTGAGAATGTCAATGGTGTCATCTTTACCGGTCCCGGCATCGTCGACGGCCAAGGTGCAAAAAATTGGAGGACTAATGATTGCTCTAAGAAATCTGATTGCGCTCCTCTTCCTACTGTGAGTAAGCAATCTATATATCAATAAGTTTTGCAAGAGATGAATTACTAAATTAGTTGAATGTTTAAACTTATAACTTTAAAGTTGCTTACCCAATGTCTATAGAGAAGTCTAAAGTGAAAAAACTTATTAGCATTTGCAATATATGATATATCAAATATCTACCACGTCGCTCAAACTACTAGAGCCTCATTTATAGATGTTATTCCTACCGTTCTTTCTATAATCTTAGAGGAGGATGTTCGAAGGGTGCCTTGCCACGCCAAGTCCCTCCGTAGGTTAATGTTTTAGGTTTCTAGTTTGTTTTCTGTATTTTGCTTTTGGTTTTCCCTTATATATATACATATACCACATCACACTTCTCTGATAAAATGACTTAAAACCTGTCAAAAAAAATGACTTAACACCATGTCATAAACAAACATTTATCATTATTAAATTCTCATTATAAAAAAAACTTTTGCATCTATGAATGCTTTCATGACATTTAATGTAATGTAATCAATTCAAAATTATGTCTAATGAGAGCTCTCCAAAAGCCCAATTTTCCACCCACAACCACAAACTCTTGCCAAAATTATTTGAAATGATTCGAGCCATTTAAGAAATGCTACCAAAGCCAGGAAATGTGCAACCAAAACATGACAAAGAAAAGGCGAGAAAAAATAATAGCTTAAGCATGTAAGATTCTACAACCACAAGAAAGAATCTACAATGACATAATTGAAAGCAAAAGCTAGAGAAAAAGGAAATGAGAGCCTTGTTTCTACACATCGAGTTAGGCTTTTCCACATCCTGATGCTCAAAATTCATTAGTTGTGCCTTAATGCACATATGCAGGCACAACCGTACGCTTATGTTACCATAGCACCACATTTGGACAAATAAGCCCCTTTAATTTGTGCTTAGGTTCCAAGGTTATGTCGCACACTTGACATAGATGCTTGGGCATGAGCAAGCTATGGACGCTAACTCATTTGGCACATGCTCATGAGTCATGCCGGATATTCCTCATTCACTCTTAGGCCAGAACTGTGTGAAAAGAATGTTGAAGAAAAAGTCGCCAGCAGTGAGCATAAATACTTCAGAGGATTATATAATATATTTGCTTAACTCATGTGTTTAGACTTTTTTTTATAATTTATTTCTTCATTAATTAGTGCCAAAGGAGGAACAGTTACAAAATAACCTAGAGAGACCAGGCTTGTAGAGGTCTAGGTAAGTACAAATTAAACTCACATTACAGAAGAATAATCAAGACAAAACGAACTAGAATGAAGTTTCAGTTAGAGGCAAGCTAGAAATTCACCCCTACTTGAGAGCCCTTTCTTGGCAAGGTCATCCACAACCATATTTTGCTCCTCTAGACTTGTGAAGACGGATAAGAGGGTAAGTTTTTCAGAGCTTCACGAATGAAGTTTAATAGAAAGCATATATTCTAAGGCCCCTATTTGATTTGGTTGCACCACATGATTGTGTTGGCAGAATCAGATTCAATTATGATGGGTTGCGAGCTGGGGAAACCACAAGTCAGTGTAATTTGAATTGCACGTTTGATTGCGAACACTTCGGCCGAGCTAATTTCAATTGGAGGAATTGGAGAGGAGAATACACACATGAACATACCACTATTATTCAGAAGCACCGCACCTATTGCAGAGCGAATTTGAATAGGATCATAAGAGGCATCCACATTGCACTTGAGGTGGGAGATGGGTGGAGGTGACCATTTAATGGTTTTGGGAATAGAAGCAACTAGAAGACGGGGGTTTTTTCAAATCAGACATTGCGGATTTCTAGTAACATCATCAGGAGAGTAAGGGAAATGATATTTCCATGCCGAGATCCACCAACTTAACTTGAGAAGAACCAAGTGCTGAATTTCCTTTTGAGAGCAGGTGACATTGTTGAATATGTGGATGTTTCTCTCCATTCACAATGACCAAATAATTACTAAGGAACTTGTCAGCCAAACATTTTTCAAGAATAGATCATGGGCATTGAAATTCCATTGGAAGAAAGCTTCTTTGAGAAGAGATGGTGGGGCCCATTTAACATCATAGTGGTTTAACCACCAACAACAAGGCTGCCATGAGAAATCATAGTGGAGGAGGATATGGTTAATGCATTCTTGCTTGGGCTTGCATAGAATACATTGAGATACCGAGGCCGTGAGAATACCAATATGAATGAAACGTTGGTGAGTATTGATTTTACCAAGTAAGGCCATCCAAGTAAATACCTCGATGCGATGTGGAACAAGACCGGGCCAAACTCCTTTGACGGCTTCAAAGTGAGAGGGAGTAGAGGAGTTGGCAAGGTCGAAGAAATCGGATTTAACTGAGAAATCCCCGTAGGGGTCCACATAAGAGAATCCTTTCCCGTTTGGGAGAGGAAAACATTTTCAAGGAGATGAAGCAGGTTAAGTTTTTCCACCTCGTCATGGGGACGAAGCACACCAGTCCAGGAGAATAACCGTGTCTAGAGAAAACCATCCCAGAAGCCCAGGGAGGCCATTACCGAATTTGGTGCAGACGAGATTGAAAATACCATAGGAAAAACAACTTTGAGGGGGCGAGGCCCGATCCATAAATCATGCCAAAAATAGGAATCAAGCCCATTCACAACCCTCTTGCGGAAGTTTGTCAAGAGCATATTCGAAGCCACTAGATGGTTTAGAATGGCGTTACAGATGTTTTTCCAAGGCCCACCAGATGTGGGAGAGGTAATGTCACCAGTGGTGTTTCAATATACGTACTTGGCCTGGATGAGACTTCTCCACAAAGCATTTGGTTCTTGAAAAATTCACCACATCCATTTCATTAAGAGGGTATGTGTTTCTTTTCCACAAATTGCCCACACCAAACCCTCCAAGGGCCTTAGGGAGCTCAATGATATTCCATGCTATCGGTGGGATAGAGCGTTTGTGTGTTAGACCACTCTAAAGGAAGTGACGCTGAATTTTTGTGATTTTCTTTATAAACCCCTTGGGTATAGCAAAGAGGGACATGAAGTATAGAGGTAGGCTTGAAAGAGACGATTTGATGAGGGGAACTCGGCCACCAATGGTTAAGAGCTTCCCCTTCCATGTTGCAAGCTTTTTGGAGATTTTTTTATGTTGAAAATCCCATAAACTGATTCTTGAAACATTTCCACCAATAGGCAGGCAGAGATAGGGAAAGGTAATAAACCTATTTTGCACATAAGTGAGCTCGCCGCAAGATTTAACCAATCATTTTCGATATTTATTCCCAAAATAGAGCTTTTATGGAAGTTGACATGTAGACCCGAAGCAAGATGGAAGAGAATTAGTTCTTGATGTTTAAAAGACTTTCAATGTTTGGCTTACAAAATATTACTGTGTCATCGACGTATTGAAGATGTGTGATTTTTTTTCCCTCCTCTACAAATCTCAATCCGTTTCCATAACCGCATTTCCGTTGCTTGGAGGATCACCAAGCTTAAGCATTTGACCACTAATTAAATTGAATAGGTCCCGTTGTATAAGCCCTCGATTCAACTAAAAAAGTGGAGTTGGTGAACCACAACAAAATTGATGACCGAGGCCGATCTAATACAAGAGGCAATTCAACATCTCCATTTTTTCGAGAAAGCCATTTGAGTCATTATCCAATTCAAGAAGGACCACGAAACACTATCAAAAGCCTTGGGGAAGTCCAACTTGAGGATTGTTGCTTTGGTTTTTTTTCTTTTGCATGATTCAATTAATTCCCCCGCAACTAGGGGGCCCTCCAAAATCTGCCTACCTTTGATAAAGGAGGATTGATACGGCCTAATAAGGTGCTCCACGATCTTTTGAAGCCTACGTTCAAGGAGTTTTGATATGATTTTGTACACACACCCTACCATACTGATTGGTCTGAAGTCCTTTAATCCCTGTGGATGATCAATGTTTGCAATTAGAGCAATGTATGCAGAGTTGCAACCCTCTGGTAGCCTCAATGAAGCCCAAAAATTCTGCACGATTTCATTGATATCCTATTTAATGAACGCCCATGAGGATTTTATGAAATGGAAATTGAAACCATCCCGCTTAGGCGCCTTTTGGCTGTCACAAGAGCCCACTGCTTGGTCTATTTCCTCATGGCTAAATGGGGATGTCAAACAGATGCATTGCTCTTCAAAGAGGAGTTTGAAATTGAGGCTTCTAAATACTGGTCCTGATTGGAATTCTTCTGAGAAAATTTTCTTGAAAAAATCCATTGATTCTTTTCTAATACCTGAAACATTATAGACGTTAGTATTATTAATAATCAAAGAAGTAATTGAATTTTTTATCTTTCGAATGGATGCAATTGTGCGAAAAAATCGTGAATTCTAATCTCCTTCCTGCAGCCATTCAATTCTGGCGTTCTGGGCCCAATAGGTCTCCCGTCCTTTCATCCACATCCAAAGGTCAGATTGATGCTGGTTATAGGTTTTTATTTCATGTATTTTTAGGAGTCTTTCATTGGCAATTTGATCAAGGGCTTGAATTTCATGATCTAGGTTTGAGATGGTATTGTCAATATGACAAAATTCCATTTTGTTCCATTTTTTTAGGCTCAATTTTAGGTTTTTAAGTTATTCTGGGAGAGAAATGGATTTTTGAGTCAGTCCAAACTTGTTTACAAGTTTCAAGTAAAATGGGTGAGATAACTAGCAATTTTGGAATCTAAATGGTTTGGGGCCCCCAGTTTGATTCAGTGGAATTTGTGAAGAGTGGGCAGTGGTCGGAAATACTTCGGTTTAACAAGGCTAGGTTGAGAGAAGGGAAGGTGGATATTCAATCAGGGCTAACAAATAGTCGATCAGTCTTACTTTTAGATTGACCCCTGAACCACGTGTATTTACCAGTAGTAGCCGAGATTTCCATTAGATGAGCATCCTTTATGATGGAGTGGAAATCATTGACTCCGTGGGCGGATATTAGGTTGCTCCCACAATCTGATTCCATCAAAAATTCAATGAAATATCCATTGATAAGGAGATGGAGATTTAAAGGCTGCCAAAATTCAAGAATTTCATTCCAAACTTCACGCCTACCCTCTACATAACATGAATTGTAGATATTTATGAAGCAGCATTTGAAGCAAGGAGAGATCATTGAGCCACTTATGGCAATCTGGTGTTTCATCACAAGTTTGGATTCAACAATGAAAGATTTGGATTTCCATAAGGAGAGGATTCCCCCAGAGGTTCTTAACGATGGGTCGTTTTTGGGCATAAGCACTCCATTTTTGTCTCTTGGACAAAGACGAAACTTGGGTCGTGGTTAGAAATCATCTTCTTCAGTTTTCGCCTCTTAACTTTGGCCCCAAGGCCTCTAACATTCCATGATAGCTAAATCATTAGAAATATCTTAAGTTGAATTGGGTGAGGTGGAGATTATGTATGATTTGCAATCCATTCCTCTTGTTGCCTGCGAAGAATATTATCACTTTGATCCTTCAATTCGCCAGGCGGCCCATCAAAATGAACATTCATCTCTTTTGCTAATTTCATAACTTGGTCTGCTGTGATAAAGTAAGGGGAGGTGAGATGATCTTTTTCAAAGGAGGTAACTGGGTTTGGGAGGTTGAAGGAGAAGTTAAGGCTTCAAAGCCCGGGGGAAAAGTTGGTCCAGAGGAACATATGGAGGAGATTGAAGGTGTCCTGGGCTTGGACAGAGGAGAGAATCTATTTTTTATTTAGAAAGTTTTGGAGGAATTTGTGGGGGAAAATAGGTTGGGCTTTTCTATTTGTGGGCTGGGGGGAAATGGTTTTGGGCGTGTGGGAGGGGTGCAGTATTATTTTTGTCATAAAGCTTTTTAGATTTTTGAGATGGGGGCCACTATGCTGAGGATTGGTTGACAGGAGTTGGACAATGTGGGCTTACACTCATCATGGCAGCCATCAGAGTGAAGGAGAATTAATAGGATAGGGAGAAATGACGGTGCAGTTATTTTCATTATTGGGAGACACAAATTGGACATTTTCTCTTTGGCTGGCTTTGATGATTTTCGAGGTTTTTAATTAATTCAGTCTCGGGTTTGCCAAAGCTTAAACCTAGGGAAGGTGAAGGGATCTCCAACACTTCGGCTAGTTTGCAAGACTGGAGAGGTGGACTTAGGGGCGGAGGTGGTGGTGGTTCTCGATACATTGATGATTGATGGAATTCAAAAGCATGAATCGAAAATATATGCCCTTCAATTTCTTAGATTGTTTTTGTATTTATGTGGAACATGCAATTTATAATTACCATGACTTCTGTACAGTTAAATTTTGAGTAATCCACTGAGGTTACTCTTCCACATATGCATCCAATTCTGAAAAAGTTTTCATAACTCCATGTTGCAATAGGAACTCGATTGATTTTCAGATTATACTGTCTCCATTTTGAGGCACAAACGTTATTAACGAATCTAAGCTTGATAAACCATTTGTACCATTACAATCTTGGCCTCAATTGTTTCAAAGGAGACTAGGTTAAGAAGACCACCCATCGATTTGATTGTTAGACAGTTAACACATCCAGCTAAGATACTATCATGAATCACTGTGGAAGAGAGTGAGGAAGTGGCGACTCCAATCATGCTTCGTTTAAGGAGTTCTTCATGAGGGGTTCCCTGGGAACCTTTTAGTGCCACTAGCCAGTCTTCATCAAATTCTACAACTATTGTTTCATTTCGTACTTTGACAATTTCATCTCCTAGAATCATGGAGCTCATTTACCGTTTTATGCTTGTTTCTTTGTATATGAGTTTTGTTTGGTTGTCAAAGGATTGATAGGGTGGGTTGGGATTTATTGTTTTTGTGTTTTGATCTGCAATATGGTTTTGTTTGGGTGCCTGGTTTGGGGTGAGGTTTGATAAGGGTGAGGGATATGTGAAAGGTGGGGGTGGTGGGGGTGGTGGGGGTGGTGGGGGTGGTAAGGGGTGTTGGGATGTGGTAGGATGGCAAAACGCTGCTTTGTAGGTTTGGTGATCACTATTTAAGGGTTTATGTGGTGGTTTTGATGGTTCCAAACTGTGAAGATGAACATGTTTTTGATTTGAAATTGTTTGGGGGTGGAAAGTTTTTATCCCTGTTTGATCTGCATAGTTTTATGGCTATTGACCTAAATTTCCTGTGCGAAAAAAATGTTGAAGAAAAAGTAGTCAGTAATGAGCATAAATACTTAAGAGGATTATATAATATATTTGTTCAACTCATGGTGTTTAGACTTTATGCATTATAAATGTTTAGTTTTTATTAAGCAATTAGTTGTTGGTCCGGGCAATGCCCCAAATTTTTTTATTTACTAATGTGTGAGATTAGATTATATACAATTATAGAATAACTTTAAAACATCACATTTTGTGATAGTTGGAATAGTGTAATATATTAACTTGAACCTGTTAGTCATCTTCCATTACTAAGAAAAACCGAATTCTAATTTATGAGACAAGCACCAAACTAAAACCTTTATTTATTTATTTTTTGTTAAAGCCAAACTAAAAGCTTTCAACATCAAAGAAATGAGATAAATTAATTTAATACACACATATAAAATTCTAGTTAGAAAGCACCTTAACTTAGACTATATCCATTTTTTTGTTATTGATCCAGCAAATACAACCAAAAATTTATTTAACGACACATGATAATAAAAGCTAAACGTACGATTGATAGTCATTTGAAAAGAATAATACTCATGCAAGAGATTAAAGGAGTCATCATTATTTTAAAAAAAATTATCATAAATTTATTTTATTCAAATTATTTAGTTTTGTGTTTTAAGATATGAAAATGCCATTTTGGGGTAATTGTGGAGTATATGTCGGGAAAGAAAAAACTATTTCGTATCAAGATCAAACAACCTCCACCCCTTTTACCAAAAGGATACCCCACAAACACACATTTTCGGCTACGACTCTCAAATTAATCCCCTTTAGTCTTATGAGTACGAGCAAAGCAAAGACAACCAAAAGTGCGAATAGCTTCATAGGCCGAAGGGAAGCTAAAGAGAACATCAAAGGGAGATTTATTTTGTAAAAGAGAGGAGGGAGTGCGGTTAATGAGGTGAGCTGCAGCAAGGATACTTTCACCCCAAAAACAAATTGGAAGATTAGCTTGAAATCTCAAAGCACACCCAACATTCAAAATATGCTGATGTTTTCGTTCAACTCTCCCATTTTGTTGAGGAGTGGCAACACAAGAAGTTTGAAAAAGAATCCCAGTAGCAAAAAAATATTCAAGCAAACAATTAAACTCAGTGTCATTGTCACTTTGAACAACCTTAATTGTTTGAGAAAATTGTCTATCAACCATTGCTACAAAATTCATAAACATAAGGCTGATCATCTTTTGGATCGCCTGCCATCATGAGTGAGAATGGTGGAGAAAAAAAATATTACGGCTTTGATACCATGTGGAGAATATGTTTAGGGTTCAAGCTTGCCTTCTCATTGATGATTTCACAATATATATATATATGTTACAATAGGAAACAATATATGCCAAGGACTCTAAATACAAAGAAAACCTTCGTATAATATAACATTGCCTAACAATAATGGATGTAATTGTGCATTACCTGTTTGATTACCAGTTATTGAATTCATTAATTATGGGGTGTATGTCATCTTGTTTTTAAATACTTCTTTTTCCACACAAAGTCAATATGAGATTATTGATTTGTTGGTTAGTGTCTTTGTATTTCAAATGAGAGGTTATGAGTTCAAGTCATTCAATACACATTTTTATTGTTTACTTTGTGTCATTTATTTGGGAGGGGGAAAGTACATGTGGTAGCATGACAATTCTTGCCAGATATCTCATTTAGGGGAATAGGGGTGTGCTAACTACTAAATGACAAATAAATTGATTAACTTAATTAGAAGGAGCTGATAATCGTCAATGCTAGGAAATGTTTGACACAAACGTTATGCACTCTCTATGTTTCCATAATTAAATTGTTAACTGTTAATATTGATGTCAAATGTTTTTATTAACGCAATTTATTCTGGATTTTTAGTCCATAAAATTTCACAGGGCGAACAATAGTGTGATTGAAGGAGTGAAATCTGTAAATCCCATGTTTTTCCATATGTTTGTAAGCAACTGCCACAATGTGACGATTCGTGATGTGAAGATCACAGCTCCTTTTAACAGCCCTAACACTGACGGCATTCACATTGGAAGTTCAGATCTTGTTACTGTTGCAAACAGCATTATTGGCACTGGTGATGATTGCATCTCTGTTGGCCACGGGTCCAAAGATATCACTGTTATTGGTGTCACATGTGGCCCAGGACATGGTATAAGGTAACTAGTACTTTATACTCCCGTGTGAATTTTACTCATAATCATATTTAGCACAACTTTATAGAAAAATTATTTACAGTAGATCCAAAATAAAATTTCTCTTTTTTCATTTTATTTGCCAAAGGGATAGATATATAGCAAGAAAAAGATTACACTCTATTGTCATACTTCCGAGGATGATAAACATCTAACATATAGATGTGTTAGATACACGTTTTCATGTGACAAATATTGTTTGTGTATATAATTAATATGGTATGTGTATGTAAAAATATTTATTATATACACAAATAATATTTCTTACACGGAAACTTGTGTTAGATACATCTAACGGTTAGAGATTTATCAAACCTCCATACGTCCTAGCTCGAGTAGCAAGATAATTGGCTTTTTCTACTTTTTCTCTAGTAACATCGCTTCATTTAAGAATCTAATGTATTCAAAGTTTCTAGCTAAGCTTAGGATATCCTTAGTATGAGCTCGGGTAAAAGATATTGCACTCTTGATCTCTTTAAGTCCTTTCACCACCTGTTTGGAATCTGTTCACACCTCCAAGTTATTGATTTGTAGTGGAGAATTCTCATTCAGGCTATGAGGAATCGCATAAGCCTTTGCCTGGTAATTGGTGGAATTTGCGTCTATTACTTTGCTCCCTTTTGCTCTTTCTATGTTGTTTTCCCTCGGGTCATCTAGCAATTCCCTCAGGCTATGAGAATTCTCATTCAGGCTATGAGGAATGCACCAATTCCCTCGGGTCATCTTGTTCTTTGCTAGCTTTCCAGGCTCCATCCACAATCAGTGTTGCATGCACCATTTGCTTAGACCAATTATGGCTCCAATAACAGTTCTCCCTTGATTTTTATTGATCTGGTCCTGAACCTGTGCTTCCTTTCATTTCAATCTGAGTTCTGTCATCACAAATGTTCCATCTGTGTTTCCATATGTTCAAGATGATAAAAGCTTCATAAGATTTTATGTTATCCTTGGGAATGAACACTGCTTTGTTTTTTAATAACCAAATACTCCATAATATTCCCATGAACTCAAAAGTCCTTGAACCTTGTTTGTTGTCCTTCTGCATCAAGTACCATAACCAGTTTCTTGTCAATTTTGCCGCTGTAAGATGTCTGTTGGTCTACGATGATTTCGAGATTTGAGCTTTTCCAAATTCGAATAGATATTTCACAATTTTTGAAAAGATGAGTATCAGATTCCTCTTGTACTCCACATAGTGGACAAAGAGTCTCACTTAGGACTTTCGTTTTTCTAAAGTTTACTCTGATGGCTAGAGCAACATCAGCTAGCTTCCAATAAAAATTTTCCATTTTGGCCAAAATTTTGACTCCATAATTTAGAAGTTTCTATTTATGTTGAGTTACTGCGGGCACTGAGCCAATACCCCGACTTGATCTCGTAATTTCCATAGTCCATAGGTCGTTGGCTCCCAGTTTTAATCATCCTCTCACTCTTCACTGTTTTAATGGTTTTGAATGCGCCCGTATCAAACCATTTCTGTAATTTGCTCTCATCCCATTTTCGATCTTCCGTCAAAATCTGGCTTACCCAAACTGGTTTTTCGCCCTGGCTGTTTGAATTACTTTGCTTGAAGGAGATTTTTCTCCCTCTGGCCCGAACCGGCCCAATGATAAATGTACTTTCTCCATTGACAATTCTTTTCCCCATTTGCTTGAAGGAGATTTTTCTTCCTCCGACCCAAACCGGCCCAATGATAAAATTTCCTCTTTTATCTCAATCTTTGAATAATTATATATTTGGAAATAAAACATTATCCATTCAAGAGATGTCACATAGTTCTTGTAAAACAATAAACAGATAATGTTGTAAGAGACCGCCTATTTCTAATTTAAAATTAGGCAACGGCCCAATCCCATTATTAAGAAGAGAAAGAACCACCTTTCTAAATATAGTGATTATTTTAATCTATTTATTGACCAATATAATCCATTCATTGTCACGTTCTTCCATCCATTTAGTGATTAATTTAATCTATTCGGTAAGACTGTCAGATTTTTTGAAAAATTATTTGTTGTAGTTCGATATTCAAAGGGGAACAAAGGAAGGAGAAGAGAAGGGACGACTAGGTTAGCGCGAGATGTTTAGGGATAGTGTTGGGTTAGAGTGAGATAGAATGAGCTTGTTAGGATAATGTACGCTTGGATTTGTCTAATTTTATTATTCTAATAATTTGTGAACAATAAATGTGATTATCGTATTCGTAAGAACGAGTAATTCAATGCAACACTGAGTGTCTAAGTTGGTTGTTTTCTAAGAATATCCTAAGCACCACAATAATGAATTTTGCATTATGTGTCAAATTTACATGTAATATCTAATGTAAATTAGATGCTTTGGTATATGTGTAACTCTCTTATCACTAAATCATGGAAATTTAATTGCAAGGACAAAGAAGAACAGCTTAATGATCAAGGATATGGGGTTAGAGTACATTATAGGAACGGCAACTATATATACCAAGGCATCCAAATCAAAATTACAAAATTTGATTAAAATCAAGCCAAATTTCCATCTTTGTGATTTTCTTTCCTATAACGTGTGAAAGTAACTTTTACCACCCATCAAAAAAAAAAATTGTACCAAAAAAAAACTTAACAATCCTAAGAAAACTCTCAAAGCTGGGAGGTTTTCCTTCCCAAAGAGTATTTTACCATAATAGTAGTCTATAAAGTCTACACATCAAAAGAGAACATCAAAAGAGGTTTGAAATTTGTGTTGATATTATTTATTTAGTGCAATTAGTAGGGGTGTACATTTTGGATTATCCGATCCGAAATTTTCGGATAATTTTCATATCAGATATTCAATAACTAAAAACTTTGAAAAAAAAATTATGAAAAGCTCGAAAAAAGAGTTTCAAAACGGATCAGATCACCAGATAATATCCGATCACGAAACCGGATATTTCAGATCGAAAATCCGAAAATATCCAAAATTATCCGCATGTTTTAGATATTTCCGGATACCCGAAAACATTTCCATAGATAATTATTTTCAGATATATCCGCATATAAAAAAAAAGCGGAGGGGTAATGGTAAACATTTCCATAGATAATTATTTTCATTAGGACCTTAACTCCCTCAGTAGGACATTAAGTATTATTACTCCAAGATAGAATCGCATTTTCTTTTTCTCCTAATGATTGGAGAGTTCTAATTCACAGGTACACATAGGATTTTTTTTTTTTTTTTTGAATGGGGTACACATAGGATTCTTAACAAGTTACCACTTTGGCACTTTTCGTGGGATAGGTCTGGTCCTAAACTCATTATCAAACAGTTGTTAACCAATACTATGGACAAGTGAATGGTATTACTTTATTAGTACCAGAAACAAGCACATCGCATGATTGTTGGTCTAGGTCTGCATCATTTCTCTCTTTGGAACTTTGCCCTTGTTATCTATTCACCTCATTATATGCCTTCGCTTCTTTGATCTTCACGTTGGATGATGAATAGGCTTGATTAAGAGCTTCCTCTATCTCGGGTTCCTCATGATGGGCATGGTTTCCTCAGAAAATCTTGGTGTAACAATTATACTGTAACTTACATATACACATTCGTAGGATAAGAATCATACGCACGATTAACATGAACGACTAGATTATGAACACATAGACCAATACCAATGTACCAACAGAGATGTATGTATGTTCATTTGGCATTGTCCACGTACATGTGTTCATTTTTGGCCATCCATGCATACGCTGCGCGCACCATACTCTACGCACTAGCGTGTGCACCATCTAACCTTTGTGTAACAACCCATCATTTTAAAAAAAAAATCCCTTTTCTCAAACAAGTCCATTTCTTTCTCCTTACTCCCCCTTCTTCACCACCACTCCCACGTCCACCCTGCCTCCCCACCCTCTCATGTGCGCCCTAGCCCACCTAAATCGCCGCCGCCTTTTTCTCTCATCACCACCTCTTCCTTGCTTGTTTGCACCGTTCTCCTCCTTTCTCTCTCATATCGTCGAAGAATTTCCAATCGATGATTTAGTTTTGCGATCGTC
This sequence comes from Beta corolliflora, assembly GCA_947648045.1. Taxonomy (NCBI): domain Eukaryota; kingdom Viridiplantae; phylum Streptophyta; class Magnoliopsida; order Caryophyllales; family Amaranthaceae; genus Beta; species Beta corolliflora. Next base: position 4,527,983 of record CANSZD010002940.1, on the reverse strand, counting down.
GTTCAAGGATGGAAACTTCGACGTCGAAGTAATCATCACCGGAGAATTATTCTTGATGATCCGAGTCCGAACCTTGATGGCAAGCGTTGAATCTTCGAACCAGATTTTTTTCGATATTATTCGTGAAATCGAAGGAAATCGTACCAGATTTTCGAGATTTGTTGTTAAAACCGAACGAAATCGGACGAAATTGAACCAGATTTTCAAGATTTGTTCTTGAAATTGAACTAAATTGAATCTTGGAGACTTCGACTGCAAATAAATTGATTTTTTGACCGCTAGTTTTTATGTGGTGCCTTGCAGCCGACAGTGGCCCGAATAGTCGGTGGCGTGCGTCGCCGGTAGCTAGAATACGTCACTGGTGGTCACGGCGATGGTGCAGTGGTGTGGCGGTGCTGGTGCGTCGGGAAGGGTGAAAGGAGGTGGAGTGATGTGTGGGGGTCGTGGAGTCATGAGGGGGGAGGAGAGAGAAAGAGAATATATAATTATTTAAGTTTACATAAAAATAACGTGAAATTAAGAAATAATGATATCATTTATCTTATACATGGTATCAAATTGTGTAATAATGATTAGGTATGTAAAAAGTGAGAAAATGATAAAGAAATAGGGGAAATAATATAAGTTTGCTGTAAAATGAGATAAAAGTGAGTATTAATGATATCATTTATTTGACAAATGATATCAGTAATAATGAATAGGTATATAAAGAGTTGACAAATGATAATGAATTAGGGGAAAATGAGATGAAACAACTCCAAAATGATATAAGTTTGTTGAAAAATGACATGGACTTCCGTAATAATGAAGTGCAAGAGTTATATAAATGACATGAAACAAATTTTAAAAAATGACATGAGACAACTCCAAAATGATATGAAATACGCTAATAATGACATGAAATAGTTTTATAACGACATGAAACACTAATATATTGATACTTTTGTATCCTGTTTAAATAAGAGAGCCACATTTGACTGCTAGGCTTAAATCTTACAAATGTATTGCCTGACTAAAAGTAAGCACATAGAAAAAAGTTTTTTTTAGAAGAAGCATATAGAACATAATGTGTCTTCGATATAACATGTTGCACAATAACTTATTGTGTAACAAAATTTCACATGTGCGAACTAATATAACTGTTTCATGTCATCATAAAACACTTTCAAGTCATTATCGGTGTGTTCCATATAATTTTGAAATTGTTTTATGTCATTTTTTAAAGTTGTTTCATATCATCTACAAAACTCTTTCATGTCATTATTGGTATGTTTCATATTATTTTGGAACTATTTAATGTCATTCTTAAATCTGTTTCATGTCATTATCGGTATGTTTTGTATCATTAAAAATTGTGTTCTATATTATTTTGAAATTATTTCATGTCATGTATAAAACTCTTTCATGTCGTTGTTAGTATGTTTCACATTATATTGGAACAGATTTATGTCATTATCAAAACTATTTTACGTCATTATCAAAACTGTTTTAGAGCACCATTATTGATGATTGAGAAATAAGATCATCCCACTCTCTTTCTAACTTTCTCTCTCTAAAAAATTACACCCCACAATCTGTTCCCACTTTCTTCTTAACAATGAACCCAAAAAAAGATCATCCCAACTATTTTTTCTTCTCTCTCTTACTTTTTGACCCCACCCAACTACTTTTTCTCTCTCATCACCCAACCACCATTTTACAATATTTTTATTATTTACTTTTTAATGATATGAAATATTCATTACTAATTGCTATTTTATTATTAATTAATTAAATTAATAATTTTAAAATTATAATTATCATTTTAATAATTAAGTTATCTACATAATTAGCTATTATTAATACGTAGCATACGCAATTAGCATTTTAAATATATTTTTATTAATTAATTGAATACGAAATTAGCTACCACTATCTTATGCATACATAATTAACGATCTAATAATTAATTTATGAGACACAATTAGTATTTTTAATATATTTTTAATTTAGAGACATATAATGAAATACAAGAACGAATTATAAACTTAATTAGGAACGAAATGCTCTTAATTAGCGTTACGGTCAAACTTCTGCCATATATTGGCAACCAAATCACGTTTCAAGGATTGATTCACATGATGATCTTCAATTGCATCTCTATTCGCCATGTAACGGTTGATATCTACGATCCGATCATGATAATATTCAAATTCGTCGGCATTATTACTTGTGTTTGAAGTGAACTCAGTAGTATCTGCGTAGTGTGTATATGTATCTCGTTCATCTTCCACAATCATGTTGTGCATAATAATGCAAGACAAAATGATATCATTGAGAATTTCCTCATCCCATGTGAGGGATGGTCTACGAACTATAGCAAACCGAGATTGCAGCACCCCAAATGCTCTCTCAACATCTTTTCGAGCTCCTTCTTGGTGTTGAGCAAATAACTTGTCCTTGTGAGTTTGAGGACATGTAACTGATTGAATGAATGTTGCCCAATTCAGATATATACCATCAGTGAGATAATAACCCTTAACATTCACCGTAAACTGCACGGGTGGTGCTCGACCTTCTAAAACATCCCTAAACATAGGAGATCGGTGAAGAACATTCAGGTCACTGCACGAACCTGGTATCCCGAAGAAAGAATGCCATATCCATAAGTCACGATCAACCACAGCTTCAAGAACTAAAGGAGCAACACCAGCTCTTCCTTGATATTGTCCTTTCCATGCCGACGGACAATTTTTCCATTCCCAATGCATACAATCTATGCTGCCGATCATGCCCAAAAATCCACGTTCTTCACCGAATCGAAGTAGTCTAGCCAAATCATCTGGAGTTGGCCGTCTCAAGTACTCGACACCAAATTGGTTGATAGCCCCCTTGGTGAATTTCATTAATGCTATTCGACCTGTGCTTTCACTAATTCGCACATACTCGTCAAGCGAGTTCGCCGCTACCCCGTATGCAAGCATTCGAATAGCAGTTGTACACTTTTGAAGGAGCGATAAACCTAACCGTCCCGTACAATCTCATTTTTGAGTGAACCAGGTATCACTTGGTACGTCACATTCCATAATCCGAAGAAAGACATGTCGCTGCATTCGAAATCTTCGACGAAATAAACGAGTAGGAGAGACTGGTTGATCAGCAAAGTAATCATTGAACAATCGTCTATGGCCTTCCTCCTTGCCTCGAATAGGCCGCTGATGATCCTCATTATGATCAGTCACTTTTGCTCTTCTATTCCTTGGTGCTGGAGTAACATTTGATATAAGAGTTAGAACATTTGGTTGAACAACATTGATCAAGAATTCATCTATTTCTTGATCAATGTTTGCTCGGATGATCTTATTTCATCCTCAGAACTAGATGAACTTGAAGCGGTAAAGTTTAAGTTGAAGGAGTTCATTGTATAAATTTGACAATGTGTTTAGATTTGGTGTGAGCTAATGGTGAACAAGTATGCTCGAGTTATATAGCAGAACAATAATACATAAAAGCAAAACAATAATGTTAAAAGCAATACAATAATGTAAAATGCAGAACAATAATACATAAAAGTAGAACAATAATGTAAAAAGCAGAACAATAATGCATAAAAGCAGAACAATAATGTAAAAAGCAGTACAATAATGTAAAACGCAGAACAATAATGTAAAATGCAGAACAATAATAATGTTAAAAGCAGAACAATAATGTAAAAAGCAGTACAATAATGTTAAAAGTAGAACAATAACGTTAAAAAGAGTACAATAATGTCAAAAGCAGAACAATTTATGTAACAAGCAGAACAATAATGTAAAAAACAGTACAATAATGTTAAAAACAGAACAATAATGTCAAAAGCAGAGCAATAATGTAAAAAGCTGTATTGAAATGTTAATTCAGATAATAAGTGAAGCTTAAACGTAAATTACACAAGTACATTTTTTAACTTTTTTTTTATTAATTGAACTTAAACATACAATTGTTAACTTATACATAAACTTCAAAATAAACATAAACATAAACTAAAATTTAAACTTAAACATAAACTAAACTTGAAAGTAAACTTAAACATAAACTTAAACTCAAACATGAACTACACTTAAACATAAACTTAACTTAAACATAAACATTACTTAAAAAGGAGAATTATTCGTCAACCATGTTGTTAGTTTCTCAATCATTGCCTCCTCAAATGGTGCTCGATTTTCCTTTACAAACAATGATTGCAGCAAATCCCAATTCTTATGATACTCTTGTATGTTCAAGCTCCTGGTTTGCAGCGCTATTTCTTGTTCCTTTGCAGCAACCTTCCTTGTTTCAACCTCCAACTTTCTGGCTTCTCTTTCAACATCTGCACTCCTACCCTCTGAATGGATCCGAAGTCTTTCATTAAATGAATTGAAACACTCAATTGTCTGACCAGCCACCCTTTTGAGCTTAGACTTCGCTTTCTTCACACCATAGGGTCGTGGGTCGACTTCACCTCCTTCACCACTGGTAGGTGGCTCGGGCATTGAGTCACTTCCATCAACTCTCGGCCTTTTACCGCTACTTCCACTTCCAGGTGAATCCACATTTTGTTGTGGATTTTTGGGGCGACCACGTGGAGGTTCCAATGTTTTTTTTAACTATGACCCTCCATTTACGAAACCTCTTCATCAAATTCCAAGCATATTCGAGGATGAACCTACCATGTTTCCTATTATGCAATAAATGAGCTTCTTTCAGAACATCATTATCGTTTTGACCACTCTTCTTTCTTGCAAGAGCTTCGTCATAAAATGAAGCCCACCTTAAAACCCGTGGAGCAAGTCTACTCCAACGACCTTTCACCATATCCGCATTTCTTGGAGCAATTTCTGTTGGGTTGGCAATTCTTCCTGCCTCGAAAGCTTCCCAAACTTTTCCCCAGAAGACGCATTTCTTTTGGCTCTTCCCAATCACCTTATTAAGAGAAGTGTTCATAAATGCTGAGATGAGATTCTCATCTTCAACATGATCCCAAACCCTCTTACCACCACAACTTGCTTCTGTAGTAGGTGGATTTTGTGATTGATTGGGTTGTGGTTGTGGTTGCTGAGATAGACTAGGTGATAGTAATTGCGAAAAGGATTGAGTTGGTTGAACAAACTCATCATAATCATCAGAATCATCACCTTCTTGGTATTGACCAACATCATCATCACCTTGTTGGTATTGACCACCATCATCATCAACATCATTGTATGGAGATGAATCTTCTTGGTATTGAGAAAATCCATAATTAGGATCAGGTTGACGATATGAAAGGTTGGCATTTTCAGATGGAGATTCATGGTAAAGGTTATCATATTGAGGAAAATAATATTGAGACTTTTCACCCCTTTGATTCGTAATTATTTGAGAGGGTTGACGATAATTTGACTGATTTTGAGAGGGTTGAGGATAATTGAGTTATTTTGAGAGGTATTTGAGCGATTTTGTTGCCTAGGCAATTGGTTTTTGGGCGGTTTTGGGGTTGATTTCTTATATAATTAGGATGATTAGGATCCATAATTATAAGAATTTTAAAATAAAAGAGCAATAGAAGAAGAGTTAATGAAATAAATTAGAACAAGTAGAAGAAATTAGTGAAGATGGAGAAAATTAAGTGTGTCCAAAATATAGAAAAATGGGTCTCTATTTGTAGAGCTTGAAAAAATAGAGCCGTTGGTTTTTTTTTTTTTTTATTTTTTAAAATATAACCGTTGCAAAATTTACAACGGTTATATTTTTAATGACCAATGGGAGCAGGCCAAGTGGAAAGGCTTGTCACGCTGCTAGCGCATGGAAGAGCGCGCTGTCAGTCTTCCTGCCAACGTCAGTCAGGCGAAATTTTTTTGGGTTTCCTCCAGCCTAAACTATGCATTTTGGCTGGCGGAAACCCAAAAAAAATTAAAGAAAGTCAGATCAGACAGTGGGTGTCACTCCCACGCATCATAGTTTCACTCGTCCCATACCATTTTTTTTCCAATCACCCCTCAATCTTTGTTTCAATCATCAATAAGAACACCCTTTTAAGATCAAGTACTTGATCTTTTTTTTTCACTCATCATTAAGTGTGCTCTTATGTCATTTAGAATACACTTTCATTTACATTATCTATGCGTTTCATATCAATATTTTGTACCATCCATGTCATTATTTTTCTCTATTTCAGGCCCCTCAAATTCTGGCGTTCATGGACCACCACCCTTCCAACTCCTCCCACCACAACCTATACCACCACACCACTCACAACCTATGCCTACTTGCTCTAGTCCTCCCCAGACTTGACTCTCCGTCTTGCCGTTGCTTTTAGCTTCTAACGTCTTTGTCCCTCCTCCCCGATATCCCGCATTTCTCTCTCCTCCATCATTGATGCTGGTGGCGTGCGTGCGTGTCGACGGAGAGCTGAGCGTCGTGGCAGAGGTCGGGTTTGAGTTCAATAAAGCAAACTCAATAAAATAGTTAGATCATGTTAGTTAAATCTATGAGAATAATTGAAATCCATAGAAAACATCAATCGATCAAGCACAAGATGACAATCTCATACTAATAAACAATGAAATTGAACCTTAAATTGTAAATTGATGGAAAAATACTAATTACAGTAGAAAATAATTGTAAAATATCAACATAAATCAAAGAGAAATGATGTCTTACTAATGATGCTAGATCCTTCTGAACCAATCGTCATATTTGGAAAAGAAAAGGGGATCGAAAATGAACGCAACGTGTGAGGGGTGGATGGAGAAAGAGAGGCTAGACGAGGTGGTCTGGTGGTGGTGGAGTATAAGAGATGGGCAGAGGGAGAAAGAGAGGCTGGAGGAGGTGGTCTGGTGGTGGTGGAGTGAGTGAGGGGTGGAGGAGGAGGTCTGGTGGTGGTGGAGAGAAAGAGGGTTGGAGAAGGTTGTTATATCTAGGGCTGTGCACAGACTAGAGTCGAATCGGAATTTAATTTGGACCAGATCGGACCGAAGATTCCAGTCTGATCCTTAACCCACAGAAATTCCCGTTTTCGAGTTTCCGGACCGGTCCAAACCCGGAAAATTTCGGTCCGGACCGGTGGACTCGAATTTCAGTTTTTTTTTAGTAAAAAAAAAAGTTTACATGTTAAAAAAAGTTTAAAAGGTAGAAAGTTAAAAATATTTATTACGTTTAGGTTTATTGTTAGTAAAATTATTAAATTTAAATATAACTAATTTATCAATATGTTTAAATCAAATAATTTTTTTTAAACAACATATAGATTCAGGTTCAACAGGTTCAAAACCGGATCAGACCGGAATCCGGAAAAATTTCGGTCCGCACCGGACCGGACCAGAGGTCCCGGTCCAAAAAAAATACAAATTCTAGTCAACCGGTTCCGGTCCAGTTCTTGACCATGTACACCCCTAGTTATATCATCACTTATGATGTAAGTGTTACACCCATAGAAAAAAATTATAAATGTGTTTTTTACGAAAATATAGCAAAACGCATTATTAATAAACTTTTTTTTGGGCCCCTTTCGGGAACCCTGTGGTAAGATGAATTTCCTTTGGGCTACCCTCGCACAGGGTTACTCACCCAAAGGCTCAACAAGCCCCAAACCCCCCTACCCCACAACAATATTAAAAATTTTCCTTCCACCAAGATTTGAACCTTGGTCTCCTATGTGGGAGATAGGAAGCCATACTATTGGACCCAAGAGTCCTTGGTGCATCATTAATAAACTGGGTTGCTAAATGCCGCCCTATTTTTTCCTACTAAAGCCTTGTATTTCGTATAAAAATACGAGGGTCTTTCCTTCTCTTTCCCCTCCATTTCCCATTCCCTCATTCATTCCCCTTCCATCCCCCCTCCATTCCTCCTTACATCTTCCATTCCCTCTCATCTTTCACTCTCTCTCTCTCATCCCTTCCCTCTTCTTCCATTTCCTTCATTGATGGACTACAAGATTTTTCAACGACTTCAAGTTTTTTGACCATCTTGTCATATCACCGGAAAATGCAAATGTAATTAAAAAAATTTCGAATAAAACTGATAAAATGTCTTGAATTTGGCGCTTCGAAAAACATAGCACGGGGGTTTACTGTAACGATTTTCAGTTTCATTCCCTATATTAGCCGATTTAATTTAGCTTAGATTAGAACATCTCAGACTAGAGTAAAATTTGCGGGAAGCTGACTTGAAATTGTTGAAAAAACGCCCAACTGTGGTCAGGCGCCTAAAATAGGCGCCCAGCCTTAGGTAGAGGCGCCTAAAATAGGCGCCCGACCTTAGGTAGAGGCGCCTAAAATAGGCGCCTCTACCTATGGTTGGGCGCCTATTTTAGGCGCCTATACCTATGGTTGGACGCCTAAAATAGGCGCCTGTACCTGTGGTTGGGCGCCTATTTTAGGCGCCTAACCACAGGTTTAGTCGTCTATGATAGATGCGTTGGCGCTTTTTCGACAATTTCAAGTCATTCTAGTCTTTTTTTTTAATTAAATAAAGTATAAAATTTTCATTAATATTAATAATGCAATAATATGGCCGGAAAAGTTGCACGTAATATGACCGGAAAGGTTGCCGGAGGTGTGGCGGCGTGATAATGTCGTTCAACCTCCTTCAATTTGTGATGAGAGAGAGTGACATGAAAATTGGTCGGAGAAGTGGCCGGAGAAGTCCTTGGGTGATGAGAGAGAGTGAGAGTGTGTGAGGAAGTATGAGAGTGGGAGAATGAAAGAGAGTTAGGATGCATGAGAGTGGGAGAGTGAGAGAGAGTGAGGGAATGGGTGTGAGTATAAATACATAAGAAGTATAAATACAGGGCGTTAGTAGGAAAAAATAGGGCGTTATTTAGCAAAACCCTTAATAAATGTACTATTTGAGAAATTAATAAAAAAAGTAAATAATATATCTTACGACTAGGGGTGCTTATCGCACGAGCCGTGCCCGAATAGCACTTGGCTTGGCTCGAGCTCGTTTAACTTTTCCCAAGCTCGACTCGTGAGCTCGACGAGCTTGGGGGAGCCGAGCTCGGCTCGAGCTCGTGATTAGTTTTTGCTGCTCGAGCTCGGCTCGTGAGCTCGACTAGGCTCGAGCTCGTTTTCATGCTCGGCTCGAACTCGGGTTCTTGACTTGTTAGCTCGGTTCGGCTCTATTTTTGGCTCGAGTTCGTTAAGAATTAAAAAAAAAACATTTGGTAAGATAAATTACATTAACGCCCTCTCACAGGGCACCTAAATACAACTACCCCAAAGCCCCCCAAACCCCCTGATGAGAATCGAACCCACAACATGTGGGTAGAAGATGAAAGGGCTTACCACCCTTCCACTCCCTCGTTAAGAATTAGTAGGCTTGTTACACTCTTTTACAACAATAAAGCTGAATTTTTCTTAATGATACGAAATTAGGGGTCATATATCCAGAATTTTTTTTTCCGAAGAAACTGAAACAAAGAATGATATTTGCCTATTTGGTTCCAGTTTCTCATTAAAAATAAAAATCAATCGAGAAACTTAATCATTCAGTTGAACATTATGAAAACTAGATCTAAATATTTAGAGCTATACCTAAAAGTTAAAATATAAAATTCTAAAATGAAAAACAAGATCTTATGTAAACTAGATCTAAAGGATTATGTACATTTATACCAAAATATTCAATGTTTAACCACCTTAATTTTGCCCAAAATATTAGACCTCCAAATCTAAAATTCAAAACATTACAACAACTTTCAATTGATTTCCATGTTCCAAAAGCTCAGAATTCATCCAGTCATGCACCAACTCAAGTAGATTCTATTGTTTCAATTGATGTAGGATCCGCATATTCCATTGTAGCTTTAACAAAAACAAAAAATAACATTACAAAAACAAATTACTGCTATGAGAGAGTTCAATTCGAGAGTGAATGAGAAAATAAAATAATAAAAAAGAGATGAAGACCATGAATTACTACTATGAGAAATACGAATTATAAAAGTGAAAAGATTATTACCTTGAACAGATGAAGACCACAAGAATTTGCGGAACAGATCTACAAAAAAAAACAATCGAAAATCATAAAGGAGATTAGAATCAAACTATATTAATGTTGAGACGAGATTAATGGTGAGCTCTCAATCAACTATGGCTGCTTTGCTATTGCTATGAGAGAGACGAAAGAATCAGAGAGTGAGAGTGAGAGTGAGAGTGAGAGTGAATGAGAAAGAGATAAGTGAGAGAGGTAGGGTTTGATAATTTGTTTATATATGACTAGTAATGAGTGAGATTAGGTTCTTTTTTATTTTTGGGCCATTTTCACTTTGGCTAATCCATAGTGTAATACTTCGTATAAGTTATTTTTTTTCTATAATTTTTAAACAAAATATTTTTTTTTTATATGAAAAAAAGTAATCGAGCCTGTTCACGAGCTTTCGAGCCGAGTTTAGTCTAGCTCAGCTCGGCTCATTAAGCTTTCGAGCCGAGCCCGAACTGTTCGCGAACAGGACAGGCTCATCATCGCCCCAACTTACGACTGCAAATGTTACATACTCAGATTTGCTTATGTACATGTTCATATTTGATGTTTAACAGTGTTGGGAGCCTTGGGAAGTACAAGGACGAGCTAGAAGTAGTACGCGTCCTAGTTAAGAACTGTACGCTAACTGGAACCACAAACGGTGCAAGAATCAAGTCATGGCCAGGGAATAAGCCAAATAAAGCTTCAACAATCATATTTGAAGATTTGGTAATGGATCATGTAAAGAATCCAATCATCATTGACCAACAATATGGCAAGAAAGAAAGTAAAGAGGTAAAAACTTTACACAGCTTGTTTTTCATTAAATCTTTTCTTGGCAAAAGATCATTTTCTTCATTTCTTGTACCACATCGACTATGCTCAATATATTATTTTTTCTTTCATGGTACTCAATTTTTTTTATCATCAATATTTTCAATCATATATTAATAAAATTTGTAAAAAGTTATTGATTTGAAAATACACATTGAATAAAGCAAATAAGAGCACACATGATCATATTTTTTCTTATATACTTCCTCTGTTCCAAAATAAGTGAAACATGTGTCTCAAAAAGCTCTCACATAAATGAGAGAAGTGTTTCACTTATTTTGGAACGGAGGAAGTATTAGTGAAAATATATCGTAATATGTTATGACTTTTTAAGGAGATAATCAAATTTCTAAAGTATTGAGAGACAGAAAATACGGAGTTCTTTTAAGCCTATGAGATGTATGGATTTCTTATCAAATTTTTTTGAAGTGTTTATTTTGTTGTTTAATGTTATTCTCAGTGTCATTACACTTGCAATAAAGAAAGTAATTTGAAAAATAAATCACAAAGGCAACAATTGAAAAACTGGACAACTAAATTTTTAATTTTTTTAAAATTAATATTGATTAATTTATTGATTTGAAGTCATATGACGTCTATAATATACACCAAAACTAAAAAATACATATTAAGTTAGATCAATCAATTTTTTTGCTATGGCAAAACCACGACTGTTGATGAGATCTAACAGTTACGAAAACCTATTTCACATTATTGTTTAATACAATAAGATGGAGCCTATCGTTTTGTAGTGATTTTGATTTAAAACTTGATTTGATTCAACTTATTATAGATGAAGAATTGACATCTGTTGTGAATCCGTACAAATCAACTTTTTCATATAAATATAATTTCGCAACTAATTTCAGCTATTACTACGAATTTCCAACTAAAGTCAGCAACTTTACCACAAATCCAAATCAACAAATTCTAATGGTACCACAAATTCAATTAAACAAATTCAGCAAAAAATCACAACAAAATGTCATCAAATTCGCAACTTTAAAAATGACTTCCACAACTAATAACAAGTTGACTCAATCGAAACTCTGGAACCCAAAATCAAGGCCCCCCAAAACCGAAAATCCAGGACCCCCAAAACCAAAAAAATAATTTAGCTTAAACCCCCTAAAAAATCAATAATCAATAATCTTTAAAATTGAGTAAGCCCGAGTTTCCCAAATGTGATCAAAAACGATATATATGTAGATCTAACTTTATCACATGCCAATTTAGTTTACCTAATATATGCAATATTTACTACATAAGAGAGATGCGATGGAGGAGATGGTGGTGTCGTGGTGGTTGGGGGCCTCGTGGCTGGTTAGAGAGAGTACCTGGCGAGCTGGGACCGCCAAAGAGTAGCTGCCCAGAGAAAAGTGGTCATTAAGGGCTGGTGGATTCGAGGGACGGTGGGCAGTGAGGGGATGGTGGGCATCAAGGGATGGTGGGCGTCAGGGCTAGTGAGCGTCGTGGTAGTCTGGTAGATGGAGGAGAGAGGGATATGGGAGTGAATGTGAGAAGGGATGGCTAAAAACAGGACTTAGGGTTTTTGTTAGGATTTATTTTATGAACAGTTAAAACTAGCACAACCCTTTTGAAAAAAAAATCTACGAATCCGAGTCCGAGTCTTGGGTTTAGATTCAGATTCGGATCCGGATCAGCATTCTCAGCACAAGATCTGGATCCGTTGGGTCTATATTTTCAGGATCCAGCGCCTGAAAAAGGATCTTGATCTATGGATCCATGTCTGTTTAATATTCATTGTCATTCCTAGTCAGGGATTGAAGATTGGTGGTAAAGGTAGGAGTTTGGCGTTGGTAACAACGATAGTTGGTGATTAATGTGGATATCGTGGAGTCTGTTGGCGAGGGTTGGTGGAGTTGTTGTGTAAAGGATATTGGTCAAAAGTATGGTGTATATGATTTTGGGGATTTTAGAATCATAGTAGAAGGCTTTGGGAAATATTTGAATTGAAAATTGGGGAAAACGGAAAGTAAAATATCATTAACCAGATACCTCAAAGAGAAACAAGGGACTTAATTACCTTTCTCTTTATCAAAAATCACATACAAACACCTTATAAGAAGGACAATAAATTTTAGGAAAATTTTAACTATAGTATTTTTCAACCTTTAAGCGGTTCCATCAAAATAATCCAACCATTTGACGTATGTAACTGTAGGTTTGGAGGTTCAAAGTTGGAATCACTTTAAAACTTTTTGTTAGTTAGGGATTTTTTTTACGGGAAACCCACCACCGGGTTAATTTAATAAATTAGAACGAGCACCAGCAACTACAACGGAAGGGAAATCATTGTCCCAAATGCGCACACCCACCTCAACAGGCTGAAAATGGGCTAACAAATGAGCAACCTTATTACCTACACGTTTAACAAAAGACCAAACAACACAATCAAAACAAGAAGCTAATTCAAAAATATCATCTAAAATAAGAATAAAAGTGCTCGTTCCAGACGCATTTCAACGCATTCCACTTTCAAGTTGTCACATTCCACTTTCACCATACGCTTTCTTTGAATCCTTGCAAGTTGAAGACCCCATCAAATAGCCATGGCTTCAGCAGTAGCCACTTCATACACCGAAAGAGAGAAAGACGACCCACATTGCAGCACCTCTCCACTATCTCCACGCATCACCACCCCCATCCCCGTACCCCAACCATCTTTGCAGCCAGCATCCGAGTTCACTTTCACCCAGTCCACCTCCGGCTGCTGCCAGATTACTTTTCTCACAGCCCTGCATTCCCCACCCCCGAATCTTCCCTTTTCTCCATCCCCTGCATAACTTCCCCCTGCACCCGCAACGCGTATTTGCACACATCTTTAGCACTGCTCCCGTCTCCCGCCATCACCCACCTATGTCGAGCCCCCCACACTGCCCACACATGCATTAAAAAAACATGCCCATTCGACTTCCCCCACCTCCTGCATCACATCCTCCCACCAATCTCCAATTGAGGCATAACGCCTCGAAGCAAACCAAGAGAAGATACTCTCATCCCAGATGGCCGAAGCCAACTTGCAGCCCAACAAAGCGTGTATTTTCTCCTCTACAGAACGTTCACACACCCCCACATTCCTCATAAATCTTTGGCACTCGACGGTTCAAGTTCTTTCGAGTGGGAAGGGCTTTGTGACAAGCCCTCCACGCAAAAATCTTCACTCTTGGCAGCATTGGAGCACTCCATATTTTTTTCCATAACTTGGTACGAACTCGAGGCATCATTGTAGCGATTGTCATAAAAAATTATGGCTTTATACGCAGATTTCACAGTATACTCACCCTTTTTTTCCAAAGCCCAAAATACCTTATCAGGAGGAAATCTATTACTAAGAGGGATTCTCAAAATCCTCTCTTGTTTGAATGGAAGGAAAATTTCAGCAATTAATCTTGTATCCCAAGTCCGCGAAATAGGGTGAATAAGGGTACTAACCTCCAAATTCTCCACATACTCTCCTTTAGGCGATATAGCCTTGTGAGTTTGAGTCTCCGGGATCCAAGGGTCCTTCCAAACTCTCACGGACTCTCCATCCCCAATTCTTCAACACAAACCTCGTCTAACCACCCATCTTGCCTCCCAATTCCTCTCTAAGTATAACTAGGATTGTTACCCAACTCCGCCTCCATCATAGAATTATTAGGGAAATAGCGAGCTTTTAGAATAGCATATAACAAAGAATCCCTATTGGACATCAATCTCCAAGTTTCCTTACCAAGTAGGGCCCAGTTAAACATTTTAAAATCACGAAAACCAAAACCTCCCTCACTCTTTGGACGACATAACTTCTTCCATGCCAACCAGTGTATCTTTCTCTCTCCACTCTTTTGACCCCACCAAAACTGAGCTACAAGGGACTTAAATTAATTGCAAAAAGAGGATGGAAACTTAAACACACTCATCGCATAAGTAGGGATAGATTGGGCTACAGCCTTTATCAGGACCTTCCTACCCGTCTTAGAAAGAATCATCCCCTTCCACCCTTGCAACTTCCTCCACAATTTCTCCTTCACTCCCCAAGTAATCACCTTCTTAGACCTCCCCACTACTGTTGGTAGCCCAAGGTATTTGTCATGAACATCAACCTTTCGGATTCCCAACTTCGCTGCCATCTCAACACGTCGTCCCTCACTCACCCCACTACTAAAAGAAACATTTATTTTTTCCAAATTCACCTTCTTCCCCGACGCTTGTTCATATGTGTCAAGCACATACATCTTTTATAACATATGCATCATGGTTAGAAGCTTTGGAAAAAATAATACAATCATCAGCAAAGAGTAAATGAGAAACAACACGGGCTTCCGGGGCAATAGTAACACCACTCAGTCCACGCGACACTTCAGCTCTCCTTATCAAATGCGAGAAAACTTCAGCACACAAAATAAAAAGGTAGGGAGATAAGGGATCTCCCTGCCTAATTCCTCTCCCAGGGATAAAGGTATCTATAGGCTTCCCATTTAAAAGCACTGAAAACGAAACAGCGCGAACACAGGCCATCACACGAGAACTCCAAGCCTCATCGAACCCAAATTTATTCAACGTAGCTTCCAAAAAATCCTACTCTACTCTATCATAAGCTTTAGACATGTCAAGCTTCAAAGCCATACAACCCCCCCCCCACTTGTTTAAAATTCTTCATATAATGGAACAGTTCGAAAGCCATAAAAATGTTATCTGTTATTAATCTTCCCGGCACAAAAGCACTCTGGTTTACAGAGATTATTTGTGACAAAAATACTTTCAACCTGTTCGCTAAAACTTTTGAGACAAGCTTATACACCACATTACACAAAGAAATCGCCCGAAAATCCCCCATTTGATCAGGTTTACTCTTTTTAGGAATAAGAGCAGTAAAAGTTTTGTTCAACTCCGGAGGAATAGGGTCACCATTTAAAATTTTCAGCACAGCAGTAGCAACAACACGACCAACAATGTGCCAATATGACTGGAAAAATTAAGGACACATACCATCGAGCCATAAGCTTTAATAGGATGCATTTGAGTCAGCGCCAGCTTCACCTCCTCTCCAGTATAAGGTTGTTGGAGTCCAACATTCCTGTCATCAGTCACACGGGCTTCGAACTCAGCAAGAGCTTGAGCAATCAAAGAAGGGTGAGCTGTAGTGAACATATATTGAAAATAGTTAACCGCTATTACACCTATGGCCTCCTGGTCTTCAACAATAACACCATTCTGATCTTTTATTCTGTGGATTGTATTTTTTCGGTTCCGTTGCGAAGCTCGTTGATGAAAATTTTTTGTATTTCGGTCTCCCTCTTTCAACCACGAAGCTCGTGATCTTTGCTTCCAAAACATCTCCTCTTGTTGGACAAGACTCGCAATTTCCCGCACTAGAGCACGTCGTTTATAAAGTTATCTTTGTGTAAGCCCCCCAATATTGAACGCCTCCAGCTGCTGCCTTTTCTTTTTTAACACCTTAGTCACGTTTCCAAACTTCATTCCACCCCACTGTTTTAGTTCCCCAGCACAAGCCGTGAGTTTGGAATTTAAATCTGAGCCCGTGATCTCCCACACCTGTGCTATAACCTGCTCACATTCATCATCACCCGCCCAGATCTGCTCGAAATGAAACGGCTTGGCCCCCAGCCCAACATGACCTTCTTGATGGGTAAAAACAAGTTTAAGGGGCGCATGGTCGGACCACTTACGGTCCAAGTTAAACAGGTGAGCCATATGGTAGCACATAAGCCAAGTATCACTAGCTAGCCAAAGCTCTATCCAACCTACTTTGAACATTGTCTTCCCCTTCCCTCCCATTGTCATTAAATTCATACCCCGAACAAGGAACCTCTCTAAACCCACAAGTGTCCACCATATCTCTAAAATTATTCATCTGCCACTCCGCCCGATCGATTCCCTCTACCTTTCATCTCATGGGAATATAGCACCTCATTAAAATCACCTATACACACCCATGTCAATTGAGACTTGGATGCTAGCTCACGTAGCAACTTCCAAGACAAATGCATATTAGTCACCTCCAGCCAACCATAAAACCCTGTCAATCTCCACTCTTCATCACCAACTCCCCCTCTGATAGTGACATCAATATGGTAGAAAGGCATTGACATCAACATCACATCTACATCCTTCCTCCACAACAATGCCAAGCCGCCAGAACGACCCCTAGCATCAACAACAAGTCCATCAAAATCACCTATCTTGATTTTAATTCTAGAAAATTCACTCACACTCAATTTCGTCTCTGATAAAAACACCAAAGACCAGGCCTCTCTCCGGATCAAATCCCGAAGACCCGCCACTACAAATGGGTTGCCCAGCCCTCTACAGTTTAGGCTAAGACAACTCATTGGGCCTGGCGGGGTTTGGTTCTCCCAACCTCCGCCACCATGCCACTAGGTTCAATGCCATTCTCAAGCACAATTTTCTTAAGGCCAACGTTTCCTCCTTCATCCCCATCCACACTCTCCCTACTCCTTTTTTCGAGTTTATGGCTCACCATCGAATTATCAAAGCCAAGCTTCCCCACCTCCCTCGCCATCTTTCTCCATTTTTTCCTGCTTGTAGGCCCTATACTATCGTATGAGCTCCCACCCTGCTTACTGTTAAATCTTTTTCTTCTTTCTCCCCACTCAACTGATCCCCATGTTCCTTTATACCCTTACCACTCTCGGTAACATGAACATCATCCTCTTCCACATTACTCCCCTCTATTTCCCCATCTTCATACCCTCACCCTTTTTCTCCTCCGACACACTCCCAGCAGCCCCTATACCCCCATCTATTACCCCCGCACTCTCTTTTTCCTTTGACTTACTCCCAACATTCCCTACACATGTGTCCACCATTTTCTCCTTCCCCCTCTCATCAGCATCTTTCGCACCCTCCTCCCTACTAGCGTTTCCCAGCACTACAACCTGATTTGAAGGAGATTTTGATACAAATAGGGCCTTTCGGCACGCCTTGATCGAGTCGTACTCCTCCATTAGTTTCTTCTTACCTTTCTGTGGAGAAGCTTTAAGCCAAGCTTCCCACCCAAAACTCGACCCTTGTTCATCGTAGCCTTCATTAGAGCAGTCCTTTTCGCTATGACCCATTATACCACAAAGGAAACAGAAAAAAGGAAGTCTTTCATATTGGAACGTCACACGGATTTCACTTCCATCCTTGCCTTTAATGCGTTGAGCACTTGAGCTCTCCTTAATGGCATTGAGATGTCAAGCATTATTTTAACTCGGCGGAAAGAATCAAGCCCCAAATCATCCGGTTCCAACTCCATAATATAGCCAAAATTCGCAACAATAGCCCTAACATCCATATCTGACCTACAATTGAAAGGAAGAATTTTCACTCTCACCCAGAAGGGAGAGTGTGTAAGGAACTTCATTAGGCTGTTCGTGCCCCGATATTTCGTTCACAACCAACAGCTTTTGCTCGAAACACCATGGCCTCCCCGCCATAACTTTCTCCTTATCCCTCCAATGGAAAAATTGTAACACAAATAAGTTCACACCAATAAATCGGATCACAATCTTCTGTGCCACTCCCCAAACCTATGTCATGGTCCTCTTAAACGCATCAACATTAAACGGGCGGTTCGTCACCAAAGGTCCTACAATCATCAGGGAAACCCTAGCGGTGGTTTCGTTCGTAGTACTATTCGTCAAGTCCACAATCTCGTGATCTTCATTATCTAATGACAAATTATTGCTTCGAAGTGCTAAATCATCAGCCATGATGGCTGGATTTTGTAGGGAACCAGAACATTGTAATGGAAAAATGTACGACAATGGAATTAGAATTGTTGCGACGCGTATAAGAAGTATTGTTTTAGAAGCGATATCGCCCAAATGCGGGTGCATCAGATGCTGGCGTCACCCCCCCTAAGATTCAATATAACAAATCTCGTCTGGTGCTTAGTCACAAAGGAAAGCTTGGAACTCGTACCCTCATAATTTAGTGGAAAAGTATTTTGGAAAAATCATCTACTGAATGTAAGAAGAAGAGGTAAGAAAACTTTTGTTATGAAATATTCAATTAACAAGCCAAGGAAAAACAAACAATAACAACGCACATATTTACGTGGTTCACTAACAACGCGATAACTATCTTCACAGGTAGAGGAGAAACTTAATTGAACTGATTTTATTATCTCTAAGGAGAGGAAGTATATAATACACGGAGGCAAAAAATGATTAGAAGGTGATACCCCAGTGCTTGGTCATTCGAACAAACTGATAACATATTCATCACATTCCAACAACTTTTATAACCTTGGCTCTGAAGGTTTAAGACCTGGTCCTGAAGGAGAGTTTGGGGGGAGTGGGGCTAAATATTGAAAAACAATTACTAAATTGATCGACAGTTACAAAATCTCGTCGATGATATAAATTAAATTGAGCAAATATATTACAGACGAGACTCATTAAATATGGACTGTAAAAAAGATGACAATCCAAAAAGGCAACAACACAACATCACAATTCAAAGAGTACATAAAATCAGTTTGCATTTTGTTTTGAATCTAAACCACTTTTTCTTTAAACCAAGTAAAACTCTTCGAGTTCTTTTATATAAGACAGTAGATTTTTCTACTTTACAAAAGGTTTTCTAGATGTAGATTAAGTAAAACACTTCCAAATTCTCCCATATGGGATAAGGGATTTTTCCACTTTATCATTATAGGACATTGATTAACATATTTTACCAGCTTAATTTAGAATATTAGCTCTTACTTTTTTGAAATTAGAATATTAGCTCTTACTCAATGTCAGACTAATAGTTCTTAATTCATAAAATTAGCACTATAACTGAGATAGAGGTGCAATAAATTGAATTGATATTAAAAATATCAATTAAAGCTATTAAATATGTGAGACACCTCGATATTTTTTATGAATGCACAAAATTACATAGATATTAAACTGTAAGGAAAACTAAATCATATACTCCCTCCGTCCTGAAATATAAGTCCTGATTATGTTTTTACACGGGAATTAAGGTAAGTGAAATCTTATTTTATTTGGATAAATAGATTCATTTTTATTGGGAGACACTTACATTTTGTTTTTTTTTTAACAAAAAATAAAAACTGAACATTTAATGTTGCACGGTTTAATGTGTAGAGAAGTTCAATGGGGTAAAAGATTCCATTTTGTCATTAATAATGGTGCATTGGGAGCTGAAATTATGAGGATATTTTGGAAATTAAATTATTTTCATGAGGGTATATTAGACATAATTATTGATTGAAAATAGAAATAATACTTATATTTTGAGACACGTTATAAGGAAACAATACTTATGAGTACAATTCTTAAAAAATCATTGCTTTCAAGTTTCATCAGGCCATGGCGCTTAGGTAATTGTAACCCTTAATAGCTACGAAATTTTGGGGAGACTTAATAATTCTATAATTGAAAATTGCAGGCATCTCATGTGAAGATCAGTGATGTGCACTTCAAGAATATAAGGGGAACCTCAGCAACAACTGAGGTGGTCACTTTTGCATGCAGCCCTGCATTGCCTTGTGAAGGTATTGAGGTTGCAGATATTAACCTTACCTTTGATGGAAAAGCAGTCTTGCATAAAAAGGTTCTTGATAGTGCCCTTGGTATGGTAACAAATTGCCTAAATGCCAAAGTTGTCTTCACTGGGAAACATAATGGTATTAGCTGCAAATAATGCACTTTTTGTATGTAATCTGGACATCTTTTTCTTTAGTGGCCAACAAAGAGAGACGGAGAGAAAAGTTTAATAAAACATATATAGAAACAAACAGATTGAACACCAGATAAGAAGTATTTTATTTCTTTTTTGGTGATGAAAGTTGCCTAATTCGAGCTTGTTATACCTATGGCTATGAGAAGTGTATCATTGTTTAGGATAAAGTGATTTAGTAGAGAATGACTTGTACATCATTTAGATATCTTTTTAAGAAGAAAAGTTCTTGTACATTATATAAGCTAATGAGCTATATTTTCTTGATCTTTCATTACTAGTGTGCTTTTGTTCATAATGTAAGCTAATGAGCTTTATTTGTTAGTAATGTCTCAGTATTATATTGCTCAAGTACTGTTGGAAAACTATACGAGTAATCTATCATCTATGTTTTTTCTTTAATATATACATTGTCTTTTACACTTGTCAATTTGAACTTTTGAACATTAATATCTTTGATTATGGATAAGTAGAAGTACAAAAAGTTGAAATTCTGAAAATATATATGTGAAGAGTTATTTAACAAGATCCTACATGATTATTTTCTTTTCTTCCTATATATGTGACACAAATTAAGATGGCGAAAGTGAAGCATGTGGATAGTGTTAAAGTTCAAAAATTATGTAGATTAAAAGAAACAGATGAAGTACTAATTAATCTTAAATTGGGATTATTTTGTTTCTCTAACATAAAATATCCCTTAATTGTGTGGAATGTGAAGGGGGGGGTCAACAACCAGGAGAAGCAAAAGGATGTCAAGAAAATTATTGGCATGAATAATGTTGCGTTGGTTAGCCGATGCCTTTACCAAACACTATTTAGTGGCTGGTGCTTCACATCTAATTCTGCATATCATAATGGTGGAGGAGTTGTACTAGCAAGGAATCCAAAAAGCTAAGTTTGAATGTGAGTATTTTATCATATTCAAGCCAGTTTATGTATTGTGTAGTAGCTAGCTCCTTTAAGTAGTGTTAGCCCTTTATATTGCTCTTTCCTATATGCTTCAAATGACAGCAATGAAAGAGATATAGTCTGGAAAGTTATGGAGGTATTGGCTACACTACTACAAAATCATTGATTTGCGTCGGACTCCAGACCCCCATTTGCGTCACACATGGGTTCGACGGCACAGGTCTCGACGCAGATAGTTTGACATAATCTGCGTCGGATAAGGACACGACGCAGATGATAGCTATTTGCGTCGGATGGCAAGCTGAGTGCGACGCAGATGAGCAGCGTTTGCGTCACATGTAACACGAAGTCCGACGCAAATCAACCATTTTTTTTTAAAAAAAGTCTATGTGTGTCACATGTAACACAAAGTCCGACGCAAATTGGTTAATTTTTGTTAAAAAAAATAAACTCACTTATCTAGGCATACAGGAACGAAATACAACAAGAATGAAATCTGAATTGAAAACACCAAGAGATTGAACCTAAAAAAATTGAACCTAATTCTTCTAACATACAAAAAAAAAAAACAGAATCAGATTTAAAATACAAAAAAACTGAATCAGATCTAAAATACAAAAAAACAGAATCAGATCGAACTAATTCTAAAAAAATTGAACCTAAAAAAAAAATCAGATCTAACAAAAAAAAAATGAACCTAATTCTTCTTCCTCATTCTTCTTCTTCCTGTGAATCAGATCGACACAAAAACCATTTTGCGAATTTCGGTAGAACACGAGATCTGTATTGTATCAGGTTCAAGTTGAAAGCCTTGAATCCCCTGCAAAACACGAGAGAAGAAAAAGAAAGAAAAATTATGGTCGATCATGATGATTTACAGCTCAAATCAAGTAAAAATTTCACAAATTTGCTCAAGAATTATGCATATTGTAACTCACACATCATCAACTCTCAAAAAAATCAACCAGATCTTCAATCTTCAACTAAAAGACTCTGGAATCCGATCAAAAATTTTAAATTCATCGCTAAAAAAATCAAATCAATGTACTTCATTTCAGCTAAACCTCTACTGAATTATTGAAGAAAAAACAAAATCAGTCAAAAAATTTACCAGAATTAAAATTGAAAAAATTATTGTGCTAGATCTTCGGCGATCTCAAAGGAGTAGCTGAGTAGATCTTCATTCTCCGAAGTTTTCTCTTTCGTTCACTGTTCATCATCTAGAATTTCTTTTTCTCTCTCTGGAAGTCGGAGAGTGAGACTGAAAGTCGCCAGCGTTGTATTTGCAGAATTCGTCATCCATAATCTTCAAGAACAAACGGGTTGATGAGAGTTGAGAGAGATGAGAGTTGAGTTGAGAGAAATTAGGTTAGAGATGGAAAACGGCCGAGAGGCAAATTGGGAATTAAAGTGGGCATTTTATATGGTGAGCTTATCTGCGTCGCACACATATCCCACGCGACGCAATTTTCATTTTTTTTTAAGTCATCCGCTTTTAGACGAAACGATTTGCGTCGTATCCCCCAAGCATGCGACGCAAATCATGGGATCCAGCCATCTGCGTCGCACTATAGCTATGTTTGACGCAAATCATGTTTGTCATCTGCGTCGCGTTATCAACCCCGTTCGACGCAAATGACCCTACCACCCATCTGCTGTCATTTTGTGCGTCGCACTTTCTCTAATGTGCGACGCAAATAGGCTATTTGCGTTAGTGCTTCTAGCATGCGACGCACATAGACTGACGCAAATTTGCATTTTTCTACTAGTGCTAGTAAGATTAGAGGGCTATGGATGATTGTAGAAGATTTTAATTGTGTTTTGCTGCATAAAGAGAGAATTGGGTCTATTATAAGGCCTCAAAAAAACGTAGGGCTAGCTTCAAGAATGTATGACATGTAAGATATTTTGGGGTAATAATGTAGAAAGATTAAACAATAAATAAGTGGATATAAAGTGTTGCTCACATCTAAACACTAAACACCCCGACCCATACGGAGTCGAGTATATTGTCACCAATGCGCATCCAGGGCCAACAACTGTCCTCAATAACCAACACAAGTTCTTCCGGTGCATTTTGTCCTCACTCATGCGCACCCTGAGAAACTTCCCAGGAGGTCACCCATCCCTAGACTACTCCCAGCCAAGCACGCTTAACTGTGGAGTAACTAAGGATATGAGCTCCCCAAAAGAAAGATGCATCTTGTTGGAATGAGTAGCCTGCTAAATCCCTTTAAAGCAATCATGAGGGGTATTACATACACCCCCACTTGAGAACAGCATCGCCCGAGGACTCCACATATTCGGCCACAACGACCTGTGGGTCGCCCCAGCCTGGAAACTGATCGCCGGAGGCTCCAGATATTCGGTCTGACGAACTCTGGGTCGCTCCTTATGACAATGCAGCCCCATAATCCTCCCCCACTAGGCGCCTGAGGACTCCTAATATTCGGCCTAATAGCCTTAGGGTCGCCCCAACACGCGGTCGCAGAGTTGCTCTGATACCATTTGTAACACCCCGACCCATACGGAGTCGAGTATATTGTCACCAATGCGCATCCAGGGCCAACAACTGTCCTCAATAACCAACACAAGTTCTTCCGGCGCATTTTGTCCTCACTCATGCGCACCCTGAGAAAACTTCCCAGGAGGTCACCCATCCCTAGACTACTCCCAGCCAAGCACGCTTAACTGTGGAGTAACAAAGGATATGAGCTCCCTAAAAGAAAGATGCATCTTGTTGGAATGAGTAGCCTACATGTTTTGTCCTAGCGTGAAAAACAGGATTTTCGCTAAACGTATCGCAGACTTATTATCACAGGCTAACTTGATTCCCCGATCAATTGGTTGATGCAGATCCTTGAGTAATTGCGTCACCCACACACATTCTTGTGTTGCCATAGCCGTTGCTCGATATTCTGCTTCTGTACTTGACAATGACACTGTTGGTCGTCTCTTGCTACACCAAGAGATTGCTCCAGAACCCAGATTGAACACATACCCAGTAGTCGACCGACGTGTGTCAAGATCACCAGCATAGTCAGCATCACTGTATCCGACAACTTCAAACCCTTTATCATTGTTGTATTGGATTCCATAGTCAATGATCCCTTTCACGTACCTTAATATCCGTCGTACTGCCTCTAGGTGATGTTTCATCGGTTTTTGCATAAACCGACTAATCACACTCACTGCATATGCAATATCTGGTCTGGTTAACGTAAGATAGATAAGACTTCCCACCAATTGTCTATACATTGTCACATCTTCTAGATCTTTGCCTTCGACTGAACATAACCTTGCATTAACCTCCATTGGAGTTGACATAGACTTGCAATCGACCATCCCATATTTTTCTAGAAGATCACGGGCATATTTCTGTTGGCATATAAATATTCCATCCGTAGTCTGCTCCACTTCAAGACCAAGAAAATGTTTTAATTCTCCAAGCTCCTTCATTTGGAATCGTACTGAAAGATTAGCTCTTGTTTGTTGAATCTCCTCTTCAAAATCTTCTGTGATGATAAGATCATCCACATATACAAGAACTATTGCCAACTTTCCATCTCGAGCTTTAACAAATAAGCTCGAATCAGCTGGTGCTATAGAATAACCACTCTGTAACAGAAACTCCGCCATCTTTCCATACCAGGCACGTGGTGCCTGCATCAAGCAATAAAGCGACTTCTTCAACTTGCATACATAGTGTGGAGAAGACTGACTCTCGAACCCCTTAGGTTGATCCATGTAGATGTCTCTATCCAACTCACCATGTAGAGATGCATTTTTGACGTCCATCTGCCAGAGCTTCCAAGAATTACTAGCTGCAGTGCAAGTAAAACACGAACTGTAGTGATCTTGGCAACTGGACTAAACGTTTCATCGTAGTCTAGCCCATATTGCTGAGAAAATCCTCGAGCTACAAGTCGTGCCTTGTACCTTTCAATTGTACCATCAGGTATAGTCTTCACTTTGTATACCCAATTGCAAGAAATAGGTTGAACTTCTCGAGGCTTTGGTACTAACTCCCAAGTCTCGTTCTGATGCAGAGCTTCAATTTCTTCTTCCATGGCTTTTCTCCAATCTTTGCTTCGAGCCGCCTCATCATAGCTACTTGGCTCTTTTACATCCTCAACCATTGCAGCATTTGCATATCTTGGATTTGGCTTTCTCTGCCTTGTAGACCTGCGTAGTGCTGGGTGAGGTTCTTCTTCTTCAAAATCTTCAGTTTGACTTGGCCTTTCTTCTTCAGTATTTCAATGATGTGCACTTGTTTGCCATGGACTTTTCTCTCTTTATGTTGATGTAGGTTGAGAAAACGGCTGAGAGGCAAATTGGGAATTAAAGTGGGCATTTTATATGGTGAGCTTATCTGCGTTGCACACATATCCCACGCGACGCAATTTTCATTTTTTTTTTAAGTCATCCGCTTTTAGACGAAATGATTTGCGTCGCATCCCCCAAGCATGCGACGCAAATCATGGGATCCAGCCATCTGCGTCGCACTATAGCTATGTTTGACGCAAATCATGTTTGTCATTTGCGTCGCGTTATCAACCCTGTTCGACGCAAATGACCGTACCACCCATCTGCTGTCATTTTGTGCGTCGCACTTTCTCTAATGTGCAACGCAAATAGGTTATTTGCGTCAGTGCTTCTAGCATGCGACGCACATAGACTGACGCAAATTTGTATTTTTCTACTAGTGCTAGTAAGATTAGAGGGCTATGGATGATTGTAGAAGATTTTAATTGTGTTTTGCTGTGTAAAGAGAAAATTGGGTCTATTGTAAGGCCTCAAGAAACCGTAGGGCTAGCTTCAAGATTGTATGACATGTAAGATATTTTGGGGTAATAATGTGGAAAGATTAAACAATAAATAAGTGGATATAAAGTGTTGCTCACATCTAAACACTAAACACACTTATATTATTTAGTGATATAACACTCTTACATGATATTGATAAACTCACTCTTTAACAATTTCTCTCCACTCACTACTAGCTCCCGTAATAATACTACTTCACAAGACTGGGCACACTTCAACAAAGCCAATACCTCACCTATTTATACTACTCCAATACACTATTGATTTTGCAGCTTTCACATTGTACAGTGATTTACTTGTCAGAGTCTTTGAGCTATGCTCCTAGAGGGTGGTAATAGGTGGCTTGCAATTTTCATCCAAGCATTAAATTCACAGCAGCAAATTTTTACCAACAAAGGAGAGAGAGTGGACAGTGCTTTTTGTTTAACACTCCCCCTCAACGACCACTCGCTCTCAGAGTTAGTGTAGAGGTCACACTAAGTAGTTTTCGAAACTTTTCGAACTTTGGTCTCCAAGACCTTTTGTGAATATATCTGCAACTTGGTCCTCCGTGTTCACTTGCTCAAGTTCAATTTCACCTTGTAGAACCTTCTCTCGGAAAAAATGATAATGTACCTCCACATGTTTTGTCCTAGCGTGAAAAACAGGATTTCCGCTAAACGTATCGCAGACTTATTATCACAGGCTAACTTGATTCCCCGATCAATTGGTTGATGCAGATCCTTGAGTCATTGCGTCAACCACACACATTCTTGTGTTGCCATAGCCATTGCTCGATATTCTGCTTCTGTACTTGACAATGACATTGTTGGTCGTCTCTTGCTACACCAAGAGATTGCTCCAGAACCCAGATTGAACACATACCCAGTAGTCGACCGACGTGTGTCAAGATCACCAGCATAGTCACAGTATCCGACAACTTCAAACCCTTTATCATTGCGGTATAGGATTCCATAGTCAATGATCCCTTTCACGTACCTTAATATCCGTCGTACTGCCTCTAGGTGATGTTTCATCGGTTTTTGCATAAACCGACTAATCACACTCACTGCATATGCAATATCTGGTCTGGTTAACGTAAGATAGATAAGACTTCCCACCAATTGTCTATACATTGTCACATCTTCTAGATCTTTGCCTTCGACTGAACATAACCTTGCATTAACCTCCATTGGAGTTGACATAGACTTGCAATCGACCATCCCATATTTTTCTAGAAGATCACGGGCATATTTCTGTTGGCATATAAATATTCCATCCGTAGTCTGCTCCACTTCAAGACCAAGAAAATGTTTTAATTGTCCAAGCTCCTTCATTTGGAATCGTACTGAAAGATTAGCTCTTGTTTGTTGAATCTCCTCTTCAAAATCTTCTGTGATGATAAGATCATCCACATATACAAGAACTATTGCCAACTTTCCATCTCGAGCTTTAACAAATAAGCTCGAATCAGCTGGTGCTATATAATAACCACTCTGTAACAGAAACTCCGCCATCTTTCCATACCAGGCACGTGGTGCCTGCATCAAGCAATAAAGCGACTTCTTCAACTTGCATACATAGTGTGGATAAGACTGACTCTCGAACCCCTTAGGTTGATCCATGTAGATGTCTCTATCCAACTCACCATGTAGAGATGCATTTTTGACGTCCATCTGCCAGAGCTTCCAAGAATTACTAGCTGCAGTGCTAGTAAAACACGAACTGTAGTGATCTTGGCAACTGGACTAAACGTTTCATCGTAGTCTAGCTCATATTCCTGAGAAAATCCTCGAGCTACAAGTCGTGCCTTGTACCTTTCAATTGTACCATCAGGTCTAGTCTTTACTTTGTATACCCAATTGCATGAAATAGGTTGAACTTCTCGAGGCTTTGGTACTAACTCCCAAGTCTCGTTCTGATGCAGAGCTTCAATTTCTTCTTCCATGCCTTTTCTCCAATCTTTGCTTCGAGCCGCCTCATCATAGCTACTTGGCTCTTTTACATCCTCAACCATTGCAGCATTTGCATATCTTGGATTTGGCTTTCTCTGCCTTGTAGACCTGCGTAGTGCTGGGTGAGGTTCTTCTTCTTCAAAATCTTCAGTTTGACTTGGCCTTTCTTCTTCAGTATTTTTATGATGTGCACATGTTTGCCATGGACTTTTCTCTCTTTCTGTTGAGGTAGGTTCAGGTATCTCAATCTCAATACTACCACCATCTTGACTAGACTTGCCTTCATCTTTCTCATCTATCTTTTCTTGAAGTTTTTCCTCGATCTCCTTTGAGTCTGGCAGTAATATAGCTTGTGGTGACCACCAAGATGATGCTTCATCAAACACCACATGACACGTGACATTTATCAGTTGTTGGATCACAACATCTCCAACCTTTCCTCTGATCATCGTATCCCACAAAGATACAACGAATAGCCTTTTTATCAAACTTGCTACGCATATGTTCAGGAACAAAGACGTAACAAACACATCCGAAAACTCGAAAATGGCTCACTGTTGGCTTCATCTTTCTTAGCTTCTCAAATGGTGAGACAAAATCTAGTCTCGCCTGAGGTAATCGATTTGTCACATGTGTCGCTGTTTTCATACACTCAACCCAAAAACGTGGTGGTACGTTCTTGGCGTGCAACATACTCCTGCATGTCTCAGCAAGGTGCCGATTCTTTCTTTCAGCTACTCCATTTTGCTGTGGAGTATTTGGACAAGTGAGTTGGCGTCGGATCTTGCAATCTTGCAAGTATTGGGAGAATTCTCTGGATGTATACTCTCCTCCGTTGTCGGCGTAGACAATGAATTTTGCCGCCAACTTCTTTTTCTACTATTTCCTTAAACAGCCTAAACTTGCCAAATGCTTCTGATTTCTCCTTCATGAAATCGACCCAAACATACCTTGAAAAATCGGCAATGACAGTGATCATGTAGCGTAAGCCATTCACTGAATGTTGCTTTACTGGACCAAACACATCTGAGTGAACCAACTCCAAAGGTTCCTTCGATTTGAACTTTGAATCATCATACAAAAGTTGATGTGCTTTACTAAATTGACATCCAGCGCAAACTATATCTTCCTTGACATCTAGTTGAGGAAGACCCTTGAGCATCGACTTCTTCATCATCACCTTGAGCTTGTTGTAGCTCACGTGACCCAAGCGTGCATGCCATAAATCAGCTGTCTTATTTTTCCTCGCCTTGTCTACATATGTCGTTTGAGCAGACATTACATAGACTGATTCAAGACGTCGTCCCTCCAAGATAGGAGAAGAATTTCCTTCCATCGTCATGTACACCTTCACGTCACGAGGACCGAAAACAGCATGGTTTCCGGATGCCGTCAGTTGTGAAACTGACAACAGGTTCTTTGTCATACCAGGAACATGGTAGACATTATCCAGCTGAACTTGCTTATTGCTAAATCGCGGAATCACCACTGCTTTGCCAATATGGGTAATTAGTAACTCTGAGTTGTTTGCAGTTATCACAACTCGACCACGCTTGTACTCAGACATGCTCAGAAATTTCTCATTGTCTCCAGTCATGTGATTGGAGCAACCAGAATCGATGATCCAATCATCTTTATAATTGATCATCTTATCGTTGACTACGACAAGTGCAGCTTCCTTTGGCTCCGTGCTGCTGCGTGACACTACCTCCATGTCGAAGATATGTTCCTCTTCAATTGCGTAGGATGCTTGTGCATCCCACTCGACTTCACTTCGGCTTTCATGCTCCACCGAAGTTGCAGCATTCCCTTCTGCTGGTTTAGACCAACAGTCTCGAGCATAGTGTCCCTTCTTCTTGCAGTTATAACACACGACATCTCGTCGTGTTTGATTTTTCTCATCCTTCTCGTCTTGTTGTCGATCTTATCGAGCTCCCCTCGACGGAAGCCACCTCTACGTTGTCCTTTTCTGAATCCTCCTGACTGTTTGTTTGACTTACCAGGTTGATTAGTCGACTCGCCTGTCTTATCACCTCCTTTATTTGACTTCTTGTTACCAAAAAGAGCTTTCTCTTCATCCTTGACGGAGACTCCAGACATCTGATTTTCCAGAGCCTCCTGGTTGGCTAACACATTCTCGAACTCAATTAGAGATGGTTGTGTAGCCCAACCTCGGATCGCCGTGACAAGACTACTATATCCAGGCTTTAAGCCACAAACAATAATCCTGCGCATCCTCGTCTCTATGATGGGATTTTCAGGATCTAACTTTGTGATTTGCTCACACAAAGTTTTAACTTTGGTGAAATACTGGTTCACAGTCATGTTGTTCTGCTGGATCGACAACAACTCATTCTCGAGAAGCTGAAGTTGAGCATCGTTCTTCTTAGAGAACAAAGTTGCAAAGGTGTCCCACGCCTCCTTGGGTGTCTTCGCATCCTTGATGCGGTATAACAACTCGTCCTCAACGCTTGCTGCTAGCACGTACATGGCTCTTCCGGCCCTAATCTTCCACTTCTTTAATTTAACTCTTCTGGATCGGTCGGTATTGTAGCTTCACTACCACCGATTATACCCCAAAGATCTTGTCCCAACAAATAGAATTGCATACGTGTGCTCCACGTACTGTAATTTCCATTGTTGAGTTTATCAATATTACTAGATGAACTAGCAATATCCGTCATTTGTGACTTGGTGTTGCCTGGAAATACACAAGTAAGCTTGGTCCCCGACCAACAAGCTTCACAGTCCCGGACTGTACACCAATGGAAAATCACCTCGCAATACGGTCCCCGACCGTTAAGATAACCAAAAATATTTTTGACTATACCGCTGCGATATATCGGTCTCCGACCGATAATTTGCCAAAAATGGTCCCAAAAAATTTAACGTAACGTATGGCTCTTGATACCAATTGTAAGATGTTTTGGGGTAATAATGTGGAAAGATTAAACAATAAATAAGTGGATATAAAGTGTTGTTCACATCTAAACACTAAACACACTTATATTATTTAGTGATATAACACTCTTACATGAAATTGATAAACTCACTCTTTAACAATTTCTCTCCACTCACAACTAGCTCCCGTAATAATACTACTACTTGATATTACTACTTCACAAGGTTGGGCACACTTCAACAAAGCCAATACCTCACCTATTTATACTACTCCAATACACTATTGATTTTGCAGCTGTCACATTGTACAGTGCTTTTCTTGTCAAAGTCTTTGAGCTATGCTCCTAGAGGGTGGTAATAGGTGGCTTGAAATTTTCATCCAAGCATTATCTTCACAGCAGCAAATTTTTACCAACAAAGGAGAGAGAGTGGACGGTGCTTTTTATTTAACATGACAAAGTGTGGAATGTAAGATATGAGTTGCACTGCCTGTCTGTTCACCTGGAACGATAAGCAGCTAAGAGAGCATAGAATGTTTTGTAAATTGGATAGAGCAATGATAAATCAAGAATGGCTTGATGCTTTTCCTAGTGCAGTGGCTCACTTCATGTCTGAAGGGTAATTCGACCATTGTCCAATCATCATTGTTGTTTATCCTGCTATTAATCCTGGCAAGCACCCTTTCAAATACTTTCACATGGGGAGTACTGCTCCAGATTTTAGATCTATAATTGAAGATCACAGGATTTGAGGGTGTCCCATATATAAGGTGGTTAGTAAGCTGAAGATATAGTAAAGAAAGCCTTGAAAAAGATGAATATTGAAGGGTTCTTTGATCTGGATAGTAGTGATACTTAGGCTTACATATATATGCTTCAATGTTAGGCTGCCTTGCAGGAGAAATCCAGGAAGTTGGAGCTCCAGATTGCAGAGTCTTTAGATGTTGCTGAATACAGAAGAGTACTAATCCTTTCTTGCTCAAAAGGCAAAGTTACATTGGTGTAAAGAGGGGGATGAGAATTCAGCTTTATTTCATCAATCTGTTAGAGCAAGAAGGTTGAAAAACATTGTATATGCCATTAATGATGTAAAATAGAAATCGGCATTTGGAGGATGTGAATGAAGCTTTTTTAGAGTATTATTGTAGACA
Organism: Beta corolliflora; assembly: GCA_947648045.1. Lineage (NCBI taxonomy): Eukaryota > Viridiplantae > Streptophyta > Magnoliopsida > Caryophyllales > Amaranthaceae > Beta > Beta corolliflora. The sequence continues at coordinate 4,495,751 of CANSZD010002940.1, read as the reverse complement.
CAAAATCGTGTCTCCCCATTGAGTACCCAATAATGAAACATATCATCGTCTTATTTAGTCTGGTTCAAAGGAAGAACAATCAAACGAGTTAAGCCCAAAAGACTATTTATCAAATCCAAGCCCAATTTTAAGGCCAAATAATTATTCTTGATAATTAATTGTATTTTTAGAATTTTAAATTTTAATATTAATTATTCTCGATAATTAATTTTTAAAGGATATTCGAAATATCATATTTTTATTTCTCAAGATAGCTAATTTTGGATTTTAAAGGATAAGTTTCATCAAAAGATAAAAAAAAAGCATCTTAAAATAATAAAAAACTATCAGATTAACGTTGCGTCTGATGCAACATATTGCGCACACGTAACATCGATGTCGTATACAAAAACGAAAAACACAAAGCCAATGCGCGTGACGCACAAGCCATGCGCCTAGCGCATGGTCTGTGCGCCTAGGTCACGAGCAATGCATTAGACGCACAACTTCATTTTATATTTTCGCGTCGTTTTTGGTTTTTTTGCCTATAAATAGGTGTGCTTTCTTCAAACGTTTTAAATACTCTTTTCCCACGACTTAAACACTTCCTAATAAACTTACAACACATAATAAAAAACATTGTTTTTACATTCAAACACACATTGAAACTATATCCAAACTCCATTGATATGCATTCAAGCTTCAAGATTGCTCCTCCTGCAGACTGTTATACAAGACTCAGTCGATAATGGTATAATTTTTTAGGGTCAACTCCAATTTAATTCCTTTTTTACTAACAATTCACTTGTCGTAATAATATAGATCTTGAAGGAATTAACATTATTCTGTATATTCTTCTCAAATCTTCTCTTTTTATTTATTTCTTTTATATATTATATGATATTCATATGCATGTTGTATGATTTAATGTTTTCATCACCGCACTTATTTATTATTGTTAATCAAAGACCTAAACAAATGTTCTAATGCTAAATTCAGATAATTTGGACAATTGGATTAGGTTTCCAGTAATTTGATTGCATAATAACATGTCACCAAAAATTAGTCGTTTGTGTGATTAATGAACTAACATAGATTAATTTATACATTGCATTAACATATTACATGGTTATTTAATTGCATTAATATAGACATGAATCGATATAAAGTAGAAGCCAACAATGGGCGAATTTGATCTTTAATCTTATTTGTACCCTCACCCCTGCACTCAATTTTTGGTTCAATGACCAACAATGGAGTAATAACAATGAAATTTACATTGGATAAGTCCCTATATTGTCCCTACGATTTCCCAATATCCAATTAAGTTTATGAATCTTCCTTTAAAGACTTGTTGGCGACTTCAAAACGTTTTTTCAATAAAACCTTTACAATGAGTTAGCCAAATGCGTGCGCAGTTTCTCGTTGTTATTATTACGTATTCTAACTTTCTATACTACGAAATTCTCACTATTTTTAAAAAATCATAAACTTAGTTTTTCCTAAATGAGCAAAGTCTTTTTTGAATTTTTGCAATTGAACAAACGTTTTTTGCTCACATTGTTAAAATAGCCACTTTTTTTGCTCATTATTTTCATCAAATGTGCTAAGTTTCTTTCTCATTTGAGATAATGAGTAAATACTTTCTACTCATTTTCTCAAATGAGCAAACAATTAGACTAATTTTTACAAATGAGAAAAATGGTATTTGCTCATTCATTCTCTTGATTTGAAAAAGAGAAAGAGACACCGAGCGATTTGAAAGAAATTGAGGTGTATTGTAAGCAATTAGTTGAATAAGGAAGAAGATGAGTGTAAATACTAATATGCTCCTGATTTTTTTAATTTATTACAAAAATTTCCCTAGGTGTACCATGAGCATGGTAAATCCAAGTGTACCATGTGTGGACTCTATGCACTTAAGGATGAAGATATGGAGTCACATTTTCCCAAGAATAAGACACTAACTTATGTTTGATATGAAAGAAAGGGAGATTATGAAAAGCTACTTTTTGTTTTGAGGGGGCAAAGCTTTTAATGATATTATATCAAGTCGATTTCCGCCAAAGCTAACACAATTTGGGGAAACGAATCAAGCCATACACTTTCTGTGTCCATACCAATGTTCCATCTAGCAATCAAATGGGCACCAATATTCCCCGTTCTTTTAACATGAACAAAAGATAAAGAAGTAAAAGAAGAAATAGCACGCTTAATTCATCGCATCATAGAAGAGAAAGATAACTGCAAATCCACCACATGACTAGTCACATTCTTCACCACTTGCTCTGAGTCGATTTCCATTATAACATTGTGCAGGCCCAACATTCCTGCCACAAGGACTCCAAACGCAATGCAAGCAGCCTTCAACCATTATGGGTTCCCAACAAGCGTGTTTGTCCTACACACAACCATACCGGCTCCGAGTCGCTTTCCATTATAACATGGCGCAGGCCCAACCTTCCCCGCCACAAGGACTCCAAAACGCAATGCAACAACTTCAACCATTATGGGTTCCCAACAAGCGTGCTTGTCCTACACACAACAATACCAGCAATTTCCCCTTGTGCATTTCTCACGACAACACCCATACCACACCCACCATTATTCACGATATGTGCATCTATAATAACTTCAAACACACCATCAGAGGGAGGGATCCACCTTGCGTTGTGCTATGACACCACGCCTCGACATGGACCAAACACTCGCTTTGCATATACCGCATAATCATGGACCACCTTAGACATTCCAGTAGCAATAGCAAGGGGGTCAGGGGGACTATTATCAAAGATAGCTATAAGTGCGTGAGTACCATGCTGCCCAACACAATGACAAGAAGGTGAGAAAATCATTAGAACTAACCTTATCCTTCATCCAATAAAACATGGTTGGGAATTCGATAGAGGGAGCTTGCGCAACAACAACTTGCAACGGGCTATGATCCCATATTGCCATTGCGTGATTACAGGGAAACAGTGAGTGACTAATGGTTTCTTCCAAGGCACCACAAATTTGGCAGGATGCTTCATTTATAATGTATGGAAAACAAGTCTTTCTTTCACATCTAAACTACCCTTACGAACTCTCCACATGAATGCTTCAATTTTTGCTGGCAAGATCCTAATATCACTTAAATAATCGAGAATTTATCATCCAAAAATATGAGAAATGATAAAAGGGAGTAAAGCAGATGAAGCTTTTGTACTTTATTAAATACGTTATTGTAGACACATAATCGTGTCTCCCCATTTAAGGGTCCAATGATGAAATATACCGCGATCTTAGTTGGCTTGGCCCAATGGAGGAGCAGTCCGAATAACCAGGCAATATGTGTTTTGAAATAATATTATAAAAGCCCAATTAATCATTCATGATGATTAATTGTAAGTTCAACCCGTGAAATGTTTATTGAGTCCATTGTTTTAATAAATATTTTCTTAATATTTATTGGTTTAATATATATTTTCCTAATATTTATTGTTTTAATAGATATTTCCTTAAAAGCTTTTATTATTATCTTTTATCCATAAATCAGATTTTTAACCCGGAAAATTCGATCTTCGGATTTTTAGGGATAAAAATGACATCTTGGAAGCACGCGTAGAATAAAAAGCGAATATTCCGGAATATGCGCCGGACGCGGCGACTGCGCTCAGCACGCCACGTGCGTCCAGCACATTGGCCAGATCGCGTCAGGCGCGCCAATGAGTGCCTGACACGTGGACTTGTGACTCACACATAGTCATGCGCCTGGCGCAAGTCCAGTGTGAGATGCAAGATAAAATTTTATCTTTTTGAGAACGCGTTTCCACGTGCAACGTTTTAACTGGACGGACCACGTCAGGCTGGCCAACTTGCGCCTGACGCGTGTCCTTGCGCCTGCGACGTAGGACTGCGTCTGGCGCAGGTCTTGCGTGGAGCGCACGCTTTGTTTTGCCTGTAAATACGGGCTGATTTCCTGAATCAGAGACGGCTTCGATTTTTTTTTTTTACGCACACATATACTCTCGAATACTCCGAATCATTCTTCGAATAAAAAACACTCAAACACTATTAATTTTCGAAATCAATTATTGTTCCTGATCCTATTATATTCCTGGTTCCAAGATTGCTTCGCCTGAAGGTCATTACGCTCTTCGATCTAAACCGCATAGATTTCTAACTAATAATCGCGTCCCTTTGTAAATTCTAACCTCTTTTCTTATATTTTATTTATATAATATTCTTGATATTATGATTGTCTTATATGCCTTATTTATCACCCACATGTTATTATGCTAAATAAGACCTAAAGAATTGTTCTCATTAATTCAGATAATTTGGACAACTTGTTAGGAACCTTGTAAAATGATTGCCTAATAACTGATCACTAAACAATTAGTCTTTTTATGTTTTTTCTGAACCCATCTACATTAATTATTTTAGGGTGCTTTAAAATATTGTTTGATTGTTCTATTACATAAAATCTGTTGTGAATCGTTATTTAGTAGAGGCCAGCAATGGGAAATATAGTTCCTGACTATATTGTACCCTCACCCCCGAACTCACTTTTTGGTTCTTAACCATCTATGGAGTCATGATGGAGAAATCTACATTGGATAAGTCCCTAAGATTTCCCTTCCGTTTCAATATCCAATTAGGTTTATAATTCTTCCTTTAAAGAATTGTTGGCGACTTCAAAACATATTTTTTTAATTAAACCTTAACAATGGGGTAGTCAAATAAACGCGCTCACACCGCGTGTAGGCATTAATGGAATTAAAAATTCACGCCTACAATTTGGCGACTTCACTGGGGAGGATTCTAAAAAAAATTAATTTTTTTTTTTAAATGAGTGGGTGAAACTTGAAAAATACGATTCATTCTTATTTTATGCCTTTGAATAATATACTGTTTTGCATATGCATGGCTATTGTTCAGCCACCATAAGGACAATTTACCTTGCTTCATTAGCACATGTTCTATGTGTGAGGTCACCCCCGGGGGGTTCGCGCTTTGTCCTTCCAAAAAGCTTCTTGAGCGATAGTGTTGGATCTTAGTCATAAGCAAACCTACCCAACCATGACATTGCTCTCTTGTTCCTGACTTGAGAACTGGAGTGCGTCTTACACCTGGACACCTCTTTAAGCAGGGTTACGAAGCGTGGGATCAATCTCTTAGTCATGGACCCTTTTCAGTCTTAACCTAAACCTGACCATAGTTGAAACTTAGAACTGAACTTTAGGTTGAGAACTGTGCATATTATAATCTTAATTGTGCATATTTGTGTGTTGCGTGCCTTTAATTGCTAAGTGTTGCGTAAATTTTAGAAATAAAATCTTCAAGCGAATTTACGTTATTCAAAAAAGCAAAAAACGAGCTTCCGTGTTGCTTGCGCGCCACGCATATGCTCAGCGTGCAGCGCCAGAATGGTTGAGTCAAGCACAATTCACCTGCGTGTAGTGCTGCGCTCAGCGCATCGTTTCCGCGTGTAGCGCAGGTCTATCCTGCTTGCTGCGTCTCGTCCTTGCTCCGCACGCATTGAGTCATTGCCCAGTGTGGAGCGTACTATGTTTGCATACGGCTTAGTCTATTTCGTGCACGCTTAATTTCAGCACCCACAATTCTATTGTGTTGCCAATTTCCATCTTGAAAACATCTCCATCTTTTTTTTTTTTGCATTTATTTTAAAAAAAATCATCTTAAAAATAATTTCAATCTCTTATCTATTTCGAAAAATCCTATCACTCATCTTTTTCGAAAACTATATCTCCTATCCTTTTTTCGAAAAACTATCTCATATCCTTTTAAAAAAAAAAAAAAATCATCCCCATCTTTTTTTTTCAAAAATCATTCTCCTATGTTTTTTAAAATTTCATCCCATCTTCAATCTTCTATCTACTTCAAAAATTCTATCTCCACCTTTTTTTCAAAAAAAATAATCTCCATTTTTTTTTTCCTATCTCATATCTTTTTTGAAAAATTCATTCTTTCATGTGTATCATCCATCCTTTATGTGCACATCATTTAGGAATACTTTTAGTGTCAATCTTGTTGTAAAAGTCTCGTCCACCTAGGAATTCTAACTGCACTAGAAGTTCGTCTGACCCACATGTCTAGATTCATTAAGTTTCACTCCATTTAGAGTTCTTAACCCCAACTAACTCTGTCCATGTTAGGAGTCTTTATTCGCTTGAGTCCCATCCATCTTAGAAGTCTATAATCCAGAAAGTCCATGCATAATAGGAGTCTAAAACCATTAGGATTATGTCAATCTTAGGAGTCTAAATTCATTAAAATCCCATCCAGGAGTCTAGGTCCACTAGAGTTTCATTCACTTTAGGAGTTCAGGTCCACTAGAGTTTCATGCACATTAGGAGTCTAGCATCCTTGAAAGTCCGTCGTCATTAGAAGTTTATCAAATTTAGGATTCTGAAGTCATAAGAATTTTGTATCCATTAGGACTGCATTCATACTAGAATCCTTTTGCATTGCATAGTCCATCGTTCAAACACTTCATGCATAATTAGAGTTCATAGGCATTTAAGAGTCTCATTGCATCCATATTTTCCATTTCATTTCATGCATTCCGCATTTAGTAGTTCCTGAACTACAAGCGATCTGATTCCCTCTTTCGAGATATGTAGGCAGCCTTTACAGGTTCGAACGCATAAAAAGAGTCATGCATACATGCATTAGGTCTAGGTGCATCCACACAAAAAAATCCAAAAAAATATATATCATTCATTTAGGAGATGCTATTTTGTTCCTGGAAGCTCAACTTTTAAACAAACATGCATTCTTTCATTCCATTTCTCTCTCTCCATCATCATTCTATCTCTAAACCTCCTTTGATGATCTATCTAGAAATCAAGTGACATTGAAATGGGCAGTCCATCAAATATCGAACAACAAGTCGCTGCAATGGCTAGAGCTTTAGCCAAGCTGTCCAGCATGATGGAAGAAATTGTCATAAGGCTTGAAAAGATCGAGTCTGGTGAATCTCCAGGATTCAACAAGACAATGGAGAGTGTTGTTTATAAGGTAACCAATGCAAATTCCTATTTTGAGCCCATTGATAACACCAAACTAAAAGGGAAACTTCCTGAAGAGTTCTCTACAACTGACATCCCTAAATTTAAACCAACTGATAATCCAAAGTAACATTTAAGGAACTTTCGTGCAACCATGATCATCAAAACGGTTGACCCTGATCTTTTCCCAATGGTATTCCCGATGTCGCTGGACCTAATCTATCAAAATTGGTTCTATTCCCTAGACCCCAAGCAAACTGAAACTTGGGAAGGCATCACTATTGCTTTCATGAAACAATATCGATCGAATGCACACATGCAAACCTCCCTTAGAGAACTCGAGGTTCTTAAACAAGGTGAAAATGAGGGTTTTACCACTTATCTGAATAGGTGGAGAGAGAAATCAGCCCATATGGTATCAAGGCCTGCAGAAAGGATTTGGTACGAATATTCATTTCTAACCTCGTCCCTAAATACAAAAACCACCTCAAATACTTGGCTCTTGATAGCTTCGCAAGAGTATATGACGTGGGTATCCAGATTGACAATGATTTGCTGAAAAATACGAAAGATAATGACCTCAATGTCATAGAAGTAGACACATCTCTGAGCTCAATAGCTCATTAAAGCATTTGGACTCGCTTAGGTCCAATCAACACAAAAAAATACACTTCTTCTCTTTTCGTTTAGAAAGAGAACTCATGAAGATCGAAGCAACGAAGCTGTCTCGTCACGTGATGTAGGAGTCTAAACTTAGGATTTTATTTTCTGTTTCATCTCTCTTGTTTTTCTCAGTATGATATAGGATTTCCCTTTTTATTGCATGTACTCATAATTTTCAATTAATAAATGAGTATTTCTTTTCTAACCTTGCACTAATTAGCATCAATGGAAATCACGATTGTCGCCTTAAAAAAAAATGAATTTCTAATTCTCATGACTATTCTAATAAAAACAACTGGCATTTATAAAAGAGGCATTCCATCCCTTCACTATTCCTCCATGCATAACACCCCTCTCCCTTTTAACCTACCTCATGGGAAGTACATTTGACAACAATTCAATGTAAAGGGCAATTAAAAAAAGAAGCAAAAGCAAAATATGACAAAAAATAAAATAAAAGTGCAAAAATATCGAATAAAAAAAAGAAAGATAAGCCCGTCAATAGCTTTGTCAACTGTACTTTCTTTTACCTTTAACTTTCAGCCCAAACCTCCAACAAAAAGGTCTTGACCTCCATAGCCAAAAATCATTACAAGCCAAATCATACCTCTATAACAAACATTCTCAAAAGCAACCAACAACCATGCACATTGCATCCTAATAAGCCATAAAAGACAAACCCAAGCCCGCTAGGTCGAAAACCCATAAGGGCGACTTAGGCAAAAGTCAGGGCATCGTCTCATTCATTAGCCTAAACTACGAATGGTCTGATTCTACTAAAGATACGTAGGAAACCTCACCCTAAGGTCCGACCGCTTTAAACCAAACCAAACCCAACCTACATCATTATCCACCCTTGCCAAAGACCTCTTCAAGATCAATGCTTAATTCAACGCCTAATTCATTGCAAATGGCTCCAAAGCAAAATGCTCGGCCACCAATTAAAAAACGTTAAGAGCTACGACTGGCCTGATTCCATCATGGATACGTAGGCAACCTCTTTTGAGGCCCGGCCATTTTTAATTCAAAATAAATTTTTAAGGCTCGTCTAGGCCCATGAGAAAAGCGCGATCGCCCAAATCATGAATTTTCAATGCTCATCCCTACCCTTAGAACTAGACTGGGATTTGAACCGGCATCATTATCCTACCTCATTGCGTGAGTCGATGCATTATGACTCCGCCTTTTCTTATTCTAATCACCTCCTTTTTCTAAGCCACATTATCGCTTCTAAGCCAACCTTACCATAACCTTTCAACACTCAGCGTTATGACCGTGCCTCATCTTTTAAGTGTTCCTTTATCTTAGCCTTTCTTGTCTTCTCACCTTAGGAACCCTATATGGAATCTTCGGTCGAAACTTTCACTAAGCGTGACGAGATATCTTCAAAATCAAGTAAGCAAGCTGAGTACTTCATAAACTCCATCTTACTGGGGGCTTCATCACTGTTCAACACAGAAAATCATAGGCTCTAAGTATAGGCCTATTGTGATAAGGACTTCATTACGAATCCATACATGAAATCTTGGGTTTTAAAACCCACACTGATACAAGATTGAACCGATTGTATGGGCTCACTTAGGCCTTGACATACGAAACTCGAAGCGCATACAATTCAAGCATTACGAGGACTACAATGCATTTCAAATCCAACAGATCATCCTTCATAGGCTCCATGTGTACCTTGATAAGGACTTCATTACGAGTCCATACAAAATATTGTGGGCTCCAGGCCCATACGAGATCCTAACTGTTTTTTGGGCTCACATAGACCCGTAACAACTACAACGCATTTCGAATCAAACATAACTTACACGGATCATCCTTAGGGGCTTCCCATTTCTCCTCTTTCAAAAACAGTTTTCTAAAACGAAAATTTGAGCTTCTAATGGAACTGTCAAATCATCAAATCATATCATCTGCATTAGTGCCATATCTCTGCATTAGTGTCACATCTCTGCATTTGCATTACATATCTGCATCATCCAATATTGGTGTCAAGCATCGCATCGGTCGTCCTTAGCCATAGGATTCTAGCGTCAATAATCGAGTCATACACACACACATGCACACACATGCGCACACACGTATGCACACATGATAGCACCTTTAAGTCTAGAGTATTAGAGGTCACTCTTTATAGGTCAAGTCTTTTCCTATCCATATATACTAGCACCCACATCACGGGACACATGCATGTCCCCTAGTTGTTTGTCTGTATATCTGTGTGTTATTTGTATTCACTAGTACCTAATATTAAACGACTATATACGAGTTATACTCTGCCAAGGTTCTGCGGACCATTACAAATTAATTTCAAGCGCTATATACATGGTGCGTCTAGCGCACCGACAACGATGTGCCACATGCAGCAAGTTGCGTCCAGCGCAGCATACCACGCCAAGCGCAAGCCTGTGCGTCTGGCGCACAGCCCTGTACAGCGCGCTTGGAGGCTTCTTAGCCATATGGGCCACATGCTTAATACCAAATGATTTCAAATTTTCATTACAACATCGCACGCAGCAAACTGCATCCTGCGCAACATCCCACGTTAAGCTCAGGCCTGTGCATCTGGCGCATAGTCCTGTGCAGCACGCTTGGGGGGTTCTTAGCCAAGTGGAACCCACACGCTTAATTTCTAGCGCTGCTTACCATGCCAAGCGCAGGCATGTGCATCTGGCGCACAGCCCTGTACAGCGCGCTTGGGGGCTTCTTAGCCATATGGGCCACATGCTTAATTCCAAATGATTTCAAATGTTCATTACGACATCGCACGCAGCAAATTGCGTCCTGCGCAACATCCCACGTCAAGCGCAGGCATGTGCGTCTGGCGCATAGTCCTGTACAGCATGCTTGTGGGCTTCTTAGCCAAGTGGAACCCACACGCTTAATTTCAAATGATTTCAAATGTTCGTCACGGCATTACACGCGACAACTAAATAAACTTTCAAACGCTTACATACAATCTTGTCACTCTACAAATTTTCAGCATACATTGCTTGGGAGACAACCAGTACTCAATAACGTGACACAAACCGTTAACTACTTCAAATTAACTACAACCTTTCCCTTGGAACAGGCCAAAAACTCCACACCAATTGCCTTGGAACAGGCCAAACATTCCGCACCAATTGCCTTGGAAAAGGCCAAACATTCAGCAACAATTGCCTTGGAAAAGGCCAAACATTCCGCACCCAATTGCCTTGGAATAGGCCAACCATTCCACAACAATTGCCTTGGAAAAGGCCAAACATTCCGCACCAATTGCCTTGGAATAGGCCAACCATTCCGCAACAATTGCCTTGGAAAAGGCCAAACATTCCGCACCAATTGCCTTGGAAAAGGCCAAACATTCCGCAACAATTGCCTTGGAAAAGGCCAAACATTTCGCACCAGTTGCCTTGGAAAAGGCCAAACATTCCGCACCAATTGCCTTGGAACAGGCCAAACATTCCGCAACATTTGCCTTGGAATAGGCCAAACACTCCGCAATAATTGCCTTGGAATAGGCCAAACACTCCACTTCAATTACTCTACACATATTGCCTTGGAGGAGGCCAAAAACTCTAACCCGACATGAGCCGGACCATAATAGCTCATGATTCCTTTTTCCCACTTATCATCTCATTTTTTGCAAATTTACAATTACTTTGCAAATATGTTTCACGCATGCTTGTTCCTGAAGCTTTTGCTTGTTTTGCAGGTACCGGCGTAAAAGAGTGATTTTGGATTGCAGAGCATCTAAAATCATTCTCCGTCCCGACACGTATACTTTGACTTTCGGATTTACAAACCTCAGTCACAATGGGGGTTTTTGTAGACACATAATCGTGTCTCCCCATTTAAGGGTCCAATGATGAAATATACCGCGGTCTTAGTTGGATTGGCCCAATGGAGGAGCAGTCCGAATAACCAGGCAATATGTGTTTTGAAATAATATTAGAAAAGCCCAATTAATCATTCATGATGATTAATTGTAAGTTCAACCCGTGAAATGTTTGTTGAGTCCATTGTTTTAATAAATATTTTCTTAATATTTATTGGTTTAATAAATATTTTCCTAATATTTATTGTTTTAATAAATATTTCCTTAAAAGCTTTTATTATTATCTTTTATCCATAAATCAGATTTTTAACCCGGAAAATTCGATCTCCGAATTTTTAGGGATAAAAATGACATCTTGGAAGCACGCGTAGAATAAAAAGCGAATATTCTCGAATATGCGCCGGACGCGGCGGCTGCGCTCAGCGCGCCACGTGCGTCCAGCACATTGGCCAGATCGCGTCAGACGCGCCAATGAGCGCCTGACACGTGGACTTGTGACTCGCACAGAGTCCTGCGCCTGGCGCAAGTCCTGTGTGAGACGCAAGATAAAATTTTATCTTTTTGAGAACGCGTTTCCACGTGCAACGTTTTAACTGGACGGACCACGTCAGGCAGGCCAACCTGTGCCTGACGCGTGTCCTTGCGCCTGCCACGTAGGACTGCGCCTGGCGCAGGTCTTGCGTGGAGCGCACGCTTTATTTTGCCTATAAATACGGGCTGATTTCCCGAATCAGAGACGGCTTTGAATTATTATTATTTTTTACGCACACATATACTCTCGAATACTCCGAAACATACTTCGAATACAAAACACTCAAACACTTTTAATTTTCGAAATCAATTATTGTTCCTGATCCTATTATATTCCTGGTTCCAAGATTGCTTCGCCTGAAGGTCATTACACTCTTCGATCTAAACCGCATAGATTTCTAACTAATAATCGCGTCCCTTTTGTAAATTCTAACCTCTTTTCTGATATTTTCTGTATATAATATTCTTGATATTATGATTGTCTTGTATGCCTTATTTAACACCCACATGTTATTATGCTAAATAAGACCTAAAGAATTATTCTCATTAATTCAGATAATTTGGACAACCTGTTAGGAACCTTGTAAAATGATTGCCTAATAACTGATCACTAAACAATTAGTCTTTTTATGTGTTTCCTGAACCCATCTAGATTAATTATTTTAGGGTGCTTTAAAATATTGTTTAATTGTTCTATTGCATAAAATCTGTTGTGAATCGTTATTTAGTAGAGGCCAGCAATGGGCAATATAGTTCCTGACTATATTGTACCCTCAGCCCCGAACTCACTTTTTGGTTCCTGACCATCTATGGAGTCATGATGGGGAAATCTACATTGGATAAGTCCCTAAGATGTCCCTTCCGTTTCAATATCCAATTAGATTTATAATTCTTCCTTTAAAGAATTGTTGGCGACTTCAAAACATATTTTTTAATAAAACCTTAACAATGGGGTAGTCAAATAAACGCGCTCACACCGCGTGTAGGCATTAAAGGAATAAAAAATCCACGCCTATAGTTATGAAATTGCAAGAGTTAGCAACTCTTGATTTACATATCCCTTAGAGATTACTATGAATTGAATCGAGTTTTTCAATTGCTCAATTACTAACTCACTGAAATTGTTATACTTTATATCTTTCATTTTATTTTCCATCATAAAACATAAAAAAGTTGCTCGTGACTCGACAAGAAAAAACGGGTACCCTCAAACCAGGTAGCTGGCCGGTTTTTGGGGATCGGGTCATAGGGTACTTGTAGACACATAATCGTGTCTCCCCATTTAGTACCCTATGATGACTAATACCCTGCTCCAATTGGTCCGGATCGAGGAAAGAATAAAGTACGAGTCTAAAATAAAATTTTTAAGCCCAAATCCATTTTCTAACTCGTATTATTAACTCATTTCCGAAAACCTTTTTTATAACTAGGTTTACTAAGCCCATTTCCTAAAATATTTTAAATAACCTTTTTAAAAGCGTTTAAAAATAGTTTTGTGAAAGCCCAATTTTATGAAACCCCTTTTCTAGCCCAATTTAATTAATTGAATTAATTAATTATATTGATTAGTTTTATTAATAAAAAATATCTTTTATAAAAATAATCTTTTCCCAAAGTGTTTTTAAATATCTCTTACTAACTATTTTCTAAAATCTTTTATTTTCTAAAAATCTTTTAAGAAACTCAATTGTTTTCGGAAACCCATCGCTTCCCAACTCCCTAAACCTATATATATCCTCGACCTTATAACTCTCACGGTTTAACTAATTTGGACGCTCATCCTCACACGACCTCCACAAAAACACTCAACCATATAACTCCCACGGCCTACCTCCGCTAATCACCGATTACTTACAACACATCATCTCACGCATCACCTTCATCCTCCCTCGCCACATCATCCCTCACAACAACAACTCACACGCACAACACTACAAAACTCCTAATTCATCATCAGGGATCATCACCAAGATCCTCATCTACTCCCTTGATCAAGTCAACGCCCACATCTCCTAATACTATTGCAATCCACCACCATCACCGCATCATCACCATATTAATCAAAAGCAGAGACAAAGAAAATTGTTTTTTGTGTTGTTACGTTTGATTATATTATTATACAAACAACAAATTTTTCAAGACTCGTTCAATAATTCAATTTTTCAAGATCCGTACAAATCAACGACCCCGGGCGGTGGTATAATTTTTGAGGGTCAACTAAATTAACTAACTTTCTTTTATTTCTTTATTTATTTCTATTATTGTCTTGAAGTTACTAACATTCTATTCATGATGTAGGTTATTAATATATTCATGCCATTGTAAGTATTGTACATATTATACTAACTCCCTGCAATATTTCTTTTTTATATTTTTTATGTCTTTTTCATGAATAGTATTTTTTATATGATATTATGATTGTCCTACATACCTTTTTTATCACCCACATGTTATTATGCTAAATAAGACCTAAAGAAATGTTCTAATTAATTCAGATAATTTGGACAACCTGCTAGGAACCTTGTAAAATGATTGTATAATAACTGATCACTAAATAATTAGTCTTTTGATGTGTTTCCTGAACCAATCTAGATTAATTGTTTTAGGGTGCTTAAAACATTATTTGATTATTTTTTGGTATAAAATATTTGTTGTGAATCGATATTTAGTAGAGGCCAGCAATGGTCAACATGGTTCCTGACTGTGTTGTACTCTCACCCCCGAACTCAATCTATGGTTCACTTCGACCATCTATGGAGTCAAGACGGGGAAATCTACATTGGATAAGTCCCTAAGATGTCCCTTCCGTTTCAATATCCAATTAGGTTTATGATTCTTCCTTTAAAGAATTGTTGGCGACTTCAAAAACATATTTTTAATAAAACCTTAACAATGAGGTAGTCAAATAAAGGCGCTGACACCGCGTGTAGGCATTAAAGGAATGAAAAATCCACGCCTACCGTACTCAGCTTAATCTTTTTCTCTTTTATAATGAACATTCATAAACTAAATAACCAATGCCTAATAACATATAAACTTCTATTTGCTACTGCCATATGCCTTGCAAATTGCTGCCAAAATGGTTAAAAAATAACTGCAATGCAATGCAATGCAATATTATTCATTAACTACTAACTACTAAGTTGCCACTCAAAAGCTACTGCCAATAGTCAAATGCCAATGCCATATGCAAATTCCTGCCAAAGTGCTAAGTACTCGTACAGAATTAAAGGTTTCACAAACATTTCTCAAAGTTCAACACAAAACTTTCTAACATTCTCAAAGTTTTTCAACCGAAAAAGAAATACTTCAAACAAACAATTTATTTTTCCCATGTAACGATGGATCTCCATTTGACTAAAATAAGCGAATCTGTTACCTGACCCACTTCTTTACTCTTTTCCAGGTCTCATTAAAATTAGAAATATCAAAATAATTACCCTTTTTTTTGTTGCGGGTCACCAGATCGGCTTTTTCCTAACATCCCCAACGTATATGATCTTTTCTCAAAAAAATTTAATTTCAATTTGGAAGTTTGCTAAATTATTATATAGACAAGTTTACATAATTAAAGTCAATGCTGCAAAATTTGGTGGTAAAATTAAAAGCTATATATGATTAATCCCACATTAGGCATGAGATTGTTGGGTATGATGAGTTGAAGACCGATTTCACGAAGCATAGAGTAAAACAGATGGAGCTTCTGCTAACCCGCAGGTTTGAACCTCATCCTACGGGTTATGCCAAGCTAAGTGTGTGAGTTTTCGTATTTTACTAGGCTGATGATTCTTCTCTATTATAAATATGTTTTTGGCCGTTTTATTCACATAGAGACCATTATAATGATATTTACAAATAGAGAGATATATTATTAGATCTAGAGGGATTATATTCTAAAGAGAACCCGAGAGATAGGTTTGATAATCTAAAGAGATCAACTTATCTCCATGTATATATCATCTCATATAGAATTTCCTAGAGTATGTAGTATTTGTGATTTTCTCCCTGTTCGAATAGGTTCCACTTAAATCTTGTGTGTCTTTTAGTGCTTCGTTTCTTTATTCATGCTTGTTGATTCTGCAAGTTATACTTCGATTGCTCGATTTGTTAGTGCCTACGGTGTTTATTCCTAAAACGGACACTAAGATACATTTTTTTATTTGAAGTTACACTAAGATACTTATGCGTTTGTGTATATATAATAATCAATAAAAAGTTTTTCCATTCTTTATAAACTAATTAAAAAACTCTGTATTGTCCCTTTCAAAGAAAAAAATACTCTATTTGGACTAGTCGGGACCATGGCCCTCTTAGACCCCTTAATTGCCTCACCCCTGATTTCTTAGCTTGTGTCAATAATTAGAGGCTTAGAGCAAAGGAAGCCCTTGAAATTCTCTCAAACACTGGACGAGAGAAAATCTCTTAAAAATGTGAAAAAGTAATTGAACAGCTATGCGAAAATATAGAAAATAAGCCTAAATTTAGGCAATTCAATGAACAATGCTCATCCATATTATAAAAGCAACCTTAATTATCTATTCCCTTCAGCTTCTGTATAGTTTCCCTTATTTATTTTTTCTTTTTGAGTTGCAAGGTAATAAATGGCTATCACTAGAGGAAATGGGCTTAAAACGGTTGTCGTTTTATCCCTTTTTTTGTTCCTCTATGTAGCCGAAGGTCATCGCGGCCTTGCAACTCCCGCCGCTGGTAATGCAGTTTTTGACGTCACCCACTTCGGTGCCAAGGGCAATGGCAAACCTGTCTATGTCAATGGTGACTCCATGAATGGAATAGTGAGTTCATGAGCATTGCTTTCTTATTTCAATATAGTAATTTCCGCAAAATGATTTAAATTAAGAAAATTACCATAAGACTACTCTACTTCTCATATTAAATTGTATACATTTCTGTTTTTTAATTCTTGCAACATTTTTCATTTTAGGGGATTCTCTTTTCATCTTTCCTAATATATGGGAGTATTTTTTTTTTAAACTCTCACTATCTCTCTTCTCTTCCTAATCCTTTATACATATTTCAACGTAGCGGATATATATATTAAAGAAAGGAAAAAGAACAAATTTTTTTTTAACTTCAAGAATATCTATTTGAATAACTTTTTAAGAGTTTTAAGTATATATTCTACTCTAGTTGATGAGACAAACTAAAATAGTTATTACATTACAATCAAGGGCAAGGGACAAGGGTAAAGCCTCGGGCATTGACCGCATGAGGGAGGTCTCTAAACCCCCTCTCCCCCCACCACCTCTACAATTTGGTGTCCCATGCATGTTTTTAATGTTACATGAGCCAACATTTGAGCATATATTTGTGGGGATTTGTCTATATTGAATTGTTCCACTTTCAAATAGTCTTTCCTTTTCTTTTCGATGTTTCTAGCTAGAACTTTTTTTAGATTTAAAAAATTCAAAGTAAAAACATAAAAAATGAACATAGGCCATAGGGAATACTAAATTATGCGGAGACATGATTTGAACCCGTGACTTCAAGGTTATAAGCCTTGTGAGCTATCAAGTTGCTCTACCCCGCGCCGAAGAAAGATCTGGAAAGGAAAGGACAAAGAAAAAGGGAATGTGCCCTCTACCATATTTATAGTATAACTTCTCATTTTCTTATATTCATTAAAGATATAAAATTAGTCACTTTGTTTATATATTTCGTTAATGAGTATAATGATAAGATGAAAGCAAACAAACAAATTATAATCTACTTCCTAAAGGTTTTTTTTTTATAGGAAAGTGATCAAAATGTGATAATTAGAACAATCTTTATCTTATTCTATTCTAAGGAAATCTTTTGTAGAAGTAGAACCATTACATTTTCACCATTTTTCCAAAAACAAAATCAGTATTTATTTATGTGCTTGTTGCCTGCTTAACTTTAAATCCACAATTTATACCCTGGCACAATTACTGCACAATAATCTTGATTTGGTTTAAATTAAGAATCTTACAAAAGAAAGAAAAATACCAAACATCAAACTAATATATTGAAAACTACGTTTTGTACTTGTGTTACGTGTGCAGGCATTCATGAAAGCATGGCAGAAGGCATGCCATTGCAGCCAAGGGCCGTCTAAGGTTATGATCCCAAATGGAGAATTTGTTGTGGCAGAGGTTATATTTGCTGGTCCATGTAAATCTCAAGTAACTGTCGAGCTTCAAGGGAATATAGTAGCAGATCCTGATGTTAGTCAATTTCCCAACCATGAATTTATTGTCTTCGAAAATGTAGATGGTGTCACCTTAACCGGACACGGAACTATTGATGTTAGTAACCAGGCTAACAAGTCCTGCAATCCACATAATAAGGATGTTAATTTTTTCAATCTCATGCCTGTAAGTATCACTTTACCTTCGTTTTGTACTAAACAAAATAATTTCTCCATTTACTACCTGCTTATATCTTATACTTCCTCATCTTTTTTATATTGCATCAATTCAACTTTTACATTATCTATGTACAAGCTTCGATCAGATATTTATACTTAAAATATATTAGTTATAAAGATGTTGGATTCATATCTTCAAAGTATGAGCTTTTTCATACATTTTGCTATAGTTAATTAGATATATTAATGGTTAAAGTTACACTTACATTGGTAATCGTGAAATCCCTATAATACAAAAGAAAAAGAAAACAAAGTGGAAGTATTAGATATATCAAATATGTTATGTGCTTGCTTTTCCTATCAAAATGATTTTATAGAATATGAAGTCTACTTGAAATTGAATGACCTAATTTTAACATAATAAAATATTCACCATATTAAATTGGACCTGGTCCGTATACAAGTTTGATATATTGATAAATATATTCAAATAAGTTAATTGATACTAGACGATCTGAACATTCCATCTGTTCATGTTTGTTGTTTCCATATTTTTACTTTTCATTGTTTTCAATAATAACAAACTGGCCTTAATTTTCTCTTATCAAATGGCAGTATAAAATGTAGAAAATTACTTTTAGAAACAAATTTTGTAAATGAAATAAATTTTTATTTATATCATTATACTTTTCAAAATATTAATAGTTAAGATTTTAACGTTTTAACCATAAAACTTATAATAAAAACAACAAAAAAGAATAGAGTGAGTATAGTCAATGCCGACATGATCTAAACGATATGTGTCACCTGACATTATTTAGGCAGCATAACTCATAACTAGCAAATTTCCCTAACTCTTGTACACTGTTTATTTCTCAATTTGCATATTACAGACAGTCAAATTATACAAGGCAAAAAACATAGTGGTGGAGGGAATCAAATCCGTGAATCCTTCTTCATCCCATGTGATGGTTTTGGAGAGCCAAAACGTAATCATCCGTAACGTCAAATTTGATGCAAAATCTGTGGAACCTAACACTAACTCAAATGGGATCTATATAAGTGCCTCAAATCAAATTAATGTGTCTAACAGCTACATCAGATCTGGTGCTGATTGTGTCACTGTTGCCCCGGGCTCTACCTCTATATCGGTCACTGGACTCACCTGCGAAGCTGGACTAGGCATTAGGTACATTTTTAATCTTTTGCATTAAATTTTGTTATGTTATGTTGATAAATGTGAACTTGGTGTTTTTTAAAATTTTATTAACTAAACTAAATAGCAATCATAATGTTGTTCACTCTATATAAGTGAATATTAATTTCGATTTATTAGGTCAAGTCCAGGTATTCTACATAGGGCTGAGCAAAAGACCGGTCCAGACCGGAATTTGGACCGGACCGGACCGGAATCTGGACCGGACCGGACCGGAATCTGGACCGGACCGGACCGGAGATTCCGGTCCGGTCCTCGGTCCAAAGAAAATGTTGATTCCGGGTTTCCGGTCCGGACCGGGCAAAAACCGGAATCTACCGGTCTGGACCGGAAACCCGGTTTTAATTTTAAAAAAAAGAGTTCAATGGGAAACGTAAAAAGAGGCGGCAGACATGACTCATGAGATATTGAAACCCTAATTTCTCAACACTCATTCTCACTTTCACACGCCTCTCTCTCCCTCTCCCTCTCTCTCTCTCTTCTCCTCTCACTCTTTCTCCACTGACGTCACGAACTCGATCGGGCGGAGATTCTTCCGGCAAGGTTGCTGAATTCTGGTTTCCTCAAGTGAATTTGGTGACTTAGTTTTCTTGTATTTGTTTTTTTTTTTTCTCTCAATTTCCTTTTTGTTTAGTAGATGATATGTTCCATTTTCGTTTGAATTGTTGTAGTAGATGATGAGTTTGATATCTGTTACTTTTTTGCTTAATTCTGCCTCTTGCCGACGGTGCGGTGGTACCGTTGCCTTCACCTTTCTCCTTGTGTTGATGCCTTAGTTTGGTACTAACTCCCCCTTCTTTCTTTATAAATTATATGATATATTAAAGCCCTTCTTTCTGAACTTTCAGATGAATTACACCTCTTGTTTTGGGTCTTGTTGGTTGAATTATTGGGTTGTTTATATCATATGTTGATTAATTAATGGAGCTTGAAGTTCTGAATATCTGATCTGAAATCTGTGATGTTGGTTTTGGAATTAGATGACTGTTTTATGTTGAAACATTAGTGGTACTTCGAAAAGTAAATTCAGATTTCGTTCATTACAATTTTGAAAAAGTAAACTTCGAAAAAAATTAGTTACTAAAAAGTAATAGATATATGAGTTTTATCCCTTGTGAATCAGTGATTAATATTGGGTTATACTAAACCTTTTTTAAAAAAAAAAAAAAATACAAAACAGGTCCAACAGGTCCAAGACCGGACCGGAATCGAAACAGGTCTGGTCCAGGTTCAAAGATTTGCCCAATTCCGGTCCACCGGTCCAGCCGGTTCCGGTCCGGTCCGGTCCGGTTCTGGACCGGTGCTCCGCCCTAATTCTACATCTTTCGTTATGGACAATTTTGTAATTATGACTTTAATTTGAGAAGTATATCATACAATTAAAGAGTTAAAAGAAAAAAAGAAAAACTATAATACTTATGCTCAATATAATTTAGGGGGTTAGTTGTGTTCAGTTAATTAATTGAATTCAAGTTAATTCAGGCTTCACTTAAGAAGATCTTGTCCAAGTATAAATTTAACCTTTCTTCGTTTAAAAAGTTTGTTGGGAAATTATTAGTTTTGATAGGTCTATTAGTTAGCTTACATTATACTCTCTCCGATAGAGTTCTTCCCACTTTCTATATAAATATAGGGATGACAATGGGTAGGATCTGGACCGGATCCTCTAGGATCCAGATCCAGATCAGTTTTTCAGGCTTGGATCCAGATCCGACCCGGATCTGCTGGGTAAAAAATTGAGGATCCATATTCAATGGATGTTACGGATCCAACGATCCTAACCTATTTTCTTCAAACAACCCTAATTTTCACTTTAATTAAAGATTTTAAAGAACAAAACAACGTCATTTAGCATTTCATTTGTCGATGTTGAAGTAAACAAGCATTCAACCTTAATATAGCAAATCCAAGTATAGATAACATTAAGAGTTTAGCATTAAGTTGTACCCTTTTAATTATATATTTTAGAATAACTTTAAAAAAGCGGGTAACGGATTTGGATATGGGTAATAATTTAGGACCTGGTCCAAATACATTAATTAAAAATAGGATCCATATCCTACCCGGATCCGTCGGGTCCAAAATTTGAGGATCCAGATCCGCTAAAAAAGGATCTGGATCCACGGATCCTGGTAGGGTCCATTACCCACTGACATCCCTATATAAAGGTGTTCCATAGAGTTCTTTCCATTTCAACTTTATTCCATATTTGGTAAGTTCATAATAATATAATATTTGCATATGATCATCCACAAGTTGTCCACAATATGACACTCTCCTAAGTTTATAATTTAATATTTGTACATGACACTCTCTCTTCTCTCTAAAAAGTAATCATCCAACCTCACTATCAAAAATTTAAGATATTCCTTGGTTTGTCGAAGAATTGTATATGGGAAGAACATTATGGAAAGGAGGGAGTACTAGTTATGCACGTGATGCGTGCAAAAGTAAATAGAATGCAAAATTGTATTAATACATCTAATAACCTCAGATAATAGGTAAGAAAAGTTGTCTGTAAAGTTCCTCTAAAGAAAAATTTGACATTATCTTTATTTAGCAAACATTAAATAATCATGTGTATATGTAGTGAAATACATTGATTAAATAACATTGTCATCATTTTTGATAAAATTAATTTAATTTGTTTATTTTGTGAGTGAGGGTATTTTAGTCTTTTTAGGTGGACAACAAACTTCTCATAAGATGGCTCATAGAATAGAGGATAAATATCTCAAATCTAAACAATATTCTTTACATCATAACTATCATTTAATTTGAAGGACCTGCATTTACAAAGGGTAGATGTTTGACACGACTGTAGAATGAGCATTGTGTGCACAGATTAAAGTCGGCATGCAAATGAACATTCGAATCAAATAAAAAGAAGTCTTTCATTTTTAATGATTAGACTCAATTATAATATTCTTTGAAATTCTTCAAATTGTTCATTTTAATACGAAGTTATGTTCAATCAATAAACATTTTGAATTTTAGAAATATACATTTTAAATTTTGAAGAACTAGATAACGTTCATTTATAACTCACAAAGGTTATATTAACAACCGTGTATGTTCAACCAACAATAAAGTAGGTGTGCATTAATGTTTGAATTTTAATTTTTAGCAATAGACTTAAATGTTCATTGATAACTCACAAAGCTACCATTAACTTCGCTTGTTCATCCAATAATAAATACATGTACATTAATTTTTGAATTTTTATTTTTTTAGTTTAAGTTTTTGAAATGAGCATTTTGATTTTTGAAGAACTCACAAATGTTCATTAATTAATATTCACAATAACTAGCACATGTTCAACTAACAACATCGTATCTTCATTAAAATACCATGTTCTTTCGAATGAAGTCAAGGTTATTTTATTTTGCCTATCTTTATTGGCGTGTGCGTTTCATTATATTTTACATGTGTTTTGGTTTGCACGTATGACACTCATTTTAACCATGTGTAGGATCAAATTTACGTTCACTTTTGCCACAAGAGTTGTTACCTTTTTTATCAATTCGGTTTAAAATTGATTACTCTTTTAATTCTCTTCAACATTCATAATTCCTCAGATTTGATTTTAATTTAAATATTACTTTATAACAAATAAACGTGCTTTTCCATATCATTCTATCTAAGTAGGAATAACTTGGAAAATCAATCATAACCATTTATAATCTAAGGGAGTACTCCCTCTGTTTTTTTTTATCTTTCCTACTTTGACTTTGCGCGTTTGCCAATGTACTTATTCAACCTTAAATATCTTTCATTACATATTAGTAAAAATTATAATTATTGGATATTAATAAAATACTTATTGAGACGAATCAAACAAGACCACATGACTATATTTTTTCTTATATACTGAGAAGAATTTAAAAGATTCTTTCTAATTGTGAATAGTGTTAAGATTCCAAGTGAGAAAGATAATAAAATACAGAGGGAGTAGTACTCTAATTATTGTGTTTCAAATCCAGCATTGGAGCACAAGCGTTTAGTGCTGCCCTAGACGTGAAGGGGGTGATAGTCAAGAACTGTACGATCAAGGGAAGTGTATTCGGCGCGAGGATCATCCCTCGTGTGGAGGTCAAAGCAAGCCTCATTACAGACATCACATTTCAAGATTTGATAATGGAAGGAGTGGAGAACCCTATATTCATTAACCAGCAACAAGGTCTCCTTAAGCCAACCCAGGTACATTAATTTTTTTTTGGGAAATTCCATCTAGTACCACTCAGTTTTTACAAATTCCATTTGGTACTCGGATTTTAAGAATTATCCAACTAATACCACTATAATTACACCCTAATTGCTACCATGACTCTACTGTTAATAAAAAGTTAGGAAATGTTAAGTTAGCTTAGTTTAACAAACTAATAAACTAACTTCCCTCCCTCATTTCACACCCCTTCTTTTTAAATGTGTTATTCCCTGCAAAAGCTAAAACATATTTGGCCTACTGTCAAGATTATTACGAGCTCTTTGTCTAATTGACATAAGTCAAATTAAACCTTTCTTTGAGTGACATCCATTAAATCTCTTTTTTGAGTGACATCCACGAGACTCAGCAGTAAAACTGGTCCTTCTGCTTATAATAACAACATACAAACTGTCAATTTGAAGTTTACTTGTTCTCCTCCAAAGATTAGAATCTGTTCAAGATGGGAAATGGAGGAATGAAGTTCCTATATGAACCTCAAGAGTAATTATACATCTCAAAGCAAAAATAATAACCCATCATACTCTTCTATTTTTAAACTTCTCTATATATATAAGAATGTAGTGCAGCACAAATCACAAGCAACACATGTCAAACTACACCATCACCCCACTAATCAAGCAAAGGCACAGTAGACATTATACATAACGAATTTGTTGAAGCCATTGATTTGATTATCCACGGTTACAGTACATGACCAAAGAAATACCAAATGCTAAAATTACTCTTAAAAGATTCCAAGCCCGCAATTTCAGCAAAAAAACGTCAACTGTATGAAATACCAAATGCTAAACTAGATTTACACCAACCAAGCTAAGAAAACAGAGCAACGAAGAAAGAATAGGATTTTCGATGGGTTTTTGTTTTGCTTTTGTATTTTGAGTAGTAACAATGGGGAGGACGGTAAATGGGTACCTAGTTAGGCTAGTAATTAAATGTTTTACCTTTTTATTTTAAGGGATCTAACTTAACATAACTAGCTAATTTAATGTTTCCTAACTTTTTATTAACGGTGGAGTCATGGTAGTAATTAGGGTGTAATTATAGTGGTATTAGTTGGACAATTCTTAAAATTTGGGTATTAAATGGAATTTGCAAAAACTAAGTGGTACTAGATGGAATTTCCCTTTTTTTTACGTCAAAAAAGAATAGCTAACTAGTTTTTTGGTGTAAATAAGTGACTAAGTGCAGTGATATAAACGGGATTCAATCCCAGGTCTTGAGTGTCATTCTCACAAGACTTTACCAACTAAGTTAGATGACATCCACAGAATAACTAACTAGTAACCAACCATCAATCATCTGTGAATCTCACTAGTTAAAAATCAAGAAGATTTATGCTCTTTAAAATAGGGAAATTGTTTTTGATCTATGCATGCTTTGACAATGCAAACCAAATTGGTTCTAGGGAACCCCTTGAATTTTCAAAATTTAGTACAAAGGATATAGAGAACCTTTTTGAATTGCATTAAAAGGAAATGCAGAAGTAACTAAAAGAAGTGCTGAAATTTAGTTTCTCTATGAAGACAATGATTATATAGAAGTTGATATTTAAAATAATAATTATAAAGTGGCTTATTATATTGGAAAAACCTAATTTAAAATTATGATTGTATGTTATTTATTTGATCAAAATTGTCATGTACTTACTATTTTGATTTTTATTGTAATTGGTATATGACTCTTTCATTAATGGATTAGTTTTATATTTTAAAAAAAAATGTATGTTAGTAATGTTACTTAGGTTTTTAGTGAATTCTAGCTATTACATATAGTTATATACTCACTCCGGTCTTTATTAGTTTACCCGTATTCTTTTTTGGGATGTCCATTATTAGTTTACCCATTTCTTTTGTTTCTATTTTTGGAATGGGACCACTAACTTTCCATCACATATACATTTAACTTTAATATAAAATAATAGTTTCTCTTTCTTTCTATGTCCCACAACATTGTTTCTCCTAATACTCTGTGCAAAATAAACGGGTAAACTAATAAAGACTGGAGGGAGTATTATGTACAGTGACCGTTATCGTGATTGAAACTATATTAAGTAGAACATATCAAGAATGAAAGTGTCTGAAATAATTTAGTATGGAGTAAAATTCAACCTTAAACATTTATTAGTTGCTAACGAGATTGCTTCTTTTTTTATCTCATGAAACAGACAATCCTAGCAAAGATAGTGGATGTCCACTTCAAGAACATAAAGGGTACTGTAACCACCAGAAACGCACTCTCTTTCTCATGCAGCCCAATATCACCTTGCGAAGGCATAGAAGTAGTTGATATTGATCTCAACTTTATTGGCACAACCTTGCTTGGAAAAGACACTATTGTTGATCACAGCATTATTGACAAAACCTTGCATGGAAAAGGAATAGGTTTCCTGGTTAATTGTTTGAATGCAAAAGTACTCTTTGGCGGTAAACATGAGGGATTGAGTTGTGGTCTTCTACAATAAGAAGCTCATTATGTATTTGGGTTGATTGGGATGGCACTAAGCGGATTTTATTAAGGAAACTACCAAAGTAATGTGCGATATTTTAATAAAATAATGATCTTGCACGTTTATTTTGTTATTATATCTATGTTTTCTACATTTTCCCCTCATCATCATTGCTATTGTGTTCATTGGAAAGGACGATTCTGGTTCAAGTTTCTTTTACCCCATTTCTAAACCTAAACTATATGTCTGGGTGTATCTTACATGCAAGATTGATTTTTTTTACTCATGCCTCATTTCAAGCTCTTCAATGAATACAATGAGTACAAAAATTACAAAGTCGTGGATGTAACTGTTACACCATCTCTTTTGGTGTTATATTTACTTCACACATGCCAGATTTCAAGTTTTTCGTTCGAATAATTTTTCAGCTTTATATCCTCCATGGCTCCATCTTTTAAAAACAATATACTGAAGCCTTACAAATCACATAAACGCAAACAAATTACACAAAATGGAGCAAGAATGTGGTAAACAACAGTAATAATGACATAAGATTGGAAAAAAATGACATGGACAAAATTAAAAGTATCAAACATTACATATGACATAAATGCGCATAAATGACATGGCCTCCACTTGAAATGACATGCAGTACACCTGAGCCATAATGACACAGGCAACAACAATAATGACATAACCTAATAATAAACGACATACATATGCCACTGACATGGCTCTGAAAAACATATGAGATTATACTAATAACAACATAAAATTACCAGTGACATACACAACACTAATAATGACATACAACAGCAGGATAGAAATGACACGTAATGAAGACGTACAACTGACATAACCACACACAAATGACACAAACCAAACTAATAATTATGTAAACAACAACGATAATGAAATAAGACAGAACACAAATGATACGAACAAAAACAATATAATGAAGCCCTACAAATGACATAAACGCACACAAATAACACAATAGAGAGCAAAAATGCTTGAAGCAATAATAATGACATACGAATAGGAAAAACTGACATGGACAAAAATGACCAATCAAACACTACAGATAACATATACGCACGTATATAAATCACATGACCTCCAGTTGGTTGAAATGACATACATTTGAGCCATAATGATACAAACTAACAGATGACAGTATTCGAAACCAAAATTACATAAATCATATCAATGACATAGATAATCATTAAAGTGACTTAAAAACGAAAAAAATGACATTATTCAATAAATGATACACGAGCCTAAAATTATAGCATAAAACAAACCAAATGACACGAATTACGCTGATACTGATATCAAACTTAGCCAAAATGACAAAAACATAAAATGCACAAAAATCAAACCCTAACATAATAAATCAACACAAAACAAATGAATAACAACAAATTAATTTGAAAATGATATAAAGAAACAATAAAACTAATGCAAATACATATCAAAATGAAATCAATTTACCTAGAAACAACATTGACTGGAACAGGAACTGATGTTCTAGCTTTTCCTCTTTTAACAACAACCCTCTTACCACTCTTAATAGCAACCACACTTTTTTTCATCGGCGACTCAATCTCATCAACATCATCATCTGGATCATAATTTCTATTTAACGAGAAGATTCATAACCAACATTTGCATGTTTAGCCGGTATTGCAGCTTTCTCATCTGTATCATGAACGATTTTAGATCGTTATTCAATTTGTGGATCATCAGTTTTTGGTTTACGCTTTTTAGGTTGAATTTTGGCGACAAATTTCGCCAAAGGTGCATATGCATTTGACTCCGACATTATACAAACTTATAAAGAAAAAACGAAGTGAAAAAGTAAGAAAATGTGAATTAATATACGAAGACTCAAAGTGGTAACTGCAATTCGGGCTGTTATGGAGATTTGAGGAGAGAGAAAATGGAGGGTGTGAGTGAAAATTGCGAGGAGTAGTAATGGGTGTGATGGGAGGTTTGTGTAGAAAGAAATTTTAAAAAGTAAGGGTTTGTTATTTCGCGCGTGTGAAGTACTTGTTACACCATAACTTATGGTATAATAGTTACACCCAAAAATTTCTGTTGAGAACTACTCACACATAATAATTGGATAAACAAAATAAACTATGAAAGAAGACATGATTAACAAAAAAGAAAAGAGAATAGAGAAGAAAAAGAAATAAAGTATTTGGATTGAATTATCATCTAGAATATGTAACTTGAATTAATACTTGAAGAACAAAAAGAAACTCTCCAAAGAAAACTAAATATCACGTCAACAATATGAGAAGGAAAGAGTGAGTGCAAGACTATGTAACCTAATATGACTAAGAAAGTAAGTTACAAGATAAGTAAGATCGAATAAATCATTAAACGGTGAAGTAACTAATCTGAGTGTAAGAGTTGCAGACTTCAGGATAGCAGTGCAATCTTGTAGAACCCATATCTCCCTGAATATAACTTGACTTGGGTCGTGCAACCTATCCTTGAAAAGCACTTCAAGTCTAGCTCCCGTTGGAATCAATCAATTGTCATTATCGCATTAAAAGTTATGGACAAAAGAGTAGACATGACTCAATTTCCATATTTATTTCATTAAATTCTTACTTCGTTTTGGCTTTAATTTGTACTCAAAGAGATCCATAACAATCCTTATCAATGTAGCTTCCTTCCAATTGTTCCTAATACTCAAGCTTGTCCAATAATACTCCAGCTATGCTCTTAATACCTGAAATTCATCAAACATCGAAAACGTGTAAAATGAGTAATATTTCACAGCTTAAGTAATTATATACAATTATAAACTACAATGAACCTAAATGCTCCTAAAATACAACCTAAATGCAACTAAAAATTATATGGAAATGTGATACATCAAACTCCCCCAAGCTAAACCATTGTTTGTTTTCAAGCAATTAGACATAAATATCAGAAAAGAAAGACGACCTACAATATGAGACTACGATAGGGATAAACACACAACTGAGAATATGAGAGATATAATTACTACACAAATCAAGCATTGCAACAATCTCGAACAGAGCCGCATAACATGTCATCTAACGCAATCAACTATCCTATCATACCACAAACCGTTTACCCATAAGCTAGATTTAACCAAACTTGTCAAATCTCACTATAGTCATGTGCACACACACTCTCATGTGTTTAAGGGATAATAGATGATTCTCAACCTAAATCCAGTCGACTAAGATGAAACATGTACTCTTTAACTTTGACTTTTTGACTTCGTTTTTATTCAACATTATAACACAAAAAGATCATTATGAGTTTAAGTGTTGTAATGGGATGAGGTGTATGGAGAATAATTTGGGAATTGTGGTGCAAACCAACCAAGAAGGAGGAGCATCATATAAAGTATGATAAAGAAAGGTCCCAACAACTCCCTGCACCAACAATCTCCAAAACATCGGATATTGCCACAAGTACCACAATTCACCAGAAAAGCATTGCACGAATTCCAGCAAATAAAAAATCTAATAAATGTTGTCAAAAGAACTCAACAAGTATAGCAACACAAAGGAAAATCCAAGAAAAAAAAATCAAAATTAACATTAAGAGCACGAACAATAAAGAGGCTTACTACCTAATTTAATGGAAAAGGTCGAATAAGCTCAAAATTTTTATCACAATGCATCTTGAAGACTAACTTGAACGAATTTGTAGCTAATTGAAGAAATCCTATTACAACCATTAATTAAAAAAAGCGAGAGAAAAGAAAAAAATTTAGAAGTTCATCAAGAAAAAGTAATAATATAAAAAATTTAAAGAAAAAAAAAAGAGATAGATTTCTACAAAATAAAAAGAAAAAAATACATAAACAGAAAAAGGAGAAAGAAAGAACAAACGAGAAGATAGAAAGAGAAACTGAGGAAGAGGTGTGGTTATTGTTGTTACGTGCGTTGCAGATGGTGGGTGCCGGAATTGCGAGGACGTCGGCATCGGAAAGGGACAGAGGCCAACGATGGTGGTTATGGGAGATGAGGAGAAGGGAGGCTCCGAAAGAGAGACGGAAAAAAAGGTGGGGACGTGTCGTGCGCGGTGCGAATGTCAGCGTGAAGTGTGATGGTGGTGTGCTGGCGAGGTGGTTGAACAAATGGGGGCCGGTGCACAGGTGTGGCGGGGCTATTTAGTATAGGACACGGGTAGGGAACCTAAAAGAAAGAAAAAAAATTCAAAAGAAAAGGAAAGAAGAGGATTAGTGTTAGATTAAGGCCCTGTTCTTTTGAACTTATTTTGGCTGAACTGAACTGAACTTATTTTATTTTTGCTGAACTGAACTTATTTTTGCTAAAGAAAAATAAATAATAATAATAATAATAATAAATAATAAATAATAAATAATAATAATAATAAATAATAAATAATAAATAATAAATAATAAATAATAAATAATAATAATAATAATAATAATAATAATAATAATAATAAATAATAAATAATAAATAATAAATAATA